>CM028384.1:63850403-64003935 GCA_013146195.2 Codonopsis lanceolata | reverse complement strand
CTACCGTGGGCCCAGCAACTACCGTCGGCGACCATCTACCAACACTCAGCCAACTTCCACTGCTTCTAGCCAACCCTCTGCCACACACCCATGCAACCCATTTCCTCGAGTCTACTCGGAGGAATTCACTCGGAGGAGCCTATCCTCGGGAGGAGCCTCAAACTCGGGGGAGCCTCGCCAGAACCCACACTCCCCCTCCTCCTTCACCTTCAACTACTCACCCGACCCTTCTACCCCTTCCTCACCTCACCAATCCCAACCAACTTCATCAACCACACCACAACCAACCCCCATCCCTCCCATAGCCAATAGACTCGCCGCCGCCAAGTTCCTTTCGAACTTCTTTGTCAAGAGCGCACCATTCACCCCTACCCAACAACCTCTCCTCAACCTTCCCTACAAAACCAAAATCCTCTTCTACCCCCCCCTTCTTTCTCGGGTTTTCATCGACCTCTTCCCGAATCCTCCCATATCGCTGAAATTTCGACACCGATATGGAACCGGATTCCCCACCAACCCCACCTCCCTCCACCCATAACCATATCTTCCTCCACCAACACCATACCAACCCAGACTCGCCCTCTTCCGACTCCATCACTCTCTTCACTCCAACACCCCATACGCCTATCGACTCTACCTCCGTCTACACCATTCATATTGGCCAGCAACCTCTTCTTCATCACCCACCAATGATGAATTTTGTCACGCACTGACGCCATATATGAACGGCTAGGCGCGCTACCAAGATCACTACCGCTCTGCCCGAAATAGCCGCTGCTTCCAGGCCAATGACCGAAGCGCCGCTCTTCTTCGACAATTTCAAGAGGATGTTACGGACTCGCTTTGGCCGAATGATCGACACGACTTCGAAGATGTCAAGATCGCGTTGAAGCTCAGCGAGATGAGTGTGCGTATGCGCTCCTCCCTTCTATGAGCTTTTCCATGCCATCACTCTCCATCTCGGCAGCGGTCGCCCTCCTGTTCTAGAGCTCAACCGTATTGCTCGAGACTCTGCTCACAATGTCATGAATGCTAACCGTGATCGTGATCGCGCCATCACGGAGGAGAAGCAAATGAGGTCAATCAGCGGAATGCCGATGGAAGAGAACACCGCCAAATCTTGAAGTGAAGAAGCTGGACTCTGCGTTCTCGTTCCACGGACCTTACCGATGCGGATGCCAGTCTGACACGAGAATGGAAGAGCTAGAAAAGAAACGAAGGGAAAAGGAAGCAGAGCAGACAAAGGCAAAGGGAAAAGACCTTGGTAACTTTTGTATCTTTTCTTCCCTTTACCTTTATATATCTATTTTGAAAACTCGTAATACGTAAACATCTTGTTTATAATCTAAGATTATTTGCTCTTCAAAATTGTATTGTTTAAATTCTTGTTTCTTTATTTTCTATATCGCCGGAATTTAAACACTCGCTTAAATTCATATTTGAACCTGTTTTGCTAATGATCTATGTGCTACTCTCGATTTCCTTATTCTTGTATGCACTTAGATTAGTTCCTTACACTTGAGGTGCTCGTCTTGATAGAGACATGTCTTCTACTTTAACATTTATAAAACTCTCGACATGCTATTATCTATCACATAGTCTGCTTTTAGCCCTCATTTGTAGTAATGATGACCGATATAAATAGGAGGAGATTGTTGATTATTTTGTTAGATTTATATATGTTCAAGACATTACATTTGTTTTATACTTGCTGGCTAATCGGGCCGGGTATCGATTAGCGTGACAATCTGTGTATAGAACTTTGCCAAGTATAGTTTTTATAGGACTTTACTGAGTTCAGCGGAAGACCTCTTTCAGCCTTCACCTGAAGACTCGCTCAAAGCTTAAGAACGCACCTTATGTCCACGATCTCTTATGACGTGTCCTGTCCAAAGAATGACTCATTAGATTAATTCAAACTTATCCTAATCATTATTTGAATTAACCTAAGACATTCCCTGACATGTCAAGCCGCCGAAAGCAACTTTCCGAAAAGCAGGAAGACTTTTCGCCCCGAAGCTGAAAGGAAAAGCGGCATCGTCCCCTACTTTTGCAACAACTCTCGATCCGACACCTAAATCGCCACCTTTTGAAGATATCGTAAATCATTCTACGCCCTAGATATACGTGAAGACGAAAATCCTTGATCGACGACCCCATGCATTTAATGCATTCATAAAAAGAGCCGTTGAAGTATTCGTCTTCTCCAACGGATCTTTTGATGTGCACCTGCTATAAATACTGCCATTGAAGACTGAAGAAATAGACAACTGTACAAAATCAATCGAACACTTAAAGGATTGCTCTGAATCTCCATAACTTGAAGTCTTACAGCTCAGTGGAATCAAGAGATCTTAAACAGATCTAGAAGTCCTCGTCAACAACAAGAAGCTGCTCATCAACACCTATTGTTTTATCTTCTTGTTGTTTACATTCATTAACTATATACACTTGCAATTAAATATCTTGTATTTACAGATATTTAATTCCATAGACCCCAAACACAAGTCAATATTTTGTACACGATCCATTAGGAATATTCTTGTAATAGAACTAGTGAAAAATATAGTGCACTATTTAAATCCAAGGTTGACTGCCTAGGTGGTGGACGTAGCACTATTTATAGTGTGAACCATCTCAAAATACTTGTGTTATTTCTTTACTGTTTGTCTTCCAATTGAACTGTTTAATATTTATCCTTATCATTATCCGTTTATAGCAGAACTTAAGTATCTTGTAAAAGGTCTACCGGTAGTCCTTATCGGCAGACCTGGAACAACTACCTTGAAGGTCTTTCGCTACTTCTATCTTTTCTATAGATTGCAAGTACCCTTCAAAGAATTTACTTAAAAAGTTTTAAGTGTTTAATAAGCTATTCAACCCTCCCTTCTAGCTTATTATTGTGTCCATTGGGACCCACACCCCCTTTTCAAATTGATGCTTCAAGTATACTTGGTTTGCCATAGGAAATGATATTTTAAGTTTTGTAAATAGTTACTACAAATGGTGCAATGATAAAAAAAATCATTTTTGGCATGCCTGTTTTGCCCGTATCCAAAAAGGGGAAACTCTCTCCGAGAGCCCCCACACCCCAACCCCATGGGAATGTGAGAAGGAAAATCATGGTGACTCAGCGATTAAGTAGCTAGGAGGACCCGTGCATAGTACCTACAAGGAGCCACCCCCACAAGAGGATGAAACCCCCACACTACGGTTGCTAGGACTCGATCCTTGGTCCTGTATCCAAATCTACTAGCTCTTAACCAATTGAGCTAAGCCCGTGAAGACAAACAATTACAAGCAAACAAGAAAGTTCGTAGGTAAACCCACCCAGACCCATTTTGCCCGGGTTGGACTAGCCAAGGTTTTCATGGACCGTCATGTTTGAGGGCAAACCCACCCAGACCCGTTTTACAACGGGCTTTCTATGCCTGCGGGCAAACCCGCCCCGTAAGTCTGTTTTGACTATTTTACGATTTATGAAGTTGAAGAAGAGAAATATTTGTTGTTAATAGTGGCGTGGAAAATCTTTCGTAACATTATCAAGTGGTGGGCAATATATGTTGAAGTGGGAAAACAGACAACAAAAAACTCAATAAGCAGTGGCTCAAAATAAAGCTTTTGATTTTCAAAACTCCTCAAATGTTGAAACTCCTCAAAAGCTTAATGAAGATTTACGTGAATCAAACCGTATCGAATTAGAGCTTAATGAGAAGCTTGATGTATATTTCACTATTGAACAGGAAAAACTGGAGGAGTCCAAGAAGAAACATATATTCAAACAATGAGAGGTGTTAAAAAACATGAAAAACAAATCAGTTGAAGAAGAAGAAGATTGCACAAGATTGTAGAAGAGTGCACAAGGTTGCATCATGCACGGTTGAAGTAGATGATGTTTTTTTTTAACTTTTTTAAATTTATATTGTACTGTAACATAATCAGTGTAATTTTATATTATCAACTTTTGTCTACAAAGTTGAAAAAAATTGATGATAATCATACACGAAATAGTTAACAAATTAAAGAACACAAAATTTTTTTACAATGATAGCTGTTATTTTCTACTTAGATTTTGGCTAAAAACGTCAAAATAGGATAAAGAAAAGTCACGGAAAGGCATGTCTTTAATGGATTAATGACATTTTTTCCACAAAGCATGCATTGAAAAGTCACTTTTTAAAGCATGCTTTGTTGGAAAAAAAATCGTCAATCAATTAAAGAGATGCCTTCTCGTGACTTTTAGCCATTGTTTCCACATTTTTTATAAATTAGTTATAAAGCTCGTGCTTCGTATGAGTTCTTTTAGTAATAATTAGTATTTTTGTCTGTGCCGATGATACGATATTAGTTTGAAAATTTATCAATAAATAAAACAGATATTGTAGAATTGAACTACTAAAAATATTATTTTCTTAAAAAAAATTGACTTTCAAACGGGGTCTCTTTGCCCGAAACGGAGGGATTAATATTTCAAATTACAAAACTTGCTTAAGTTAATTACGATAACAATTAAAAAGAAAAAAAATATTTCAAATTACAAAACTTACGTTTTTTATAATTTTTTTAAATTTGTATACGAAATTACGGGTCGGGAAAAAATTAAATTGATTAAGTTAATTACGATAACAATTAAAAAGAAAAAAATACAAATACAAATTTTCGCAACCATAAAACTGTAAAACTGTAAAACCGTAAAATATTAACTGTAAAATCGTAATATCTCAGTAAAAGAGTAACTAATTTTCACAAATGTAAAATAATAACTGTAAAACCGTAAAATATTAACTGTAAAATATTAAATGTAAAATAATAACTGTAAACCGTCTTGTAAACCGTAATATCTCAATAATTTTCGCAGTAATAAAATAGGGATGGAAAAAAACGTGATAAAAACGGTTCAAATTGTGAGATTATATGTGACAGAGAGACATTCTTTATATTTCATATATATCAATATTACATTGAAATAAATGCCCGTATATAATTTTTCGTTTAAAAATTTGACATTCATCAACTTTTTGAAAACTACAATGAAAATTCTTTTAAAAAAATTGAGAGACATTATTTGGAAATTGGTGTTGCAAAATAGTTTTTTTATTCAATAGCCATAGAATCTTGGTAAAACAGTAAATTGCGGGTAGAAAAAACGGGCCGGACAAAAATTAAATTGATTAAGTTAATTACGATAACAATTAAAAACAAAAAAATATTTCAATTAATTTGTATACGAAATTACGGGTCAGAAAAAAATTAAATTGATTAAGTTAATTACGATAACATAAAACTGTAAAACTGTAAAATCGAAATGGGGAAGAGAAGAAGTCGGGAGGAATTGCAAGAAAGAAGGAAATAATACTCGCTGGGAAAACCGTCATTCGCACATGCGAGAGCTGAGGGAAATAAAGGCCGTTGGATCACCGTAAAACAGTAAATCCTGACCCCTTTTTATCTCAAGTCAATTGTAAGCGTGCTACACTTACGTCTATTGTATTATAGATACTACTATAATTTTTAAATGAATCAAATTACAAATCCACTCCAAATTATACACTCAATCTCAGATCACTACCTAACATAATTTTATCCCAATTTGATATTTGATGTTACCATTTGTGTTAAATAGCTACATAGGCACAACATTTATTTAACGTTTTTTCATTAACCGACGTTGAGCCTAGGTAACTATTTGACACAAATGGCAACATCAGATACCAAATTGAGATAAACTTATATTAGGTAGTAATCTGGGATTGTGTACTTTGGGGGTAAATTTGTAATTTGACATTTTTAAATGTGACAAACATTTCATCTTTTAGTAATAGTATTAGTATAATTTTTAAATTTTTAGGCATTATGATTTAAATGTTGGAATATAAAACCAACATCATTTTCTAACAAATGTGGAATATACATATTCTATTGGTAATAATAGTGAAAATTTGTAAAAGTATTTTATTTTAACAATTTTGAAAGATACATTTATAATGTGGAATATATATAATGGCAGAAACAAATAACAATGCTAAATAAGACAATTTTTCGCCTAAAATCACATGTCAAAAACAGAACATTACTTGTGTCTTATCTACCATGTGGAAATATGAAAATATACACAACTTTCAGTGTCTCCAAAATCTAAAAACATTTATCTTATTTACTAAAACAATATAAAACATTAATTTATTGATTAGTCAAAACTTTTGGAATACACGAAACCTCTTTATATTTAGTTTTTATTCTTTATTCTTGGAAACAAATTAATTACTCAATCCGTCCCAAAATTATTGTCTTTTTTTTCTTTTTTCGTCCGTCCCAAAATAATTGTCTTTTTTAAAATTTCTTTTTTAGAACAACACTTTTACCACTTTACCCTTACTTTTGTATTCTACTTTAATTATGAGCCACATACACATGGACTTTAAAGTAAACTACACATCAAACTAATATTAATAATCCAGTCAAATGTATTTTCTTAAACCATATGCCAAGTCAACCCAGACGATAATTTTGGGACATAGGAAGTATATGTTTGATACATGATAAATGAGCACATGCATATGCTGAAGCATTTATTGGACATCTCCATATATTGATCTATTTTCCTATTTTGTTTATATATATATATATATATATATATATATATATATATATATATATATATATATATATATAATGACAACAATGATTTTTCCCGCCTAAATTACTTACCATAAATGAAACTCAAATGTGACTTTTCATCTATACATTGGAAGGTGAGACACTTTAATTAGTATGAAATTTGTATTTTTCATATACATTATTGTATATGGATATCTTCAATTTATAACTATTACTCCTTCCGTTTTCAAATTAAAGTCTTCCTTTCATTTTTCGTCTGTTCTAAAATTATTGTCATCTTTCAAAAAAAATTTCTTTTAAAAAACTACTTTTACCATTTAACTCTTACATTTTCTACTTATTTTAATTATGAGCACATGTTTAAGGGCTTTAAATGAAATAACACGGACAAAAAATTTATAATACAATCAATTACTTTTTTCTTAAACGATGTGTTGGGTCAAAGAAGACGATAATTTGAAAACAGATGGAGTACTAAAATAGTTATATAATATTATTCGAACCTCGCATCGTACGCGTATAATAGGTTTTGAGGTGGTATATAGCTTATATATAATAGGTTGAAATGAACAACTTACTTGGCATGGGGCTTAAGGGTGGAGTTGAGATTTTACTGTTGTAGCTTTATAAATAGTAGGCATTTTAGTGTTTTTCAATGAGTTTTTTTTATTTCTCATTTTGGAAATGGTCATAAGAAAATAATATTCTTCATCAATAATTTTGTTGAAATCTTTTGAATGAGATGTATTATTTTTTTTTGAATTATTTAGTCCGCGAGTTGAAAATAATAGTATGTCTGGATGATTTTTTAGTGTTTATTTCTTTAATTTAATAATCTTATATAAATTGTGTTGCAGAAAATGTTGCTTCTCAACAATATAATATTGGAGGTTTTAATCAAAATGTTTTGTATCCAACTTTAGTTCTTTTATTGGATATCACGAATGGAATGATAAACTATACTATTTTAAAGTAAATTTTATTAAAGATTTTATTATATATATATTTTTAAAACATTACATATTTTTTTCCAACTACTACACAAGTACACGTTACAGGGAAGAGCAATTTCTATACCTACTCACCTTTCACAAGTTCAAATATCTCGCCCATTGTTGATTCAACAAATAATGAAGAATGTTTAAAACCTACTGCCATTTCGAATAAGAAAAAAACGTTTAAATAGATCTCTCTCGCTTACTAAATGTAAATTTTTGTTATGTTTGTTACATCTTTTAATTTTTATTATTAAGCAGATTCAAAGTTATTCATGTTTTATCTTTTTTTCTAATTTATGATATTATTTTTTTACTAAATAAATAATACCTCATATATTGGTCAAACGTTTGATTTTTCATAACTTAAAAATATAATAATAAAGATATCATAAAGAATAATGATATTTAATACATTACAACTTATGATTAGTACTTTACACAAAATGTAATTGACTTGCTTAATTAATATTTTTGTTTATATAATAAGTTAAAAGGGAATATATGAATCTTACCTTTAATGTAAGTATGATGTGTATTTTTCTATGATGTAAATGTAAGAGTGAGGAATAATAATAAAAAACTGACTCAGATCAACGTAAAATGTTGTATTAAACTTTTAATAATGATATGTAGACACCTCAATTTCGTACTCATGGTATGTAACATGAAATGAAATATCAAAACCTGTTAAAAAGCTAACGAATGTCAAGTTACAGGGTAGAAAATGCAAAAAGCAAAAGCAGGATGTGTAAACAGTAAAATACAGGGGGCCTAAGTGCCAAAAAGAGGAGAAAAATGAGGGCTGGGCGCAGCCCATGACCACTTAAGGTGTCGCCCCAGCTTCCTCCATGGGTGGCGCTCAATAGTGCTTTGTTCACTGTAGCCTTTTGCCTGAAGTGCAATCTCTTAAGCACGCGGTACAAACCGATGAAGTTCAAAAAGAGAAATCTTAACCACGAACGAATCCTCTCTCCAACCTATAAATAGAGGCATCCAGCTTGTGAAATTCACACAGCGTTCACACAATTTTCACATACCGTTCACACAGTTACGCAGTGAGTTCTCCCGAGAGCGATTGAGAGATTTATTTCTCTAGCCCCGAAGCTCCGCCAAATCTCCCCCAAACACTAAAACTCACCGGCCAAAGTGAAACCTAGTTACCCTACTAGGATTCCGCCCTATTTCATCGATTTAAAAATTTCAAAAAGAGCAGTTGCCCTGCCCGAATCCAGACACCAAATCAACCAAAAGCAAGCAATTGCTCTGCCCGACTTCCGCCGACAGCAAGCAAACAACAGCTAAAAAAACAAGCAGTTGCTCCGCCCGAATCCCAAGGTCGAAAAGCAACTTTCGGAAGCAGTTACTTTGCCCGAATCCCCGCAATAGAAAAACAACAAAAAAAAGACTCACTCTCCATGAAGGACAGAGCGAGCGCACCCTAGAATCTACTAGAAAGAGCTTGGTACGGTATAAAACCCACACGCTTCAAGAGGTAGGCTATTTAAAGTTTCTATATATAAAAGTGCTATTTAGACTAGCCCGATGTAAGAAAAATAAACAGTTATGCTGCCCGAAATTCTATAGAAAATAACATTAAAACTCTAAAAGAGCCATTATTATGGCCAAAAATTTATAAATGTATTTGTAACTCCAGGAAGGAGATTGTTGCAAGTTTGTAATAATATATGTACAGATATATATATTTAAATGCTTTATTTTATTTGTTAAATAAATATGAAAAAAATATTTTAGCCAAAAACTATTTTGAGACCGAAAGGGCGAGTTGGGTGCCTAACCCCTTCCCACCTTGTAATTAGCCTCCAAACCCTTTTGCAAATCTGGTTACATTTGATTTTTTTTTCCGTAAAATAAAGATGGCGACTGTGTTTATTACATTTTGAGTCCACATTTGAGGCCGAGCGTATCCCACGCCCCTTAAAGGTTTTGAAACCACCCGCCTTCATTAGCGGGAAAAAGGTCGCAAAAATCTGGGGCACTCACAGTAGCGACTCTGCTGGGGATGTTGTTTTTATTTTAAAGAAAATAAAAACGGAGGGCTAGACTCATTTTTTATAATAAAGAAAAAACAAGTTTTTCTTTCTTTTGGCTAAATTTTCTTATTATATTTATTTAACAGTTTAAATATTGCATTTTTATATATATGTATATACATCTTTAGGGCATATAACCGTGAAACTTGCAGCAGCTTCGTTCTAGGTACATTTTGAGTCCACATTTGAGGCCGAGCGTATCCCACGCCCCTTAAAGGTTTTGAAACCACCCGCCTTCATTAGCGGGAAAAAGGTCGCAAAAACTGGGCACTCACAAGAGCGACTTCTGCTTTGGGATGTTGTTTTTATTTTAAAGAAAATAAAAACGGAGGGCTAGACTCATTTTTTATAATAAAGAAAACAAGTTTTTCTTTCTTTTGGCTAAATTTTCTTATTATATTTATTTAACAGTTTAAATATTGCATTTTTATATATATGTATATACATCTTTAGGGCATATAACCGTGAAACTTGCAGCAGCTTCGTTCTAGGTACCGTTGCGAATATATATATATATATATATATATATATATATATATATATATATATATATATATATATATTCAAAAATAGAATTTCGGGCATGATAACAAAAAAAACTAGGGCTTATTATTGCTTTATTTATTTATTCCGCGCAAAATATGTAAATATTCTTTTATTCCGTCATTTTATTTTGAGGATTAAGATCAATTTGTAATTAATAAGAATAGACAGATTCCCCACTTTTCTTTCTATTTATTGATCTAAATGGCCGTTATGTTTGCTCGCGTCGTCCTTTCAAGGACTCAAACTAATCAGCCGAGAAAATCCACAAAGAACAGAAAGACAGGTCATTTGTTGCTTTATTTACTGTTTTATATCTGGAAAAAAAAGACTTTACTGCTTTTTAGATACCTCACATACGTGCACGCACATAGAAATATTCTGAACTGCTACCCTACACCATGGCCAGCCTACCCCCTGCATCAGCCAACGTTAAATGCGTATAGATTCTTAGGACACTTTAATTGTCTAACCATGAATTAACACTTAAGGTTGGTGTTTCGGTAATGTTGTTGAGAAACATTGACCCTGCTGGAAGGTTGTGCCATGGAGCAAGACTAATTATTACCATACTTGAGAATCACGCTGATGAAGTAAATTTTTTGAATGGAAGCAATGCTGGAGACAAAATGTTTATACCAAGAATGTCATTGTCTCCATTAGATGTGAGGTTGTCTTTAAAGTTTTTAGAAAAAATAATTTCCATTGGTAGTATCGTATGTCATGACAATTAACAATAGTCAAGGTCAATCACTTTCGCATGTAGGACTCTTCTTGAAGAAATCAGTATTCAGTCATGGTTAGTTGTATGTTACAGGTTCTAGGGTAACAAACCGTTCTGGCTTGAAGATATTAATACTGATGAAGATGGAAAGCCAACAAATAAAATAACAAATGTTGTGTATAAGGAAATTTTTAAAAATCTATAATATTACCAATAAAATGATGTATTTATATTTAAGTAGCTGTCTCAAACATTACTTTTCTTAATTTATTCTTTTGATTTTGATTTTCTTATTCGTTTTGCTTGAATATTATATAATTAAAAAAATATTTTTGTTCGTGCGTTTAACGCACGGGTGTAAAACTAGTTAATAAGAATAGACAGATTCCCCACTTTTCTTTCTATTTATTGATCTAAATGGTCGTTATGCTTGCTCGCGTCGTCCTTTCAAGGACTCAAACTAATCAGCCGAGAAAATCCACAAAGAATAGAAAGACAGGTCATTTGTTGCTTTATTTACTGTTTTATATCTGGAAAAAAAAGACTTTACTGCTTTTTAGATACCTCACATACGTGCACGCACATAGAAATATTCTGAACTGCTACCCTACACCATGACCAGCCTACCCCCTGCATCAGCCAACGTTAAATGCGTATAGATTCTTAGGACACTTCATGGACCGATCGGTTTTTATATCTCTGAATTGTTGACCAATCTCTGTTGCAAAAAAATAAAAATAAAAAAACAAAAACAAAAACAAAAACAAAATAATATATATATATATATATATATATATATATATATATATATATATATATATGCACAGGGGCTGACCAATGATTTTCATGATATTTGACCTAGACAATTTGAATGGTGGAACCCAGAAAGAGTATAGGCCCTTCACATGAGATCAGTCCAATCTTGGGAGTCGAAATGCAGGTGGAATACGAATGTCCTATACTCTGGAGAAAGAATCCACCATTCCAGGAATAGTCCCGAGACTGTCAAAACAAAGCGGGTGCTTGTCCGATCAATCTTATGAAAAATTGATTAATAATAATAAAATAAATAATAAAGGCACATTGTACTTGAACCCAAAAGCCTAGAACCTTCCTTCTTGTACCTTAAACCCATTTTCCTCAGAAACCTGGCCCGAGTTTAGAAAGGAAGAGATAGCACCGGTCGGTTAATATGGGATACAAGCACATGGGTCAGATCAGAAAATATCAGAATCAGTTTAGAAAGTACAAATTTGGACAGAATGGCCTCCGAAATGAGCAGTTTGCAGTGGGTACTTATACAGGGGTTCCAGGGTACGTTCCAACTCCGGCTATGCAACGGTGGTTAAATCAAAATTTGGGTGCATAGGTTGATCGCATAATGAGCCAGATGGCAAATCTCGTGCAAGGACTAAGGCCCAGTGGTTAGGGAACCTCTTTCCCTGCAACAACTCAAGAAACATCTACTTCTCATACTCCTCTAAACCCAAACCCTAAGCCAGACACTAACCTTCCACCAACCGCCAGCATTCCAATCACCAATTTCTCACCAAATACTTATTACCAAACTTTCAACCCTTTCCTACCAAACCCACCATATCCTTTCCCAAACACCCATATACCCCAAAATCCAAATGGCCTCCCATTTTCCATCACCAATCCACTCCGGAATAACCCACATATGAACCCCAGAAGCTATACCCAGCCAGGACAAGTAACGACTTATTTACATTTCAATAATCTTGTTCGTCAGGCAGAAACCACCAATAACCTATCTCCTCAAAATTCCTACCAAATACCCCAGCAAGGAATAAACCCAGTTGCCCCTAATTCTTCCAATATATACCAAAACCCAGCACCACCTCCCATAAAATTAGAGGCAGATATGGAGAACCTAAAAAGTATGATGTTCAAGGTCTTGAACAAAGGGGAATTTTCTGCGCAGGCATTAACGCTACAACCCTCAGCTGTATTGCCCTCGAAATTCAAAATGCCCGACATAGAAAAATTTGATGGGACTGGATGCCCTATCTCTCACTTAAAATCTTACTCTACCGCTATGCAGTCAAAGGGAGCTAGCTTCGAGGCTATAACTTCTAATTTCCATCTAACCTTGGTAGGGGCTGCTAAACAATGGCTTATGTTAGCAGATAACAGTACGATTGCTACTTGGGAGCAAATGGCCGAAGAATTCCAAAAGAGATACAAAGACAACAGTAGCTCTGAAAATAAAAGGGAACTTGAGGCATGCACCCGAAAGGAAAATGAAACATTTGTAGATTTTGCAGCCAGGTGGAAGAGAAAAGTTGCCCAGACTTTAGACAAACCTGATCCATCTGAATCAACCCGATTGTTTATAAAAAAACCTCCAGCCAATTTTTCTTGAGCGCATGAGGTACCTTCCCTACGGTGATTTCAATGCCATCATCGAAATAGGAAATCGTATTGATGAAGAAATACATACAGGGTCCCTAGAAATTGATGCACTTCCAAGTTCATTCTGCTACTCTGAATCGGAGGAAGAATCTACGGAAGAAGTCAACATTGTTGAAAGAATCCCGACTGAAAAGTACAGTAATGTGCCATGGTCATATAAGACATATAAGTCTGTCAATTATGTTGAGAGAAACAGTGATACTAACAGAAGCTGCATAGGACCTTACATAAGAAACATAAGACATTAAGATGAATTGCATGCTCCAATATCACTGATATTACAAGGGTTAATAACACAAGGAGTCCTTAAGCCCCTTAAAAACTACAAACCTCCAAACCCATTACCCGCCAAATGGAGCCATAACAAGTATTGTGAATACCACCAATCCAGTAGTCATATCATCGACAAATGCTTCTCACTCGAGAATGATATCCAAGACCTTATCGATGATAAAATCATTGAGAAGCCGCACCCATGATTGATTCTGAAAAAAAGTAATCAAGCATCGCCCAAGGAACAACATTGAGAAAGAATTTGGATAGGGCAAAACGTTAGTACAAGAAGTTATTGGCCACTCAGGGAAATACAAAGGAAGACTTTTAGACTCATAAAACCATAGAATACTCTTTTGTGTACACCTCCAAAAACCCTTTTTTTCTTTAAACCTCCTTTAGCTAAATAAAATCTCCAGGAGGCAACTTTTTTCAACTCAGTGTCGGTTTTCGTAAAATTTCCATATATATATCTATCTTTTTTAGGTCACCTATATATTTCCGAGTATCCCTAGACAGGTTTTCTTCTAAGGATGATAAATTGACTCACTTAAAAACACCTAAATCTACATGAGTTAATAATGAGTCATCCGGAAGATATGGACCCGTAAACTATTAAGAACATGTGAAATCCAAAGCAGACAAGTCATCTTGATCGGAATCACCTTCGACCTATTGCGGCCGAGCTGTTAGTAGCATACTGTGGCTACCTACCATAAACACCCCAACCCCTCCAAAAAACCAGAAACCCTTTCTTCCACCATGTGCCGATACCCCCTACTGAAATTAAGATCTTCCAAAATCCCCAGCCAAACAACTATCCCCATGATCCAGCTTTCCAAAACCGGGGTTGTATCACCTTTTTATATCCACCAAGAATTATTATCTCTTTGTCCCAAAAGGAGAGATGACATTCCCCAACTGCTATGATGATGCTCCAAAAAAAGATAGAGAAAAGAAAAAGAAAAAAAAGAGGAAAAAAAAAAAGAAAGAGAAAGAAAAGAAAAAAAAAATCTATCTGGAGCAAGTCCATCATTTGTCTATCTCCCTCTTACCCAAACTAATTTGAGGCTTTTCGGGGAAAATCAACACACTTTTTAGATGTGGATCGAAAAGAAGCTTACCATACACAAAGCCCAAGCTATACCCAAAGTCAAAACCAAAAAGCCTACCATACTAGAAACCAAAAGCCAACTATCTATCTAGAACCCATAGCCTAAAAAGCCAACCAACGATCAAACTTTTGATCGCCTTTGTTAAACATAAACCAATTCCATGAAGAGACCTTCTAACCAGAGACCAATACCTCAAAACCAATCCATCCCTAAAACTTAAATAGTACACCTTGAACCAGTCACGATCAACAGCTCTGCTTCAATCGATTATAACGTGATTTGAGTCAAAGATGGACTCCTTACTAAAACATACAAGAACATCAAAAGATAATTACCAAGTAGAGTCCATAACCCACCAAACCTGGTGAGAATCGGCAATAAGGTGAACTCTGAATTCTGGCTCTCTTTCTTGTTTAGTAGAGTCGTCCTCCTATCCTGTGCCTTTGGTTCTCTCTTCAAAAAACAAAAAAAAAAAAGACCAAAAAAAAAAAAAAAAGAAGAAGAGAAAAGTCCTCCTAGGGGCTTTCCCTCCGTCCACTTCCGAGGTTATTCTCCATTCGTATCCATAAAAACGTATCGATTAAGTATACTAGGGGCTTTCATATCCCATCTTGAAAAATTTGTTGATTAAGTCTCTATGGGGATTTTCCAATTAAACTCATGGGTCTTGTCCATGCAGCCTCCTATCCCATGTTCCCTGAGCCATGATTAGTTGGTCATAACAGAAGATGCTCTGGTTAGGATATCTTTGAACTCATAATTCCTGCGAGGCAGGTAGTTTTTTTGGATACACTTTTCTCCTACCTTCCTGTTGATGTCAGACTGGTTGTTTACCAGTTTTTGTCCAGGATACCAAAGGTTTGAAACTCCACCTACAGGGTTGGATTCTCTGTTTCGTTCTAGCATCGCGTCGGTTTCTTTAAAGTTATATTAGATCTTGCTGATGAACCGCCGTGTTATCTCGTCCTATGGGCCCGATTTTTGAAACCCGTCCTTACTTTTTTTGCCAAAACCATGATGTTTTGTTATCAAGTCAAGAAAAAGAAACATGAGACCCCCATTAAATTTCTTCACTGAAAAACCCCATCAGATACCAGAAACCAAAATATATACATCATACCTCCTACAATTGTGGTCAAAGCTTTGAGTGAACACCAATAAAGCGACAACCTCAGCCTTCTCGCCCACCAACCAAAAAATACGTGTGTTTATAAAAGGTGAATTAATTCTCGCTTAATTTGCAATGAATATTGCATTCTAAATCAATGTCTTTCTCAAAGTGATGCAATTAATATTGCACCAGATATTTGTTGTAGTTGCTCTGTTAGTAATGCAATGAATATTGCATCAGATCCCTGCATTTACCCTTTATGCCTACGTTTACTCTTGACATCACATGAAATTTTGTATCTAGTCTTTGTGATAAGTCTCCTAGGGATGCAATGGATATTGCATCTGATCTTTTGTCAGTCTGGTATTGATGCAATAGATATTGCACCAAATATTTGCATACACTTTCTCTATTAGTGATGCAATGGATATTGTTGAACATTAGCTTGAGTTGCTCTGTTAGTAATGCAATGAATATTGCATCAGATTTGGCCTTAGGTTCCTGATGGATGTAATGGATATTACATTTGTTTCTGCATCCGGTCTCACTTTGGATGATGTAATGAATATTATATCTGATTTTTTACTTTGGTCTCGCTCGATAATGCAATGGATATTGCATTTGGTGCTATGATAATGCGATGGATATCGCATCTAGCGTTGTGATACAATGGATATTACATCTGATTCTGTGATAATGAAATGGATATTGCATTTGGTGTTGTGATAATGCGATGGATATCACATCTAGCGTTGTGATGCAATGGATATTGCATCTGGTTCGATGATAATGCAATGGATATTGCATTTGGTTTTGTGATAACGCAATGGATATCGCATCTAGCGTTGTGATGCAATGGATATTGCATCTGATTCTGTGATAATGCAATGGATATTGCATTTGGTGTTGTGATAATGCGATGGATATCGCATCTAACATTGTGATGCAATGGATATTATATCGGATTCTGTGATAATGCAATGGATATTGCACCTGGTCTTTGCGATGCAATGGATATTACATCTGATTTTGCAATAATGCAATGGATATTACATTTGGGTTTATGGTGATGCAATGGATATTGCATCTAATGTTGCGATGCAATGGATATTGCATCTGATTCTGTGATAATGCAATGAATATTGTATTTGGTGTTGTGATAATGTGATGGATATCGCATCTAGCGTTGTGATGCAATGGATATTGCATCTGATTTTGTGATAATGCCATGAATATTGCATTTAGGTTTATGGCGATGCAATGGATATTGCATCTGGTCTTTGCGATGCAATGGATATTGCATTTTGATGTGCGTTATTTTCACTAGGTTGTAATGGATATTACAACTATCTTTCCGCATCGCAGCTTGCTTGTCGGTCTGAGGCCGAACTACGTTTGGTCTGATTCCTGAGAAAGGGATACGTAGGTAGCCTATTTCGGTAGGTGCGACCATCAGAGCATTTCATTGCATATCTGTTTAAAAACTACGATAACCTGCTAAAACCGACTAAATATGTCTAGGGTATGTGAGATTTTGAGTTACTGCATCCTAAAACTGTCGCATCTATAAACTACCGTATATTGCATTCCTCCCCATTATAATTTCCACGAAATTTGAGAGTCTATTTCTTATCAACGATGTTTGTTTACTTGGTAAGTTTCGGTTTACCCGTAAAGTCCATCGTTGAGGGGCTCTGTAGACACCCCAATTTCGTACTCCTGGTAAGTAATATGACATAAAATATCAAGACCTGTTAAAAAGCTAACGAATGTCAAGTTACAGGGTAGAAAATGCAAAAAACAAAAGCAGGATGCGTAAACAGTAAAATGCAGGGGGCCTAAGTGCCAAAAAGAGGAGAAAAAGGAGGGCTGGGCGCCGCCCATGGCCACTCTAGGAGCCGCCCCAGCTTCCTCCATGGGTGGCGCCCAATAGTGCTTTGTGCAATGTAGCCTTTTGCCTGAAGTGCAATCTCTCAAGCGCGCGGTACAAGCCGATGAATTTCAAAAAGAGAAATCTTAATCAAGAAGGAATCCTCTCTCCAGCCTATAAATAGAGGCATCCGACTTGTGAAATTCACACATCGTTCACATAGTTTTCACACACCGTTCACACAGTTACAAAGTGAGTTCTCCCTAGAGCGATTGAGAGATTTATTCCTCTAGCCCCGAAGCTCCGCCGAATCTCCCCCAAACACTAAAACTCACCGGCCAAAGTGAAACCTAGTTACCCTGCTAGGATTCCACCCTATTCCACTGATCCAAAAATTCCAAAAAGAACAGTTGCCCAGCCCGAATCCAGACGCCAAATTAGCTAAAGGCAAGCAGTTGCTCTGCCCGATTTCCGTCGTTAACAAGCAAACAACAGCAAAAAAAGCAAGCAATTACTCCACCCGGATCTTGAGGCCGAAAAGCAACTTTCGGAAGCAGTTACTCTACCCGAATCCCCACAATAGAAAAACAGTAAAAAAAAGACTCCCTCTCCCTGAACGACAGAGCGAGCGCACCCTAGAATCTACTAAAAAGAGATTGGTACGAGATAAAACTCTCACGCTTCAAGAGGTAGGCTATTTAAAGTTTTTATATATAAAAGTTCTATTAAGACTAACCTGATGTAAGAAAAATAAGCAATTATGATGCCCGAAATTCTATAGAAAATAGCACTAAAAGAGCCATTATTATGGCCAAAAATTTATAAATGTATTTGTAACTCCAGGAAAGAGACTGTTACAAGTTTGTAATAATATATGTACAGATATATATATATATATATATATATATATATATATATATTTAAATGCTTTATTTTATCTGTTAAATAAATATAAAAAATATATTTTAGCCAAAAAATATTTTGAGACCGAAAGGGTGAGTTGGGTGCCTAACCCCTTCCCACCTCGTAACTTAGCATCCGAACCCTTTTACAAATCTGGTTACATTTGGTTTCTTTGTTTTTTCCTTAAAATAAAGATGACGACTCTGTTTATTACATTTTGAGTCCACAATTGAGGCCGGACGTATCCCACGCGCCTTAAAGGTTTTGAAACCACCCGCCTTCATTAGCGGGGAAAAGGTCGCAAAAATCCGAGGCACTCACATGATATTTATTTCTTCGTTTTCCTTGAATATTATTTAATTCAAAAATACTTTTGTCCGTGCGTTTAACGCACATGTATAAAACTAGTTTGGTAATAATAGTAGAAGTTGTTAATCTTAAAAAATTCTTAAACCAACATCTCTTTCTATATAATGGGATACATCATTTCTCTTTTCTTCTATTGATGATAAAAGTATAATTTTTTTTTAATCTAAAGACTTTTAAAATCAACATTATTTTTTAACCAATATAAGATGTATCTCTTTTATTGGTAATATTGGTAATTTAAAATCAACATCAATTTATAGTAAATGTGTGATATATCTCTTCTACTACTAATAATAGTAAAAATCTTTTATCTAATCTAAAATAATTTAAAATCAACATCATTTTCTAACCATGCATTGGAAGCTATAGCCATGCATTGGAAGCTGAAATACTTTGTTTTGTTACTGTTTGGCTTAAATCGCAATTTGGTCACCTTACTTTTTCACTTTTTGCAATATGATGACTCTACAATTATTTTTTTCAATTTAATCACTGTACTTGGTTTAAACATTCAATAAGGTCACTTAAGTCATTTCCGCCCGTTATGTTGGATGGAAATGATTAAAAAGACTAAAATACCCTATGAACAAAATCAAATTGTTTTGGCTTAATCACAATTTGGTCACCATGCTTTCCTACTTTTGCAATAAAGTGACTCTCTACAAAAAAAAAAAAAAAAAAAAAGAGAGAGAGAGAAAATTATCTTTTTGACCATCGTACTATTGCCAACTACCCGATTTGATAAACCACATTTCATAACTAACAAATTGACCACTGTACTAAATAAGTTGGTAAGTTTTGGTCAATGTCGTTAACGGGCCATCCAATTTTTTAACGGACGTGTTGAGTTGGACTAACTAGGGTGGACTATTTCTTTTTTAAAAAAAAACATTAATATCTCTTGTAGACAATTGAATGTTTCATCTTCTCCAACCGTCGGTCAACCCCCACTAACATAGTCAAACTCACCCCCACTAACACAGTCAAACCCACCACCACCACCACCGAATTCACCAGTCAATCAATCTTTTTCTTGTAACATGGTATAATTCTCTTAAACCCAGCAGCGTTTTTGCGCCGGCTGGGTCTCTCTCTCCATTTTCTGTAACAAACTAGCTGCTGTCTCCCCTCCTGTTCCAGATCCGACGCACTTTGTGGGTCCCAATGAGCACAATAATAAGCTAGAAGGGGGGGGGGGTTGAATAGCTTATTAACACTTTAAAACTTTTTAAGTAAGTTCCTTGAAAGTTACTTGCAATCTATGAAAAGAATCAAGTAGCGGAAGACTTTCAAGAAAGTTGTTCCAGGTCTGCCGATAAGGACTACCGGTAGACCTTTTACAGATTACTCAAGTTCTGCTGAAATGGATAATATAAACAATGAAACTGGGCAGTTCAAGTAATAGACAGACAGTAGGAAATAACACAAGTATTTTGGGATGGTTCACACTATAATGAGTGCTACGTCCACCACCAAGGCAGTCAACCTTGGATTTAAATTGTGCACTATGTTTTCCACTTAGATCAATTACAAAGAATATCCCTAATGGATCGTGTACAAAATATTGACTTGTGTTTGGGTCTAGGGAATTAAATATACGTAAATATAAGATATTTAATTGCGCGAAATATAGTTAATGGAAGTTAACAACAAGAAGAATAAAGCAATAAATGTTGATGAGCAGCTTCTTGTTGTTGACGAGGACTTCTAGATCTGTTAAGGATCTATTGAATGCACTGAGCTGAAAGACTTGGAGTTGTGAAGATTCAGAGCAATTCTTTAAGTGTTCGATTGATTCTGTTCTGTTGTGTTTGTTCCAGTCTTCAATGGCAGTATATATAGCAGGTGCATTTCAAAAGAATCTGTTGGAGAGGACGAAGACTTCAACAGCTCTATTCATAAATGCATTAAATGCATGGGGCTGTCAGTCAAGGATTTCGTCTTCCCAGTTATCTAGAGCAGATAATCATTTCTGAGATCTTCAAAAAGGTGGGCGATTTGGTGTCAGATCTGAGAGATGAAGCAGAAAGTAGGGGACGATGCATCGCTTTCATCTGCTCAGACGAAAAGTATTCTCGCTTTTGAAAGTTGCTTTCGGCTTGACATGTCGGGGAATGACTTGGATTAATTCAAATAATATATGAGAATAAGTTTGAATTAATCCAGCTAGTTTTTTTCTGGAGAGGACACGTTGAAGTAGATCAGCTGGACACGAGGTCTACCGATCTTTAAGCTTTGAGCAGGTCTTCCAGGTAAAGGCGAGAAGCGGGTCTTCCGCCGTGAACCACGAAAAGTCCTATAAAAACTATACAAGGCAAAGTTCTATACACGGTTGCCACGCTAATCGATACCGATTAGCCATCAAGTATAAAACTAATGTAATGTCTTGATCGATATAAATTTAACATAAGAATCAACACACTTTCTCCCCTAACCTAGCTTCGTAGCCCATAGCGACCAGCCGCTTCTTCATCTATCGCCGACCCCCAGCTCCATCTATATCAGAACGATTCTCTGCTTTCATTTCTATTGAAGGCCACCTCGAGTCAACCGCCATAGCCGCCGTCTTTCCATCTCTTTCCAACCCAACATTACCGATTTCCTTCGTGTTCTGTCTCTGACCAAAACCTCCCTCTCATCCGCTATCACCTTCTCTCTCTCAGCCCTCTCACCATCCCAAATCAGTCGTCTTCTTTCTTTAATCTCTTTCCCTCAACAGAGCCTATTAGACTCTTTCCTTCGTCAACGCCGTCCTCTTTCCGGTGAAACCCAACAACCCCGTCAGAGCCAGACGCCATCTTCAGCCACCTACTTCGAATTCCGGCGAAGGCAGCGAGTGTCCCATGTTCGCTCGCCCTCAACACCAAGCGAACCAGACACGGGTCCTGCGACGACCCGACCCCTAATCTCTATGCAAGCCTCGAGTTGAGCGTCGAACAAACATATAAAACAACAAAACACATGCAAAGTCCCCACTAATAATAGGCTAATAAAATCACCTGATAAAATATAGTCACTCATGTGATTAATATAAACACCACAACCAACCAACTAGTATAATATAATACACATGCATGAAGTTAAACTTCGGCATCAAAAGATAGTACAAGACCAGTAACATCAAAGTGCCCAAAGTAGAGCTTATATAACTCTACATAACAACAACCCGTCCTCACACTACACAAATACAAAATCCTATGGAGCTGCATAACAAAAGACAATACTCGAGTGCCTTACCGGCCTCACCTCGAACTCCCTGCTTGGCTGGACTCAATCAGATGCACAAGTAGATGTTTACTTGCTAATAAATACAACCGTCGAGTCCCAAACTAGGGGAGTTCAACACACGTAACAAACATGCTTATTGGCCTATAAATAAACACTTAAGCATTTATTTGCTTATACACAAATACCAAGGTATGTAATATTTTACATATAATAAACTACACCAAAGTATTTCTCATTATCGTAGGAATATATCACATCACTCGTTATATTTTATTGTCCCTAAATCAACTTCATTGAGTCATTCGTTTAATATTTATAAATTTCAGGCATCACCGCGATTTGCAGGATTCATCCCAACACAATCTCATTGACGTGCTACTCGGCATAATAATGGTTTAAAACCATTTAACACATTAACCAGTTAAAATTAATAATAATTCGTAACTAAATTATTTATACTCCACATTCAAAACAAATCACATGTGAGTAGCCCTGTAACGCCCCCAAATTTGGTACCGACATAACGGTCCCACAATTTGGCCACATCACTAACAATCATAACTTAAATTATAAATGTTCCAAATCTCATAATAATTAAATCTTAAACATCCTTGACTAAAGTAAAAAATAAATCCAAAGTAACTCAATACAAAATTAATCTGATACTTAACATGAGTGTATAATTTATTCAATGCACTATCAAGTGATTCGATAAGAAATGACTAGATCTAAACTTCTCGGAAACCATCATCTTGGTTTACCCGAGCCGAAATCCTCTAATAAATCTTACTCATTACCTGAGAAAGAAGAGTATGAAGGGGTGAGCGAACAATGTTCAGTAAGTTCATATACAACCCCTTCGGTTACTAAGGAGGAGTTGACCAGAAACAAATTAGAGATGAATATTTTTAAAATGTTCAAAATTCATTATTCAAATATCGATAAGCGGAAGCAATTATCAAATTTCGATTTAAGTGAGTAAGAATCCAAATGAAAATAAACGTACAAAGGTGACTCGAGTAACCAACCGTCACCAACCATCTCATACCGATTGGAGACAATAAACTACTCACAGAATCCCATGATCACATAAGCAAATTCGATATTTACTTCGAAGAGTTTCGATAGTTCGATAACATTGGTATATCTGGATAACCATGCCACGGGCCAAATGGCGTTCACAAGAATCATAATTCATAGTGTCATAAGTTCAACTTAGTGATAATGGTAGAATTTCAAGTAATCAAATACTTTTATAAAATCAGGCATCGCCAAAAATCATACTTTTCATACCAAAGGCATCTCACAGGAAATTCAATAATTATGTGAGAAAAAACAGATAATCAAATTATGAGTTTGAAAAAAGTATAAGCGACTGAGTTCGAATTCAATTATCGATTTAAAATCGACGTACGTTTCAAGAAACATCGATATCAAAGGAGTAATGAAAACTTAACGAACAGCGGAATTTTACATAAAAGATTGGAGACCTAAAAGAGGTATAATCCCTTATCACTACAAAAAAACAGGGCAACTGAAACAGATTTTTCGGTTGCAATTCAGGAAAATCGGTTTCAAATTGATGTTTGCAACGGAAAATGTCCGTAACAAAGTCCATAGCAATAAGCCTCGTCCCAAAATTGTGCAACCACTTTCTTCGGTTGCAAAAACCTTGCAACGGAAAAAAGTAGTTGTAGTTTCCGTTGCGATGTGTTTCCTAGGACATTTTTTTATATCCGTTGCAAACAACAAGCGATTTATTTACATTTCTAATTTGCAAGCGGTTTTTCTGTTTCAAATTTGTTACACATATAACTAAACTAGCAAGCTGAATTTTTCGGTTTTATTAGGCAACCTAATTTGCAAGCGGTTTTTCTGTTTCAAATTTGTTACACATAGAACCGAACTAGCAACCGAATTTTTCGCTTTCAAGTAGGCAACCTAATTTGCAACATGTTTTTCGTTTCAAATTTGTTACACATAGAACTAAAGTAAGCGAATTTTTCGGTTTCAAGTATGCAACCTAATTTGCAACCGGTTTTTACGTTTCAAATTTGTTACACATGGAACTAAACTAGCAAGCGAATTTTTCGGTTTCAAGTATGCAACCTAATGTTTCGGTTGCAAAAGTCCGTTGTTGGTTTGTAACTAAATTTTTTTAAAAAGAAAAAACTTGCAACGAAAAATTGCATTTGAGAAGATTATTTTACGAAAACAAAATATTACTAATATTATATATATAAATATTTATCAATTGTACTGATTGGACATTTCATTTAAAATATCTTAAATCAAACAATTAAAGTCAACAAAGCTTCAAACATTACGTTCAAAATGAATTGGCAACCGTCATACTAAACTGTCGCATTGTTAAACTACATAGAATTGTCAAGTTGTCATACTTTAAACTAAATAGGAGCTCGTGGACGATGCTCGGAGCCTCTTAAGTCCTCGAATTGCGCATCTCTTGGAATTGCAACTGGAAATCATTTTTCATTTGTTCAAATTTAGCCTCATATGTGGAATGCATTTGTGCCTTAGTGACTTCATCCCTCATTTTTTCAACTCTTTCGGTCAACTTATCTTCAAACTCTTGGGTGCGTGTGAAATCTCCATTTGAACGTGTACATGAGGAAATCATCTTGCTACTCAAGATCTCCGATGAAGGAACCGATGAACCAAAGCCGTACAAGCGATTCTTTACAACACCACGATACATCCACCTAAGCCGTGGAATCAAAACCATCACCTTTCTTTCTAGCAATATAATCCTCCTAAAATCCTCCTAAAATGTAAAAAATGAATATTACAAGTAACTTTTCTATTTGCATTTTAAAAATAATAAAAAGAGCATTGAGATCAAAGATACATCTTTCAATAGCGATCGAATATAATTAAATGTTTAGAATGAACTAATAAACGTAATAAAAACATTTAGATTAAACTCACAAAGATTTTTTTAGACTTCGCATCCACAAACTCACCACTACGGCGTGAAGTGTTGTCGTCCCCTATGATACATCCGTTTGTCTTGTTCATAAGCCATCGTATTCCAAATTTTTCGAACTTGTCTTTCCGGATAAGTTTCAACGCACTTGTAATGTCTCTGCAATTAGGAAGTTAAAAAATATGTTATAGTAAGCATATATAAATTAACTAATTAATTGGATTGAATATGGAGATATTACATAGTAATCTCTCATTCCCTTGGGTACTTTCTTCCATGTGGGACCATCCTCACCGACAACAAATTTTCCTTGAATTGCATGTGTAATACACAAGGAAACTTGATACCATCGTCCTGCTCTAGAACCGCCAAGTTGAAAGAAAATTAGATCAACTCGACATCTAAAAGAAAACATATTTCTAATTAATGAGAGTTTTACGTTTGAGAATCACCCAAAAAAAAAAAAAATTCGCAACGACCCAACTTAGATGTTCGACTTTTTGTTCCTTTTTTCGAGACTAACTTAAGCTATAAGTGGAAATGAGATTTTGGTCCCTGGGAGGGGATTAGTCTCAATAGTTGTCAACCTTTGCCTTTGATTTGATTGTTGTTTTTCGAGTGACTGGTGAAATCTTGAAAGAAAAATTTCACATTAACGGAATAATTTTATTTCTCCCAGGACATGTGTGTCAATTCTTCAAACATTAATTTCCTGATATGCATGCATGTCAACTGTTTTGTTGTGTTTCATTTTCCCTTGGCATAAGTCATGAAGTGTGATTGATGTTGAACATAGAAAGTACGATCTCTATTAAATGAGATCTTCTCCCCCCACTCCTTTTTATCTGGGAAAATTGAATTATGATATTCAAGTGTATGGTGATAGGAGATGTCGATAATTGATATTTTTGATACATCCTAAGTTTTGGTACATGTATTCCTATGGATTGGCGGTGACTCCTTGGGAACTTGAAAACTAGGTGATCATGTTTGTAAATGTAATTCTCCTCTATTTCTATTTTGTTTTTCTCTCTCTGAGACCTCTTAACAACCAAGGTCATACTTTGGGTTTGGATCGTGCAAGCTCGATAATAGAAGTTATTCGGTGGCCAATGATAGCATTCCTTCCATGGATAGTAGCAAAAACAACTTATGCACTATGAAGACCCACGATGAGTCTTACAACCACCCGATTTTGTCACGAGTACAGTGATGTTAAGTTTTTCATCATTAATGCATCATCACGCACAACAAAGCAACTCACCGAACTATTCTATTAAACAAAAAACTAGAAATCAAAAATAAAAAATGGAGTAAAACAAATGAAACACATCTCAAACTAAACTTCATTCGATTCAGTCCAATGCAAGTTATAAATTGAAAGGTAAATAAGAAAGCAAATTAAAAAAAACAAATTCATAAATCATAATTAAGTGGCTTTGTTCTCTTTCGGCGGGCTTTTTTAGGCGATTTAAACCTCAAACAAACGTGGCTGCTTTGGGACAGCATAGTTCCAAAACGTGGGTTGTCTTAGGGGCAGGTTAGACGTGAGTTTGGTAGGCATTTTGGGGGTTGTGTGTGTGGGAGTTGCTGGAATCGGGAGGCAGTTTGGGCAGTCCTAAGCTTCATCAAAAACATGGCGTAGCTTGGTTCCTTGGAGTCTTCGGCCAAGGGAGATTGGAGCAGATTGGGGAATCTTAGGCGTGTTGTTTCTCTTCAAGGGAGACCATTTTTGGGCAGTCCATACACACTTAATTCAGGCGTGGGTTAACGTTGTTAGGTGAAAGTTTATTTGTTAGTTGTGGGTTATAATTGTAAGGGAGAAATTCTTTAAAAACAAACTATTTTTGGGGCTGTTTTTTGGGGCAGAGTTTCGTCAAGAAACCGAATACAAAGGCTGGAACAGTTTTGCTACTTCAAGCCTTCCGCATAAGCATCAATACACCAAGACTTGATATCTTAGAGACAACTCAAGCTACCCTTCCGCCATAATGTAACTCCTTAATGTATTAATGGTTGTATCGATCAATCGATCTTAGTAAGCGTCCATATGGTTTACTAACACCATGTATCGATATAGGTAGCACAATAGTTAGCGACCTATCTGCTTATGTATTTGCTTCGTGGTTCTTTTGTTGCTAGAGCGACCTATCTGCTTATGTATTTGCTTATGTGGTTCTTTTGTTGCTAGAGCAGCTACTTCAAATTGTGGTTCAACTATTTATCTTTCTTAAATTTTACCTTTGGTATGGAATTCAATTCACCGAATCGAGACATTCTAATTCAATAATCCCCATACCAAGGGGCCTCACTTGCCTATTAAAAAATCCACTTTTGATCTTCAAAAGCTACACCATTAGGGTTCTTACAAAAGTAAATAATAAGTGAAAAGCCATTTTCTACTCAAGATATGGATAATAAATCTTAAAGGCGATAAACATATTTTCATAAAAAGTGTCAACAGGACCCTTCCAGTCTCATTGCAAAGCCCTACTACACCGATTTTCTTTTTAAAGCGTATTTAGACATCAATTAAGATAAATAACTAGAAACGTAATTGAAATGAAAAGATGCAAGACACTAACAAAAAAAAAGGGGAAATTAACAAATATCTTAATACTAATGATCGGTTAACATTTCTCTTTTTTACACAAGAAAAGGGTTCAAAATTAAGAAAAATAGAGTGGGAAGATGTACTACAAGTACTAGTAAGGTCCAACCAAAAAGGGAACATGAGGAGGGAGGAACATGACTGTCACTAAAAAGCTGGAATAGCACAATGCTAGTTCACGAAAGTTGAGAATAATAAAGTACAATCAATATTGATATGTGGTTAAAAGTAGACCCAATTAAAGTATTGTAATTCTATTTACACCAAAAAACAATTACCACTACATCAAGAAATCAAATCCCTTCTTGACAAGCGCAACACGCCAACACATTAAAGAACAATTTAAAGGAAAACTGAATACTTAAAAATTTTGGATGATGTGGTGAAAGAACTTACTGAAAAATCGCCAAATGAGTAGGCCAAGTTAAATCAATGGATTGGATTTTGATCTCGATCCGAATCCGATGTTATTTTAGGATATGGATTTAGTTTTTGAATCCGCTAACCCGATTTTGATCGAATCCGAAAATCCGAAAGCTTAACAAATCGGATATGGATTAAGGTGTTCGATTAACAACCCGATCCGATCCGATATAAAAAATATATTAATATTATACATATAAAAAGTTACTAATAATGTGTTTTTAGTCATTAATCATTACTAATTTTACTAAATATAAATTTTCCGACGAACTCTAAGATCTTACTAACATTATTATTCATGTTTGTGTAAGTTAAAAATATGAATTTTAATTTTATTCAACATTTGATTAAAAAAATACATCAATATTAATTTTATTCGATACTTTAATTAGGGTGAATAAAATCGGATAAAATCGAATCCGATCGAATCGAAATTTAGGATATGGATCGAGCTTTTGAATATCGAAGATAATCGATCCGATCCAAGTCCAGATAATTTCTTAACAAATCGGATAATGATATGAGATCGATCCGAATCCGATCCATTGACAGCCTAGGCCAAGTAGACAATTTCCTCTTCCGGGCCTTACAATTTTCACCACACGATCCGGCAAACTAAAAGAGTCTCTGTAAAACAGACCCACCTTGACACCAAATCTTTATGGTCTCTCACTTTTTCGTGAATAATTGGAACACATCCTTCTTGTTAGCTTGTTTCCCGAAATTAAGAAAGAAACATTAAACATAAAATAGCAAAAGAATATAAAGATAGTAGAATAGATACCAATGGCGTCAAAAGATATGAGAGTAACGAGGAGATAGCTTCATTTCTTTTCTTTTTTGTGACAGTGAAAGAGCATATTATGAACAAAATGTCAAATACTTAAATTAGGTGATGAGTTATGTGTACCCAAGAAGTAAACCGGGCAAAAAGGAAAACCCATTCAAACCAAAGATGTCCAAAGACTCCAAAAGCGATTCATCTTATTTGGCATCAATCATCATCCCCATATTCCAATAAAGCAATGGATTAAGAAAATGATGCTTTCAATCTACTTGAGGACATTTCATTCTCAAGGGCACATCCATTGGACTCCCTCCAAATGGTCCAAAATAGACAAAGGGTAGCGCACTCACGTGTTTTTCTCCTCTTAAATTTGTAAGAGGAACACTCGGCAGCCCTTCAACTACCTTGGAATGATCCATGTAATTTGCAAAAAAAGCAAACAAAACGCCACAAGCTGCGACTACCCGTTTATGTAAAATCGGTAGTCTTACAAAAACACTCCGTCACAAAGTCTCCTATTTAAAAGTCAAACTTCTTTATGACACTAATATTACATCCTTTTCGTATAACACGTACAGCAAAATCAAGTTTCGAAGCGAAAGAAAAAAAATTGGATAAAGAATGAAAATTTATAGCATATACTTCTTACTTACCAATGAAACTCTTTTTTGGCGCAAACAAAGCGAAAAGGGAACTAGGACTCTTTTTATAAGATGGGGATCAAATAGATTATAAAACATGAAGAATAGATCAAACCAATAGCAACACATACAAACAACGATATACAGTCCTACATTTCCATATAAATGCATTTCTTCTTACATACGCATGGGATGAAGAAAATTCGGTACTTCTTCTTACCGCGTGAAGAGTTAGTATATAACAAGGTAAGCACGTTAGACTTTAGTATATAATGATTTTCATGTTTATATAACTCCAATTATATAGACTCAAAAAATCCCCCAACCAAAGCCCATAAATCTTTCTTTCCAATTCAATAATCAATACCAATACCAATACCCACTCAATCCAAAATTCAACAACCCAACTCCACAGTCATTAAAATTATAAAATTCAATTCGGGTATAGTAAATAAAGCATTTAGTACAAACTAATAAAATACCTAGTTTAATGCTATGTGAATTGATCTATCTATCTATCTTTTTTTTAACCAACAAATAATATCATGATCATTAAGGTCTTTTGTGTGTTGAGACTTGAGTCTATAAACTTGACATGAGAAATTAATTAATTCCCTTATAAAAGAAAGCAAAACAATAATAAAACAAGTGATCAAAATCTACAATCCTTTAATTTTGAACATTTAAATTGGCATTCCATTTCAAACTTAAACGGACCCCTCATCAACAAGTATGGATGTAACTAGTAAAGTCTCCCACCGAAGAGGCGCCATGCATCTTCGACTTTTGTAGACCTCAACTTTGAAGTCCTCTAAATAATGTCGCCAACACTTGGTCTCTTGATCGAACTGCAACAATCTGAATTTCTAGACGCCATTATTAGCTCATTGCCAAGGAACTTTATGAAGTCAACATAGCTTGGAGTAAGCCATCCTGTAGAGATGGCGTGGGACGAGAACGAGAAAACATTGTTTCAACAATGGCGGTAAATAGAGAATATGACTCATTTATCTCTCGGCATAAAATTCTCCAAAGGAAGGGGATTTACCCTCGAGTCCGGATGAGCATTAAATTGGACACCTTTTCTCCATAGGAACAAGGAAACAAAAGCTTGGCTAACGCTTTTGAGCAGTTCCTTAACCGATGGAACCATGTATTGTTAGGCCGAGCAAAGCCATGAGTCATGTCTATATATGTCATTAAGTCCTCGGGAGTGTTGTGAAGAGATAGAGACAACGGTTTTACCATGGTACCAAAGTGTAAGCAAACTCTGAGCATCAATTTTGGCTTCCACTAGCTTCTGCAGTCATCTAAGTGCAAGTACTTAAGTGAGCGACTTGAAATGTTAACCCTTTCCAACTCCCGCAAGTGGAAATTGTCGATATTTCGAGAAGGGGAAAATTTCTATCAATTTCCGTGAGAAAATCATGGGTGATGAACACCGATTCCAACGTAGACGTTCGAGATTTCTAGCACTGCCCACTTTTAATAAACACGGCTTTCTCGAACAACCCCAATACCGATCACACGTAAACTTGGCACGGCTTGAATGTCAACCTCAATCCCTTCGTTTTTGAGTAAATCTTTAGTTTTTTAGTTCACCGAGATAACTTACCCACAAATTTCTTGAACCCTTGAACTCGAGAAGAAAACTTTCTCAATCAAAAGGCAGCTCGAGAATAGTTTCTCAAGCATCCGATCATTGATATAGGCATACAAAAGCTCTAGTGTCTTTTAGAAACGGAATTTCATTCTCGTTATTAATGCTAGCAAAGTTTCTAGGAAACTTGCAATTGTAAACCCTTAAATTAGTCAAAGTATTGGCGAAGTAAAGAATGTTGGAGGTAAAGTGTAGGATGGAACATTAGCTATGTATGAAACGGAGATATTGAGGTCTATGACCCCGTGATCTAGTGCGATTTTTATCGATTGATAAAGAAGGACGGTAAACGCGTTTGCTTGATCGACAAAGATTACCGAAATTTCAAATTTGTCTATGCGTAAATTCGACTACGATACCTTCATAAAGTGTTGTCGACTAAATTGAAAAATATACACCTATTATCTTTGATATCTCGGAAACCGCACAAGCAATATTCCTCCTTGAGAATAAGATAAGAGGAGGTAGACCAAGCTTGTAGCCATGTCTTTGATAATCAATCTCCCATTAACGATAAATTCAATTCGTGGTACAAGAAACTTCTTGTATGAATTTCGTAATTCAATCACCCATTAACGAAAAATGAATATCATTGTAAGTTGTAACGAATCGGTGTTGTAACGAATCGGTGTAGTCCACAAATATTACAGAACACATAAGAAACAATGCAATCTAGTTTTCATAAAATAAAATAAAATTTAAAAACAAGGCTCAAAACAATTATTTACCGATGAGGACAAATAATCACAAAACCAACAATTGCAGCCCTAAGAGAGTTTCATTCATGATGGGAGAGTTTATATTCGGGCATATAAGCATATAAATTAAGGTTATCAATGAAAGTACCTGTTCAATTCGGCGGAGAGGGAAGATGTATTTGGGTGTCGGAGGAGAAGCCGGCACCAAGAATTTCACCCGGCGCTGCAGAGAACGACGCAATGGAGGAGAGGAGAGAGAGAGAGAGAGAGAGAGGGAGGCGAGGGCGGGGCGAGGTGAGAAGAGAAGAGAAGGGCAAAACGCCTCCTTGCTTTGAATAGGTTAGGTTGACTAAGAGTAAAACATAAGCTGTTGGTTTAATTAGACTTATTTTTACAATTTAATAAAATAAAAATTATTTAGGATTAATTGCAACTGAAATTAAATGGAGAATTTGAAACAAAAATTTATCTGTTTCAAAATCCCTCGCAAAATTAGGCGGGTTTCTTCCCTCCAAACTTTTTGCCCAAAACAAAATCCCAATTTTTTTAAGTTCTAAATATAAAAATCCGATATTAATAAATGCAACTAAAATTGAAACAGAAAATTGAAACAGAAGTTCATCTGTTTCAAAAACCATTGCAAAATTAGGTGGCATTCTTCCCTCCAACTTTTCCCCCGAAACATGATGCAACAAAATAGTTTTCCATTGCAATATGAGTTGCAAAATTAATTGTGCGCGTCAATCTCCCTTGAGCACTTTTTACATTGAAACTGATTTCAATTCGGTTGCAAAATTCCGTTTCAATTGCCCTGTTTTCTTGTAGTGAAACCTGATTTATCTCCGCTTGGCTTTTGGCTAGATAGGATTCCTTCAAAGGTTTCCTTTGAGCTATTCCAGGAGTCAATCGTCTTTTGCAAGGCAATTTTCTCCTGGTCTAGTCCTTTGATGTGCTCAGTCAAGCAATCAACTTTGTCACAAAAGAATTTGTTTTCTCCTTTTAGCTTGATATTCTCCTGTTGACAGCTATTGAAAGTTTGAATCTCAGTTGCCAACAGAGATTTCTCAGCAACAAGCTTTTCATAATTCTTTGCGAGTTTTGCATAGGCTATTGTGAAGGAATTGAGCTCTTCAAACATATCTTGATTTTCCTTGAGCAGTTCTTCCTTACTGAAGCTTTCACAGTTGGTCTCATCCTTTACGAAGGGACTTGGTAAGATTTCGACTTCATGTTCAGAGTCATAGGTGGGACTTGATTCATGAGCTATTAAGCATATATTGGCTTGCTCACAATCATCCTCATCCTCTTCTGAATCTGTCTCAAACCATGTAGCAACCTTGTTTCTCTTCAATGTCCTCAGCTAGAATACCTTTTTGTTTTTGAAATTTCTTATAAGGAGGCTTTCGATATGCTTCAAATTTTGGGTTCGGGCATTTAGAAGCAAAATGACCAGGTTTTCTACAGTTATAACACACGAACTCATTGTTAGATGAGCCTTCAGCAGTTTTTTCTAAAATGCTGCCGGTGTGTGTCCTTCCTTCCGTATTTTGCAAATTTCTTAAAACGTTTTACAAACATGGCAAACTATTCATCAGAAAGAAAATCCTTTTCACTGGAGGAAGTGGAGGGTTTGTCATCAACTGGAGTTACTTCTTGTACCATGGCTGGCAAGGATAGAGTTTTGAACTGCCTGTCCTGCTCTAGAGCTTGAGTAACTCTGAGCTTGTAACCTTCAAACTTGCATAAATACTACGAAGAGTCATTTTATTTAAGTTTTTAGATTCTTTTATGGTGGTAGTCTTAACATGCCAAAGACTACTTAATGAGCTTAGAAATCTCATGTTCATTTCTTTTTTGTCATAAGTTTTACCTAGAGAAAAACAACTATTTATTACCTCACTGAAGCGATCGTATGCTTGTATCAAGGTCTCCTTGGGATCCTTTTTGAAAGAGTCGAATTGCTGGATAAAGGTGTACTTCATGTTGTCTCTTGTATCTTGGTCTCCTTTCAAGTATTCAACAAGAGCTTCCCACATTTCTTTGGCAGATGTACACCAGATCACTTGTTGGTAGGTACTGGTGTCTAGTGAGCTTGTAATGATGTTGATAGCTTTACTGTCCAACTCTACTAGTTTTCTTTCGTCCTCATTCCATTCTTTTTCTTCTTTTGGAATTTCTGGAGGATTTCCACCAACGGTTGCCAGAAGATTTGGCTTCATTGGTACATGACGTCCTCCTAGCACGCACTTCCATAACCTGTTAGAATTCATGTGACACATTATCTTATCCTTCCAAACATCAAAATGGCCTTCGTCCAATATTGAGACGTGGTTCGCATTTGACGTAGGTAGCATGTAATGAGTTTGTGACATTGGATCTTTATCTCTCAAGAGGTTAATCTAGGAAAAACTTGTTTTCGAAGAGTTAAGCTCTGATACCAATTGTTAGTCCCAAAGGGCACAATGATAAGCTAGAAGGGGGGTTGAATAACTTATCAAACATTTAAAAACTTTTCGTAATAATTCCTAAAACAAGTACTTGCAATCTATTGAAGAGATTGAAGTAGCGGAAGACTTGCAAGGAGAAACAGATCAAGTCTGTCGATGAAGCACTACCGGTAGACTTAGCTGAATACTTAAGTTTGTTGCTAAGGAATAAGTTAGGAGAATGAAGACAATATAAAACAATAATCAACAGAGGAAGATGAACACATGTATTTTGAGATGGTTCGCACTATAATGAGTGCTACGTCCACCACCAAGGCAGTTAATCTTGGATTTAAATGTGCACTATATTTTCCACTAGTTCTATTGCAGAAATATCCAATGGATCGTGTACAAAATATTTGACTTGTGTTTGGGGGTGGGGGAATTGAATATCTGGAAAAACAGAATATTCAAGGTGCAGAAGAATAGTTAAAGGGTACAACAGTAAGAAGCAAATGATTAAGAGTTGATGCAAATCTTCTTGTTGTTGTTCAGGACTTCGTTGATCAGTTAATGATCTCTTGAATGCATTGAGTATGAAGACTTGATGTTGTTGAATAGATTCAGAGCATTGTTTTCTTCATTCTTCAATGGTAGAATTTATAGCTGAGCATTCTTGAGACCGTTGGGGAAGACGAAGTGAGAAACAACTCTATTAGGTTAAATACATTAAATGTCTGGAGCTGTTTTGTTAACTTCATCTTCAACTGAGACTGATCAGGGTATGGTGAAGAGTGGTTGCAACAACTAGCAGGTGGGTGACAGAGCGAGTTCTGCACTGCAGTTAGTCTGATCGGTTTGTGTCGGCTTGTAAACACTACGCCATGTCTGAAGGCGAAAGTCTTCATGCCTTTTAGAAAAACTGGAGGGACGTGTGTTGATTATTTTGTTAGATTTATATATGTTCAGTACATTACATTAGTTTTATACTTCAGTGGCTAATCGGGCTGCGTATCGATTAGCGTGGCAACTGTGTATATAACTTTGCCTAGTATAGTTTTTATAGGACTTTACAGGTTCAGCGGAAGACCTCTTAGCGGCTTCGCCAGGAAGACTGCTTTCAAAGCTTAAGAACGGCAGACCTTGTGTCCACCTGGTCTCTTATGACATGTCCTGTCCAACAATGACTCATTAGATTAATTCAAACTTATACTAATCATTGTTTGAATTAACCTAAGACATTCCATGACATGTCAAGCCGAAAGCAACTTTAAAGCGAGAAAGACTTTTCGTCTGAAGCGATGGCGAGGAAAAGCGGGCGCCCCTACTTTCTGCAACAACTCTCAGATCTGACACCTAAATCACCCACCTTTTTGAAGATCTCAGAAATCGTTCTCTGCCCTAGATATCTGTGAAGACGAAAATCCTTGCTGACAGCCCCATGCATTTAATGCATTCATAAAAGAGCTGTTGAAGTATTCGTCTTCTCCAACGGATCTTTTGATGTGCACCTGCTATAAATACTGTCATTGAAGACTGGAGAAAAAAACAACTGCACAAAATCAATCGAACACTTAAAGGATTGCTCTGAATCTCCATAACTTGAAGTCTTACAGCTCAGTGCAATCAAGAGATCCTAAACAGATCTAGAAGTCCTCGCCAACAACAAGAAGCTGCTCATCAACACCTATTGTTTTATCTTCTTGTTGTTTACATTCATTAACATTACTTACTTTTGCAATTAAATATCTTGTATTTACAAATATTTAATTCCATAGACCCCAAACACAAGTCAATATTTTGTACACGATCCATTAAGAATATTCTTGTAATAGAACTAGTGGAAAATATAGTGCACTATTTAAATCTAAGGTTGACTGCCTTGGTGGTGGACGTAGCACTCCTTATAGTGCGAACCATCTCAAAATACTTGTGTTATTTCTTTACTGTTTGTCTTCCAATTGAACTGTTTAATACTTATCCTTATCTTTATCCGTTTACAGCAGAACTTAAGTATCTTGTAAAAGGTCTACCGGTAGTCCTTATCGGCAGACCTGGAACAACTACCTTGAAGGTCTTCCGCTACTTCTATCTTTTCTATAGATTGCAAGTACCCTTCAAAGAATTTACTTAAAACTTTTAAGTGTTTAATAAGCTATTCACCCCCCCTTCTAGCTTATTATTGTGCCCATTGGGACCCACAACGTGTCTTGGGAGTCAGGAGCTGAATGACGATGGATTAATTCAAATTTAAATCAAAGAAAGCTAATTTAAATAATCCACTTGAGCTTGAAATTTGGATGAGCTGGACACGTCATCCTGTCTGAGTGCAGACAAGGTCTGCCGCTGAAGGCTGCAGGTGAAGTCTGCTGGTGAAGCCTTCAGTCGAAGTCTTCTGCCTAAACCTGTGAAGTCTAAAACTATTCTAAAGGCAAAGTTATATACACAGTTGCCATGCTAACTAGTACGCAACTCATTTAGCCACTAAGTATAGAACCTAATGTAATGAATGAGTAAATACAAATTAAGACAAAGTGAGAAACAACATAGGTACATGCTAAAACTTAAGCTCACGCTTCACTTGTTCTTAAATCGACCTCTTACAACCCTAACTCACTTTTGCGAACAAGGACACCAGTTCAACCGATTTGCCATACCGCGTGGTCTTATATATAAACTAAACTCCAGACTCGAACACCAACCCTTTTCAACGAGCATAGACATATCAAGTTCGCGAAAAAGGAATAATTGACATAAAATTTATATAAATGGACTTTCAATCATAAAGATCAAGACCAACTCATTTATTTCTCAAAATAGCCATCATACATCTTACAAGTTGAGTTAAACAATTTGCAGACTCCGTTCGGTTCTCTTGTTCAACGATAATACTTTTTCAGATGGTGAGCGTGCCAAGGATGTTTTAGTTCGCTACCCTCCTCGATTCTTAACATATGCGTTCCTTCTCTAACCACTCTGACAACTTGAAAAGACCTTCCCAATTAGGAGAAAGTTTTCCCCACTCTGCTCGATGACCCGTTGCCTCAATTTTCCGAAGGACCCAATCGCCCACAACAAAAGATCGACTTCAAACTCTCTTGTCATGGTGAGCTTTTGCTCACTGCTTATAAATTTTCATCCTCATTCTGAACGCTACTCACTTTTCCTCAAGAAAATACAGATCAGCTGCTCAAACCACACCGTTGTTTTTTGCATCGTAGTGAGAGACTCTGTGATTTGGCAAGTACTTCTCCACTGGTGCCATGGCTTTTGAACCATAAACAAGGGAGAAATGTGTCTCGCCCGTAGGCCCCCTGACCAATGTTCTGACCATCCACAAGGCTGACGGTAATTCATCTACCCATTTGCCAGCCTTATCCTCCAGACTTCTTTTGAGGGCATGCAAAACCTGTTTGTTCGCTACTTCTGCCTGACCGTTTCCTTGAGGGTATGCCACAGAAGACTACTAGTGTTTCACACGCATCTACTTGCATGCCTTTGTAAATTTCTCCGAAAACTAGGTTCCATGATCGGACACTATAGCCCGTGGGACCTCAAAGCGGCACCAGATGTGCTCATGAACAAAATCAATTACATTCACCTCGCTGATCGTTGCTAACAATTTAGCCTCTACCCATTTCGTAAAGTAATTAACGGTCACCACTGCATATTTGAACTTCGACCGAGCTAAAGGAAAAAGACCAATCAAATTTATCCTCCATATATCAAACGACCATGACGCCAGTACAGGGGTATGCTCGGCAGAGGGTAGACGATGTATGTCGGAATAACTTTGACACTTGTCACACCGCTTGACATACATTTCATCATCACGCCTCAAAGTGATCCAATAATCCAGCAGCTAGGACTTTTTCAGCGAACAAATGTTGCCCCGGGTGCCCACCGCACTTTCCTTCATTTATCTCCCCAAGTATTCCTTCGGTCATCTCTGGTCGCATGCATCTGAGTAGGGGCCTCGTATATAATTGTCTATACCGGACACCTTATCCAAGGCTGCATACCTACATTCCGCCTCCGTATGACCCTTGCCTCCAATTTATCCTCGTGCAGGGTTCCCTGCTCGATGTAATCCTTCAGATCATCAATCCAACACTTTGTAGTAGGCACAATGTCCATGATGACTTCCTTCTCTATTGCAGGCACCTCCAGATACTTAATCATGACACACGTATACAAAAATTGAATTTCTTCCTCTGCTATCTTGGAGAGATAATCAGTGCACATGTTGTCCTCACGGTCAATTTTGACTAACTCCCAGTAATCAAAATCCTTCAGAATCTTCTTTACCAGATCGCAGTATCGCACCAGAACTGGGTGGTGTACTGCATATTCTCCCTTAACTTGATTCACGACCAACTGTAAATCACTGTAGATCATGATCTCCCGAACACCAATGTCTTGAGTGAGCTCAACTCCCGCGATCAAAGCTTCATACTCTGCCTGGTTGTTAGATGCTGGAAATTTGAAGCGCAAAGCTTTCTCGAACTCCATGCCCCGCTCGGGTGGTACCAACAACATGCCTGCACTAGTCTTTAACTTACTAGTCGTTCCATCAACGTGGAGTTTCCCAACAATAATTTGGATGGGGTCGCTGAAGGGGGGCATGAGTAGACTCTTCCTGAGGAAGGGTTTCTTCCTTGCTTGGAGTGTTAAAACTTGTTTCTACTACAAAGTCTGCCAGGGCATGTGCCTTTATAGCCCACCGAGGTTGGTAGTTTATCTGGAACTCTATCAGCTCGATCGACCAGAAGATTCTGGTTTGTGCAAGATTTTTCTGAGAGGAGTGTCCGTGTACAATAATCACATATGCCGAAAAATAAGCTCGTAATTTTCGAGCAGCAACAATAAGCGATTAAGCCAACTTTTCTCCATTAAAATAGCAACCCTCAACTGTAGCGAGGGCCTTAGAGACATAGTAAACATGCTTTTGAACATTACATTTCTCCTTAACTAGAATAGCAGCCATAACCTGATTTGTGGCCGTTAGATAAACATATAGACTCTCACCCATGACCAGGTTACTTAACAATGGAGGTTGTCCTAAGTATGTCTTCAATTGCTTAAAAGTTTGGTCGCACTCCCCTGTCCACTCAAATCCCTTGTTCCCCCAGAGGACCTTAAAGAAGGGCAAGCATCCCTCCGCCAACCTGGAAATGAAGCGGCCAAGAGCGATGACCCTGTCATTCAGCCGTTGGATGTCCTTGATGAAATTTGGGGGATTCATTTTTATCAGTGCCTCAATCTTTTCAGGATTTGCCTCAATCCCTCTCTCGTTCACTATGCACCCCAGGAATTTGCCTGTTTTTACACCGAACACACACTTGCTCAGGTTGAGTTTCATGCTATGCTTTCTGAGGTTGCCAAAGGTCTCTTCTAAATCAACAGTATGGTCATGACCTTTTGATTTCACGACCTTGTCATCAATGTAAGCCTCAACATTCCTGCCAATCTGCGAGCTGAAAACACTATTGACCATTTGTTGATAGGTAGCTTTCGTATTCTTCAGCCCAAATGACATCATCTTGTAGCAATAAAGGCCATCTGCTGCTCGGAACGTGGTTAGAGACTTGTATTTTACATTAATCTTCACCTGATGGTATCCTGAATACGCATTGATGAAGCTCAAAAACTCAAACCCCGCTATAGCATCCACCAGTTTATCGATGCGGGGAAGAGGATAACAATCATTTGGGCAGACCTTATTGAGATCGATAAAGTCTACGCACATTTTCCACTTGCCATTTGATTTCGTCACCATTACCACAGCGGATTTCTTCGATGATGTCTAGATGGGTTGGCTGTCAAAATGAGGTGACCCGCTTGCCCAACCCACCATTTGGCGAGGCGGGGCGAGCCAGCCCAAAAAGGTGGCGGGCCTAAGAACTACCAACCCAACCCAACCCATCATGGGTTGTGGGTTCGGCGAGTCAACCCACCAAATTTTTACAAACTTTATAAAGTCTACATGGATTCGATAGTAAGACGACAACATAACTCTACTGGAAAAGAAGAACTCTTGTTATAAATCGACCTATACATTCATTCTTTCTAACTAAAAAAGGAGTATATCTTTCACATATTTTCTAGATATATATGAGATATTTGGTTAGTGGCAAAGAAATACAGTGGAAGGTATCAATAATACCAATTATATATTTGTATGTACTTACCGCTGTCCGCTGAAGATGAGAGAGCAAGTATGCAAGAGCCAAGAGGATATTGAACGACCTGGTAAGTGGTGACACGTCGGTGGCGTCGTTGGTACGGTTAGTTACTTAGTTAGACTTGAGAGAGGAAGAGGCGAAATGAGGTGGCCGACCGATGAGGTAGACTGGTTGAGGGAGAGCGGTGGATCGATAGAGAAAGACTGGTGGTGGTGGTCTGGTGGACCGGCACTGGTGGTGAATCTGGTGATTGGGGGTGATCGGTGGTCCGTCTGCCATACTAGTGCCACATATATCGCCATATACTCTGATACTCATATCGTGAGAGAGACTGAGAGAGGGAGAGATCGAACTCGAAGTCTCGAAAGTCTAAGAGACGCCTTGGAGATTGGAGAATGGAGATTCAAGGGTTTGTTTTAGATCTAGGAGTAGGTTGGCTGCCGCTGAACGGCTGAAGTGATTAGTGAAGGCCCTACTACGTGCCCTAGGTTTCTGCTCTAAGACTTAGAGACTAAGAGACGTAATGTTAATGAACTAAACTAATGATAATTTCCAACTTGGCAAATTGACGAGTCAACCCGCGCCCGCGCCAACCCGAAACCCGTGTGGGTTCGACCCATTTGACCCACCTCTTTTTGGGTTCATAATTTCCTAACCCAACCCACTTTTTTAAGTGGCGGGGTGGGCTAACCCAACGGGCCCAACCCATTTTGACGGTTCTAATGATGTCTGCCCGGTGTAGCTTTTCGACCTCCTCCTTGATCGTTTTGCCCTTCTCTATGGAAAACTGTCTAGGTTGCTACTGGACAGGCCTATAAGTTAGATCTATACTGAGGCAATGCACAACCACATCCTTGCTGACATCTCTCATGTCCTCTGGTCGCCATGCAAACAAATCCAAGCTCTTCTGAAGTTGTTCAATCAAGCTGACACGAGATTTAACAAATAGAGCCCGGCCTATCTTAATTTTTTGCTTGGGATAAGCAGGGTTGATCACGATCTCCCCAAGCGCATCTTGTGCGGTAAATTCAGGATCATCCCGCACTTGCAGCGTCTCAAACTCCAGTTTTTCCTCAGCTTCGACTCGTGTTTCCACCTGATCCATCTGATCCACAACCATATTTTTTGTATGCTCAACCTTTCCCCTCCGACTTCATCGTCGGCAAAGGACAAGTCCCCGCCATTGGGAGACGCAACTCCCCATGAGCTGAGCTCTCTACTGCCTCGACCTGAGTCTCCATTTGATCAACCCAATCCACGACCATGCTTTCTTCATGCTCGACTTGTCCCCCCGACCCCATCATTGGCAAATGACAAGTATCTCCTGCCGTTGACTGCTGCTCGCCCTAAGCAGAACTCTCGTCGATCATGGCAATCATAATTGGCTCTGAAGTCGTGTGAGATTTCTCATTATGACTGATCGTAATTGTCTGATCATCAGTCGACAGGGTCAATTTCTGTTTCTTCCTCTGGTTATCCCGAACATACTCCAGCACTACTCGTGGCTGGCTCCTCAAGACCCCCACCCCATGATCGGTGTAAAACTTTGCTCGCTGGTGGGGAAGGGAGGCTACCATCTGGAACTTGGTCAGGCTAGGTACTTCTTAAATGATGTTATAGGGGGACTCCAGTTTGATCACCATGAAGGTGATTTTTTCCATCCAGGAGCGACTGCCCTCACCAATATAAACCTCCAACTCAACTGCGCATTTAACTGACACCTTATGGCCTTATGGCCTTATGGTTAGTGAAGCCCTCAAGAGTTCCTGCATACGGCTTTAGACGATCATCCTTCAATTCCAAGCCCTGGAAGTAGGAGTAGTACATGACATCCCTGCATGCTCCTATATCCACCAGTATCCTATGCACCACCCATCCATCGACCAGATCCGTAACAATCAAGGACTATTCCCCGGCCATGCTGCTCGCCAACTCGCTGCGAGTAAACTGAATGGACTCCTCCCCTACCGACAAAGTGGTAGGGCAATCCACCACCTTTGATAGAAAATAAATCTGCTTTCCTAGCTGCATGAGAGTAGGCTCTTCGTCCAAAATAACATTTCTTACTCCTCGAACTGGGGGTGCATCTCTGCGAGGGGAATTTTTTTTTTCGAGGATACGGGTATAAAAATAGGTCTATTAATTAAATTGAAATTCAAATAAAAAGTAACATAGTAAAGATAACTTTTAAAAATGAATTACTCTATATGTTTTCAAATAATTGTCCATTTTGACCCGATACACCGTTTAAGAAAAAATAATTGATTGTATTATAAATATTGATATATGTGTGATTTCCTTTAATATCATTGAGCATTTAACCGTAATTAAAGAAGGTATACAGAGTAAGGGTGAAGTGGTTAAACCGTTTTCCTGAAAATGAAAATTTTGAAAGAGAACAATTATTTTGAAATAGATAAGAACAAAAATAAGGACATTATTTAGAAACGGAGGGGATATTTTTTTAAAAAGTTCTAAAAAAGATGAAAAAACTATTTTAAGGAGCAGACTAGGACACCAAACCACGATAGAAGTTCTCTTAGGAAGTATTTGAAACATTTGTGTTCTCATAAGAGCAAGGCTAATGATTTTACCAGATCAAACAATAAATCAAATACAACTCATTAAAAATTAATAAAATAATTTATTTGATACCAATTTAATTCAAAACCAAAAAATAATTTCAACATTGACACAAACTAAAACTCTTTTACATATCTCATTATCTTTATCTTCAAAATTGGTTTGGTGTCAAAATAAAGTAAACAAAGTCTTTATTTATAAATAAAAATGTGTACTTTTTTTAAAAAAATAATTTTTTTGAATTGCGTAAATGCCAATAATGTGATAAAAATCAAAAGTGGTAGATGATTTTGGGTTCAACCGGTGATATCCAAATCAATAAAACCTCATTTGAGATTCTTCTTGATTTGATATTGGAAAGAGAGAATGTACTTTGATTTGAGATATATTTGTCATGTTTGAAGTGGATTTTCATTGTTTTTTCTTAAATAGAAAAATCATTAATAAGATATCCAGAAAACATTAAATTGCATTTCACGATCAAATAAGTAGGCACTAGGCACAGACAACGTTGTGAGAGCAAGCCCAATGATGGTTCTAATTTAAATCCAATTCAAATCTTGGGTTCCAATGACAATTTTAAAAGAATCTTGCACAAATCATCGGTTGATTTTGTGGAAAAAAAAAATCATTAGAATATCACAAATGGCTCAGACTCTAAGGCATGCGTCTTCTTTCCCATTTCCATGTGTTGAATGTGTATTGGTCATCATTTTATTTTTCCCTATTGCCTTTCACAACGAATTTGTAGCCAACAAAATTATTATTTTTCCCCTGAAATAAAATACACATTTTTACTTATAGATAAAAACTTGGTTTGTTTTATTTAGAAATCAGATTTTTTTTTTAAATAATTATTAATAGAGATAAATATGGTGAGGCATGTAAATATCTTGGATTTTCTTCTACCATTTAGATTTTTTTAAATTTTGAATCAAATAACTATCTAATCGATTATTTAATTAGTTTTTAAAAGATTTATTTGATTTTTGGTTGATTTGTGTATCACTGTTGTACATGCTGAGAATAATGGAGTACTGTAACTCCAGTATCTAAGAGAGAACGACAATTCACCTGATGACAACCCACGTGCGTATCCCGAAAACAAACGGTACGAATGGTTTGGAGATTTGGACTCGACCCCCCAAAAGCAACCGGCAGTACCCGGTCAAGCAAGAGCCGTTACATCTAACGGGCGATAGGCCTTTAATTCATCGATGTCTCCGTCTCCGTCAGATTTGTCTGTCTTGTTGTACTTTGTTTCGCATTAAATGACAAGTATTCTCTGTTTTCTTTTTCAAAACTTCCTTCATTCAAAGCAAAAAAAAGTCCTTCGTTTTTTAATTGATTATATGTCTTACTATCTTAATTTATCGGTTGAAATCTCGTTCACTTAAAGTTCAATCCATTAATAAATGATGGATCAGATACAAATAATTTTTTTAATAAAAAACATTTATAAAATCGTTTTAAATAAGTTTTTATCATTTTAATTTCATCCCTTAAAATAAATGTTTATTTTTAAACTTAAATCTTTCCTTGATTTGTAATTCTCATTTTAGATAATGATCCCACTATTATTTGGTTATCAAAAGATAATACACATACTTACTACAATATTTATAAAAAATCTTTTTTTTTTAATTTTGTGCATCAGATTAAATAAACACCTTAATATTTTAAAAACCGGGTGAGTAATTTGTCACTAATTTCACATTTACTATAAGATACCATACCACCCCAGAACATTCACTAGACATCAATAAAATATGTTTTGATAACAAGTGTTTTAAATGCACATTTTAAGAATTTTAAAATTTTAAATAATGACCAAATAACGTTGAAAATTTTATCATAAGAAAATGCTAAGAAGGCTATAAACTATTGATATATTCTTTCAAAGTTTTTTAAAAATACTTATCGTTTCTAAATAATTATCTTTTTTTATTTTCGTTAATTCCAAAATAACAATACTTTTTTAAAAAAAAGATCTTAGAAAAACATTTTTATCAATTTAATCTTATTTTTTTAATTTTAATTATAATCATATACACAAAAACATTAAATAACCACAAATTACATAAATATTTATAATATATTCAATTTTTTGTTTAAAAAGGTATGCGTCTTCAATTATTTAGAAACATAGGAGTAAGCTTTTTAAGCACTGTCATGCTAACATTTGTCTCGACAATCATTATTCATTTATTCGATAGACTTTAATGTAATGAAAGTGACCCAGGATATATAAAATCAATGTAAATAAATATTGATGTTTGGGCATCAATAGTCTAGAATACATTATACTATAATTAGTGCTGTCTCATATTTGTACATTTAAATAAATTTCACTAAAATATTTTTTAGGATAAGATATAAAACTATAAATGGTACTTAGCCTACTTTTCAAGCACTTATAAGCCATCTTCTCTCGAAAAACAAGTCTCGTTTTTTCTTGAAAATGTCACAAAAAATAGTCCAATTTCTTAATACTAATACATAATATGTTTCACCTAAATAATTTATATTTAAAATTTTTAATAATTAATATATCATAATTATTATTACGGTTGATCATAATCACAATGATTATATATAGTGAATATGCTTAGATCGCATGTAAATTGTAAAGATAAAAAGTTATGAAAATTATAAGTATATATAATATTTGAAAATTGACTCATTAAATAAAACATTGCAAATAAAATAGTGAGTTCTTTACGTTTTAAACGTGAAAGTATACCAATATAATAATTTTAAAAATATATTCCTTTCGTTCTGGACAAATAGTTTTCGATTGAAAGTCAATTTATTTTTAAGAAAATGATATTTTTAATAACTCATTTTAATAAAATAAATTTTTATATTTTAATTTTTGAAAGTAGATTGTTTAAGTCCCAAAATAAAATAGTTAATTCTTTTTTTTTTTTTGGAAGGGAGGGAGTAAACTGGTAAATTTATAATTTCAAAAGTTTAATTGTGAAGTAAAATTATTTTTCTAAAACAAAAGAATTATGGATTAGTTTTTGTTTTTGGACTTTGTACTCGGGGAACTGGGGAAGGTCCATCCAACACATTGGAAGTATTCCAGAAACTATCTTTTGTATATTTATGGCACCATTGGCACGTATCTCATTTTTATCCTTAAGACGGAAGAGGTTCATACTTCATAGTAGCTTTTTTATGTTTTATAATTAATTTAATAATTTTGTTTGTTTCCTTTTTATCTAAAAAAAATAAAAATCTCAGGACAAATATTTAGTATCCGTAAAAAATTGCAAATTTCCATTCCGAGCCAACGCTTTCTCTCTCATCCTAGTAGCTTTTTTCACGCACAAGTCTCTCTCTCAGTTGGGAAGAGGCACTTTTGTAATGGCGGTGAATGGATACTTGACCCTCTACTCTCAGCTCCCAGCTCTCGGCTCCAGCTAATCACCTCTATCCTTAACTGATTCTTCTCTTCATTACCCCTTTCCCCTCTCATCCAGTCACCCCTCACCTCTCACCTTTTCCAAAAGCTATCCTTTTTATACTCCTTTTATTCTTTCACATTCTTATTTCACCATTTTAAGCTTGTTTTCCAGCCAAATCCACCTTTTCCCCTCTTTACAATTTCTATTTCCCCCTTCTAATTTATCCATATTTTGCTTTAAAATTAAATCTTTAATATTTATCTAGGAATAAAAAGTCTCTTTCTTGAGCTCCACAGAATCTTATACCTTAGTGTGTGTGTGTGTGTGTGTGAAGTTTTCTAGACACTGATTCCATTTGGGTACCCATGTCTTGATTTTATTTGACCTCTAATCCAGCCTTTAGCACCATCTGGTACCCATTTCATGCCTAGATTTGGAATCCATTTTCCTTCACATTAAGCTGTTTCTGGTTCTGTTTCTTGAATCAATCTTTGGGCAACAGGAGAATTAGAGGGGCATAAATGGGGAATCTTTCAGTTGCAGTTTGGGTACTAGTGATTCCATTCCTTTGTTTCGGGGAATCAGTGTATGGAATCGGTGCTAACTGGGGAACACAATGCTCCCATCAGCTGCCCCCGGAAACGGTGGTGAGACTGCTGAAAGATAATGGAATACAAAGGGTGAAGCTTTTTGATGCTGATTATGGGGCACTGAAAGCCCTGGCTAACTCTCAAATTGAGGTCATGGTTGGAATCCCTAATGACCTGCTGTTAACTATGGCTACTAGCATCAAGGCTGCTGAGAAATGGGTATCCAAAAATGTCTCAGCTCATATGTCTTCCAGTAATGTCAAAATCAGGTCAACTTCGTTGCCCACCCCTTTTCTGTTACCTTAATCAGTATGAAGGTTTTTTTTTTTTTTGAATTATTAGCCAGTTAAGAATTAGAATCCTATTTTGTGATTATGCTTACCAAATTAGCCGTGGAAGATATTCCTGAATGTCAAATATTGGTTTATAACATATTATTTGCGTCTTAGTTGATTTCCCTAGAATGAGTACAATCAGTGTTTTGCTATGGTAATTCTGTAATTAGGAAATTTTCAATCTGCTTGAATATTCACAGCTTAAGCCCTTGGCTGAAACTAATAGGGGAGAAAGGTTGAGTTTAGAAGCAACTGCAGTGATCATGTTGTTGGCACTTCTAGGCTCTATTAGGTCAAGCTCAGATTTTGTTAATTTTTTCCCAATTTTCTGAAGCTTAGTAAATAACTTTGGTAATTTCAGCTGCGTGACTATTATGACTCCTTGCGATTGCTCCTGGGCTTCTTTCTTTTTTGGAGCCTGAATAAGTGAAGTTCTTGTTGGTTTCCTATTAGCCAATTTGAAACCATATGGGCAGCGGGAACCAAAAAAGTATCTTTTTATGTTTTACAATGTGAAGCATTGATTCATCTACGTAGTTATAAGTATGTGCAGTGGAACTAAATATACAAGTTGGGTAAGTTTGGATCTTAAGGTTACTACAATGGAAATAAATGAACATGGGAGGATATATTAAGACTGTTGTTCTGTTACTGGTGCTTACTTTCTCAAGTGTGAAATCAAATGAAGGTCATAGAGAACGAATTCTGTAATGAATCGAACTACTATATGAAACAAAAAGTGGGCCCAATGTTATCATCCCTTATAATGTTGATGGCCAGTCATTTGGCGGTGGAACTCATGATTTTACCTCGTGGAAATCATTTCCATTTCCCCTGATTTCATCCCTAGTGTTCCCCTAAGGTGACGGGTGTGTTGTGTCTCCAAGATCTAGGGCACAAGTAAGCATACTGATAAACTTGTATTAAACGACGATGCATGCTCATGAATGCCAGTCACCACGGTTTGCTTAAAAAGTTGGTGGTCTCTTCTTCAAGTCTTTGAAGCTATCACTAAAGCTATTTACTCGAAGGAGGCCTGTATACCTCCTTCCTGCAAAAAGTAGAGAATATTTGTTGTATTTGACCAACATGCCAGTGAAGTAACTCCATAAATATTACATTAAGTTCATAATTAAGAGGAATATCGTAACGAACCACTAACAGGATGATCTTATGCAATCCTTCTATTAGAAGCCCATGGAAGTTTCTTCTTTCCCCCATCTTTTTTTTTTCAATTCGATAATCGAAAACAACATGCAAAGCTATAGAATATCATTTCATCCAAAAATTCAGAGTCTATGACGCTCTACCAGTGGAAAACTCTAAAATGCATTGAACATAGTAATCATTTATTTGGTTTAGCATATTAGCTTTGTTTCTTCATGCCATCCTAATGGATAATGACTTAGAGGCTAAAGTTTCTTCCCTGAAATGTATCAGATGATACTAATTGATATTTTCTGGGGACCATATAACCATCTAATCGTTTATGCACCGACATATATATCAGAGGCTAAGGTCGGATAAATAATTTTGTGGTGTTAAATACCCGTATTAAATATGTTACTTGTATGGATGTATGATAATTTACTCCCTTCATCCCATGAAACAAATCCTAATTTCAATATTATTGGCATCTCCCCCTCCCCCTCCCTCAAACCACCCAAAAATACGAAATATATATACACAAAACTAAGGTCTCATTTCTAAATTTAAGCATAAATTTCCAATTTTTTTTTCTAAATTATTTGTGCGTTGCAAAAACTTGATGTTGCTATTACATTTCATACAGAAAAAGATCTTATCCAAAATAGAAAAAAGAAAAAAGATGTTTACTACAGTTTAGAAGATATGTATGAAAGTGAAAAACTATTACTATTTAAAAGTTTTGGCTTTCAAAGTAGGACTCTTTTTTTGGGACGGAGGAAGTGTATCTCTTCTCTCAGTTTGTTTCCCCTCTTTTACAGTATGCAAAGTACTGTCCCTTCAGAGGCAACAAAATCTCTACTGTAACCTTGATTATGCAGGATTAGTCCAGCAGTTCAATTACATTCATGCTGTAGTTTGTTGGTGTCCCCCTTGAACTTGTGGATGTAGAAATCCTACATGCAGTGCATATGAATATAGCATTTTGTTGATCCTTCTCACACCAAGCTTGCTAGTGCCGTGCAGGTATGTTGCAGTCGGAAATGAACCCTTCTTGGCAACATATAATGGAAGTTTCCTCAGAACAACCTATCCTGCTATGAAAAATATCCAATCCGCCCTGGTAAAAGCTGGACTCCAGAATCTAGTGAAGGTCACTTGTCCCCTCAATGCCGATGTCTACGAGAGTTCAAGTGGAGTTCCATCCGGTGGCGACTTTCGAGCAGACATTCACGACTATGTGATTCAAATTGTCAAGTTTCTGAGTGATAATGGGGCCCCCTTCACAGTGAATATCTACCCCTTTATAAGCCTTTACATAGACTCCAATTTCCCAGTTGAATATGCCTTCTTTGATGGCAACGCATCTCCAGTAAATGATGGCGGTACCAACTATAACAATATGTTTGATGCAAATCACGACACTCTAGTGTGGGCCCTGCAGAAGAATGGGTATGGAAACATGCCGATCATAGTTGGAGAAATTGGTTGGCCTACCGATGGAGATCGAAATGCTAACAATTTGTATGCGCAGCGGTTCAATCAAGGGTTCATGTCCCATATAGCAAATGGAAAAGGAACCCCGATGAGACCCTCCCCTATTGACGCGTACCTGTTTAGTCTAATCGATGAGGATGAGAAGAGCATTGATCCTGGAAATTTTGAACGCCATTGGGGAATATTTTACTTTGATGGACAACCCAAATATGCGCTTAATCTCGGTACCACAAATACAGGAGCTTTGGTGCCAGCAAGAAACGTGCACTACTTGCAGAAGAAATGGTGCGTGATGAAGAATACGATAGGGGTGGATGACCCCTCGATAAGTTCTAGTGTGAGTTATGCTTGTGCACTCGGTGACTGCACGAGTCTTGGGTACGGGACATCTTGTGCAAACTTAGATGCTCGAGGAAACATCTCATTTGCATTTAATAGTTACTACCAGAAGAATAATCAGCTGGATCAGGCTTGCAAGTTCCCTAACGTATCGATGATTACAAAGGTAGATCCTTCAGTTGGAACTTGCAGGTTTGGGATCATGATGGAGCCGTATTATGGGGCTGCTGGACGGACATTTGGTTCAATCAAGCAAATATACAGTATCATGGCTGGACTCCTGCTCTTTTTCTTGACCGTTCTGTGAGTTAATTATTCTGTGTCAGTTGAACTAATTTTTTGCAATCTAGGAGGCGAAGTTTGATGTGTTAGAAATATGCAGGAGTAGAGTAGATTGTTTCCAATTGTTCCTTTGGAAGTAATACTAAAACTTTGTGAATGGATATTTTTAACTTGCCGCCTTTTTGAGGTTGAGTTTATTCTCTTGACATGACTCAAAGTTCAGACCATGATGTGAAATTTGCTTTTAAAATCACAATAATTTCATAATTTAGATAACGTGTGGAATTCAATTATAATTTTAGATTATATTTAAAATAAGATTACAATAACTTGTCAAATATCTAGTTTAGTAAAATGGTAAAACTTTTTATATTTTAAAAATAAATAACATATAATGGTGGTGGTAAATGACGACGGTGGATGCCGTAGTTGGCGGTGGTGGTGGTGAAAGAAGGGTGAGTTATTGAGTAAAGTAATAAAGGAAAAAATGAAACAAAAATTTGAATTCAAATGATTAAGTTTTAGTACGAAATTAGTTTTTTGACCTCAAAGGGTGGGAGAGATAATAAGCACACTCTCTGGCAAAGACCTTAAGGTCATTCCAATTCCAAACGATTGAATTGGTGTAGCCAAAGAGACCCTATTAGTCTATTAAGAATACAATGCTCTATGGAATTTGGTGACGGCAAACAAGAAGTGAACAAATACATACATATGAGAACAAGGGTGGGAATATCAAGGTTAATACAACTGCTAATCTCTAAGAAAACCTTGACAGTTTGACAAATATACACATATATATACATACATATCTATATCTATATATAATTATTAAACAAGAATATCCGCATACTTTTTTCATTTTACATCGATCTAAATGAGGAAGAGATGGCTATTTATAGTCACATTTGATCTTTCTTTGAAGAGAGTTTCAACTTCTTTTTCAGTTCTTTCTTTCCATTCGGTCCTAACCTATTAGCAATTTAAATTATGAGCTTAACATCAAATTCCTTCTGCTTCTTGTTTATTACTCTCTTCTTCTTTCTTCACTGTCATGTTTCCTCATCACAACAAGATTATCCTCCAGGTAAACTTATTTTCATTTGATTTTGTTGATTGTTAATGTTGCGAAAAAGTTCGCTAATTTCACATTAGAGAGAAAATGTGAGTAAATTAATACTCATTTTGCCTCGAAACATGCATGGGAGAAAAGATAAAAACTTGGATAGGTCTGGCCCAAATTTGATCAAAGAAAAGAAAATAATTTTATTTTAAAAATTAAAAAAATCTAAGGTTTCAAACCAAAATCGGGATATGGCGATTCGGTTCGAGGGTGCAGGTTTTTGAAACCGGTGGTTCAAACCGGATGGGCAACAAGATTTGCCTCCCCAATAACAGAAACTAGAAAGATGCTAATAGGTGGTTCGGCAAGGATCTTAATTTGTTCAACTGATTAAAGTGCTTAATGAATTTTCTTGGAGTAATCACAGAGCTCATGAATATTGTACGCAGAATGTGTGTTGAATTTCACATCACTTTCGTACCAACCAAGCGGCGACTGCATCGGTGCCCCCCACAGAAAAATCAAGGCCTGGGACAGTTTCCCAACCTCCCTCTGCTGCCGCAACGCCGTCAATCTCTTCTCCCAAGCCCTCTCCCGCCACGCCGCCGTCACCAACAATTACCTATTCCTCAACGCTGACGAATGGCAAAACTGCAATCACTCCGCTGTCTTTAAACGCCAAGACTCCATCTCCATTACTACCTGCGGCCTCGAAAATCTCTTCCATGGAAACAGCATCTGCTCCAGCCTCGACCTCCTCGCGATTAACCAGGAAGGGGACTACCGAGCCGCCGTCAACGCATGTAGAGGGTTGAGTGGGAACGATTCCTTTGATGGGGCTTGTGGGAATTGCAGTGCGGCGGTGTTGAAAGCTAGGGAATCTGTTTTAGAGTGGTTGAAGGTGAAAGGGAATAATACGGAGAAGGTTATTTGTGGCGTGGCAGTTGTGGTTGCGATAGCGGCGGATTTGTTGAATGAGGGCGGAGCTGTTGATGACCTTTATCAGTGTATGGCTGCTCTCGATGTGTTTGGTAACACCCCTTTCTTTATTCTCAATTAATTTGTGTTTGTTTATAGAGCATCTTCAATGTTATGAATTCTTATACAACTTCTTAATTGGATCCCACTGTCACCTTCAGTGTACACACTTTTCTTTTCTTACCTACTTAAGAATATATTTTCATATTATATACTCTTCTTACACAAAAAAATATTAAATTTAACACCATCTAAAAAAACAAAACCCTTCACACACACAATCCCCCCTCCCTACACACCCCACTGACCGCCCACTTTCTTCCCCTCTCACTGACCGCCCCCCTCCCCCTCACACTCCATTCCTAAAGCCCAATACACTCTTCCCAATACCAACTTCTTAGTGAAGAAGTAAAATCTCTCTCTCTTATTTGGCAAAATATGAAGTTTAACTATGAATTTTTTTTTGATAACTTCTTAATAGAAAGTTGATAAGAAGTTGTTAAAATTTGATAATGGTGATGCTCTTATGTTCTAATTTCATGCTCTATTTGTTTTTCCTTTGCACAGTGACTTGTCCGACGTAGCCCTCGTTTGATGCAACTTTTTTAAAACGAAGTATTTTAAAACATCATTTTTTGTTGTAAATACGTTTGAGAAACTATTTTAAAATGCTATTTTCATAAATAAAGTAGTTGTAAATGCAACACATTTTTAAAACACTCCAATTGTTTTAAAATGCTACACATTTTTAAAACTTTGTGTTTTAAAAAGCTATAAAATATTGTATTTTTTACCAGTATTTTAGTTCAAACGCTCTACTAAACAAACACTTAGAAAATGAGAGGGTTATTCTAAGGAACACGATGCGGGGAGGGAGGACTAGTTATTGTAGGTTTTGGGTTTGAGTAAAAATTCCATTTACTGGCATTGTAGATTTTTTTTTACATAAACGACCTTTAGAACATGACATGTATCAATCGTAATTTTTTATTTTTTAAAAAATTTAGTTGACCACATGTCATGATGCAAAGACCCCTCATGTAAAAAGTATTCTACACAGACGGTTTCGATTTTAATCTTAGGAAAAGGGTAGCAGAGGCGGCTCTACCTTAATTGGGGCCTAAAGCATGAGTGCGTGAAAAACAAAATTAAGGCCTAATTCACTTAGTTCATAACTTTTTATTTAAAATATATCTATCTAGCCTTTTAAAATGCAAAGTTATTAATAAAGTTGAGTGACTTAATTCGAAAAGCAACTTAGATGGAAAAAAAAAACAAAAGTCAATAATGTTTAGAAGTTGGAAATCTTTTTTTTCCTTATTCCCAAAGATTGAAACTTATAATTTATGGCTTCAAATCGTCTATCTCAGTCTCTATTACATTTCTTGTCCCATTGAATCTCAGTACTATATTTTCTATCAACTTTTTTTTTATAAAGAGACATATAGGATTGAGATTCAATGCGATAGAAAATATGATAGAGGGTGTGGTAGATGATTTAACATCATCATTTATTACTAGCCCTTTGAACTTAATAAAGGAAACTGAGCAATTAAATAGAAAAATATCGGCCCCTAAGGGGGTGGTCCAGTGGTAGACATGTGGCTTCACAATGTGTGAGGTCTCAGGTTCGATCCCTTCCCATGCCCCCCTTAGGAAAAAAATAATAATTAAAAAAAAAAAAGAGAAAAATATCATTTTTTCAAGGTCTAAAAAAGAGGAAAGAATATGTGATTAATTAAAAAAAAAACAATCGTGCTAGGTTTATCATTATTTCTACCACTATTGTTACCACCAAGCCTTAGTGAATGACAAAATTGTCTTTCACTAAAACGCATTTAGATGTCACCAATGATTAGTGGTGACAATAGTTGTAGAAATAAGGATAAGCCTAACATTTTAGGGTAGTTTAGGGTTTAGATGAAATGTGTGAGGTTTATTTCAAGTAGAGTTGTCAAGCGGCCCGGTCCGGCCCAAGCCCATCGGACCTTGCTTAACGGCGGGCCGAATCGAAATAGTTGCGTGTCTCATAGAACTCAAGCCCGGCCCATGCGCACTTCGAGCCTATGGGTCAAAAAAATAAATATTTTTTTATTAAAAAAAAACTTACAAATTAGCTAATAAAAGTTATATAACACATCAAAAGTTCAAAACACACATACTTACTAGTTTAACTTACACATTTCATCATACTGTCCCCAATTTTTTAATATGTGTTTTCTGATGATATACAAAGTTTAACAATAGTGGTAAAAATAAGGATAAGCCTAACATTCCATCATGCTTACTAGTTTAACTTACACATTTCAACAATTAAACGAAACAAAAACTAGAAAAACTATAATGTTACAGACCAAAGAAAAAATGAATGTGCTACTTTTTCAAAAAAGTTATAACCAAATTGAAGTTCATCATACTGTTCCCAATTTTTTAATATGTGTTTTCTGAGGATAGACAAAGTTTTTCGGGTTCTAGTTTGCAAAACCACACTAACTAGCAAATGTTCATTTTTTGATTCACCCGATACAATCTAGCATTTAAATTTTATTTTATTTTATCAAGTTTATACTATTGAGACTTTTTATTAGCTAATATCAGATAGAGATACTCAATTAAATAGATAAGTTTCGATAAAATTACTAACCACAACCATACTAAACTAGATTGGAACTTGGAAGATCAACTACATTTCCTCTTTATAAGTTTCACTTCCATCAATTTAAAATATGAGTTTCAACCAAAAAGAGAACAATGATTTGGAAATAGATCATACTGTGTCGTAAATTAATCTAACCAAAAGAAAAAAAAAGTAGTCTAAATGAATGTCTGATAGTTTTTTCTTTTTAGATTTATGTTTTATTTTTTAATTTTGTAATTAAGTTTAAGTGTTTAACTTTATGATCGGGCCGAGCTTTTCGAGCTTTTTAAGGACGGGCCAAACATGGCCCGTGGACCTGACCAAAAAGGCCCAATGTTTCCCGGGCATTCTAAATTGAGGCCCAAGCCCTTAAAAAATCGAGTGGGCTGGATCGGGCTTAATTTGACAGCTCTAATTTCAAGATTTTCTTATGCAAGGAATTTGGTGATTTCCACGTAATGAGATTCAGCCCGAAATTCAAAACCAAACCAAAGGTGTTCATGAAATTGATCAAAGGGAATTTGCCATTTCATTCCCACCGAATCCTTGAACCAAACGCCACCTTAGGACATTTGTTTTGGCCTCACCACTTCCAAACAAAAAGGGAGCCTTAGGATAATCGATTTCTTTTGAGTGTGTTTCGTCGTGTTGTTTCTTGTTCTTTTTTTACTTTGAAAATATAGCTTTACGACTACTTCTACAACTATTGCTATAACTAATTCTTGATGAAGGTCGAATGTGTTTTGGAGAAAGACAACTTTGTCATTTACTAAGGCTTAATTGTAAAAATAGTTGTAAACTCAGTATTATTGTTTTAGAAAATACTATCATTTCTGGAAGGAAAGGCTACTTTCCCCTCCATCCCTAAATTATTTTGTCTTCCTTTTTCGTCCGTTCTAAAAAAATTGTCTTGTTCGTAAAGTTTTATTTTCAGGAAAATACTTTACTATTTTATCCTTACTTTAAGTATGGGACACATGCACGTAGTTTAGAAAGGAAACTACATATTATACTAATATTAATAATCAAGTCAATCATTTTTTCTTATTCTTGTCTTGTGTGTCGAGTCAAACGTTGATAATTTAGGGATGGAGAGAGTATTAAAAAGTGTTTGGACTAAAGCCCTTTTTTTGTTTTCAAAAACTTTTCTATTACGATACTCCCTTTGTTCCACACCAAGCGTCAATGTTTGAAAAGTCTAATAATTAAGGGATATATAATTAGCATTAGAGTGGCTCACAATTACGAAAATAGTTGAGCATAATCAGTATGTTAATATCAAACGTAAAGGGTAATGTTAATATGTTATGACGATTGTAAACATAATGTTTGAAAATGAATTCTTTAAATGAAACATTAAAAAAACATAGGGAGTAACAAAAAGATAAAATGATATCACACACACATATCAAGTCTGCCACTTATATTAGTTATTCTAAAATGGTTGGATATCCTAAAGTGATGATTATAGATGTATTAGTGTTAGCCTTTTGAAGACTTTCGAAAAGTGATTCAATTTGAGTGAGGTGAAGAAAACGTTCTTGTATTGCTAACTTCAAAGATGGTTTTAACTCAAGTCTAAATTCACTATCCATTTCAATTTTTGAAATGTTGAGATAGAAATACAAAACTCACAGGTATTTAGTTTTTTTTTTTTTTGATAGGTAATTGTTCGTACGATAGGGATTGGAACCAAGGACCTCAAGGTCTTTATCCGAGTGTTCTTGTCATCTTTCTCACCCCTTGGGGTCAATTTGGTGTTTTTTTTTTTTGTTTGCCAAAACATGGAGATTTGAAGGAACCTCACACTATTTAATTTTCTTTGATAGAACAGTTTTGTCAAACTTAATATACATTGTTAGCCCATCTATTCAGCTTAACTTTTAGATGATTTGATAACTTAACATGGTTTTACTATATTAGAGCTCTCGTTTGGCAAGATATGGGATTCTAGTCATCCCGCTTGCATTTGTTACCCATTGTATTGTGAGTGCACATGTTGGTACCCTTGCCAAGGTCTCAGCCTCTCAGGTTCAAGTCATCTCTCTCCACGTAGGAGCAGATCACATGCGAGGGGAAGTGTTAAGTGATATACCTTGTTGGCTTGACCCTATTTAACATTTTAAGTTTTTAGATAAGTTGGTAACTTAACAAGTTTTTTTTTTTTTTTGTTCTCCCTTGAAGATTTTGATAGAACAATTAAAATGTTGAAGCTTTAACCAAACCCCCCCCCCCGGCGGAAAAAAATAAAATTAACAAACACCAAAATTTGAGCTCTTTAGATTTGGGGACACCTCATGAAAGACCAAAAAAGAAAGAAAAAAAAATACCAGCTCAGTCCGCGCTAGATATAAACAAACTAATTCCAAGTTTGGGTCTCACAGCTGCTCTGACTAGGCTATAGTATTGTCTGTTACATTTAAAATTTTCTTATTATTGTAGACTAACAATCAGCTTTGTTTGTTCCTACAGATCCAGGCTTCTTCCAAGTGAAATGTAAGTCTTGCATTTTTTTTTCCACGGCCTCTCATTAAAATTGATGACATTTTAACTTAATCTAATGGCACATGTTTTTGGTTTTGCGTGTACTTTATTCCAACTCTCAATTAGACCGCTTACTAATTTGTTTCGAATTTCAAATTTCTTGGATGAAACATTTCTATTTCGTTATAATGCATGCAAACTCCTTTGTTCGTCAGAAAGATATCTGCACCCAGTATCTGTTTAATTTTCCACGCATACTTTTTTTCAAAGCATAAAACAGTGAGGCAGATTTTACTTTATATATGGACAATCAAATTATGGTTTCTATTTCTTTGGATGCACAAAGATAAGAGAGGGCTGTATGTGCATGCATATATAGTTATATTACAAGACTACAAGTATATGTCTATTTTGAAATCTCACAAACTCTATTTTTTGCTAGATTCTGTGTTTCAGACACTCTTGGGTATTGTTTTGGCTTGTTTTGGACTGATGCTGGTAATTATGTTGGTAAAATATGTAACAAAGAAGAAAAAAGAGGAAGGCAAATTTTCTCAACAATTTCATACAAAAGAAACTCCTACAGCATGGTCAGGGCTCTACAGATTCTCCAAGGCTGAGATAGAGAATGCTATGAATTTTGGGGGAGAAAGGAAGCCCCTTGGTCGTGGGAGTGCAGGTGAGGTTTACAAAGGGATACTTCCGAGTGGACAAGCTGTGGCCATCAAGCATATATACAAGAGTAACACCTCTGACAGTTTCCTTCGGGAACTTGAAGGTCTCACCAGGGTTCGCCATCCAAACCTTGTTTCTCTCTTCGGTTGGTGTACTGAAGATGGCGAGCAGTATTTGGTGTACGAGTATTGTCCAGCGGGAAATCTTGCCTATCATCTCTTAAGTAATTTTTCTAGACCTAACGCACAGAAAAGAAAATAAAAATAAAAAAGAAACTGACTTTGTGTGTTTATTTGTTATTGCTACGTCCAGGGAGAGACAAGGTCCTAAGCTGGGAAAAGAGAGTCAGCATTCTGAGGGATTGTGCACTAGCACTCAGATATCTCCACCATTTTCTAGATGGCTGCATTGTTCACAGGGATATCAAGGTAAAGAGCATATATCATAATATATGATTTGGAGATCAATCCTTCTTTTTTTTTTAAGTTTGACCACTCAAAAATGTTTGTGTTTCAATCAATTTTCTCGGATCAACATAAAAGCAAATTGCTATGCATCCATTTTCACATGACACAAACAAAATGCCCTGAAAGTAAACCTGTTTGAGTCTCTGGAAGAATTGGTTGAAAGCAATTACAGGCATTTGAAATTTTGAATAACACGAAATGATTATGTGGCATTGAATATGAAGACACTTTAAGATGATGAGATGCAGCAAGAAACTTTGTTACGATATTGGCTAATTTTCTGGAACTATTGGCAAAGACCTTGAGGTACTTGATTCCAATCCTCATACCAAGAGGCCACTCTTACCTATCAAATATATATATATATATATATATACCTTTTCTTTTGTTTTAGAAAATTCATCATGTATCGAGGTTTCTTATTGTATCCTCCTATTTGTTCTTCCTGTAGTTCGTTCGTTGGTGCTCATTCTAAAAAGTGTACTCCCTCTCAAAAACCCGGAAAGTAATTGAAATTTTAAGTCTCCTGCAATCCATGTTGTTAAGCTTGATCAACAATTTGATATACATTGTTGAGTCCCTCTTTAACAACTTAAACTATTACTGATTGACAGCTTAACATGGTATGAGAGCTCTAGCTTGGTAAGGTCTTGTGTTCAAGTTATCCCGCTGGCATTTGTTACCTATAGTATTGAGTGCACATGTTCCCACCATGTTTGGTTGGTGTTGCCCTTGTGAGACATGTTTGTTTATCTCTCCACGTATAAATGCTTCACACGTGAGGGGAGTGTTAAGCTTGATATACATTGATGAGTCTCCCTTTGGCAACTTAAACTTTTTGATGAGTCGGCAATCTAACAAATGTATTAACAAGAAACCTTGTGTTGCAACATGTTATATGTGGTAGCTTACAAACATACTTTTGACGGAGAACTTGGACCCCAAGCTGTCAGACTTTGGACTGGCAAAAGTTCTAGGGATGGAGGAGAGCAAAGTATATACAGATGTACGGGGAACCATAGGCTATATGGATCCCGAGTACATGAGCAATGCCAAATTGACTTGTGCTAGCGACATCTACAGTTTTGGTATTGTTGCACTTCAACTTCTTTCTGGACAAAAAGTAATTGAACTGGACCTTGAGGCAAGAGACCAACTCACAAGAAAGGTAAACAAACAATTTCTCGTTCTTCCTCTTTATTGCGCATATGCCTAATCTTGAGGTTTGTTCAGGCAAAAGATGTGAGCATGTGTAAACGACCATTGACAGATTTTGAAGATCCAAGGCTGAATGGTAATCTGAACACTGTGGACTTCGAATCCATATTACAGATTGCAGTACTATGCGTTGCCAAATCAAGCAAAGGTCGGCCTACCATAGATGTGGTCTATGGTGAGATGGAGAAAGCTTGGAAAAACACAACAGCCGAGATGGTCCCTCTCTCTCTCTATCTCTCATTTAATTTCTCTTCTTCTCTTTGCTAAATGACTCACATTCTTCATTTTTTTTCTTTTTCCCCGGTGAGATCAATTGCAGAAGAGAAAGAGGGATATCAACTCATTCACGGAGACACCACAGTCAAGATCACTGGATGTGATACCACTTTGAAATTGTAGAATAAACGAGTTTGAGATTGGAATGCGGCTCATGGGAGGGATAAAACTTCTATACTTGGTCTATTCTACTAGGTTAGGTATACAAGTAGCTTATCATAACAAGACACATGCACAATTTTCCTATATTTATTGCACTTTATATTTAATTAGAAAAAATAATGCGCGTGTCATTTGTATATGTTGTATATAAGACCAATAAGTTGTTTCCGGGAGGGAGCGGTGGTTAATGAAATGCTCATTGTGTTTATAGGGGAGAGAGAGAGAGAGAGAAGTGCATGTTCTTTTTATTCTAAAATCAATCACATTTATATACTTTTTTTTTTCCGAGGGGGCATGGTAAGGGATAGGGGCATGGTAAGGGATCGAATCTGAGACCTCATACTTTGTAAAGCCCCATATTTACTACTGGGTCATCCCGTTAGGGGCACATGTATATATCTTTAATGGCTTAAAGATAAATTTGATCCTTCATCTCACAATTTTTAGTTGGTCGCCATTGTACTTTTTTTCATGAGTCATCATAATGTCGAACAGTTCAATGCTTCGAACGTCGTCAAATAATTAATGAATATTGTTAATATGTGCATTATGATTATGATGCATGATGTTGCAGAGTTAATACTGAAATGTCACGTAAATATTAAAATAATGGTTAAAAGTGTTATACTGAATTAGGGGTGAGCAGGGTCCGTCAATGCCCATCAAGCCCGTTAAAGTCCGTTAGTGCCCGGCCCATGAAGCCCGTGCCCATGGGCTATACATAGTACTGGGCTTTAGATGAGTCATATGCCCGTGGTCTCGGGCTCTACTGGGCCTTCAGCTGCTCCTTGCCCGTTATGCCCAGCCCGGCCCATCCTCTTCTATGATAACTTTTTAAAAAAATTTTAATTATAGATCTTTGACCAAATCCTATATATTTAATTTATGTGTATTATACTATTACTATATTTATATATTATAACTTATAAATTATAATATGTAAATATAGTAATTGTATAATACACTTAAACTAATAAAGCTATTGCTAAAAATAAAAGCCTAAAAGTCAAACCCTATTATTTTAATAATGAATTACTCAATCATCTAGACATCTATTGATATTCTATTCTCAATCTCATCACATGCATTCATGCAAGATTAAAATTTGACATCAGTATTAAATATAACATTAGTAAGGTGCAGCAATTGTCTTATTCATCTTCTTGAAAAACAGTAAAATTATTTAAAAACATAAACAAATGGGCTGAAGCCCGTGCCTGCCCGTGCCCACCTAATGCCCGTCTGAAGTCCGTCCACTAATGCCCATGGGCTGATAAATAGTACTGGGCTTTTAAATCTAATGTCCGCTGCTTGATGGGCTCATACTGGGCATTGCCAATGTCTGCGGGCTTAGGGCCCGTGCACACCCCTATACTGAATTAACAAAAAAGAGAAAAAGTAACGTCGTGATATATAGACCCCCAATCCTATATGTTGACTCCCCAAACCCAAACTCAAACTTCCTAATTTACTTTTTTTTTTTTTCCAAACTCACCTCCCCCCTTACCCGCCTCCACTTCATCGTCTTCCCCCCACCTCCATTGCGTCTTTCTCTCCCCCCACCTCCACTGCAATCTCTCTCTCTCTCTCTTCCCAGTGCTCTGCACCCAACGTCAATCCCGACGAGCTCCTATCTCTCTACGTCTCAACCCCAAGACGAAACCCCCAACTACGTTTTGTCTTCTCCATATTTGGTCGAATCTGTCTTCATCTTCATATCTAGATCTACTATTAGCACCCGCCTCGCCCACAACACCAAGTGAACCCAGTTGGCCCCTGCTCCATCTCCACCCCTCCATCTCTGAACATAGCCTTATTAAAAAAAAAAATCAATTCCAGGGTTGTTCGGCCATGGTCTATCGAACAACCTTGTTCTGTTCGGCCCTGGACGATCGAACATCCTTGTGGCCTAACAACACAAGGTTGTTTGATCTACAATGGCCGAACAGAATAAGGTTGTTCGGCAGACCATTATCGAACAACCTTTGAACTGATTTTAAAAAAATAAGGATGAGGCGGTGAAGAAAGAAGGTGCTTGGAGGTGAGAGCTAGGTACTAGGTTTATGGTGTTGGAAAGAGGGTAGGAGGGAGGAGGCGGTTGATGGGAGGGAGGGAGGGGGAAGAAGGAAAAATTAATGGTGGGAGGGAGGGAGGGGGAAGAAGGAAAAATTAATGGTGGGAGGGAGAAATGGGGGACACAGTGGAGGGGGGAAGGAGGCGGTGACTGGTGAGGGGGGTTTGAATAGTTGGATGAATAAGGGTAAATTTGAAAGCTTGGATTTTTGGGGGGTCAACATATAGGATATGAGGGTCTATATAGCTCGACTCAAAAACTAATACTTTCTCCGTCCCAAAATTATTGTATTGCTTTCTTTTTCGTCTGTCTCAAAATAATTGTCTTGTTTGAAACTTTTTTTAGGACAACACTTTTACTACTTTACCCTTACTTTTTCATCATACTTTAATTATGAGTCGCATACACATGAATTTTAAAGTAAACTACACATCAAACTAATATTAATAATATAATCAAATGCGTTTTCTTAAATCGTGCACCAAGTCAACCCAGATGATAATTTTGGGACGAAGGGGTACTTTTTTTCTCTTCTTTTTTTCAAGGTAAATTACATTATTGGTCCCTGTACATTTAGCCACATAAGAATCGATTATGAACAAAAAAATTTAAAAATAAATTCTTGTCTAGTTCAAATTAAACATAGTTGGTCCTTCCTTCTAATACCATCCAATTTTAGCTGTTTAGTGGGTAAATATATATTAAACTAGATCTTTATGCATGTGCCTATGGTACGATGATAGTATATCTGATTTCGTCAATTGAAATGACAGTGCCTAAATAGAAAGTGCAATTAAAAAAAAAACAGTTGAGGGGTACATTGCTTCAAGTGATAATTGATGAATTGATGTTTTATAAGGGGCAGTGGCGAATCTATGCCTTAGACTTGGGGGCAAGTGCCCCGCTGAAGTTTTTTTTTAAAAAAATTTATATATTATAAAACGACATTGTTTTAGTTTTAATTTTATTTTTAAGTAATAGTTAATATTGTCAAGGGTTTGGGCATTATACTAATCAATGTGCTAATACTTTGAGAAAGAAGAGTTTGAATTTTTCTGCTACTTTGAGAGATAGTGATGATGAAGAACTAGGTGATCTCATCACTCTCACTGCTATACACAACTCTCCATCTGACATGTTGAATTCTGGTAATTCTGGTAAGTCTGGGATTGGTTTCAGGCCAAAGACGTTTGTTAAAGAAGGTGAAGGTACGTCTACTGAACCAAAACAACACACACAAAATTTTCAAAATCCAAACTTCTTTGAAAAACCAAAAATTAGAAAGAGAAATTTTGTGTGTCACTATTGTCACAAGCCTGAACATATTCAGCCATTTTGCTTCCTTAAAAAGGTTATTTATAAGGAAGAGGTTAGGCAAGCTTACCTAGTTCGTAACCAAGTGCAACATCAAAAGCAACATCAGCCAAAAACCTTTAAAAAAATGTGGGTTCCCAAAAGTAGTTACAGGAATGCAAGATCCAAGTACTGTGAGCCCTTTGATATATGTCTTGGTGCTAAGTGGTCCGATGATGAATCTGCTCCCACTATAACTAATATTGGCCACAAAACAATTGAGTATGATATTTCAAGTTTGTTAGATTTTGGAAATCATGAGCCAATTACACAAACTTCAGAACCTGCAACTACAAACAGTGAACCTGTCCCAGCTGATACAGAATCTGCAAGTTCTGAAAATTTAGAGGATGAGATTCAGAATGTAGTTCAAGATGTAGCTCCGAATGTAGGTCCGGATGCAGCTGCATCAGAAGCTACATCGGAAGTTACATTGGTCAGAAACTCTCCAGATGCTGAAATTGAACCTGAACAGACTGAAACTGAATCAAGCCTAACTGATCGAAGTCATGATATTCCTAGCCATATACAGAAAGACCATCCAATCTCTCAAGTGATAGGTAATATTCATGATGGCATATATACAAGGAGAAAAGGTAAGATTGATTCTCACAAATTAGCGTGCTTATCAAAATATTTTTGAGAGAAGCCATGAGAGTCCATTTTTTTTTTGCTTTTGTTGCTTGCTTTTTAAATATGACTCTACAACTTTTATGGATGCTCCAAATGATCAAAGATTATGGGCTACACATTGATGTGTTAACCTTGTATTTTGATAACACCTATGCAATTTGTATAGCACAAAAATCCAGTTCAACATTCTTGAACAAAACACATTAATATAAGACACCACTTTATTAGAGACTTGGTTGAATAAGGAATTGTTTGCATTGAATATGTTGGGACTGAAAATCAACTTGCTGATATTTTTACTAAGAGTCTAGATTTTGAGAGATTTTCAAATCTTTGGAAATCTCTTGTGTTTTGTGTGCTATATGATTTTACACTTAGTTAAAAAAAATATAGGTATGATTGCATTTTGAGGGCACTCTAGATCATTTGACTCACATGTGTGTACCTCATGTGGTTGCTTGGGAATTGCATTCAATATCTGTTGTGATTTCCTTCTACTGATTCTCTGCTTTCTCTCCCAAAATTGTTTGTTTTATGAAAGTTTAAATCCACAAAGGAAATAGCTACCTTTAAAATCAAGGGTTGTAGAAATTTATTTTGGTACTATGGAACTTAGGTTCTCATAGGTTGATCTTGAGAAAATTGAATATCCTTGAAAGATAAAGTGTGAAAGCTACCTAACGGAAAAGAGCTACCGATGAACAATGTTTGTGGCAACTTTCTTTTGAGAATATGAATCATTGGATTTCATGGGTTGATCAAAAGCTAAGTGGCTTCCCTTGGTAAATAGTGTGAAAGGTTCCAAGTGGCATGCTTTTATAGCTTGAAATAAAATAGAGCTATTTTCCTAGGGAAATAAAGTACCTATGGAATTTGTGGGAGAGAAGTAAGATTGAGAAAATAAAATATGCAAAAATTGTACAAAATTTTATTATTGATGAATGCATCTCCCAATGTAGCTGTATTATGAACTACATCCTTTGATCTGGTCTTTATCACTTGTGTGCGATTGCTTTTTTTATTCTTTTGCCTAGCTTTTTGTTATTATGTTTTTAGGCATAAAATTTTAGGACATGCATTCTTGGTATAGATATCAGCTTGGTGATATTTTGTCCTAAAATAAACTATGCAAATCAATTTCCAAAAATTTCCATATTGAAAAATATTTAATGGATATATAATTTTTGTGTGAAACTAAGAGGTATTGAATCTGGATATGGGATGCTCAGTTATTGCTAGGGGTGTGATCAAGGCATTGTGAACACTTAATTGTGTTTTTCAAAATCTTGGATTTTTTAGAATTTCTAAAAGATTGTTTATCCCTCTTCCTTTTCCGATCAAATAGGGGGAGAGAGATCAAGTGTTTCTGGTGATGATGATGAATCTGATTCCTTGTAGATTCATCATATTTGTTGTGTATGCATGTGATTGCATCATTGGTATATTCTGATTTGTTCTTAGTAAATAATTTCTAATTTTATATCTTGCACAAATTCAGGGGAAGATGAGATTTTCTAACCAATGCAGGTTAGATGGTTTGATTGGTGTTGAATAAACACTTGTCATTTGATTTGACCAGAAAGGTTCAACAAAGGGAGAGATTGTAAGGGCAAAATAGGCATGTCATATTTTGGTCTTGTTCTCACCTTTCTTGGTCATAATATTTTGGTGGATATTTGGAAACAAAATCTTTAGAGACATTTTTGGAAACAAAATATTCATAATATTTTGGTTTTCTTTGTCCTAAAGTTTAGGTGCATTTTTTAGAAACAAAATATTCTTAAAAAAATTTGATTTCTTGATCCTAAAGTTTGGGAGTTATTTTGGAAACAAAATCTATGCAAAAATCCTTCCTAATGTCGTGCCTTAAAGTCCTTATCAATATGGTAAGAAAATCTAGTAAATAAGGAAGTTGATTTGATTTCTAATTCTAATCTTTTTTCCATATTTGAGTTTGTTTCCTTCTTTATGTGTAGGTCTCGTTCACATTATAAATAGAAGGCTTGGGGCAAAGGCCGAATATACGAACACGCAGAGAGTGCAGAATATTCAGAGCAGAAGAATTCAGAATTTCAGAAGCTGTTCATAATTCTAGAATTGTGCAGAATTTGAATGTAGCTTTCAATACAGCAACATCAGAAGCTACATTGAAAACTGCTGGAACGGTTTGTCTTCCTAGTTGTTCTAGGAAGCTTATTTTTTCTTCTCATGTTTTCTGTACCTGTTTTTCTATGGGTTTTTGCTCTCCAAGACTTGTTGTCTTGTGAGAGTATTTGTTTGGTGATTTCACATTCTTTTTGTAAAACAATTCATCTTTTTTAGTGAAATCTTTTTGGTCATGAGGCTAGATCTACAAGTATAGACTTGTAGATTGTTTGGTAACCGTTGTGCTTAAATTCCTGCCTAATAATCAAGTCTTCCGTTGTTTATTGTTTTTGTGACCAATGTGTCTTCTATTATAACTTCTTCACAAGCTACATTGGGAATTGCATTTGTAATTTAGAGAATCCTAGTTACTACTGTTCTAACACATGTTCTTCTTTAAAGTCTTGTTGGGTATTATAGGAACTTTTATTATAAAAATGATCTTTTGCGATTTTTTTTAAAAAAGTGAATTGAAAGAGTTACAAATTTCAAAAAATGGATCAATCAAAATTTTACACTAAAAAATTTGGGGTCACTTTCTTACAAATTAACTCGTCATTCTTGATCTATGCTACTCGAACCAATGAGTCTCCGTCTCCAAGTCTGGTTCCACTTCAAACGGTTTCGATCGAAATTTCAGTTTCTGGTAATAGTAAAACCGAATGGGCCACCTTATGATGAAACCAATCATTCTTGTGGAGCTTTTTAGGCTATCAAATCTACACTTATGAGCTTTTTAAACCATCAAACTAGTCATCTTTGTATAAGAGAATATAATATATTTCATATATATTATATTTATAGTATTAGTGAATATAATATATTTGAATATATTATATTTATCTTTAGATTATACTTTCCTAATTTATTTGTATTTAGGTTTCCTAGTTCCTCTTGTATTTAGGTTTCCTAATCCCTCTTGTATTTAGACTCTCTAGGTTAACTTGTGTAGCAAGTATTGTACCCCTATAAATATGTTCACAATATCAATGGAAAGACCATGCCATTATTCCTAAACTTTATCAGTTTCTACATGGTATCAGAGCCTCGCTCTTAAAACCTACAACCACCATCTTCCGCAAACCCAAGACTTCCTCAACCCTAAAACTTCCTCCCATACAGCCGTCGCCAACCCAGATCTGACAACCATACCAACCCCACGTTCAGATCCAGCGACTCTCCACAGCCAAGCCGGTTTCCACCTCCCCTCCCTTTGAGCAACCAAAGGACACCTTGGCCAACCAAGCTTTGACAAGCTCGCCTTGGTCCTTCCTAAGCCGCCTCTCTGTTAGCACCCCTAAACCACCAACCTTCCGCCTCCTTATATCTTCATCCCACCAAAGCGCTGCCAAACCAAATCTGACCGTCAAACCCAAAGTTCAAATCCGGCACCCATCACCCAGGTAACGCCCAGTTCCCCCATGCGCAACAACAAGGACACCTCGGCCAACCAAGCTCTGACGAGCTCGTCGAGGACCTTCCTCAGCCACCCTCAACCAAACCTTCTGCCTCCATATATTTTCTTTACACCGAATCCGCTGCCAACCCAGATCTGACCACCAAACCCAACGTTCAGATCCGGCACCCATCACCCTAGTAAACACCAAGTTCCCCCCTGCGCAACAACAAGGACACCTCGGCCAACCAAGCTCTGACGAGCTCGCCGAGGACCTTCCTCAGCTACCCTTAACCAGACTTCCGCATATAAGAGAATATAAATATAATATATTTCATATATATTATATTTATAGTATTAGTGAATATAATATATATGAAATATATTATATTCTCTTATACCGCAACCATAACACTCTCACCAGCTCGCTGCAGTCCTTCCCTCAAACAGCTCGCTCCTCGCGCAACTCACGGACTCAACAAACCCGGCTCTCACCAGCTCGCTGAAGTTCTCCCTCACCTGCTCGCTCATCGAGCTCCTCACGGTTTCCTCGACAACCCCGGCTTTCACCAGCTCGCTGAGGCCATCCCTCAAACAGCTCGCTCCTCGAGCAACTCACGGACTCCTCGGCAAACCCGGTTCTCACCAGCTAGCTGAAGTCCTAACACTCAATAGCTCGTCCCTCGAGCACCTCACGGACTCTTCGGCAAACCCGCTTTCACCAGCTCGCTGAAGTTCTCCCTCACCAGCTTGCTCATCGAGCAAACCATGTCTCTTCGGCAAACCCGGCTTTCACCAGCTCGCTGAAATTCTCCCTCACCAGCTCGCTCATTGAGCAAACAATGTCTCCTCCGCAAACCAGGCTCTCACCAGCTCGCCGAAGACCCCTCAACCAGCTCGCTCCTCGAGCAACTCAGGACTCCTCGACCAACCCGCCACGACACTCCCTCAACCAGCTCGCTCCTCGAGCAAACCATGTCTTCAGCAAACCAGGCTCTCACCAGCTCGCCGAAGACCCCTCCTTCAACAACTTGTCTTCCTCGGAAGACCCAGCTCGCCGACCCCTCCCTCACCAGCTCGCCGCCGATCACCCTCTCATTTTTCAACTCGCATGCTGTCCGCATATTCTTCACAAGATTTGTCTCTCCTAACGGTGATCCATCTTGCGGGAGCATATAAGAGAATATAATATATTTCATATATATTATATTTATAGTATTAGTGAATATAATATATTTGTAATATATTATAATTATCTTTAGATTATACTTTCCTAATTTACTTGTATTTAGGTTTCCTAGTTCCTCTTGTATTTAGGTTTCCTAATCCCTCTTGTATTTAGACTCTCTAGGTTAACTTGTGTAGCAAGTATTGTACCCCTATAAATATGTTCACAATATCAATGGAAAGGTCATGCCATTATTCCTAAACTTTATCAGTTTCTACACTTTGTTTCTTTTCCCATGCATTATTACTTAAAATAAACAAAAAGAATATGAGAATCTGACAAATGCTATCAAGTGTTCCAAAAAGGTGAAATCCTTTCCCCGAAAGTTTCCACACTCAGTTTCGTAAAAATGTGAGAGAAAAAATCACAGTGATTAAGCAATTAAGTAGCTAGGAGGACCCGTACCTAGTACCTACAAGGAGTCATCCCCAAAAGAGAATGAAACCCCCACACTGTGGTTGCTAGGACTCGATCCTTAATCTTGTTTCAAATCTACTAACTCTTAACCAACTGAACTACACCCGTGAGAACAAATGCTATCAAGTGTGAATCTACTTAGGTGGGATAATTAGGGACATATATCCATTAACACAATCGTGTATAATCTTAAAGAGTAAAGAGTATTCCCTTCGTATATAATTGGATTGTACTTGGAATAAACATAAAGAATATTACAAATGTTATCATGTGGTAAACTACCTCGATTGAATAATTAAGGGACATACATGCATCGACACACACTTGTATGATCCTAAAGTTCCAACCTTTCTTGGACCTCCAAAAGGTTCACAGCTAACATAATGGGAGTATTTCTCTTTTTTAAAGATAAAAACTTTAAAAAATCGTTTTACGCATATTTTATATAAAACAGATCTCTCAAATTTGATCCATCATATATTAGTAAAATCAACCGTGAAAAAGGGAGATTCGGTCTTACGATTATGATCTAGAGACCTACTCATTTTTTTTAAATAGTTGGTTCTCAAAACATTTGTCAAATACTCTGTAATTAGTTTTGTTATATTACAAGGCAAAAAAGAAAATCGTCATTTGTCAATTAATTGGTTTAATTGGATAACCTTTTTACCTGTAGGGGTAATATTCTCATTATCTGATAAATTGACCAATTGCTATGTTGTAACTTGTAACTGAGCTTTAGGAATTACTAATGGCCAAAAATTGAGTTCAAGAATCGCAACATAAATTGAAAATTTTGAATTAAAATAAGGCTTAAATATTAATTTGATCACCCTACTTTCATATTTTTTTCATTAAGCTCAATGTATTTTTTTACTTATCAATTTAGTGATTATACTTGGTCAATTGAGTCAATAAGGTCACTGATGATCATTTAGGGTAGTTAGATGGACGAAAATGTCAAGGGCTTTCAATCTATAACGTTAATAGTTAAAGTGTCAAACTAAAAGATCAAAATACTATCTAATTTACTTTTTAAACTATTTATGAGAGCATTTTAAATATTGGGTAATTTATATTTTCATTAATCCAAGGAATATATATATAATTAAAATGTCAGTATTATATATATATATATATATATATATATATATATATATATATATATATATATATATATATATGTGTGTGTGTGTGTGTGTGTGTGTGTGTATTTGAATTCTCTTATTTTCTTCCATGGGAAGTGGCCGGGCATGTGTAGACACCCCAAATTCGTACTCATATTTATATATGTACTAAAAAATAAATAATTTATAATTATATTAAATGAACTAACAAATGTTAAGTTTCTGTTAAGTTTTCATTAACTTTCAGGGGGTTTAAAGTGTCAAAGGACAAAACAAGAAACAAATCAAAAAACAAAAAGGGGGAAAGTGTCAAAAAGAAAAGAGGAAAGGAAATAGGCACCGCCTATCACCATAATGGGCACTACGCCCCATTTGGTAATAGGGGGCCATTTCTGTTTTATGCGTTCAGTGATTCCTTTTTTGATATAATTCCTTTAGCGCAGGGTACAATCACTTCAAGCACAAATATAAAATATATTTTCTTTTTTTGAGGTTAAGTTTGCTCCCCCGCCTATAAATAGAAGGGTGTGCCTTCCTTCATCGAAGAACAAGTTTTACGGAGGAAATTTCTATAGTGCTGTTATGCTGAACTTTTCCAATCAAATCCTGAAGCTCCGTTAGGTTGCCAAAATTTCCCTTAAACACTTACACTCTCCAGCCAAAGTAAACCTTAGTAACCCGATAAGGTTTCTGTCCTATTTCACCGGTTCAAAAACCTCAAAACAAACAGTTGCTCTGCCCAATTTCAGACGTCGAATCTAGTAAAAGCAAACAGTTGCTCTGCCCGATTTCAGACTCAACAACAACAACAAACAAACAATGGTGCTGCCCGGATCCCGAGGCAAAAAGCAACCTAATTAAACAAACAGTCAAGCTGCCCGAATCCTGACAAGAACAAGAACAAGAAAAAGACTCTCTCCGCGAAGGACAGAGCGAGCACACCTAAAAGCCTGCCAAAAGAGAAGTTGGTCCAGGATAAAACTCACACGCTTCAAGGGGTAGATACCCTAAAATTATCTATTATTTTGTCTGTTAAAAAATGCAGTTTAAATATTAAAATACCACGAAATAAGTCGTTATGCTGGTAAAATTTATGGAATAGAATAGCACTAAAATAAGTCGTTATTATAGCCTAAATTTAATAAACATTATCTGCAACTCTAAAATGAGGCTGCTGTAATTATCCTTATTTATTTTGTCATATATATATATATATATATATATATATATATATATATATATATATATATTAAATGCTTTATTTAAATTGTTAAATTTATAAAAAGAGTATGTTTAACCAAATATCCATTTTGAGGCCGAAAGGACAAGTTGGGTGTCTAACCCCTTCCCACCTCATAACTTAGCCTCCGAACCCTTTTACAAATCTGGTATATATGGTTTTTCTTTGTTTATTGTTAGACGAAAAATGCACACGGACAAGATTACCTGGTCAAACAAGTAATACAGTGATAAAGTAGAGTATCGAACCCACGAGGAAGCAATTTGGCTGGGTTTTTTTTTTTTTATGAATACCAAACACGTTGCAATCTTGATTATATTTAGACGATTGATTTTGCGTGAATTAACTAATTAATTAAACTAAAATAAGAAATTAAATAAAGCAATATTAAAATGAGATTGACTTCAATGAGAGAGGATCTAGGGTTTTGATTTTCAATTGGCTCTTCCGTTGTGATTTAATAAGGGATTGCTATTAAAACTATTCTATTTTTTTGGAAGTCGGGGATTCAAAAATCACTGTTAAAGGCTTTCGCTTCGTATAACGGTGCTAATTAAAAGTATAAAATCACGGGCTTTCGCTACGTATGAAATTAACTAATTAATCGCTTCTAAACACAAAACCCCAATTGACTATCCAAAAGAGGATTAATAACATTGACTAACCTAACTCAAGGACAACTATGTTGTATTTTTCAAAATTACAAAATCATTTTCATGCATTAAACATTTTTTTTAAATAATGTAATGGGTGATCAAATCAATACAAGTATTAAGAGCACAATATAATACCCAAAAAAATAGTGAATAGCAATTAATAGAAACACCCCAAATTAAAACCATAACATCCAAACCAATTTATATCAAAACTCTAGGCAAATAATTTAGTTCATCATGCTAAGGAAATAAATCATGTCTTCAATCAAAGGTATTATAATTAAATAAAAATAAAAATTAAAGTGTATAATACTTTACAATGGAGGAAATGATTGAAACCTTAGCTTCCTTGGCTTGATCCAAAATGGAATGAAATGGAGGATGAGGAAAATGGGAAAAATGGCAGCTGCTTCCCCTTGCTTCCCTTTCTGTTCAGCTGCTTTTTATGTCCCAAAAAATTCCCTTGCCCTCGAAACCTTTCAAAATTTTGCTAGGGCAGTAAACAAGCGAGGAGGGGCAAGTTTGGAAGTTTGATGGAGTTTTGGGGGTAAATTGGGGAAGGAAATAGGTTGGGTCACGGCTGGGGCGGGCTGGACCAGGTAGGTTGGACGCTGGGCAGCCCATGGGGAAGCTGGCATGGATGTGAGAGGTAAATGGGTCAGCAAGCGGGTAGGTGGAGCAGGTTTGGGCCGGGTGGGATCCTGGATCCGGAAAGAAGGATGCAAGTCGGGCACAAAGGAGGTGGGTGACGTGGCGCGCTCTGGCGGTGACAACACATTAATGAAGACTTCAGGAAATTGCTCTGGTCCCCCTAGATTCTTCAATGTGGCTGCCGAAGACCCTCTGCTCCCAGGCTTCGCGATTAAGTCCTCCGTTAGCCTCGTTAGCTTCCATTAACCATCCTTTGCCTTTGAATACTTAACAAACTTTGACGGATACTGACCGAAAAGGATCTAAGCTCAACCTTAAACTCCGGAATTGCCTCGATTTGCATGTATTGAGCCTTGAAAACCTTAAATATCTTCAAGATACCTACATGAAATACAAAATATATAAAAATATGATCTCAAATGCAATGAATCATTAACCAAAGCTCAAAATAATCAATATAATTCCTAAAAATAATGAGAATAATGTGAAAATTCCAAACTTATCATTTATCCTTAAAATAAAGATGGCGACTCTGTTATACATATTTTGAGTCTATAATTGAGGCCGAGCCTATTCCACACGCTTCGAAGTTTTGAAACCACCCGCCTTTAGTAGCGGGGAAAACGGTTAAAAAACAGGGTACTCACAGTGGCGACTCTGCTGGGGATGTTGTTTAATTTTATGGATAAAATAAAAATGGAAGGCTAGACTTAGTTTGTTTTTTATGTATATATAAAAGTTATTTTTGGATTTTCGGCTAAAAATGTTCGTTTTAATTATTTAATAGTTTAAATATTGCATATATATATATATATATATGCATATAACCTTGAAATCTTGCAACAACTTCATTTTGGTACTGGTGCAAACCGAAAGAGATAAAAAAAAAAGTTGGAGCAATTTTTGCTTTATTTAGTTTTATTCTGTTATTATATTATGCCTGGTGGATATGTAAATATTCTTTTATTTTGTCATTTTTATTTTGGAGATTATGACCAAATGTAATTAATAGGAACAGATAGTTTCCCCACTTTTCTTTCTATTTATTGATCTGAATGGTCGTCACGCTTGCTCGCGCCGTCCTTTCGGGGATTCAAACTAATGAGCCGAGAAATCAACAAATGAACAAAAAGACAGGCAAAATTTTTCATGTTTTATTACTGCTTTATATCTATAAAAAACTTTACTGCTTTTTAGCTAATGCACACACGCGTACTCATGTAGATATATTCCGACTGTTACCCTTTAACCCGATAAACACACCTGGGTATCCATGTTTTTGAAAAAGAACTAGGAGACTTAGGCCGAAATTATCACATCATGCACCTCTTACTAAGGGGCCAACTGGGTGAAGTCATCCTAACCCTGCATCAGCCAACGTTAAAAGCATATATATATATATTAGGACACTTCATGGACCGATCGGTTTTTATACATATTAATGACCGATCTCTGGTGCAAAACTATATGCAAATGAATAAAGATATATGCACATGGGCTAATTAATATTTTTTGTGGTATTTGTCCTAGTCCTAGATCATTTGAATGGTGGATCCCGAAAAGAGTATAGACCATTCGCTTGAGATCTGTCCAATCTTGGGAAGTCGAAAGTCAGGTGGAATACGAAGGTTCTATACTCTGGAGAAAGAATCAATTTTTCTATGAAAGGTCCTAGACTGTCAAAACAAAGCATGTGCTTGTCCGATCAATTTTAGGAAAAACAAATAAAGTTAATTATAAAAGCACATTGTACTTAAACAAAAAAAAAAAAAAAAAAACCTGGAACCTTGTCTTCTGATATATTCTACCATGTTTCTCAGAAACCTGGTCCGAATTTGAAAAGGAAGAGATAACACTAGTCGGTTGATACGGGATACAAGCACAGAGATCAAGTCAGAGAGTATAAGAATCAGTACATAAGAAATAGATTTGGGTAGAATGACCGTCGAAAATGTATGGGTATTGAGACAGGAGCTCCAAGATACGCTCCTACTCCGACCATGCAATAGTGGTTAGACCAAAATATGGGTACACATACCGATCGCCAAATGAGCCATATGACAAACCTCATGCAAAGCATGAGACCAAATGTCGAGGGGATCACTTTTCCTGCAACACCTCATGAAGCATCAACTTCTAATGCTCCCCTAAACCCTAACTCTCAGCCAAACACTAATCCTCCACCAAATACCAGCATCCCAACTACCAATTTCCCACCAAATACTTACTACCAAAACCTCAACCCTTTCTTACCAAACCCAAGCTACCCTTTTCCAAACACCACTCCACCTCAAAATCCAAGTGGCCTTCCATTTCATATCACCAATCCACTCCAAAACAGCCTACATATGAACCCCAGAAGCTATGCCCAGCCAGGACAAGTAACGACTTATCTACCATTCAATGACTTTAATCGTGATACAGAAGCTGAAAATATCCCACCTCCTTAAAATCCTTACCAAATGCCTCAGGAAGTCTCAAGAATGAACCTAGCTGCACCATATCCCACAAATATATACCATGCTCCAGCACCTCCTCCCACAAAAATGGAAACAGAGATGGAAAACCTCAAAGAAATTATGCTCAAGGTTCTAAACAAAGGAGAATTTTCTACACGGTCATTAACGCTACAACCCTCAGCTATGTTGCCCTTAAAATTTAAAATGTATGACATAGAAAAGTTTGATGGGACTAGATGCCCTGTCTCCCACTTAAAATCCTACTCTATCGCTATGCAGTCAAGGGGAGCTAACTTTGAGGCTATGGCTTCCAATTTCCATCTAACCTTGGTAAGGGCAGCAAAGCAATGACTTATGTTAACAGATAGTAGCACATTAAGTACTTGGGATCAAATAGCTGAGGAATTTCAAAAGAGATACAAAGACAATAATAACTCTGAGAATAAAAGGGAACTTGAGTCATGTGTCAAAAAGAGAAAGAGACATGTGCAAATTTTGCAGCAAGGTGGAAAAGAAAATTGCTCAAACTTTAAAGAGGCCCGACCCATCTAAATCAGCCCAGTTGTTTATAAAGAACCTCCAGCCAGTTTATCTTAAGTATATGAGGTATCTCCCCCACAGTGATTTTCAATGCCATTATTGAAATGGGAATCCGTATTGATGAAGAAGTATGTACATGGTTCCTGAAAATTGGTACACCTCCAAACTCATTCTGCTACTCTGAAGCAAAAAAAACACCTACAATAGAAACGTCAATAATCTTTCAAGGTTTGATAACCCAGGGAATCCTGAGACCATTGGAAGGTTACAAACCTCCAAACCCATTACCCGTCAAATGGGATCACTCCCAATATTGTGAATACCACCAAAGCAACGTCCATCCTACTGACAACTGTTGGACCCTTCAACGTGCCATTCAGAGTCTTATCGATAACAAAGTCATTGAAAACCCCCCACCCAACACAAAATGTAGTGGATAATCAGCAATCAAATCAATTGGATTAATCTTGGTGAAAATAGGAAAATTGGTCTGCCAGCTCAGTTTGAGAATAATGATGCTCCTCGGCCCTATATGATCATCCATCCATCTTCAAAGAAGAAAGATTTTACGACATAAAGTAAATGTATTGAACATCAATCGAGTATTGCCCCAAGAAACAACATTGAGAAAGCTAATTAGATAACGGCAGTATGTCAGAACAAGAAGTTTTCGGTCACTCAGGGAAGTACAAGAGAAATACTTTGACCCATTGCGACCGAGCTGTTAGTAACATACCGGGGCTTCCTACCATAACACCAAAACCCTTCAAAAACCTGAAACCTTTTTTAAATCTACCATATGCCGAAACCCGTACTGAAATTAAGATCTTCCGAATATCACTAGCCAAATAACTATCCCCATAATCCAGCTTCCCAAAACCGGGGTTGTCTCGCCCTTTTATATCTGCCAAGAATGATTTTCCCTTTGCCCCAAAAGGAGAGAGAACTTTCCTCAACTGCTATTGTAATTCTCCGAGAGGTTTAAAAAAAACTGGAGCAAGTCCATTATTTGTCCATCTCTCTCTTACACAAACTAATCTGGGCCTCTCTGGGAAATCAACACATATACACTTCTTCAGGTGTGAAGAAAAGCCAAAAGGCCCACCATACCCAAAGACAAAACCAAAAGACCCACCATACCCAAAGTCAAAAGCCAAAAGACCCACCATACCCAAAGTCAAAGCCAAAAAGCCCACCATACCCAAAGCCAAAGCCAAAGCCATACCCAAACTCAAAGCCAAGAAGTCCACCATACTCAAAACCAAAAGCCAATTGTCCATCCATAACCCACAACCTAAAAAGCCAATCAACGATCAATCTTGATCATCTTTTTCAACAAAAACCAATTGCATAAAGAGACCTTCTAAACCAGAGGCCAATCAAAAACCACAAAACTGATTCATCCCCAAAATCTTAAAACAATACACCATAAACCAGTCGCGATCAACAGCTCTGCTCCAATCCGTTATAATGTGATCTGAGTCAAAGATGAAACTCCTTGCTAAAACACAAAAACATCAAAAGATAATTACCAAGTAGGGTCCATAGCCCACCTATCTAGTGATACTCAGCAATAAAGTGAACTTTGGATCCTGGCTCTCTTTCTTATTCATTAGAGTCATCCTCATATCCTTTGCCTTTGATTTTATCTTTAAAAATCTACATGGGGTTGTCCCTCCATTCACATCCTTCTGGGGTTTGTTGTCTATAAGAATGTGTCGTTTGAGTCCCCTAGGGGCTTTTCTATCCTATCTTGAAGAACTTGTTGATTGGTCACCCTGGAGATGTTCCCACCGAACTCATGAGTCTTGCCCATACAGTCACCTATCCCATGTTCCCTGAGTCGTGAATGGTTGGTCATAACGAAAAATGCTCTGGTTAAGAAATCTTTAAAAACTTGAGTCTCACTACAAGCAAGATAAGAAAAGTTATTCTTGGATTTCGAATACGACATAGACATTTTTGGAAACATATACACTATCGACCGAGAAAGTTTCTGACTTGGCCTTATTCGACAAGGACTTCCTATAAATTGGTTGATAGGAACACTTACAATGCCTAAACCCCATCTAAATCCAAGGTTATCACAGATAACCTGTCGCAGAATTGTTATACTACTACAGGGTCCCTCTTGATTTCTGCAAGCCGAGTGGATTTGTTTCGGATACACTTTTCCCCTACGTTTCTTTTGAGGCCAGACTGGTTGTCTACTAGTTTCTGTCCATGATACCAAAAGTTGGGAACCTCACTTACAAGGTTGGACTATTTGTTTTGCTTTGGCGTCGCGCCAGTTTCTCTAAAGTTCTATTGGATCTTGGCTGCTTAATCGATGTGTTGTCTCGTCCTATGGGCCCAGTTTTTGAAGCCCCTCCTTACTTTCTTTGCAAAAAAAAAAAAAGATATTTTGTTATCAAGTCAAGAAAAAGAAACGAGAAACCTCCATTAAATTTCTTCACTAAGAAACCCCACCAGATACCAGAAACCAAATAACATATATACATCACACCTCCTACAATTGTGGCCAAAGCTTCGAGTGAACCCCAATAAAGCGACAACCTCAGCCTTTTCACTCACCAGTCAAGAAGTACAGTGTGTTTACAAAAGATAAATTAGTTTTTCTTTAAAAAGTCAATCATGTACAGTTACTATTAACTAGTGTATGCATATAAACTAACAATAATTGAAAGTAATTGAGTAAAAAATAACTTAGCATCGTTGTTCACACCACTCTAGCTGATTTTAAAACATTTTCTGCACATATGTGATGGTCTTATCATAATCCTTGTATAAAGAAACATCAACACTGCCGCCCGGTGCGAGAACTTCTTGCATTTTTCCTTGATTTTGGATAGAGGCAGGAGATACTAAAGAAGCTTTTCAACAAACCGACAATATGTTTTGGCAATCACATATTTACAGCCATGAAGTTTCACAAACTGCCCCTTCCAAAGTCAATCTTGCCGACGATGGCACATAAATCAATCATGCTGACGAAGGAGCAACATCAAACATGCCGAAGATGGCACACATCATAAATCCTGTCGGTGATGGCACATATATCAGAACATCGCCGATGAAATTTTAAGAAGATACAACCATCGTGTTTACTAGGTTAAATTCCTAGGAACATAAATTTCCACCATCGCGTTTACTAGGTTAAATGCCTAGGAACGTAGACTTCTACTATCGTGTTTATTAGGTTAAATTCCTAGGAACATAGACTTCTACTATCGTGTTTACTAGGTTAAATTCCTAACATAGACTTCCACCATCGTGTTTACTAGGTCAATCCCTAGGAATATAGACTTCCATGATCATGTTGACTAGATCAATCCCCAGGAACATAGACTTCCACCATCGTGTTTACTATATTAAATTCCTAGGAACATAGACTTCTACTATCGTGTTTACTAGGTTACATTCCTAGGAACATAGACTTCCACCATCGTGTTTACTAGGTCAATCCCTAGGAACATAGACTTCCACAATCGTGTTTACTTGGTCAATCCCTAAGAACATAGACTTCCACCATCGAGTTTACTAGGTTAAATTCCTAGGAACATAGACTTCCACGATCGTGTTTACTAGGTCAATCCCTAAGAACATAGACTTCCACCATCATGTTTACTAGGTTAAATTCCTAGGAACATAGACTTCCACTATCGTGTTTACTAGGTTAAATTCCTAGGAACATAGACTTCTACTATCGTGTTCATTAGGTCCAATCCTAGGAACATAGACATTTCAACATCGTGTTTACTAGGTCCACTCCTAGGAACATAGACATTCCAACCTCGTGTTTACTAGGTCCACCCCTAGGAACATAGACATTCCACCATCGTGTTTACTAGGTCCACCCCTAGGAACATAGACATTCCCACATCGTGTTTACTAGGTCCACTCCTAGGAATATAGACATTTCAACATCGTGTTTACTAGGTCCACCCCTAGGAAAATAAACATTTCAACATCGTGTTTACTAGGTCCACTCCTAGGAACATAGACTTTGACGATCGTGTTTACTAGGTCAATCCCTAGGAACATAGACTTCCACCATCGTGTTTACTAAGTTAAATTCCTAGGAACATAGACTTCTATGATCGTGTTTACTAGGTCAATCCCTAGGAACAAAGACTTCCACTATCGTGTTTACTAGGTTAAATTCCTAGAAACATAGACTTCCACTATCGTGTTTACTAGGTCCACTCCTAGGAATATAGACATTTCAACATCGTGTTTACTAGGTCCACTCCTAGAAACAAACATTCCAACGTCGTGTTTACTAGGTCCACCCCTAGGAACATAGACATTCCACCATCGTGTTTACTAGGTCCACCCCTAAGAACATAAACATTCCCACATCATGTTTACTAGGTCCACTCCTAGGAACATAGACATTTCAACATCGTATTTACTAGATCCACCCCTAGGAACATAGACATTTCAACATCATGTTTACTAGGTCCACTCCTAGGAACATAGACATTCCATCATCGTGTTTACTAGGTCCACCCCTAAGAACATAGACATTCCAACATCATGTTTACTAGGTCCACCCCTAGGAACATAGACTTCCACTATCATGTTTACTGGGTTAAATCCCTAGGAGCATAGACCATCCACCATCGTATTTTGCAAAAGTTCGTCCCCGGAATACGATGTAGTTATCATGTGTCCCACCATTGTGCTTTTGCGAGGAAGGATTCACCCTGGAAGCACGATGTTCGCCAAAGGTTGTTGTTGAGTATGTTGGCAGCGCCGAACTATGTTTGGTCTGATTCCTAAAAAGGGGTACATAGGCAACCTATTTCGGTAGGTCCGACCATCACCTAAAAAAAGGATTTGCATTGCTGATATGTTTAAACTCAAAAATCATCCCCAGCATCGCTTATACCGAATTTGGAAGTCTAATTTATCAACGACGTTCGCTTACTTATAAACTATCGTTTACTCAAAAACTTTGTCGTTGAGGGGCTCTATAGACACCCCAAATTCGTACCCTTAATTTATATATATACTAAAAAAAGTATAATTTATAATTCTATTAAATGTACTAACAAATGTTGAGTTTCTATAAATTTTCGTTAACTTTTAGAGGGTTTAAAGTTTCAAAGGACGAAACAAGAAACAAATCAAAAAGTAGAAGGGGGGAAAGTGTCAAAAAGGAAAGAGGAAAGGAAATAGGCGATGCCTATTACCATAATGGGCGTTGCGCCCCATTTGGTAATAGGGGGCGCCCATTTCTGTTTTATGCATTCAGTGATTCCTTCTTTGGTACAATTCCTTCGGCACAGAGTATAGTCACTTCAAGCACAAATGCAAAATATATTTTCTTCCTTCGGGGTTAAGTTTGCTCCTCCGCCTATAAATAGAGGGTGTGCCTTCCTTCATCGATGAACAATTTTTACGGAAGAAATTTATGCAGTGCTGTTACGCTGAAGTTTTCCAATAAAATCTCGAAGCTCCGTTAGCCTGCCAAAATCTCTCCTAAACACTTACACTCTCCAGCCAAAGTAAACCTTAGTTACCCGACTAGGTTTTTACCCTATTTCACTCGTTCAAAACCCCCAAAACAAGTAGTTGCTCTACCCGATTTTAGACGTCAAATCCAGTAAAAGCAAACGGTTGCTCTGCCCGATTTCAGACTCAACAACAACAACAAACAAGCAAAAACACGCAATGGTGGTGCCTGGATCCCGAGGCAAAAAGCAACCAAAACAAGTAGTCACGCTGCCCGAATCCCAACACCAACAAGAAAAATACTCTCTCTCCCCGAGGGACAAAGCGAGCACACCTAAAAGCCTGCCAAAAGAGAAGTTGGTCCGGGATAAAACCCACACACTTCAAGAGGTAGATACCCTAAAGTTATCTATTGTTTTGTTTATTAAAAAAATGCAGTTTAAATATTAAAATACCACGAAATAAGTCGTTATGCTAGTAAAATTTCTGGAATAGAATAACACTAAAATAAGTCGTTATTATAGCCTAAAAAGAGTATGGTTAGCCAAATATCTATTTTGAGACCGAAAGGGCGAGTTGGGTGCTTAACCCCTTCCCACCTCGTAACTTAACCTTCGAACCTTTTTACAAATCTGGTATATACAGTTTTTCTTTGTTTATCCTTAAAATAAAGATGACGACTTTGTTATACATATTTTGAGTCCACAATTGAGGTCGAGCGTATTCCACGCGCTTCGAAGTTTTTTAACTACCCGCCTTTCAATAGCGAGGGAAACGGTTAAAAAACGGGGCACTAACAGCATGCCCACCAAAAATTGATCTACCCTCTATCCCAAAGTATATGACATTTTGGAACTTTTCACACAGACCAATGAAACATATTGTAAAGACTGAACTGCATATATCCAAACATTAATGAGGTGTCTTGATATTCTTGTCCAAAGAGCCAAACACGAGTTACGAAGTCAATAAATATATGTAGAATTAGAAAAAAAGGGGAAAACGTTCCTTAAAAATGGTAAAGTGTCATATATTTTGAAACAAAAAAAACTCTCCTAAAACGTCATATATTTTAGGACGAAGGGAGTAATAAATACCATATATCAAACCACCAATATCTGAATACATAATATTACAAATCCGAAAATCCATTAAATTCAAATACTAAATACTCATAATACAAACTCATTACAAATTACAAGTTTAAAATTTTATCCACAGATCACTATTCGGTTTCTTCAACCCTCGTCAATATCCCCGCTAACTTGAAAAATAAAAAAATGTATAGATCTAAAATCTGGATACCTCAATAGACAATGAAAGAAAAATAAATCTGAATTTAAGGTATCAAACTGTCAATCACTGATTTGATTTTTTTGAGATGTAAAATGATTAACTTGCCTACTGCAGAAAACATGGCCAGCCCTGTAAAATCGGGGGCCCAAGGCCAATTACTTCGAACGGGACCCTTCCTTTGTAGCATAAATTTTTTTCCAATTTTTAAAAAATTAAAGAAACAAAGGTTACGTATGTCATTTTTTTCTATTGGTAAATCTTTTGAAAATATGTCAAAAAACATTTTTTGATGTTTGACAAGCTTATGGAAAACAATATATGAATAAATACAAAAAATATATTCTAATATTAATGTCCATATTAAACATAAAATAATGTGTAACTTTAAGTAATTTTCCTTTAGTAATCATTAATTTATCATTAATGGTGTCAAATCAATAAGGTCCATTTTTTCAATATCACAAATACAAACAAAACAATTGGTAATAATGAAAAAAACATTTTTTTAAAAATTGATAATATTTGGGACATCCCTAAATAATAAATGGACACTAATTTTATGACGTAATGAGTATTTATTTAAATTATAATTTATAAATAATGTACACAAACTCTAATTATATTTCTAAAAAATGTATTTGTTGAGTAAAATATATTGTGTATTGAGTAAAATAGATAGGTATTTTTAGGGGGCCCAAGGCCATGACCTCACTCTCCTTATGGCAGAGCCGGCCATGGCAGAAAAGATAAAAATCCCAGAAGGAAATCGAGCTAATCAAGCTAGAAAGAAAATCTAGTTCAATGGAAGACTGATTCTTAAAGATATTTCTTTGAATATACTGAGATTCAAGATCAAAAAGTAGAATTCGAAAGTAGATTAAGCTTGTTCTCAATCTGATTAGACCATCTCCAACAATTTGAAGTTAAAACTGCACCAAATCTTTAAACTAGTGCAATTTCTACACCAAATTTCTTACACTATATCCAACAGTTCAACTTCAAAGTTTACTCTAAAAGGAATATTCTAAGTATATTCTTCATTATTTCATTTAATTTGTATTCCAAGTATATGTTTTATTTTATTTTATTTGCATTAATGTATTTTAGCAAAACAAATATATTATTGATTTAATATTAAATTAAATTAAATATTATGCATTAAAAATAATAATTAAATGCATGAATTTAATTGAGACTAAAATACAAACCTATTATGTATAAACTTTATCATAAATAATTTTAATATTATATATAACTAATAACTAACAATATAAATAAAAATAATTGAATTAATTTTTTGAATTATTTAAACCAAAACATCTCAAAATGATATTTAAACTAAACAACTAAACTAACAATAATAATGAAAACATAAAACACAAAATAATTACTTAAACCAAAAAAAAAAAAAAGAGGAGAGGGAAGATGAAGTATGAATAGTATGCGCTGAAATTGAAGTTCAGAATCAGAAACTTCAAATTTGAAGATGAAATGAAGCGGCTGTTGGAGCATGGAATAGTAGATAAACTAGGTTATTAACCGTGCGATGCACAGTTGACTTAATATTGTTTATGAAACTTAATTTTGTAGATAGAATTTGTAAGCTATTTGAATGAACCAACAACAGCAAGATGTCCACATAATTAATAAATCAAAAAAAAAGTGAGATCACACTGAATCATCAAACCGAAAATCCATGCGAATTTTGTAGATTTAATTTGTAAACTATTTCGTAGTGATTGTTTGTGGTGTTGGTGGAAAACATTTAATCAAATTAGATAAAATATATTTTAAATTGACCAAGTTTTGGTAAAATAATAAAAATTAAAAAAACTTCAACCATGAGAATTGAGGAGTCCTAATCAAATTAAAATTGTCTAAATCAAATGTGATAAAATCTATCGGGTAGAAACTGATTTTGTAAACAAAAAATGGTAAATAAAAAAACTTTTACCATGAGAATTGATGAAACACTTTAAAATCAAATGTGATAAAATCCATCCGCAAATAAAAAACTTTTACCATGAAAAAAAAAGAATTATATAGATATATTTACTACAATATGTATGGTTTTAATAAATTTTTTTTATTTGCAAAACTTGTTTATAATAAGATGATTTTCTAAACTTGTAATAAATATTTAATTTTTTTAATTAGAATAATTTGTAGAAAAAAACAAAAAATATGGTAAACACTCAAATTTGATCATATAGTCATGTAATTGAAAGATTAAAATCCATGAGAATTGATAAAATATATACTCAAAAAAATTACCGTAATATTGGAGTTCTAATAAAGTGAAACATGTTTAAATCAAATATTATAAAATATATCCGATATTAACCGATTATGACAATAAAAAATGGTAAAAAAAACAAAAAAACTTTTATCATATATAAAGGAGACATCAGTTTTAAAATTTATCCGGTTTTAATTTTTTATAGGAAAAAAAATTATAAACTTGTATAGAAGGTGACACGTGGAAGCATATAATTCTTTTAAAACTTTAAGCGTACAACAAAAAGTCGTCATGTGACAACAATGACTTCTATTTTAATAATAGTTGATAGATAATTAATATATTAGTAATTAATAATTAATAAATATAGATTAGTAGAATAACAAATAATATAGAATTATCCCGTGGATAATTTGTATAAATTAAAAATTATAAAAATAAAAAAGATGGAAAAAGAAGAGTTTTAGTCAAATTAAACTTGATAAATTATATAGGATAAAATCTAGTTTAATTAAGCGATATTTGAAAAAAAAAATACGAAAAATCATAAATCTCTATCATAAATTTTCTCGTAAAACTATATCATAAATCTGTTTTATCTTATCAAATTAGTTTTAGTAATTTTATCATATCTAATTAGAATTGGAATTTTTATCTTAAACTAATCGATTTTGAAAAAAGAAAAAACTTTTATCATTTCAAAAATGACACGTGGCAGCAACATTGAACATTTAATTAAAGTAAAAATCTTTTATCATTTCAAATTTGATAAAATCTATCCGTAACAATTGTGATAATAATAATATCAAATGTGATAAAAACTAACTTTTTATCTCTAAAATTTTGAAATCAATTGTGATAATATCAAACTTATCATAACTAACCGTATAAAACTTATCCTAAACTAATTACAAAATCAAATGTGATAAAACTTTTATGAGTAAAATAAAAAAATACAATTTATAAGAGGGTGACACATGGCATCACATAATTTTTTAAATTTTTTTTACATTTCACAGAAAGCCGCCACGTGGCAATAGTGGCTTCTGTTTTAGTTATAATTAATAGATCCTTCAAATTTGAAGTTTTAAAGCTCCCTTGAAGATGGTCTTATTAATTTTTCGAATCATATTTAATTGAGTAGAAAATCTCAAGCGAACAGGGGCGGGGCGGGGCGGGGCGGAGCGGATATAGTAATCGTCAAGATTGAGCCGACTGAGAGAGTTGAGACTGACTCTCATGCTGATTCACCCTATACAAAAGAAAAATAAATCACTTGGAACGAGTTACGAAGAGAGAACGACAGTTATTATTTGAAAGAGATGATGTTGAACCAACGTCGATGATGGGGGAAGAGGTTGACAGACGGAGATGAAGTTGTGTGTGCGGCTTTGAGAACTGATAAGTAGATTAGGGTAGAACGATGTGGAGAGAGAAAGAACGAGAAAGATAGGGCGCTAGGGCACGCTTTGAAGAGAGGGAGGGATGATGGTTGTGAATTTGTGAATTAATCAGAATGATGGAATGTGAAAAGAGACTAGACATTTTCGTATAGGGGCATTTTCGGATTTTGATATTTTTTAAGTTTTTTATTCAAAAAATTGGATGAAGTGATGAACGTGAAAATAAAGTCAAGTATAATGATTAAATTGAAGAGAAAAAAATACAGTGAACACAACGAAAAAAAATGTGAAAGTAGGATGACCAAATTGCTATTTAATCCTTAAAATAAAGTAAAGTTTAGGGACTAAATTGTTGTTTAATACAGTTTTAAAAAATGACGTAAAGAAACTATTCGGTTTCTTTAATGGATGGTTATTGGTAGAGAGTTGTACATTTCCGGTGCTCCGATGGCGAACCCAGCGACGATAGAGTTTTAATTAGAGAAAAAGCAACCAAGATCTCAACAAGTTTTCTTTTTGCAGGAAAACCCTAATCCTAATTTCATTTTGCGGTAATCATCAGGTATAGAATTTAAATATCGTTCTGCTTCCCGGCCCTTGTATCATTCCAACATTTCCTTACGCCAAATCTTTTAAGAATTCTTAGTTAAAATTATATGTTGGATTTCGTTTAGAGTATTTTTGTTGTGCACGAATCAAATAACAAACAATCACAATAGTTTAGCTAGATCAATAAAAGAGAATAAATAAATTGGATCAACAGACTATTTGAAATTTTATTATTGCCAAGTAAACTTTCCATTACAATTATATATAAAAATACGATACCATACCTTAATCAAGGAAACAGAAAATATGTTATGAGGAACGAACTTGGAACCTTGTCCCTGACGGCGCGACGTGACCACCAAAATTCCGTACCGCGGGACTATGCCCTCCACAACTCCCTTTAAGTCCAACCAAGTCCTACACACTTGCCCGGAAGACTTGGCGCATGGGTAATCGAGCGGTACTGTTCACAACAATTCCAATTTCTTGCTTGCGTTGCCTTTCATCTATTTGTATGTATGGACAGTATATGTTCTCTGGTGCGGGTTTTTCTTATCATTCTTCTTGTTTTTCGTTTCCTCGGAAATTGCTGATTTAATTTTTTTTCAACATGTTCGAGTAAAATGAAACCCCTAATCGAAGTATTTTTTTGTAGCACCTATTAAGCTGCTAATATTCAGGAATGGATCAATTGTTGGGGGTACGTGATCCAGAGAAAGAGCTTATTTACGAGGACTTGAAAAAGTTTACTAATAACTTTAGCCGGGAAAGTTTTATTGGAAGGACTCAATTGGGTAAGGTGTATCGCCGGAAGATTCCAGCTGAGGGCTGGAAAGGAATGAAAGCACAGGATGTCACGGTGAAGTTGTGGCAATCTACCACAGTGTATCGGAGACGTGAACTTTATCGTGCATTCCCCAATGAGCTTAGAGCCAGAGTTGTTGTGAGTCGCTTTGCTTGGCTCGATCTTTGTTTATTGGGTTCTTGCTCTAAATTGTCGATGTTTAAATTTTGTCTTAATGTCTTATAAAGTTCTCTTGTTAGTTCTTATTGAGTATACCACCATTCATCATCCAGGATGAAATCAACTTCTTACGTCAGCTAGCCTATTATGGAAAGCCACCCCAGCTTGGCCAAAGTTAAGGGCTACTGCTTTGAGGACAACAATCTTGGTGTTGTTTATGATCTCAATCCATTGAAACCAATCCGCAACCTTGTAGCTGAAGGTATGCAGGAGATTTATGACAACTATCTCTTACTTGATTTTTTTTCTTATTAGCATTATTTATTTCTTTTATGGTTTGCTGCCTTATTATTTATTAATTGTTTTAGGTATCATATTCTTATTGATACATTGCCCTTAGGGTGAACACTAGATGAGCCTTGCAAAAGTACCATTCTACTCAAGCTTGGTTTCGAGTTAAGAGAATTGTCATGATTATTTATTTATTATTTCTAATTTTCTTTTCTTTGTTTGGATTTGGTTAGGATTTGTTCATTTTCCCTTTGGATTTTTGAGTTCTCAGAACTAGCGTATTACTTATTTCGCTATTACTGGAATGTTACTTACGTTTCAGCTTGACCGGGAGCCTATCTCGTTTTCGCAATGTTAGGTCTGCACCCTAAGACTAAGACTGTAGCTCAAGTTTGCAATTGCAACCTGAGATTATGGCTCATGTTTGAGCTGCTTTAGGTGCGGTTGGAGCTTTAAACAGTTATTTACTTAGCCTGATCTGATGGAGCTTGTGAATGCTGGATTCGTCCACTTTGTTTGCTAGGTCTTTTGCAGATTTTCAATGAGTTTTATTTGCCGTCGTCCTTCTTGCATTGTTCACTAAGCAACCATCTTGCTTTTGTAGGGAGTTTTAAATGGTGTCATAGGATGAAGGTAGCTTATGCGTTGGCTAAACTTCTCCAGTTTTTGCATGGTCATCGTCCTCGTTATCTGCTCCGTAACCTTTCTGCTGCCCATATTATGCTCGACCAGGTTCAGATGCTTTCTTTCTTTACTGCAATTTTTCTGCTGTGGCCTGCTTGTTTTTTATTATAAGATTTCTTGCTGCCTTGATTCACAGGATTACAATCCTGTATTAGTCGACTGTGCTATGCTAGTTGGTGGATGTTTTGGTGATCGGAGGAAGGCTGGAAGTGGATGCCCCCTGGGGTCACACGGATATGTCGATGTATATCCCTTATCGACAACAGGTATCTCTAAGTATTGGGAATCATTTTAATATCAATCCTGAATATGCATTAAAGTGTCAGTCACAATGTCACATTGTATCTGCTTAACTGAATTGCATCCCGTACTTGTATCTAATTAAGGTTCATGGTCAATAATAAGATGTGGACTGTGCTGTGGTGCATTAGTATACGTTGTTATGACATAGGATGTAGCTGAGTGTGACGTAGGGTTTGCCCCATATGCTGGGAATGAATACAACGAGTATGTTTGAGCTGAAATTTGATTACTTTAAAATCAAAAATTTCAACAAAATTGCGCAACAAATGAATGAAGTATCCTGATGTCATTAACATCCCAAAAGAGTTGTGGGAATAGGAAGCTGCATACGGCAAATTACCCATGATACACAGAATCCATTGAAACACATCTTCTAACGGTAGAGACGAGACTTTTACCGTGCTAGTACGGCTGATATAAAGTGTATGCAGTGTAGCACTGCAAAATGGGCATAATAAAATTACACAGATTTATGAAGATGTGTCGATCCAGCCTTCAGTAATTATAGGTCTGTGTGAACCTTTTTTCATCATGGTAAACTGAAGTGAATTGTTTACTTTTTTTTGTTTAATGTAAAGATGTGAAAATATTGTTGCCAATTGATTGAAGTAGATTCACTCTTGACAGCATCTACCTGATTCTTTTGTTTTCCTATATAATGCATGAGAAAAGAAATACTATGTTCTAGCTTCTAAGGATGTATTTGAAAATCATGAATAGGTGAGTGGTCAGAGAAAAACGACATCTTTGCATTTGGTATCATACTTTTGAAACTGATATTGAAATGCACTTTTGATTGGATGCCACATAAAATCTACAAGGGTAAATCCATGGCCGGCTCTGCCACAAGGAGAGTGAGGTCATGGCCTTGAGCCCCCTAAAAATACCTATCTATTTTACTCAATACACAATATATTTTACTCAATAAATACATTTTTTAGAAATATAATTAGATTTTGTGTACATTATTTATAAATTATAATTTAAATAAATATTCATTACGTTATAAAATTAGTGTCCATTTATTATTTAGGGATGTCCCAAATATTATCAATTTTAAAAAAAATGTTTTTTCATTATTACCAATTGTTTTGTTTGTATTTGTGATATTGAAAAAATGGACCTTATTGATTTGACACCATTAATGATAAATTAATGATTACTAAAGGAAAATTACTTAAAGTTACACATTATTTTATGTTTAATATGGACATTAATATTAGAATATATTTTTTGTATTTATTCATATATTGTTTTCCATAAGCTTGTCAAACATCCGAAAATGTTTTTTGACATATTTTCAAAAGATTTACCAATAGAAAAAAATGACATACGTAACCTTTGTTTTTTTAATTTTTCAAAAATTGGAAAAAAATTTATGCTACAAAGGAAGGGTCCGTTCGAAGTAATTGGCCTTGGGCCCCCGATTTTACATGGCCGGCCATGGGTAAATCTGAAACATTATTTCTTTATGATGCGGCCAGTGTGACTTAATTACCACGGTAAGAAATCGAAATTCTGGTTTGGCGAATTTAAGCCTTCTTTCGTTAACGTGACCTTGGAAAAGGAACCAGATTTCCATGCTCGCGATGGACAAAAAATTACAAAGCTCGCAATCGAATGTGTGGATGTGGAGCCTGATCCACGGCCAACTGTGAAGAAAATTGTTGAGGATTTGGAGAAGCTTCACTGTGTCCGTATGAATGACTGGAAAGTGGGTTTGCCGGAAATGGAGGATGGAGGGTCAAAGAGTTGCTCTGATGAGAGTAGTGATGTTGATACAGTGGCAAATCCATCTATGGATCATGTTTCTGCTCCATGTTGTGTTATCTTTCCCAAAGTCTGGTTGAAAGGTGGATGCTGTAATTAGTTAATATTAGTCCTTCTTTTTCATCAACTAGTAAGATTCACGTGCGTTGCACGTGGTGTTAATGGTTTTTTAAAGTGACTAGTAAGGTTCACGTGCGTTGCACGTGGTTAACGCATGTGGTGTTAATGGTTTTTTAAAGTGATTTGCCAGTTTCTTAACTTTTTTGTTTACTTTTAATTATTGGATTCTTTTTGTATTTTAATCTTTATAGTTTTGAGACTTATAAATTATATTGTTGTGTGTTTAGGTTTTTCGATATTTTGTTTTTCGGTAATTTATAATGTAAGCTTTTAGTCATTATATTGTAACTTATCCTACACATTTGTCTTTTTTATTGGTTATTTTTAAATCTTTTTTTAATACCAAACATGAATTCATTCACTTTTATCGGTGTTGGAATTGAAAACAATTCAAACTTACTTTCTTAGATAAGCATATTGTTGTTGGAGACTTATACTATGTCGTTTATGAAATTTATGACTTTCTTTGAAAAATAATAAATTGTTTTATAGAAATCAAACTGTCAATCTCAAAGTATATACTTACACTTTAAAATACAAAATTCACCCAGAGTATCTATAAAGTCTCATTTTACCACCCAACCTAACTTTTGTGTCATTTTCATATGTCATTGTATAAGTTTTTTCTAGTTTGTCCCCTAGACACTACTAAGGTTACCAATATGACGTTAAGGTGCACATGATATTTCACGTGAAGAACATTTTGGTAATTTTTAACAATGTTTTCTGTGCTTTTATTACCAAAAAAAAAAACTTCATTTTCTTATTCTCCGACAACGCTATCTCTGCTTCTTCTCCAACAATGACATCTTATTTAAATTTTAAGTGAGATAAAACTCAAGAGTGTATAAATCTTTTATTCAAATTTTTATATAGAAAAATAAATAAAATAGTGCAGAATCATATCAGAGAGAGATAAAACACAAGAAGAGGATATCATTCAGGTGTCAAGGCCGCCATGAATAAGAACCCACAAAAAATTAAGGGATAAGTGTACCATTAGTCCCTGAACTTTGGCCGAGCCCATCAATAGTCCCCCAACTTCAAAAAGTTTCACCATTGACCAAAGTAGGCCTTTTTTGCTCATCAGAGGTCTCTAGCCCTAACGTCGTTTGTGTTTTTCCGTTAAGTGAGCATGTGCCACTCACTGACTCATATGCACAAAATAAGGGGGTCATGTATAAAATCATCAAAATAAGTGGGTAATGTGAAAATTTTAAATCCAAAAGAAAATTTTAAAAATAAACCTTTGGAAAATTGCAGATTTGTCACCGCCACCGGCTCTGGCGTTGTTTCAAGAAATGGAGCAAAGAAGCAGCAGAAATAACAGGAAAAGAAGCTTGGCAAACGCAACTAAAGATTTCTTGACTACTTTCTATAGTAAGAAGAAGAAAAAGAGGCAAAGACAAAGAAGTGTCGACAATTTAGATTCTCTATTCCATCATCCTCAAGCAGCTCCTCTTCGATTACAACTACCGCCACCATCTCCACCGCCGCCCCCACCACCACCACCACCACCACCTACCACCGTCTGTCTTCCACAACTTGTTTACATCCAAAAAGGACAAACCAAATAAAATTACCCCCACTACAACTTCGCACACTCCTCTCCTCACGCCCGCCATCGCCTCTTACGTCGGCGAGTGCACCTAAACCCACAACCCGGAAGGCACCAGTTACCTCCCACAAACCTCGATGCCAACAAAAATCCATAACTTCAACAATATAGGATAACGGTTTAAGTGGGGGTGAGTGCGTATTGCGGCGGATTCCACCACCGCCGCCACCTCCATTCGAGAATGCCGTCGAAATATGTGGTGGAGGTTGACTATACCGTCTGTCTTCCACAACTTGTTTACATCCAAAAAGGACAAACGAAATAAAATTACCCCCATTACCGCTACAACTCACACACCTCCTCCTCCTTTGCCGCCGCCGCCATCGCCTCCTACGTCGGCGAGTGCACCTAAACCCACAACCCGGAAGGCACCAGTTACCTCCCACAAACCTTCGATGCCAACAAAAATCCATAACTTCAACAATATAGATGACAGTTTAAGTGGAGGTGAGTCTCCATTGCGACGGATTCGCCACCGCCGCCACCTCCACTGATCAGAATGCCCGATCTGAAATACGTGGTGGAGGGTGACTATGCTAGGCTTCTAACGCAGACTCCCGCTGGTCTCCCCGGGATGAGATTGAATCTCCGTTAAGGGACAACAACTCGCCATCGCCGTTGGTCTGTCCGAGCCCTGATGTGGATACTAAAGCAGATAGCTTTATTACAAAGTTCAAGGCTGGGTTAAAGCTTTGAGAAGATCAATTCTCTCAATCAAAAGCAAGATTTCCAAAGGTTTATTTTTAAAGTTTTCTTTTGGATTTAAATTTTTCACATTACCCACTTATTTTGATAATTTTATACATGACCCCCTTATTTTGTGCATGTGAGTGGCACATGCTCACTTAACGGAAAAACACAAACGGTGTTAGGGCTAGGGACCTCTGATGAGCGAAAAATGCCTACTTTGGTCAATGGTGAAACTTTTTGAAGTTGGGGGACTGTTGATGGGCTCGGCCAAAGTTCAGGGACTAATGGTACACTTATCCCAAAATTAAAGTTGTCAGAGCTGCCGATGTTAAATGACTAAGCACAAACACAATGCATAAGCATACATGATGAATTTCAAAACTCATATTTGAATTCATCACAGATGCATACGACAATGATGAGGCACGTCATGATTCAATCCGTCTTCATCGTCCCTAGCTTAAACTCCAACAAATTTCTCCTTGGCACCATTGATATGGTTTATGGTTTGAATTGAGAAAATTCTCGATCTTAAACATTATTTGCTACCATTTTTATCACTACGATTACCACACGTTACATCACAATCACCAAATTTGATATGGAATATGGAAATTAATGCTACAAAATTACGTTGAGGACCAAAGTGGATTTGGTGGATATCTTAGGGGACAATGTGTATTTTGGACTAATTTTGATGGGACAAACATATGATTAGCCCCAAAAATTACACACTAAATCTCACATTTGACCTCAACCTACAAAGTGTCCCACTTTCATACCTTATTTTTCTATTTGTCTCACTTTACTCCCTCCCGTCTATGGGTGTTAAAAATAGTAACGTACGGAAAATGATATGTGCATGTCACATGAATATTATTTTGATCATTTTGCTGGGGGTGGAAAATAAGATTTAGTTATAACTTTATTATATAATTAACCATTTAGTATTTAAAAAATGTTTTTATATAAAAATAATAATAAATAATTGTTTCAATAATTCAAAAATAATTATATGACCAAATTACAATTTCCCCCAAGGTATCCACCAAATTGTATAATGTACCCCAACCTAAGGTTTGTTCCATAATGATATCTGACGTTACATTTTTTTTTCCATTTTCCAACCTATCAGTGATGGATGCTAGAATATTCACGTTAAATAGCACATGGTCTTCCACGTGCGGGGTAAGAATGACATTTTCATTATCTGTTTTAGGAATAAATGTATTAAAAGTAAAAAACTCTAATCTCACACACTCTCCTTCCCTCTTCTCCCGATGCAAGTGCCTATCTCTCGCTCCACCAAAATAGCCGCCATCGCCAGCCTAAACCCTTCCCACTTCGGTCACGCCTATCACAACTTTGGCACCGTCCTTCTTCGATTCTAGCCAAACTCTATCTCTGATCTTCCCCATTCTATCTCATGCAAAACTCCCGCCTAAAGTAGAAATCAGAGGGTATATACTATACTTACTAAAAACCCTAGTAAAAACATGCGATTAACAAAAAACACATAACCCTTATCGACGAATTCATTAGAAAGAGAGACGGGCTTGAATGCAGAGAAATGGTAAGGAAAATGCTAACCTTAAAACTAATTATACTACATTACTTACAACTATGCTTTGAAGAAGTACAAAGTTGTTTTGAACAAAGACATTTTTTCGCTTGAAGGATTAGTAGTAAGGAAAATTATAAAATTAGTTGTAAGGCTAGCAATGTTGTTATTTTAATTTGTCTCATAATTAAATTTAGAATTTATTTAATTTATACACCCATCACCATTACCACCACTACCACCTCAAATAACACTATTAGCCTATAAATAATTTTTTTTTATTTTATCTTATTTCTTTGTTTAATTTCTTACTCATTTATTTAATGTTGTATTCCACATAAATCACCACTTTCATGCTTAAAATCGCCCCCACCACTACCATCATCCCTGCAAATGCCACCACAGCTATCACCACCACCAAGAAACGTGTCCACCTTGCCTTGCTAAAATGGAAAAATAACATATCTTTAGCTTCCGTTAAGTGGAACTACTTTCTTCAAACGACTTTCCTATCGATTCTAACTTAATTTCTTCTCTAACAAAACGCACAGATTTATCAACTACATTCTCTATTTTTCTTTATCTTCTTGACATTATATCACCTTTCCTTAAGACGTTTCTCTTAGCTTATTCATACGCAATTACTAAGTACGCTATAGATTTGCTTAATATCTCGATTCTCACCAACCAATGTATTATTATAATTACAATTTTTCATATACCTCTAATAATGTCATTCCCAACATATGATGTCTCACTTTCCTACATGTTTTTTCTATTTGTCCTCTCCCGTCTATGGGCATTAAAAATAGTGATGGAAAATCGTGTACATAAGGATTATTTTGGTCATTTTGCTTGTGGCGCAAAGTGGGATTTGTTATAATTTCATCATTTAGTTTGCCATTTAATATTTAAAATATTTTTTTAATTAAAAATAATTATTTAAATAATCTAAAATTAGTTATACTTTGTCTGATATTTAAATTCAACGTTAAAAAATGCATTACTCCAAAAAATGAAACTTAAATTTTATTTTTTAGCCCTCACTTTCTTTTGTCAACCCAATCATTTATAGACTCACCACCACCACAACTAACACCTCAAATTTTACCATTAGTCCAAAATTTAATTTTTTGATTTGATTTTATTTCATTTTCTAATTTTTTACTCTTTCCTTCAAAGTAACCAATTTGGAAAACCCATCAATGATAGACACACCACCACCACAACCTTAAATTTCACTTTTTACAAACTCAAATTCAATTTTTTGAATTTTCAAACTTTCAAATTGAATCTGAAACCCATATGGATATTTGAAAATTTGATGATTAGGAAATCTCACAACGATGTATTTCATCTAATCCACTACTGTCATCCCTAAAATTACTATCACCACAACCTCTAACACCATCATCCATGCGGTCGTAAGCACCGCCATCACCATCACCAAGAAACGCATTCACCTCGCCTTATTAAAATAGAAACATAGAATCTCTTTAGCTTCTGATTAGTCGGACTTCTTTCTCGAACGTCTCTCATTTCTTACCTCCTATACACTTTCGGTGTCAAATTACTAAGTAAGGAGATAATCTAATTTAGGATGGAGCTACTTGAAAGGATGTTGATTGGTGACAATTTCTTTCAATTAAAGGAGGGTTGTGGTAGAAGAAAAGAAAGTTGATAGCCAGGGGAGGAGAATAGAGAGATTCTCACACGTAACTACTCTGGGTTCTATGAAGAGGAGCAAGCAAGTTAAGACCAAAAGAGGTTAGAGGTTTGGAACCCTGTTATGGGAAGGAGTAAAATATTTTAAACCTAGTTATTTGTGCTTACTAACAGTGGTTTGTTTGTAATATTTATAAGTTAGAACCAGTATGATAGTTTTTAAGGTTGCTTGTAGTAGTCTGAAAATTCAAAAAAATAAATTGTAGATTTTGGCTTTCTTTTGTAACAAAACGCACAAATTCATCAATTGGTTCTTCATTTTCTTCATCTTATTGACATTATGACACACTTTCTTAACCCACTTCTCTTAGCTTATTCATGGATAATAGCTAAAGACGCTACATATTTTTGCTTAATATCTTGATACTCACTAACAAATATATTATTATAGTAACATTTTTTCATTTACTTCTATAATGTCTTTACTGAGTAAAATCATATTATTTAAGAATGTAATATCATATTATTTTTTAGTTTCAAATAAATTTTTAGTCTCTCGACTGAGTCAGGGTATTTTTGTTATTTTAGAAAATATTGGATGACATTTGTAACGATAATGGTAGGAGGGAGAAACTGATAAGAAAGTAAAAATACAAGACGAAATAAATAGAATTCAAAACTGTAGGACCTAACTTTAAAACATGTACAAGTCAAGGGATGAAATTATTATTTGATTATTAATGGAATTAATTAGTCCCTGATAAATTTACTTGTTTGACCTTAATTAATGGTAGATGATTTATTATATTTGAGGCTATTTTTGTCCAAACATTATTTGTTGTCATGGCAAATTTACTTGTTTTGTCCTTAATTAAATGGTGGGTGGTTTATTTGGTGAAGGGTTATTTTTGTCAATCTATTAAATTGTAAGAAACAAACTTGTTTTGTAACTATTTTTAGTAAGAGATGTTAATGGTTTTAAAGTGATTTGCCAATTTCTTAACTTTTATGTTTACTTTTAATTATTGGTTTTTGTGTTTTAATCTTTACAGTTTTTGAGACTTATAAATTGTGTTGTTGTGTGTTTAGGTTTTTCGATATTTTGTTTTTCGGTCATTTATAATGTAAGCTTTTAGTCATTATATTGTAACTTATCCTACACATTTGTCCTTTTTATTGGTTATTTTTAAATCTTTTTTTAATATCAAACATGAATTCATTCACTTTTATCGGTGTTAGAATTGAAAACAATTCAAACTTACTTTCTTAGATAAGCACATTGTTGTTGGAGACTTTGCTTATGTCGTTTCTAGAATTTATGACTCTCTTTGAAAAATAATAAATTGTGTTATAGAAATCAAACTCGCAATCTCAAAGTATATACTTACACTCTAAAATACAAAATTCACCCAAAGTATCTATAAAGTCTCACTTTACCACTCAACCTAACTTTTGTGTCATTTTCATATTTCATTGTTTAAGTTTTTTATAGTTTGCCCCCTAGACACTACTAAGGTTACCAATATGACGTTAAGGTGCACATGGTATTTCACGTGAAGGGCATTTTGGTTATTTTTAACAATGTTTTCTGTGCTTTTATTACCCAAAAAGAAACTTCATTTTCTTATTCTTCGACAATGCTTTCTCTGCTTCTTCTCCAACAATGACATCTTATTTAAATTTTAAGTGAGATAAAACTCAAAAGTGTATAAATCTTTTATTCAAATTTTTATATAGAAAAATAAATAAAAATAGTGCGGAATCATATCGATAGAGATAAAACACAAGAAGATGATCGATTCAGGTGTCAAGGCCGCCATGAATAAGAACCCACAAAAAATTAAAGCTGTCAGAGCTGCCGATGTTAAATGACCAAGCCAAAAACACAATGCATAAGCATACACGATGAATTTCAAAACTCATATTTGAACTTATCAGAGATATATACGACAATGATGAGGCACGTCATGATTTAATCCGTCTTCATCGTCCCTAGCTTAAACACCAACAAATTTCTCCTTGGCACCATTAATATGGTTTATGGTTTGATTGGAGCAAATTCTCGATCTTAAACATTATGCGCTACCATTTTTATCACTTCGATTACCACACGTTACATCACAATCACCAAATTTGATATGTAATATGGAAATGCTACAAAATTACGTTGAGGGCCAAAATGGATTTGGAGGATACCTTAGGGGACAATGTGTATTTTGGGCTAATTTTGATGGGGCAAACATATGATTAGCTCCCAAAATTACACACTAAATCTCACATTTGACCCCATCCTACGAAGTGTCTCACTTTCATACCTTATTTTTCTATTTGTCCCACTTTACTCTCCTCCCGCCTATGGGTGTTAAAAATAGTAACGTATGGAAAATGATATGTGCATATCACGTGAATATTATTTTGGTCATTTTGCTTAGGTGGAAAATGAGATTTAGTTATAACTTTATTATATAATTAACCATTTAGTATTTAAAATATGTTTTTAAATAAAAATAATAATAAATAATTGTTTCAATAATTCAAAAATAATTATATGACCAAATTACAATTTCCCCCAAGGTATCCACCAAATTTGTCTCATAATGATATCCGGCGTTACATTTTTTTTTCTATTTTCCACACTATCCGTGATGGACGTTAGAATATTCACGTTAAATAGCACATGGTCTTCCACGTGCGGGGTAAAAATGACATTTTTATTATCTCGCTTTGAGGGTAAATGTATTAAAAGTAAAAAACTCTAATCTCACACCCTCCTTCCCTCTTCTCCTGCAAGTGCCCATCTCTCGCTCCACAATAATAGCCGCCATCTCCACCTAAACCCTTCCAACTTTGGTCACGCCTATCACAACTTTGGCGTCGTCCTTCTTCGATTCTAGCCAAACTCCATCTCTGATCTTCCTCATTCTATTCCATACAAAAGTCGCGCCTAAAGTACAAATCAGAAGGTATATACTATACTTACTAAAAATCCTAGTAAAAACATGCGATTAAAAAAAACACATAGCTCTTATCGATGAATTCATCGGAAAAAGAGATGGGCTTGAATGAAGAGAAATGGTAAGGAAAATGTTATCCTTAAAACTAATTATACTACTTTCTTTACAACTATGCTCTGAAGAAGCGCAAAGTTGTTTTGAACAAAGACATTTGTGCCCTTGAACGCTTAGTAGTAAGGAAAATTATAAAATTAGTTGTAAGGCTAGCAATGTTGTTATTTTAATTTGTCTCATAATTAACTTTAGAATTTATTTAATTTATACACCCACCACCATTACCACCACTACCACCTCAAATAACACCATTAGCCTAGAAATCAATTTCTTTTATTTTATCTTATTTCTTTGTTTAATTTCTTACTCCTTTGTTTAATGTCGTATTCCACCTAAATCACCACCTGTCATGCTTAAAATCGCCCCCACCACCACCAAAGATCCCCGCAAATGCCGCCACCTATCACCACCACCAAGAAACGTGTCCACCTTACCTTGCTAAAATGGAAAAATAACATATCTTTAGCTTCCGTTAAGTGGAACTACTTTCTTCAAACGACTTTCCTATCGATTGTAACTTAATTTCTTCTCTAACAAAACACACAGATTTGTCAACTAAGTTCTTCATTTTTCTTTATCTTCTTGACATTATAACATCTTTCCTTAATGCGTTTCTCTTAGCTTATTCACATGCAATTACTAAGCACGCTATAGATTTGCTTAATATCTCGATACTCACCAACCAATGTATTATTATAGTTACAATTTTTCATATACCTCTAATAATGTCATACCCAACCTATGATGTCTCACTTTCCTACATGTTTTTTCTATTTGTCTCACTTTGTCCTCTCCCGTCCATGGGCATTAAAAATAGTGATAGAAAATCATGTACATGAAGATTATTTTGGTTATTTTGCTTGTGGCGCAAAGTGGGATTTGTTATAATTTCATCATTTAGTTTGCCATTTAATATTTAAAATATTTTTTTAATTACAAAATAATTATTTAAATAATCCAAAATTAGTTAAACTTTGTCTGATATTTAAATTCAAAGTTAAAAAATGCATTACTCCAAAAAATGAAATTTAAAATTTATTTTTTAGCCTCACTTTCTTTCGTCAACCCCATCATTCATAGACTCACCACCACCACCACTACCACCTCAAATTTTACCATTAGTCCAAAATTTAATTTTTTGATTTGATTTTATTTCCTTTTCTAATTCCTTACGCCTTCCTTCGAAGTAACCCATTTGGAAAAGCCATCAATGATAGACACATCGCCACCACAACCTTAAATTTCACTTTTTACGAACTCAAATTCAATTTTTTTGAATTTTTAAAATTTCAAATTGAATCTGAAACCCATATGGATATTTGAAAATTTGATGATTAGGAAATTTCACAACGATGTATTTCATCTAATCCACCACTGTCATCCCTAAAATCACTGTCACCACCGCCCCTAACACCATCATCCCTGCGGTCGTAAGCACCGCCATCGCCATCACCATCACCAAGAAACAAATTTACCTTACCTTGCTAAAATAGAAACATAGAATCTCTTTAGCTTCTGATTAGTCAGACTTCTTTCTCGAATGTCTCTCATTTCTTACTTCCTATCCACTTTCAGTGTCAAATTACTAAGTAAGGAGATAATCTAATTTAGGATGGAGTTACTTGAAAGGATGTTGATTGGTGACAATTTCTTTCAATTAGAGGAGAGTTGTGGTAGAAGAAAAGAAAGTTGATAGCCAGGGGAGGGGAATAGAAAGATTCTCACACGTAACTACTTCGGGTTCTATGAAAAGGAGCAAGCAAGTTAAGACCAAAAGAGGTTAGAGATTTGGAACCCAGTTATGGGAATGAGTAAAATATTTTAAACCTAGTTAATTGTGATTACTAACAGTGGTTTGTTTGTAATATTTATAAGTTAGGATCAGTATGATAGTTTTTAAGGTTAGATGTAGTAGTCTGAAAAATCAAAGAACTAAACAGTAGATTTTTGCTTTTTTTTTTTTTGTAACAAAACGCACAAATTCATCTATTGGTTCTTCATTTTCTATATGTTATTGACACTATGACACATTTTCTTAACCCACCTCTCTTAGCTTATTTATGTGTAATAGCTAAAGACGCTACATATTTTTGCTTAATATCTAGATACTCACAAACAAATCTATTATTATAGTAACATTTTTTCATTTACTTTTTTAATGTCTTTACTAAGTAAAACCATATTATTTAAGAAAGTAAAACCATATTATTTTTTAGTTTCAAATAAAATTTAGTCTCTCGACTGAGTAAGAATATTTTTGTTATTTTAGACAATATTGTATAACATTTGTAACGATAATGGTAGGAGGGGGAAACTGATAAGAAAGTAAAAATACAAGACGAAATAAATAGAATTCAAAACTGTAGGACCTAACTTTAAAACATGTACAAGTCAAGGGATCAAATTATTATTTGATTATTAATGGAATTAATTAGTCTTTGATAAATTTACTTGTTTGACCTTAATTAATGGTGGATGATTTATTATATTTGAGGCTATTTTTGTCCAAACATTATTTGTTGTCATGGTAAATTTACTTGTTTTGTCCTTGATTAAATGGTGGGTGGTTTATTTGGTGAAGGGTTATTTTTGTCCATCTATTAAATTGTAAGAAACAAGCTTGACTTTTATAATAAGAGAGATTACTAAAAGTGGTTTGTTTGTAATATTTTAAACCTAGTTAATTGTGATTACTAACAGTGGTTTGTTTGTAATATTTATAAGTTATGACCAGTATGATAGTTTTTAAGGTTACTTGTTGTAGTCTTGAAAATTTAAAGAACTAAACTGTAGATTTTTGCCTTTTTTTTTTGTAACAAAACGCACAAATTCATCAAGTGGTTCTTCATTTTCTATATGTTATTGACACTATGACACATTTTCTTAACCCACTTCTCTTAGCTTATTTATGTGTAATAGCTAAAGACGCTACATATTTTTGCTTAATATCTAGATACTCACTAACAAATCTATTATTATAGTAACATTTTTTCATTTACTTTGTTAATGTCTTTACTAAGTAAAACCATATTATTTAAGAAAGTGAAACCATATTATTTTTTAGTTTCAAATAAAATTTTAGTCTCTCGACTGATAAGGATATTTTTGTTATTTTAGACAATATTGGACAACATTTGTAACGATAATGGTAGGAGGGGGAAAATGATAAGAAAGTAAAAATACAAGATGAAATAAATAGAATTCAAAACTGTAGGACCTAACTTTAAAACATGTACAAGTCAAGGGATCAAATTATTATTTGATTATTAATGGAATTAATTAACCTCTGATAAATTTATTGTTTGACCTTAATTAATGGTGGATGATTTATTATATTTGAGGCTATTTTTGTCCAAACATTATTTGTTGTCATGGTAAATTTACTTGTTTTGTCCTTGATTAAATGGTGGGTGGTTTATTTGGTGAAGGGTTATTTTTGTCCATCTATTAAATTGTAAGAAACAAGCTTGACTTTTATAGTAAGAGAGAAAGAGATGAAGAAGATATTGGATGCTGAATTGCTGATTGCTAGTCATCCTAAGTCCTAACACGAAGAATATGGAAACAATAAGATTCACTGAGGAATGATATAGTGTAAGAGTGGTCATACTCATAGATTAGTAGAAAAAAAGGAGGGTAATTAAAACGTTCCAACCTTCTTACGTTTATTTTTTGTAAGATAGATCTTAATGACCCGATTTATCATATATTGGTAGGTTAAATTGTGAGAAAATGAAGCTCAACCTTACGGAACATACTAAAAAAAGTCAATATTAAATTTTATATGGTACTTGCATTGTACACACTATCATAATATTTATAATAGAGTCAATTATCTTTTCTTAATCTATGTGTCGAGTCAAAGTGAACACTTATTTATGAATGAATTAAGTAACTTATACTTCATCTGTTCCTAAATAATTGTCTTGTTTGACTGACACACAAAGTAGGTAAAATTAATTGACTCTATTTTAAATATTAATATAATATTACTCCCGTCATAAAATAAGTATCGTTTTAACAATTTACATATAAATTAAAATTTATAAAAAGGAAAGATCACACACAAATTATATGTTGAGCAAAAATGATAGGTTTACAACTATTATAATGACCAAGTCTTGATGAAGGCTAAATGTATTTTTGCCCTTCATTAAGGCTTAGCAGTAGAAAGTAGGACTAGCTACAAATATGGCATTGTTGTATATTGAAGGTTAGAAATTTATCACAAGCACCTTGCACAAATCCAATCTACTTTTGGAAAGTAAGAGAGTTGAGTCTTGACTCTACACAAGTCTTTAGTTGACTCAAGAGAGGGTGAAAGAGACTATACTGCTTCCTGGAAATGAAAGGCAGAGACAAAGTCTTGGTCATTAATTGAAGCTATGAGTTTATTTGTGAGTCCTTTTTTTGTCATTCTACATCTTCAAAGAATATGCATTGTTTTGAAATTTGAACCATATTATTCTACCTCTACCAATGGCTTATACTCTTATTAATCTCTTTTTCTTAACATTTCTCTTGCCATTTTCTGCTGTTGCTCAGAACAATGGCACTGTACCCTTGGGCACATCTCTCATAGCAATTGACAATTCCAAGCCTTGGCTTTCACCTTCTAGTGATTTTGCATTTGGGTTTAAAAAAATTCAAGAGATCAATCTTTTCTTGCTTTGTATATGGTACTATAAGATACCTGACGAAACCATAGTTTGGCATGGAAATGAAGGTAATGCTGTGCCAAGTGGATCAAAAGTTGAACTAAGTGCTGACCGTGGGCTAGTGCTTAGTGATCCCCAAGGCAAAGAGTTATGGTCTTCGGACGAGTCTGGTGTTTCTTACGGTTTCATGAACGATACCGGAAACTTTGTGCTTGTTCGTAGCGACTCTGTAAAGCTATGGGAGAGCTTCAGACATCCAACTGATACTATTTTGCCTACACAGATGATGGAGGCTGGCGGGGAGCTTTCCTCTCGTCAGAATGAAAGGAACTTCACAAGGGGAAGGTTCCGGGTTCGTCTGCTTCAAACTGGCGATCTTGTGCTTACGAATAGTAACTTCCCTGATAATCCTTACTATGTCAACCACACTTCTGATCCCTCGAATTCAACAAACACCGGTTACCAACTGATCTTCCACGAGACGGGGTACATGTACATATTGAGAATAAATGGCCAAAGATTTGACCTCGCCCAACCAATGTTACCTCCAGATTATTATTTCAGAGCAACACTTAATTTTGATGGAGTTTTCGCCCAATATTATCGCTCTAAGACTTCCACCGGAAATCCAAACTGGATTTCATTTTGGTCTCAGCCAGATAACATATGTTATAATAGTAGGGTTTGTGGAGAAAATAGTGTCTGCAGACTTGATGATGACAAAAGGGCAATATGTGAATGCCCACAAGGTTATTCATTACTTGATCCGAATGATACTTACGGAAACTGCAGGCCAAGCTTCACTCTTAGTTGTGCTGAAGATTTGGGCCAAAATTTATATGATTTGCGAGAGCTTATCGATACTGATTGGGCTGGATCTGATGAGGAGTTGCTAAGGCCAAGCAGGGAAGACCTCTGCAGAAGTGCTTGCTTGAACGATTGCTCCTGTGCAGTTGCCTTTTTCAGAAATGACAGCTGCTGGAAGAAGAAGCCACCACTCTCAAATGGGAGAAAGGACAGTGGACTCAATGGGAAAGCTCTGGTGAAATTTAGGAAAGTCGATGTTCCTTCGGGAAGCCCTCATCCTCAAATTCAAGGCAATAAGAAGGATCACAGTACTTTGATCCTTGTAGGATCAGTGCTTTTGGGTAGCTCTGTGTTTGTCAATTTCATATTTGTTGGTGCGGCTTGTTTGGGTTTTTTCCTCATCTATCGCAAGAATGTCATCAAAATAAACAGAGAAAATAGCGATGTGGAAACTAATTTGCGTTGTTTTACATATAAAGAATTAGCAGAAGCTACAAATGGGTTCAATGAAGAATTGGGAAGGGGTGCGTTTGGTACAGTTTATAAAGGGGTGATGCAGAAAAGTTCAAAAGATATTGTGGCTGTGAAGAAGTTGGTTAGAGTGGCTCAAGATGGTGAGAAGGAATTTAGAACTGAAGTGAATGTGATTGCGCAGACTCATCACAAAAATTTGGTTCGGCTACTTGGATTTTGTGACGAGGGGGTGCATCGTCTATTGGTTTATGAGTACATGAGTAATGGCACTCTAGCAAGCTTCCTTTTTGGAGATACAAAGCCTAGTTGGAAACAAAGGACCCACATTGTGTTGGGTATTGCAAGAGGACTCTCATACCTTCATGGAGAGTGTAGCACACAGATTATCCATTGTGATATAAAGCCTCAGAATATACTTCTTGATGGTCATTACAATGCTCGGATATCCGACTTTGGATTGGCAAAGCTCCTGGTGATCAATCAGAGTCAAACTAATACCGCTATTAGAGGAACAAAAGGGTATGTCGCACCTGAATGGTTCAGGAATAACCAGATAACGGTTAAAGTTGATGTATACAGCTTTGGTGTTTTGCTATTGGAGATCATTTCTTGCCGGAGGAGCTTGGAGAATTCGGAGATTGTTGGAGTTGAAAAAGTGATTTTAACCGAGTGGGTATGGGACTGCTATAGGGAAGGAAAGTTGAGTGCTTTGGTTGAAAATGATGTGGAGGCCTTAAATGACTGGAACAAGCTGGAAAGATTTCTGATGGTTGGTATTTGGTGTGTTCAAGAAAATCCATCAGTAAGGCCTACCATGAGGAAGGTTAGCCAGATGCTTGAAGGAGATATTGAAGTAGCTAAGCCACCTCGTCCATTCCTTATCTCATCAAGTAGTTGATCATGAGATTGGTTTTGTTTTCTCTGAACTATTGATTTGTGTTCAGTACTTATATTTCTGATATCCACAGATTTTGTTCCTGCAACTAGTTTGTATTTAAGTGGTGACATCAAAAATATGTATTACTCCTAGATTGGCCCTTCATGGCTAATTGGCTGGGCCGAGGCTTCAAAACTTGAATATAAATTGCTGAACATTCTGGCCCAGTGATCTTATTTCTTCATTGATCAAGTCTAAGGAGACTCTCTTAAAGCTTTAATTTAGGTACTTGGCTACTCCTGTTATAGAAAGAATGGGGAATGGAACAGGTCTCCAAAATGAACAATTACATTGATATGGGTGCTTTCTTTTCTTTATTCGGTTTCCTTGGATATGCAGGATATGTTTTTTCACATTTTCTCAAGAGCTTGCAGACCCCTCAGGGACAGGGTCCCTTCGAGAATTGAGCACCAATTGTCACTATGAACTCATATCAAATCCTCTCCGAGTTCCCTCTTAGGTTGCACCTCATCAGTCATCATTCTCAAGTCAGATGCCCTGATGCCATCTAGCAAAGAGGCACGGAGCTAGGACGATCTGCGGCTTCGACCCTCAAATCCGTAATTTAGTCCCCTAGGAACAAACTAAATAGGAACTAATATAAGATTGGTGATAGAAAGTTGAAATAAAGTGTTGGGATCCCTAACAGTTAACTAAATGCAAAGCAAAAACAACAGTTTTCAAGGGACAAAACCTCAAGGGTCATACGTTCTATGAGGTACTTTGATTTAAAGTCTGAAATTAGCAAGCATACTTAAATTCTTCTACATACTTGATCACGCCAAGTCATGTGTAAGACGTAGAAAGAGGTGGTGAATGGTGGTGTTAGAGAGCTTGATACCTAGCTGTGATACCTATCCTGAGAGCACATCAAGAAAAACATTGTGAGCCGGAGCCAAGGGGTTGTCCAACTCAAACCCTCAGGTGAGAGGGTTAGTAATATCATCAACAAGTGCTCTCAAACGAACGAGGTCCGGAGAGATTAACCCAGACCAGGGGACCTTGCTGGTGACCTTGCTTAACCAAGAGAGAAAAATGAGAGAGCAGAGAAACTCAGAGCATGTACAACAAAGCACCTAAACTTGGGGAGCTTCTTAAGTTTTTTTTTTTCTTCATTTTATTACAAAAATGTCATTAAGCTCCTCAATAAAAATATCCTTCCAACAATGTACAAACTCCAACACTTTTACATACATCGCATTCTTTATCTTTATTACTTTAATATTTTTTACAGAAAAAATGACTAAAAACTTGAAAAAATCATATAATTTTTTTTTATATTCAAATGAAACAAACCAAGTCTCTATTTATATGTAAAAATGTGTACTTCAATTCAGAGAAAAAAATAAAATAAAAATATTTTATGGCTGAAAATTGGTTGAAAACCGAAATGTGGAAAAGAAAATGATTATGTGGAAAGGGAAAGAGGCTGGAAACGCAGTAAGGGCAGAGGCTGTCGACTTTTCCAAGTGAAACTCAGCCGTTTTGTTTCTTTTTTGGGTTAGACGGTGTTGTTTTGGGCAGTTGAAATTGTTAAGCTCAAGGAGCTTGTTTGGCTCCTGAATTGCCTTTTGCTTATCCAAGCACCCCCTCAAGAACCCTTGTTATTTTGATGAATCCCAAAGAATCTCTCGAGCACCCCCTTAAGCACCCTTGTTGTAAGTGTTCTTAGGGAGCTAGAAGGCTGTTGAGTGAGAGAGATTATCTCGGATCAAAGGTAGAGACTCTCTATCCAAGGTATATATAGCCCAAAAGCAAGAGACAAGACTATAGTTGGTCAGGTTGACTCACGGGAGCTCATCTGTATGCCACGAGGTCCACGACCACTTGGGACCACTGAGCATATCTGTTGATAGCTAGGTGGTGCAGATGCACATAGGCTGGCCGTTGGTTGTCAGTTGTACTCGTTGGTGTAGCTCGCCAACCAATGAGAAAAAAGGATAAATTGCGGCCCGTCCACTTTTGTAAGATTTATAGCCGCTTAAGTCCCTATTTTTTTTAAAGGATGATAAATGGGCCCGTACTTTTGTAGAAATTATAACATCTCCAGTCCACTTTCTTTTTATTCAACCAATAAAGTATATTTTTGGGGGTAAAATATCGAAGATACCCTTAATGAATAAAAGACATGCGCAGTCGCGCACAAAGTCTTTGCCAAAAATTGAGCATCGCAATGAAAAATTTGGGCATCGCAATAGAAAAATTGGGCATCAGAGCCCAAAATTAGACATCGCAATAGAAAAGTTTGGCATCGAAGTAAATATTATACTTTAGGAATGGGAAAAGGTGTCTGACTTTCTTCTTCCAGTCTTTTTCTCTTTCTCATTAATTGTTCTTCCTATTCCATTAATCCCATTCATGCTACTTGGTTGCCAAAGGCAAAAATCGTTCATAATTCAAAGAAGCATGTACGAGATAATCCACCAATAGTTTCAAAGCATTTTCACCCATGCTTTGGAATAAGTTTACTTTAACCAATTTTCATCAGCAGTTCAGCATGAAATCAGGAAGACTGTCACTAAGATATAAGTGGAATTCTTGTTGTTCATAGGCCAGTCAGCATGGAGAAGTGCTTGATTGGAAATACTAGTATACTATGGATTCCTTTCCAGTATTATTCCTACCTTATAGTGAAATATCCTTTTCTTGTTGTGAGTGTCCCGTTTTTCAACCTTCCCCCGCGATTGAGGAAGCAAGTGGTTTTTAGCAAAGAAAAACCTTTCAAGCGTCTGGAATACGCCCGGCCTCAATTGTGGACTCAAAATGTGAATAACAGAGTCGTCATTTTTATTTTAAGGATAAACAAAGAAAAACAAAAAATAACCAGATTTGTAAAATGGTTCGGAGGCTAAGTTACGAGTTGGGAAGGGGTTAGGCACCAAACTCGCCCTTTCAGTCTCAAAATAGGTTTTTGGCTATATATGTTTTTTATAAAATTAACAGTTTAAATAAAACATTTAATATATATATATATATATATATATATATATATATATATATAATGAAAGAAATAAAGAAACTTATAGCAACCTCATTTTAGAGTTGTAAATATATTTTTTAAAAATTCGTCATAATAACTACTTATTTCAGTGCTATTTGTTACAGAATTTTGGGCAGCATAATTGCTTATTTCGTGATATATGACTATTTTAAATAGCACTTTTTTAAGATAAAAAGTAAATAAAACTTTAAAGTACCTACCTCTTGAAGCGTGAGGGTTTTATCTCGTACCAAACTTCCTTCTGGTAGGCTTTAGGGTGTGCTCGCTCTGTCTTTCAGGTAGAGGGAGTCTTTTTGCTTTTTGCTGTTGTGGGGTTTCAGGTAGCGTAACTGCTTCTTTTTGTTATTTTTGCCTCGAGATCCGGGCTGCACAACTGCTTGCTTTTGCTTGCGTCTGAAATCGGGCAGAGCAACTGCTTGCTTTGGCTGGATTTGATGTCTGGAATCGGGCAGGGCAACTGCTCTTTTTGGTTCTTTTGAACCGGTGAAATAGGGTGGAAACCTAGCATGATAACTAAGGTTCACTTTGGCCGAAGAGTTTAAGTGTTTAGGGATGATTTGGCAGAGCTTCGAGGCTAGAGGAAAAATTCCTCGGCTTTCTCTCGGGAGAACAGACCGCGGAGAGAAAACTTCACACATTGAATTTCTTAATTGTGTGAAATTGTGAAGCCGGATGCCTTTATTTATAGGCTGGGAAGAGGGCTTCCTTCGCAGCTAAGTTTTACCTTCTGTGCTTCATCGACTTGTACCGTGCGCTGAAAAGGTTGCATCTTAGGCAAAAGGCTACAGTGCTGGGGGATCTGTGGGCACAACCCATAGAGGATTGGGGCGCGGCGCCCAGAGGGGTTGTGGGCAGCGCCCACAACCTTTTTTCTTTCAATTTTGGCACTTTGGCCCCTGCAATTCACTATTTATGCATCCTGCTTTTTCTTTTGCATTTTCAAACCTATAACTTGACATTCGTTAGTCCTTTTTAATATGTATTGATATTTTATGCCCTGTCATATACCAGAGGTACGAAAATCAGGTGTCTACACTTGTTGTATTCCTACTTATAGGAGAAGAAAAATGAAAATCTCAATCATTCATTCCTATGCTTACATCGCACATTACGGTCGGAACTTATGATGCCTAAATTGCAAGCATCATCGAAACTTACGATGCCTAAGTTGCGGGGCGTCAGAACTTATGATGCCTGAATTGCGAGCATCGAAATGTGACATAATACGAAAAGTAAAGCCCCATGGAAATGTTGGAATTTTATTCAGCACATCCTTTCCATTTACAGAGATATGAATTTTTACATTCACATCTTTTGCAGATTAGCTCGAAAATCTTGATGTACCTTTTCCAATGCAGATCAGATCATACTTGATAGACACAACACCGCACACCTCAGAATTTCTTAATAAAAATGAATGTCTGTAATATTGGATTTGTTAACTAGCTTTATCTCATTTTTCTTTCGATTAGCTTTCACACACATGCTTCTTCATGCTTTCTTCCCCTCACCTAAATGGTAATTGGGAAATGTTTTGAACAAAGCACGAAAGAAGGTTGTGGCGGCACCAGAACAAAGAAGGAGAATCAGTGCTATGTGAATAAAGAGATCGAGTGTGGCGCTCGGTTGAGAGAGAGAAAGAGAGATTATAGCTTGTTATCTAGTATATTGAATAGAGATTGGGTTGGTGATTGAGAGATCCATTAGAAGGGTAATTAGTTGTTTTCAACTCGTGAGGTAGTTGTTTAGGTTGGGATCTGAAGATTTACGTAAATGTGAGATGAGTTATGTATTTTAGAGAAAGAAAGTGGGGAAGGAACAAATGAAAATGTCAGAGAGAGTGAGTAAAAGAGAGAAAGGAAGAGAAAAGAGCGAAAAAGATGGAGATAAGACAAAACAAATTAGGGGCATTTTAGGAAAAAATATAAATTGGTTCCTATCCGGTTAAGAAAAAAATAGGCTACCGCATAGGTTGAAAATTTTGCAAAAGAGACAGGCCCGTAATTATCTCTTTTTATACTGCAAAAGTCCATTTTTATAAATAAAATGCCCGTCTTGATTGTCGCATCTTTGTGTGTTTCTCTCTCTCTCCCCAAAGCTTAAAGCCTTAAACTTTGTTTATCCTTTCAGGGCCTCACTATCTCTCCCCCCTTATCCGTTCGATCTGGTTGTCACTCCCTCTCCCTCTTTTTGAAGTCTTCCAAGAAAGGTAGATATGGCAGTCACAATCCTATTCATTCAGAAACAACAACTGTTGAGTACCCACGAGATTAATAGAGCTTTCACTTTCCCTATGAGATCTGGGCTTACTTTTGGAAAGAATCTTTCACTTTCCCTATGGTAGCATTTCTAAATCGTCAGCTTTCGATTGCATTTCTAAATTGTTAGTAGCCTCTCTCTCTGTGGTTAGATACATTGTGGAAGGCTTCACCATCTCCCCTATGCTTTGTTCCTTTCCATATTTCTCATACTAGTCTCTCTCTATAACATCACTTCCTACTCTGCTGCTAGTCTAAATCTTCTTTGTCGTAGGTAAGTTTTGTCCTTCTCTTTCTTTTCTTCTTCCACTCTCTTTGTCTCTCTAACTTCAATTTTAATCTTGACGCATCAATTTGGAATCGCGATGAGTCGATTTGGAATATCGATGCATCGACATTTCAAATCAATGCATCGCAATTCCAAATCGATGCATCGAGATTTCAAAACGATGCAAATGGGAAGACTCTTGGTTTGTTCTTTCTTGTTGATATAAGCCTACTATTTGCTTCCTTTTTTTTTTCCTTAGAACATCTCCAATGCTACCATTCCTATATCATCTTCTTAGCCGGGTCCCACTGCCACATACACATTTTTCTCTTCTTATTCCATTTAAGAATACATCTTCCCAATGCTAATCTTCTTATACATCTTCTTAGTTGGGTCCCACTGCCACCTCATTAACTTTATACTTCAATCTTATTTTTATATTTCTCAAACAAATAAATTACATAAATTATAAATAATGACATTAATTAATTTATAAATAATACTATTACTCACAATTTAAATAATTTATAATTTAATTAATAAATTATCAATAAAATACATATTATACATGACTCGTAAAATAACATAAATAGAAAATTACATAAAACGTTAAAATTGAAAAAAAAAACATAATGATAAAGTTACATAAAAGATAAATACTTAAAAATTACATAAAAACAAAAAAACTTAAAATTAAAATTACAATTCAATAATTAAAATTACATAAAAACGTCACCGTAACGACGCCATATATGCTCAACCAAGTTGGATCGAAGTTCATGATGTGTGTTTCTATCTCGTACCTCTGAATTTCGTTGCAGATATTCTTCAAATGCTTGTGTTGGCCCATGGTTTACTTGTGGAGAGTCATATACGGTATCATCGGCCATTCAGTAATGTGATCACCCTCGGCCTCCACAATCATGTTATGTAAAATAATGCATGTGAGCATTATTTCTTTCAAGTTATCTCTATACCAAAACCTGCTAGGACCTTTGATAATTGCCCATCTTGATTGGAGTACTCCAAATGCTCGTTTGACATCTTTTCTTGCAGCCTCTTGCATCTCTTTGAATTTCTTTCGCTTAGCATCCGACGGGCACGAAAAACTCTTAACAAAAGTAGCCCAATCCGGATAAATTCCATCGGTTAGGTAGTATCCTTTTGTATATTGTTTGCCATTCACTTCAAAATTGCACGGTGGTGCATTTCCTTCGAGTACGTTATTGAACAAAGGTGATTCATATAACACATTCAGATCATTACGAGAACCTGCGACCCCAAAAAATGCATGCCATATCCATAAATCTGCCGACGCAACTACTTCGAGCACAATTGTGGGCTTCCCATGACCTCTTGATTAATGACCTTGCCAAGTGACCGGACAATTTTTCCATACCCAGTGCATACAATCAAGACTTCCTAACATACCTGGAAAGCCATGCCTTTGCTCGTGCATTTGAAGTAGACGTTGAGTATCATTAGCATTTGGTCTTCTCAAGTATTGACCTCCGAATAATTCAATAATACATCGACAGAAGTTGAACATGCACTCGATGGCGGTTGTTTCTGCTAATCGGAGGTACTCGTCGAGATGATCGGCCGGAACTCCATAAGCCAATTGACGGATAGGCTAGTGCATTTTTGAAGTGGTGAGAGACCTACTTTTCCTACTGCATCAGACCTCTGTCGAAAATAACTTGAATGATTCTCCAATGCATTAACTATCTGAATGAATAAGTTTCGATGCATTCGGAAGCGTCGCCGAAATATATGATCGGGATACAATGGCTGAGATGAGAAGTAGTCATTGACAAGTTGAGTATTTCCCGCTACACGCTTTCGATCTATATACCTCCTCTTTTTCCTTTGGCGACGCCTCCTGATGTTGGCTCTATCCATTTCTTCTATTTGTTGTTGTAATGCAATTATCTCCAAATATATTTTTTCACCTTCAGACATGTTGGATTCGTTGGATTCTTCGGTATGACTACTTGTGTTAGAGCTATTGGTAGAAGAAGATGAAGAATTAGACATCTTTAGTCGTATGTTGATGATTTGTAGGTATTGGTAGAAGAATATGACACCCCCTTATCTATATATACTTCTCAACAACGGCTACTTTAAAACGACTACTTTACAACGGCTACTTTAAAACGACTACTTTAAAACGGCTACTTTAAAACGGCTAGTTTAAAAACATTAATAATTAAAAGTTACATAAAAACATTAATAATTAAAGTTACATAAAAACATTAATAATTAAAGTTACATAAAAACATTAATAATTAAAGTTACATAAAAACATTAATAATTAAAGTTACATAAAAACATTAATAATTAAAGTTACATAAAAACATTAATAATTAAAGTTACATAAAAACATTAACAATTAAAGTTACATAAAAACATTAATAATTAAAGTTACATAAAAACATTAATAATTAAAGTTACATAAAAACACAATAATATTACAAGTTACATAAAAACATTAATAATTAAAATTCATATCCTTTCTTCCTCAACTGTGCCTTTACTTGCTCGCATCCATGTCGACGTATGGCAACCTGTTCTGGAGTCATGTTTGAGGTATCTTCAGTAAGAAATTTTATGTCTTTTATGAGCCTTTCACGCTCCTTTCTTTGTTCTCTTGCAGCAGCAGCTTCCGCTTCAATTTTTTTAATTTCGGAGTACTTATCTAACGACAACATGTGATCAACCTTGCGGGTATGCAACTCATCTATATCTGAAGATTTTCGACTTTTCCTTTACCTTTCGCATTCTTTTTTGCCACTTTTCTTCCCATCGGACGAGTACGTAAATCAATATCTTCTACATCTTCAGCATCCACACTAGTCTTAGAATAACCGCCATCGGAGTCTGACGTCTTAGACTTTTTATTGGTGTGAAGAATATCTGTTTGACTAAAATATGATACAGAAGAATTTCTTAACACTTCCCACACATGATCAAAATGAAAGTGCTGACCTTTTTCTTGATGGTATACCGCCCTTGCATTTTTCATTAAAATATCATCCCTCCAACCGCTATGTTTAGCATTGACAAGCCTATTGTAGATTTCGTTGAAGCTTCTCACAGATGGAGCAATTCTAGTTGACCAACGTGGTGTCAACTTCGCGATATCTCTCGGAATCGATTCACTTGGGCGATGCTCGTTGTAATAATCAGCTACACGCTTCCAATATTGCGCACTCTTTTGACCATTACCAATTATTGGACATTGGCTAATAGTCTGCACACCTTCCGTAAGCGCAAGATCTTCATCCTTGGTCCATCTTGCACGTGCTTGAGACTTGTGTTGTACTGGTACCGCTTCAGTTTCGTCATCCAAATCAATTGTTTCTAAATTGATTGGCGTCTCGGGAACCGATGACGGCGTTGCCGAAAAATTACCAGACGAAGTCCTATCTACACTTGTTGGACGTGACTCATTAGAAGATATGTAAGGTTGAGAAATTGCACGGGGTGTACCTTGCGGAGTGAAAAATGGGTTTCCCGTCGGTTGCTAATAATTCAGTTGAAAATGAACGTTACCAGATGAATTCCCAATAGTTTGAGGAACTTGAAAATTCTAGAAATTTGGAAAATTTGGAAAATTTGGCGGCATGTAGAAATTTGGATAGTTGGGAACATTTGGATTGTTGGGAAAATTAGGTGGGTATTGGGGGTATTGCGGAGTAGAAGAAAATTGAGAATGTTGAACATTTTCGGGAACACGAGAGTTAGGTGTATTTTGATTTTCTTCATTTTCAGAAGAATTCAATAAATTTTGAAAAAAATGAGTATCTCTTGGATCCATTTGGAAGCTAACTGTGTAGAGAAAGTGAATTTTTAGAAATGATTATGAAGAAATAGAAGAGAGAATAAAGAAGTTGTGAAGAAAATGAAGAGGGTTGAGGTGGTGTATTTATAGGGAAGAAGGAAAAAAAAAAGAAAAAAAATTATTGAAAAAAAAGAAATTGCAAACGGCTAGTTTTTAAAAAATAAAAGGCAAATTAATTTGGAAAAAAAATAGTCGTTCACATACAACACTTTCCAGCCTTTATTTAAAAAAAACAAAAACAAAAAAATCAGACAACTTGCAGAGTTTCCAGCCGTGGACCCCACCCGAGATTCCCGTACAACTCTCCAGAGCGCGCGTGAAGAACACGCGCCACACACAGGCCGTGTGTGACGCCCACCTCCTACCCCGCGTGTGGTCTTCCTCTTTTTCGGCTGGCTTCCAATTTTGGAAGAAAATAAATCCTCCCTCCTCCATGTCAGCTTAGGAAGAGGAATTGGAAGGGTTGCCATTGCTTTCTGGTCACTTCCAATTTGGAAGCATGCTTAGGAATAAGCCGTTGGTGGTGCTCTTACCAGAGTATATAGTTGATCCAAAGCTTGATTCTTTAGGGTTGGTTTATGAAGTATACACATTTTCACAGATAACCATTAATATATATGGAGCTAAAGCTCTTTCACAGAAACTAGAAAGTTGTTAGGGGATCTAACCTGCATGCCAGACAAGTACTGCTCCAATAATTAGTTGTGATGTAGAGAATTCTGGTGATCTTCCAAGTGTGGAAGGATGCCATAATGTTTCCAGCATGAAGAGAGATACATAATCATTGGGATTTAACATTTAAATTAGAAACTTTAGTAGGCAGTGTGTGTGTGTGTGTGTTTGTGCATTGCGTTGTTTAAATTCTGCATAATATATGCCTTGCGATGCTTAGAATTTTGCATGCGTTTTTGTTCATTAAGGGTATACTCGTCCTTTTGTACCAAAAGTGCGTTTTACCAGTTAAAAATAAAAATTGAAGACTGGAGCGGTTATATATTCACTATAGGCGACCGACCCGGTTATCACCAGAGAAAAAAACCATGTGCTTGGATAGGTTCTACCAAGTTCAGAATGCTTGACGCTGCAGGTGCAACATGGGGCTTTGAACAAGGCCCCAAAATTCAAGGGGACCTAATTTTATAGAAATACGTAGACCAATTTTACTAAGATACTAGATCTTTGTTCCTGTGCTAATATATTTGATTCCGTCAATTGAAACACCAGTGCCTATATAGAATGTGCGATTTTAAAAAAAATGTTACAGTTGAGGGAGTACATTGCTTCAAGTGATAGTTGAGGGCGCTATTCAAACTTGACCCATAGTTGAGAGGGGTTATATGTAACTGACCCATGACCATTGGATCTTATAGTTGTAATTAATCCCGACCACCAGATAGACTTAGTCAAGCGACTGAGCTCTATTGTATATAGATGTTATATGATGTAATGTAATTTTAGCAATTGTCTTGTGACGTAATGAATAAAGTATAGTGTTATGGAACCAAAGATCCTGTTATTTGTTAATTATTAAATTTTATTTATATATATTATATCTTATGCTCCTTTCGTCCTTGATAAATATTCCTAATGGGTAAAACACAAAGATTAAGAAATGTAATTAATGATGAGTTATTAAAGGCTCGTTTGTTGTGGCTGATGACTTATGACTTATAGCTGATAGCTTAAGCTGGTGGCTGAATGACTTTTGGCTGATTGCATGATAGACTGTTTGTTACAGCTGTTGAAAAGCTGCTTATGAGTCGTTATAATTATTTGTTAAAAAAAAACTTGAAAATTAGTATTCATATTTTTATGTATATTTCATAAAAGGATGAAATGAGGACAATCAAATATTTATTAATGAATAGTTGTCTTCATGTTTAAAAAAAACCAAAAAAGCTTAAAATTTTGGCCTTTTGGCTTTTGGCTTTTCAATGCATAAAGGGTGTTGTACCTTACTTATTGGCTTTTGGCTTATAAGCTGAAACAAACACTTTAAATATGACTTTTCAAAAGCCAAAGCCAAAGCCAAAAGTCACTCCAAATAAGTTGCAACAAACGAGCACTAAATATGTTGTGACAATAATACCCATTATAAACATTCTCTCTCATTAATTATGTACCCATTACACTCACTATCTCTTTAGGATGTGCAATAATGATAGTATTAAATGAAAGGATATATTAGGAAGAATGGTAGAAAATTTGTACACCAAAAGTCTTAAGGAACATTAGTTTGGACATCAAAAAATAGAAAGTATGAATATTTATCTGGGACAGAGGGAGTATATTATAATCTATATTAACTATTGTAATGTACTATGTGATCCAAAGCTAAGATATCTTTATATAAAGAGAGATTTTTTTTTGACTTCAGTAGAGTTATCGAACATTCATTTTATTTTGGGTCTACTAAATTTACTTATAAAAAGGAAAATATTAGATGACATTAAATCTTTTTAATTGGGATATACAAAAATAAAAATTACCAAAATTAAAATACTTTTACCAAGACAATATCCATTCGAAATTCAAAAAAGATAATAAAATAAAAAAAGAATTGATTGCGTATATTGTTTTTGTTGCAACTTGTTTAAATCGGTACAGAATAGTAGTTTCAATAAGGGCAAATTACACCATTCGTCCCTGAACTTTGCGAAATCTACTGGCAGTTCCTGTACAATGCAAATGCACGCCACATACCACAATTTACTGATTTTGTTCATCAGAAGTCCCGGACACTAACTTTGTTAAGTGAGCTGCCGTCAATTGAGCATGTGCTCAAGCACATGCACTAACTAGAGGGCAAAATCGACAATTCCTACTAGGCTGTGTTATATGTGATTATGTGAACTGTGATGGACAAAATGTGAAATAAAAAATCAAAAGTCAGATGTTGAGTTATAGTACAATATCATTGAGTGAAGGGTTCTAGGGTTTCAGAAGTGCAATCAAAGGAAGAATCTAAGTCAAACAGTTGATCTTCATAACAAAGATGTGTATGATATGGGACATTCGAAAAGGATCATGGATTCTTGAATGTGACAACCCATATTGTAAGTCTCTTTATGCCATGTTTGAATATGTTTTAGAACAAGAGTTCTGGAGTTTCATTTTGAGTTGTTTCTTCGTTGATATGCGATAATTTTGAGTTTCTTTTTTGTTGATATATGAGAATTTTGTGTTGTATTTTCTCTTTATTATAGAAAATCGACCTATGTTTTGTTCATGTGATAAAATATCATTTGTTCAATATTGTTATATGTTTGTTGTGTACAATTTTTTATGTGCAATTTTTTGAAGGGATTAAATCAATTTTGTTGTTGCCCTTTTCCTTTACAGGACATTGTGGTCCCCTCTTGCCCTCTCTGTAATACAATATTTTTTGCCCTCTTTTTGTAAAGTGTATTGTTTTGTAAGGCTTGTGGACCCTCTTTTGTTTGTCTGTTTGCATATTAAACTGTAAAGTATAGGGATGGGGTTGTTGTGTCTATATTTTAATACATTAATTTATCTTTGAAATGCAGTGAAACAGAGCACATTTTTTCTTCTTCTTAAGAGTCCATAATGGGGGTCACTTTCCATGTAACCCTGATATAATACAATGGTGGAAAGATGAATTATGTTGATTACTTGATAGAGTCAGACTTCTGCATGAGTGTTCTTCAAGATGTGTTGCAGAAATTAGGTGTTATGGGTGTTGAGAGTATGTTTTACTACTTGTTAGAACTAGGGTCTAATTTACAGAGAGGGTTAAAGTATTGTGCTAATGATGAAGATTTGAAAATCCTATATGAATGGGTGAAAATTGACACACAGATTGACTTATTTGTTGAGGTTTCCTATACTGGATATGTGGATACTAGTCAAGCTAGGGTGGATAGTTGTCCTAGGAGAAACTTCTCTTTGTTTCTTCTTGATGATGATCTAAATATCATTGATGACCTCGAGTTTGAGGTTGCAAATGAGATACAAGGTGAGGGTGAGATTGGGGTTGGGAGTGATGAGAGTAAAGATTCTAAGTCTAACTCTGACTTTGAAAATGAGACTTAGACAATGAACAAAGGTAAGAAAAAAAATAGGCAATGGTGAGACCATATCCAACAGTTTGAAGTTAAAACTGCACCAAATCTTTAAATTGATGCAATTTCTGCACCAAATTTCTTTTACCATCTCCAACAGTTCTTCTTCAAAGTTTACTCTAAAAGAAATATTTCAAGTATATTCTTAATTATTTCATTTAATTTGTATTATAAGTATATGTTTTATTTCGTTTAATTTGTATTAATGTATTTTAGCAAAACAAATATATTATTTTTTGATTTAATATTAAATTAAATTAAATATTATGCATTAAAAATAATAATTAAATACATGAATTTAATTGAGACTAAAATACAAACATATTAAAATTAATAATTAATTGCAAGACATTAATAAAGACTAAAATACAAACATTAAAATAACTGAAATAAACAACTAAATAGACATGAAAATACAACTAAAATCAAACATTAATAGACATGAAAATAATTTTATAAACTTTATTATAAATAATTTTAATATTATAAACAACTAAATAGACATATGTAATGTAATTTTCGTTTTTTTATTAATGTATAATATTTATAAAATTTATTATAAATGATTTTACTATAATATATATCTAATAACTTACAATAAAAATAAAAATAATTGAATTAATTTTTTGAGTTATTTAAACAAAAAACAACAAAGTATTATTTAAACTAAACAACTAAACTAACAATAATAATAAAAACATAAAATACAAAATAACTACTTAAACAAAAAAAAAATAGGAGAGGGAAGATGAAGTTGTGAATAGTCACACTCCAAATTTGAAGTGCTGGGAGGAACACTTCAAATTTGAAGTAGAGATGAAGGACTTGTTGGAGTTGTGAATAGTGGACAAACACTTCAAATTTGAAGATTTGAAGTGCTTGTTGGAGATGATCTGATGAGAGTGATAGTGAAAGTAGTTATGTTAATTCAGAATATGTAGATGTTGATGAGTTGAGGAGTTTAGGCACAACTAATGAGGAAGGAGAGTTCACTAGATGAGAAACTTCATAAACTAAATGTCCACAGTTTAACATGATCACTGATTTGAAGGATCCAAAGTTTCAAGTAGGCATGAGATATAAATCAACTGAAGATGTTAGGGTTGCCATACATTCCTATGCAATTGCTAATAGGAAGGATGTCATATTGAAAAAGAATGACAAGGTCCAAAATAGGGCAGTAAGTAGAGGGAATGTTGCATGTCCTTGGGCTTTACAGGTGGCTCATAGTCAGATCAACAATGACTGGAAAATTAGGACATGCAAAAATGAACACATGTGTAACTTGACTCACCAAATTAAGTATGCAATAGCTCATTGGCTTGCCAAGGAATACATGGAGGCCATTAGGTCAACTCCCAATTGGTCAATAAAACCTTTTAGAGGTCATGTGAGGACTGACAAATAAATCGAGATATCTAGGAGTCAAGCATACAGAGTAATGAAGATTGTAAATGATTTAATTTATGGAAATCACTCAGAGCAATATGCTCTTTTTAGGGATTATGCTAGTGAGGTTTTGAGAACAATCCTGGGTCAACAATCAAATTCCAGTTTGAAGAGTACAATGAAGAAGATCATGTTAGACAGTTCCAGAGGATGTATTTATGTCTAGGGGATTTAAAGGAATGTTTCATGGCTTGTTGCAAAAAAGTGTTGAGTTTTGATGGAGCCTTTCTTAAAAGTCCATATCCAACGCAATGATTGGCTGCAGTTGGCATTGATGCTGATAATGGGATGTATCCAGTTGCATATGCAGTGGTTGAGGTAAAGAATAAAGATGCATGCAAATGGTTTCTTCAGTTGATAGTTGATGGATTCCAAATCTCCAACTCCCATCATTGGGTATTCGTTTCTTATGAGCAGAAGGTAAATGTTTATAATTCTACGTTTAATATACATGTATCGTTAATATACATGTTTATAATTCTACAATTATTTTACTAATATACATGTTTATAATTCTGCAATTATTTTCATAGTGTTTAGTTCCAGTTGTCCAAGAGGTCTTACCTAGGGTAGAGCATAGGTGGTGCCTTCGACACATATTTAGTAACTATAGGAAAGAACATAGGGGAAAGATGATAAAGGAGCGTTTATTCAGAGCTGCTAGATGCACAAAGAGTCATCCACAACCTGGTAGGCCTAGGAAGGTTAGAAGGAGAGATCCAAATGAGGGACCAAGACCAAGTGGTGGGCAAATGGGAAGAAATGGTAGGAGAATGTCATAACTTGAGAAGTTGCAAAGGCCAAGGCTTTGAAGGTTGAATGAAGCAACAAATCAAGAAAAGAAATAGAGGAAATTCAGAGCAAGTGGAAACTGAACAAGTGAGTTTTAACTTGAAGGTTGCATGTCTCATTAATATTTAAGTTATTTCAAGGAGAAACTGAACAAGTGGCTTTATGTTTTTCAGGTTACTGGCAAAGGCAGTGCAACTCATGTAGTTGTTGAAACTGGAAATACATAACAAGTAAATGAACAAGTAAGTGAAGGCATTGGTAGTGGCAATGACATGGGCAGAAAAGTTCAAGGCATTGGAAATGAAGTAAGTTGGAAATTTTGAAGTAGCTACTGTGTATTTAGTGTTTGTATAGATTGGTGACTTGACTTATATCCTATATTTTAGGTTCAGGAAAGAAGAACAAAGGCAAGTCATAAAAGGGCACAACAACTTAGTGGATCATAACCCCAGTTGGCAGGTGTTAGGATGGATGGCATGCAACCAGAAACACAACTACTTACGACATGCAACCATAAGCACAACTACTTACTGCATCACAACCCCTGCCTTCAAGAAATAAGAACAAAGGCAAGACATGAAGAAGTTATGTGGACATTTGAGGTCCAACATAAAGTAGATATTTTGGGGCTTTTAAGCCTAAACAGTTGACACAAAATCTGAATTTGATACAATTGTTATTTTGGTACAGTTTAATGGCAAGGGCAGAAAAATGGTACAAAGTAGACATGTGATTAGTAGCATTTTGGGGATTTTAAGCCAATCCTTGTTAAGACAAATGTGATTAGTATCTTTTGTAATTAATATGAAATGTTCACATAGTTGATGTGATCATATATCTTTTGTTAAACCATGTGATTGAAAACAATGTTAACCCTTCAAAATGGAAATGAAGATGACATTTCTTGCCCTTGTGTCTAATATATATGACTTTGTATTCAAAATGGTGTAGTTTTCTCTTGTATCTAATAGCTTATATGGTATTGCAACAGCCTTGTATTATCAATTTGTGTTGATTACCAATTTGTATTGTAACTTTGTGTTCATTACCAACTTTTTTTTTGTCAATTATTGTATCCAGTGTGATTGAACATGGAAGAAGAAAACAACATTCTACATAACAGTCAAAACCATGGCCAAAAACAGATGACATTAGTTAATACCATTGCCATTATGAAATTTGATTACATTCAAATTACAAGACAACACTCATGTTTTGTTGCCAATTACATACAACACAAGTCATCCCTAACCACTAATCATTAGGATTGCAATGATGAACCAAGAGAAAATTAACACAACCCACATCCACCTTTGTTTCAGATTTTGCCTTGAAATAATTGTGATAGACTATGTAAATATTCTACTAAATATCTTGCCTATTTAGGATAAACACATATTTAGTTAGTTACTTTATTTATAGCCTTAATCTTAGCATTAGGGGTGTAAGTGGTTTGGTTTTGTTTATGCCAAAACCACAAACCGAACCGCCTCCTAGTGGTTTAAAAAATCTCAAAACAAACCGAGCTGAGTAAGACTTGGAACCGAACCGAACCGAACCACTCGGTTTGATTCAGTTTTGTGGTTTATATAAATTATTTTTAATGAAATTAACCAACATTAAAAATAACAATAAAAATAAGATTTTAATTTGAAATTAACATCAAAATTATGAAATAACCTACTAACAACAAATTATTATAAATAAAACTAAAAGAACACAATAGCTAGGATTCTCAAGAGAAATCAATGCAATTTCCAATGTAGCTGAGAATGTAGCTACAATGGGAATCACAATGGTCAAAGATAAACAAAGCAGCGGAAGACAAATAATAAAATAGAGAACATATTGCAAAAGTTTACCAAAAACAATCTACAAGATTAGACTTGTAGACCTAGCCTCAAGGCCACAAAGATTTTACTAAAAGAATAATCGTTTTACACAAAAATAATTGTGAAATCACTCACAAAAATATTCTCACAAGACAACAAGTCTTGGAGAACAAAAACCCCACATAAACAGAATAGACAAAACGTGGGAAGAAATAAAAACAGCTTCCTAAAAAAACAGAAGACACAAATGATTCCGGATCTTCAATGTTAGATGTTATAACATCAACGACTTCAAAGCTTTGGAACTTCGGAAAAACGACTTCTAAACTCCTTTCTTCTGATCACAGCTTTATGACTTTTTATTCTCTCTCTCAAGCTCTATCAAACCCGTATCACAGCTCCTGTATATATAGTATTGAAGAGACCTACACATACACGGACAAATCCAACTTCTACAAGGAAAAGGATTAGCAACAAGGAATGTAACGACCCGACCCGGATTCCAACACGAAATCCCAAGGTCGTGCCACTGGAACTAACTTAAGAAGAGGACAAGCACTTGATAAACAGTAGTGCTAGTCAAACAGTCGAGCAAACTCGCTCTAAACATGAACAAAACACCGCACTAAAATACGGTATTTCAAAAATCGAATTAGCGGAAGCAATACATGAAAGAAGTCCCAAGCTATGAAGCTCGAAACCAACGACAATGAAACCAAGAGAGACATTACCTCTCAAAGGAGAAAAAACAAAACTCGCGTGCCGCAACAATGCAGACGCTAAATAAACCATCGGCACTCCAGGCCGACGTTTCAACAAAGAACCAACCTGATATAACATTTACCCAACGGCTAAAGCATACCGGGGTCAACCAACAACCATAAAAACTAGAATAAAGAAATTCCCAAAAAGCTAGGAGACAATCGAAATATATACTAAAACCACAAACAAGGCACGACACAGAATGTCGGCCCAAGAAAGAACTAACACAAATACCCAAGTATATACCCGACTGTAAAGTCTAAATAACTTTACAAAATACCGATCTCACAAGAATAGCAAAGTACATTAAATCAATGACAATGCTAAAAGGAACAAGACTCCACAAGCTACTACTGAAAGTTGCTACAAACACGAACCACACGGTCTAACCTCGGTCTATCGACCACCGCGCCATGCTACGATCACGATCTACTCGACCTGATCGGTTCGCAACTAAAAAACAAGTACGGGATGAGTCATAATGACCCAGTACGCTCCCACAATATATATGCAACATATAATTATGTAACATAAACATAACCATGGTGTCATTTATAAATGACAGAAAAACCCGTGAAGAGGCGTCGTATCATTTCGATACTCCACAAGATATTCATTTCTTCTCACTTACTAAACCGTCCAAATGAACCAGGGTATAATTCCTGCTCAAACACAAATCAAATGAATTAGAAGGTAGTTCCCACAAAACATCATATGCAAGTATATATATATCATCATATATACTAATCAAGCTATTCATATAATCATCACGTGTAAGGGTGCATATTTATATATATACACCTATATCAGTATGCATATCTCTATATATACATATCAAATCTCTCATAAATATCTCATATATAATTATGTATATCTCTACATATACATATCAAATCTCTCATACAATCATCATGTATAAGTGTGCATATCTATATATATACACATCAAATCTCTCATATAACATCAGCCCATACAAACATGGTCAATAAGATCTCATGTTCAACTAACACTTTGTTATCACATAAGTGCTCATAGTAAGCCACATAAAGGATAGAGAAGGTACCAAATCACTATCGTCGTATTGCTCCGCAATCACAACCGTTAATCATATCGTGCCGTGATACCCGTGTTCGTATCAAAGTACCGAGCTCTTCTCGGTCCGAGCTCTACTCAGGAAAATAGCCCTAGCCAATGTGCTCAATTGGTTACGACAAAGGGGGCTACTTCCCCACTGTAGCTAGCAGTGGAGGTGTGTGTGAAACCCGAATCCGGTACGGCGATACATTACAATCACGAATCCCATAATTCGTGAAGGCAATGCATCGTCCCACCATCATCATGAAAACTCAAGTAATGCCAGCTGGACTTATATGCAATGCACAAGCAGATGTTTACTTGCTAATTCTCAAGTAGATATAATGATCTACTAAACTCATACGATTATGCACATTGTTACAATAATCACAAAACCACAATAGGAGCTCATTTGAGTCCCTAAATCATAAGTGCCAAGTTTGTTCACTCTATTCAATTCAAGTCCCAAAAGCTAGTAATCTAGTCAACTGGAATATAATTATCATAGGATCTCACCACGATCCTCGTAAGGTTCAATTGTTCCTTAACTCGACTCCGTTGAGTCTTTACTACAATTCCAACCAAATAGAGTTTGAACACTATATGTGTCCCAAGACTCTTTTCTATGTTCTCGTTTGAGGCATAGCAAGGTTCTCATTCCATTTAGGAATCTTAGTTCAAGTCCCAAGTCAATTATATAAGGGAAGCCCAAGTTGATTATTGTGAAATCAAGCTTAGTTCAATTTTGATTCATAATTCCACTTAATAGTAGAATCCAAGTTCACCACAATTCATTAACTGAGAACGATCGGCACGAAGGCAAATACATTCAATATGCTCATAAGTCATATCATAGAAACACATAGAAAAATCAATTCTTGATAAGGTAGGAAATCATGCATTTAGTCATAATATAAAATATACTCAGTATTCCACATTCACCTATGAAATTCAACAGAGTCACAACTTAACCATCAGTCCATTAAGTACTATCCAAGACTACTCCGTTAGTCTCGGATCATGGAGCCATTTACTAAACTCTTCCTAGAGTAGTAACTCATTCAATAACACAAAAGTCGATGGTAGTCAAAGACTTAAGCAACACTAGAGCGGTAATAACCCGTAAGGTCAAACCATACCGGTGAGTCTTAGATAACAACATGGTCATCCTAGCGACTTATACAAGTAGACTCCATGTATAGAGTACTAAGAAAGCCCCAATCCAAATCTTCTCATAGAATAGTCCTCAAATTCATTATTCAACAAGTAGGTGTTTTTACTCATTAAAGACTCAAGTAGGAATTGACAAGAGAGAATTCAACCGTCAAGTAGATACATCAATCTACAACATGCTCTCAATTGTGCATTTGCTTCACACAATCACATAAACCACATAAGAACTCGATTGAGTCTTATAATCACTCATATCAAACATGCCCTTCAATCCATCCCAAAGTCACGTAAGCTAATATATTAGTCTAACGCACTACAAACGTCGTAGGGATTGAATGTGGAGTCGGTATTGTTCAATAACTCCCAAATCTCAACTCCGGTGAGTTTTACTAAAATTCAACCAAGTTGAGAATTGATACTCTATGCATCACATTGCCCTTTCCTAAGTTCTCCTTTCATTTAGAACTCGATAACTAGGCCGTTCATGATCTTAAACTAGCCTTAAACACAATCCCGAGTTTCAAACCCTAGTTTCGGTGATTTTGTTAAACCTTGAATTGAAACATATTCCTTCACAAGAGTTATTCCTAAGCTCATTATAAACAACATTCATGCTTTACAAAATTTCAAAATCACAACTTCATAGAGAATTCATAAAATCCTACACATGTTTCAAAGGTTGAATTGGAGGATTTGTCTTCACAAAAGATGTTCATAATCATCAATAGAGCAACTATAATGAAGGGGTCATGTCATTTTATTGAACATGAAAATTTCAGGGATTTCTCAACGTACCTTAGTCCTAAGATTAATGGAGGAAAGGTTGATTAGAGCAAGGATTGTTGTAGAGAAGATCGAGAGCTTCGATTTGGCGGTCTCGGTTCGACGATCGGACCACCGGATCTCCGGGAAATGATCTCTCAAGTTGGTGTGACCTCCATGGACGAAATTTGGAGCTATGTCTCTGAATCTCTGGTTATGGATGAAAAAAAATGGATGGAAGGGATGAATTTTGTGTTTATATACTTCCCAAGAAGTCCCTAATCCAAGTGAAGTGATTAAGAGGCTTTCTATTGGCTAAGGCATGAAGACCATTGATAGGCCATGATCCAAGGGTTCACAAGGGTCTTAGACAAGTCAACAAAGGTGGCTTTGAGTCACAATGGACGTCCAAGGGCCAAGGGTTCAAGAGTCAATAGCCAAATCCACTCAAAACTCACAAAACCAGATTCTGGAAAACAGACAGTCAATCTTGTAAAATCGACCAAAAATAGCTCACACCTCCAAATGAGGTGATTATTAATTTTTATGAAACTAGACTCTTTAAACTATAGTTTAGAATTTTAAATTACTCAATTTGGACTTATATACATCAAAATATGGCTACTACAACTTCAAGTACAGAAGCTGATTTCCTGAAAACATAATTCTGGCACAGCTGTAAGTCAAGACCTAAATGAGGTACTTATACACCTTGGAAAAATACCATATTTTACAGAGAGTATCCTAACATATGTAGGTAAAACATACTAAAGTTTTAGAAAATTCTCTTTAGTAGATTGGTACCAGACTTTTCCCGAAGTTCGCCCAAAAACAGGACTGAATCTGTGAAGTGATATGTTGGTCATCTTATTTCCAAATGCAACAAATCTATGAACATTGATTGTGCAAGCATGGGAAATACTAGTACACTTGGTTTAGAACTCAAATGAACTTCTCGCAAGTTGAAAACACAAACAATACAAGCAACGAAGGCATTCCCGAGAAACCCTAAGGCTCAAACGAAGCAACAATGCTTCTAAACTCTCAACCAAGCATACAACAACTAAGATGAACATTGTAAATCTTATATGCAAGGTACTAAGACTCCAATGAGACTTATTTAGGTGCTATCATGTTAATACGAACACTCAACGCATTAACAACAAAGCATGCAACACGAGAAAGTCAAATACACGAAGGTTCGGGGTCTTACAAGGAAAGACCAACAACTTACCGAATCCATGGAAGTAATTACTAAATATAAAAGAAGTCAGAATTCATGGATTTGACTAGGATTTATAATTAGATTTTGTTTCCAAAAATGATGTACCATAATCTAATAAAAGATTTTGGTTCCAAAAATACCACAACTAAATCTAATAAAATATATTAAATCCTAAATTACCACAAACTTAACAAAAATAATATTTTGACCATGAAAGAGAAAACAATCAAGATTTTGTTTGGTTTAGTATGCATTTATATATATATATATATTATGAATAAATCAAAGGTTCAAAATAGTTAATAAATGTAATATAATATATATTATATAATAAATAAATAAAAATATATATGTTGGTTTGGTTTGGTTCGATACCAAAAAACGCGAACCAAACCAAATCGCGTGGTTTTCCAATTTTTGAAACCGAAACCGAACCGTCTTCGACAAAAACCGAACCAAACCGACTGGTTTGGTTTTGTTCGGTTCGGTTCGGTGGTTCGGTGGTTCCGATTTACACTCGTACTTAACATTTGTAGAATATTTACATAGTCTAATAGCAAAGTACAGGGACAAATGGTGTAATTTTCCCTTTCAATAAATATTTAACACGTACTTCCTCCGTCCGAGATAAATATTCATACTTTCCATTTTGAGATGTCCCAACTAATGTTCATAAAGACTTTTGGTGTATAAATTTTCTACCATTCTTCATAATATATCCCTTCATTTAATACTATAATTATTGCACATCCTAGAGAGAGAGTGGATATAAGGGTACATATTTAATGAGAGAGAGTATTTGTGTGTAATGAGTATTATTGTCACATCATATTTCACAACCCATTATTAATTATATTTCTTAATCCTTGTGTTTTGTCTACTAGGAATATTTATCTGGGACGGATGAAGTATTTTTCTAATATGTTTATAGGTGTTGTATATTTTTAATACTTTGAATAATGAAAAGTTAAAAAATTGTTTATCTAAAAATCTTATTTTAAAATTTTGTAAGGGCGGTAAAATTTAGGAAGGGCCTCGATGGTTCCATTTGAATTTGGGACGGGGGACCTCACAAAGTCACCTGCGGCGCTTTGACGAGGTTGGCCTGAATCCAGGTCGGCCTCTTCCAGTTTGGCTGCTTGGGTAAAAAGGTATTAGGATTTAGGTCTTCACTTCCTTGATGGGAATGACTCCAGTTAGGTCGTAGGTGGCAAGTCTCCTGTACAGAAAAAGTGTACTACATTGTACCACTAAGTTATATGACTCGTAATTTATGTTCAAATGTGATTGGTGGTACACGAGTAATACACTTTGTGATACATGAGATCTTGACTCAATAAATAGGGTATATTCTCTTGTTCACAAGTAGTCTAAGATGTAATATCCGTGTACCACCGAGCTATATGACCCATGACCCACAACCCACGACCCATATTTTGGTGTTACATGGAATGGTACAGTTTGTTGTACATGATATCAAGACTTGTTTTTAAGGGGTTTTACTTGTTAAATTTCCATCTATATTACAATAGGCCTTGGATTATACGTGTGCAATTGTTAAAAGCTATTCAGAAGTCAGGATTTACTTTTTTTTTATTATCAAATTCCTATAGTCTAGATTTACTCTCAATTCCAAGTGTGTGAAAGGCTGTTAGAGTTCGGTTCAATTCCTTTAGTTTTCACCGAGTTTATGATTGCTTCTTCCGCCTCAATTTCGACTTTGTTGGTCCTTTTCATCCTCCAATTTGGGTACTGCAAATCCTTAGTCTATTTGGAGTGGGTTCAATGGATCTACAAAACCCAAAACCCAAAAATTGGATTGGAGTGGGTTCATCAATCTTTGTAAGATATCTCTCTGAATCAGATTTGCCTTCTTCCTTCGAGTTTTGAGCTGCAATATTTTAATTTATTTTGTTTTGTGTTCTTCTGCTTTCTTCCTAGCTTATTTTTGTTTCTGTATTTCCTGACATAAATCTCGGTAACCCACCCATCCACACCATCACAACTACTACTCTATCTTGATAGGGCAGTCAATAGGTTGCCACATAGGCTTTGATTTGTCATTTCTTGGTGAAGAAATCTATCTTGGCATAAATTTTCCAACCACACCTTTCACTCTCCCTTCCCTCTTCTTCATCTTTTCCGGCTTCAATGCACCTTTGGAGCCCTATGTATTTCTTCTTTAGAATTCAATGGTAACTTTGTAATAGTAATAACTACATCAATTGATTAATCTTCGAGCTATTTTCTGAATTAAAATTTGTTATGTATTTTTTTTATAATTTTTTTTAAAAAATTATAAAAACGTCATTTGTAGTACTGTTTTGGTACTACAATTTTTTTTTTTGTTATTTAGAAAAAAAACACTCACTTTGTCCTAAAATTATTATCTTGGTTCACCTACCACACGCATTAAAAAAATTTGATTTGATTATAAAAATTAGTATAATGTGTAATTTTATTTGAAATTTATGTACATGTTACTTATAATTAAAGAATGAAAAAAAGTAAACGTAAAATGGTGAAAGTGTTATCCTAAAATAGTAAGTTACGAAATGATAATTTTTTGAAAAAAACAAAAAATAAAAGTAAGACAATAATATTAGGAGGGATGGAGAGTTTATCAAATTATCATTTGAAAATAGTCCGTTTGTCTCGAAAAAGTTATACATTTCAAAAATCTAAAAATGTTAGGATAGTATAATTGATTCTCAAAGTTCCTAATTTCCATATGTAATTTAGGCAAATACTTAGGTAACAGTTGTAAGAGTATTTTTTGTAAAACAGATCTTCTTTATTTTGACCTACCGTGTGTTGATGGATTAAACCATGAGAATATAAGATTTCGAATTAAGATCTGTAAATTATAACTCGGGTATGATATTTTCTTTTTCAATTTTATTCCCCATCAAAACCATTATAAAAAATAAAAAGAATATTCATGTTACGAATGACAACTCAACCTATCGCAAATAGCTTTTAAGCTTTGTCAATTTGATGGTCAATTCATTGGTAGGCAAAGGGAAGGGAGGGACTATTTTTATTTGATATGCCTGGCCCAAACCCGGTCACGAGCAAGGCACGAGCTATCATCACGTGCCGATCATGCATATGAGGCCCAGCTAGCGAAGTAAGTGTAACTCCCGCCCAAAAGGCATAGGCCTGCGGGCCATGCCCGGACACCACACTTATGTCTAGCAAAGGAACCAGATTCATCCCATCCAAACCTGGTCGAGTGTTGGCCCTGCCTGCCCGACCAAAGGCCACCCCTTGGATCTACATCAAGTGCACATTGAATATCCGGGCAGAGCCCTGCTCGCCCCAGTACATGCCAAGCAGAAAGTACCGGAGGCTTGCTCTCCATGACAAGTCAAAGGTTTCCATACTTGAGCAGGATACTTGCCTTATCTGCTCCTACATCTGCGCGGCCAGCCGCCTATCATGCCTTAAATCAAGGAATTCTCTCCTTGATTGATTTGACAACTATGGAAACTGAATCCTAGACGGATTCAACCACATTGGGGGACCTATAAATACCTTTCCACAATCATTAACAAGGTACACACTTTTCTTGAGCCTTGGCACTCTGTCAAATTGCTTTCAGACTTACACACGAGACTTACTCTCACGCTGGAGGGGTTTCGCGAGGCCCTGCTTTGCACTTCTACTCAGGTTTTCTTGTGATCTTAACAGGCTCAAGGAATGTGATTCGAAGCCCAGATATCCTACCCACTACAAGGACGGCCCAAGCTGTGATTTTGCCACATTATTATTTTTGTTTTTGTAGGTAACTTGGGTTTGTTCGTAGTTGACTTTTGTTGTTGTTGTTGGAGGGGTAAGAAGGGAGAAATAGTAAAGTCTTCCATAGGTTTTGAATTTTGAGTTTGAAAACGTCCGGCCCACGCTTTTGAAAGTGGGAAATATATATACTATTACTATATAATGGAAAATTTTATCCTAAGTTACGTTTCCAAATTATTTATTGTTGTAAAACTAGTCTCAAGAGTAAAATTAAGTTTTTATTGAAAACAATAAAATATTATTGCAACAATCTCATTTATTTTGCTAAAAATTTGAATATTTCATAATTGATTTTCTTTTGAAATTAATGAATTATAATCAATTATTATTTAAATATTTTGTTTCTTTTTATGCGATATCCAATGAACTGTTTCCTCAAAATGTCTCAATCGTATTATTTGATTTTGATTGATTTACATTAAATTCATCTTTTAAGTTTGATACATGATGTCACAAACGTAACGGCAAATAAATGTGTTTTTTCTTTAATTTTTGAGTTTTGTTTTTTTTTCGTTATATAGTTTACAGTGATCCGACACCAATAAAATCATAAGCATATATTGGAATATTCGCATACTGCCTTCTCCATACTTCAATCAAGTCATACTTGCCGGGATACAAAATCTAGTCATGGAGTAAAATACACCCAAAAATCTGTTCAAATATTAATCTCTTCTCTTACCCTGTTAAGGCCACCAATACTATCGCCTGCCATTTCTGGCGGGATTTCGTCGAGCAGTTAGAATGCATGTTGTAAATGTACAGAAAACTTGCATAGAGGTGAGTCAAGTACAGTTTTGAGTATATATTTTATTCATTTCCGTAGCAAGTAATGTACTAATTAGTTATTGTTTACTGTATGATTTCACTGGTTAAAAATTGATTTGATTCAATATTTGATAATTGAGAGCCAAAAATTAATTTAGAAAGTGGTGATCATATTCCATTCAATATCTTGTTTGAATATTTTGTGAGTGAAATTTGACCCTCCTTTTGGGACTTGTGTTGAAACTTGAAAGTGATCCATTTTATCAGACAAAGGGCCTCACTTTAACTATATTAATGGCTATTTAAGTGATTCTTCAACTTAAACATGTTTGATATTCTTTTGTCATCTTACATAGAGAGATAACTGATAAGATCATCTAAAATTAGTATGAACTTTTAAGTCAAAAGTGGGCAATTTAACGCGTATCTCTAATTTCTAAGATGATAAGCAATTAAAAGCTTTTTAATCATAACTAATTTTAAAAAATCATGATAGATTGTTCCGTATTGGCTTGATTAGTATATGTCCCAGAATTCTTGTTGCAGTCCGATTATGAATTCAGGTTGAAAGACAATGATTGATTTAAAATTGGAAGAAAAAGGGTGAAGGTGTTGTCCTATGAATCAGATTATGGTCGTCAAGGGAAAACGTCAAACTAATTTTCTTTTCTTTTCTTTGGCTTTAGAAAGTACATTATATCAGAAAGATGACATAGTGTGACAGTTTATGCGAATGTCATAATTGTTTCAGTTTCATTTGAAATGAGGAAAATCATGTATATTTCACATTTTTAACTTATCTTCAACAGCCAGGTTGAGGTACAAGATTAAATTTCCGCAGTGTGGATTTCAGGATATATTGTGTGTTGAGAGATTTGGAAAAGACTCGAGAAAAGTTGTCAAGTAGAAGAAATCTTTCATGCTACTTCTCGAGTGTGAAAGCTATATAGGAGGAAAGGAACTGTCGCGTGTGACATGAAAACTTCTTATGCTGGATGAACTAGGCATTCCTTCCCCTTTAATTTTTTGATTCAACAACGTTAATTCACCTTTTGTTTTTCATGTCGACTGATATAAGAATATTGTTTTGTCCTGGCAGCATAATAATTTTGTAACATTTTGATTGGCAGGCCTGTGTCGGTGATATCATTTGAAAGCAACCATTTTAGTGATATTCAGTCATCTAAATCTATAATAATCTGATTTGAATTAGTCATGCTCGACATGGTCACCAATTAAATAACTAAAATTTAAAATCATTTCTATCGCTAACTGAAAATGATAGGAGAAAAAGTCTCTGCTCCTTGAACCTACGAGTTTTCTCTTGGATTCAACCTTTTAATGATCATTCAATCGCTTGATAGCATATACTTTGTCTTCATCTCAAACTATTCCAACAATGTCTTTTGCTTTTATCAATCTCTTCATCTTAACCTTTCTCCTACCATTTTCAGCAGTTGCTAAGGATAATGGTAGGGTACCCTTGGGCACATCTCTCCGAGCAACTGACCACTCAAAGCCATGGCTTTCACCTTCTAATGATTTTGCATTCGGGTTTCAGAAAATTAAAGATATAAATCTCCACTTGCTTTGTATATGGTACTATAAGATACCGGACGAAACTATAGTCTGGTACGGAAATGACGGTAATTCTGTGCCGATTGGATCAAAAGTTGAACTAAGTGCTGACCGAGGGCTAGTGCTTAGTGATCCCAAAGGCAAAGAGTTGTGGATTTCTGAGTCCGTTCTCAATGGTGTTTCTTATGGTTTTATGAATGATACAGGAAACTTTGTGCTTTTTCGTAATGACTCTTTCAAGTTATGGGAGAGCTTCAGGTATCCAACGGATACCATTTTGCCTACACAGATAATGGAGATTGGTGGGGAGCTTTCCTCTCGTCGCAAAGAAATGGACTTCTTAAGAGGAAGGTTCCAGTTTCGTATGCTTTCAACTGGGGACTTTGTCCTTAATACTCGAAATATGGAGAGCAATTTCGCATATGTTGCTTACTATGTCAGCAACACCTCTGATCTTTCGAATTCAACAAACTCTGGGTACCAAGTGATCTTCAATGAGACAGGGTACATGTATGTACTCAGAAGAAATGGCCATAGATTTGACCTCACCCCACCGATGCAACTTTCAGCTGCAAGTTACTATTTTAGAGCAACTCTCAGTTTTGATGGAGTCTTCACCCAATATTATCACTCTAAGAATACTACTGGCAATCCAAGCTGGACACCAGTATGGTCTCAGCCAGAAAATATATGCCGTAGTTTCAGTGGAGGATATAGTAGTGGGGCTTGCGGGTATAATAGCGTCTGTAGGCTTAATGATAACAGAAGGCCAATATGTGCATGCCCACAAGGTTATACGTTGCTTGATCCTACTGATACTTATGGTAGCTGCAAGCCAAATTTCACTCTGAGTTGCTATGATGGGCTCAGTTCTGGGAAAAATGTATACGAGATGGTGGATCTTATCGGTACCGACTGGCCAGTATCTGACTATGAGCTCCTAAGGCCTAGTAGGGAAGAGGATTGCAGAAGTTCTTGCTTGAACGACTGTTTCTGCGCTGCTGCATTTTACAGTAGCGGTAGCTGTTGGAAGAAGAAGCTACCACTTGCATTTGGGAGAAAGGAGAGTACAGTCGATGGGAAAGCTCTTCTCAAATTTAAGAAAGTCGATGTACCTCCGGGAACCCCTCGTACTCAAATTCCAGGAAAGAAGGACCAAGGCACTTTGATCTTAGTGGGATCACTGCTTCTAGGTATCTCTGTGTTTGTTAATTTCGTACTGGTTGGTGCAGCTTTTTTGGGTTTCTTTCTCATGTATCACAAGAAAATAGTCAAAACACGCAAAACTAGTGGCGATGTGGAGACTAATTTGCGATGTTTTACTTATAAAGAGTTATTAGAAGCTACGAACGGGTTCAATGAAGAATTGGGAAGGGGTGCTTTTGGCACAGTGTATAAAGGAGAGACGCAGACAAGCTCAAAAGGTAATGTGGCACTGGCAGTGAAGAAATTGGTCAGAGTGGTTCAAGATGGTGAGAAGGAATTCAGAACTGAAGTTAATGTGATTGGCCAAACGCATCACAAGAATTTGGTTAGGTTGCTTGGATTTTGCGATGAGGGGGTGCATCGTCTATTAATTTACGAGTATATGAGTAATGGGACCGTAGCAAGCTTCGTTTTTGGAGATACAAAGCCAAGTTGGAAACAGAGGACCCAGATTGCTTTGGGCGTTGCTAGAGGGCTCGCATACCTTCATGAAGAGTGCAGCACTCAGATTATCCATTGTGATATAAAGCCTCAAAACATACTTCTTGATGATTATCACAATGCTCGGATTGCTGACTTTGGGTTGGCAAAACTTCTGATGATGAATCAGAGTCAAACTGATACCGCGATTCGAGGTACAAAAGGGTATGTGGCGCCTGAATGGTTCAGGAACACCCCGATTACTACAAAGGTTGATGTATATAGCTTTGGTGTCTTGCTAGTAGAGATCATTTCTTGCCGAAGGAGCTTGGAGGATTTGGTGACTGGTGGAGCTGAAAAGTTAATTCTAACTGATTGGGTTTGGGACTGCTATAAGGATGGAAAACTGAGTGCTTTGATTGAAAATGATGTAGAGGCATCAAATGATTGGAAGAAGCTGGAAAGGTTTTTGATGGTTAGTATTTGGTGTGTTCAAGAAAACCCTTCCTTGAGGCCTACAATGAGGAAGGTCAGCCAGATGCTCGAAGGAGTTATTGAAGTAGCCAACCCACCTCGTCCATTCCCTTGTTCATCCATTAGTTGAGATCGGTTTCTGTTTCCTCACACCAGAGATTCGTAGTATCTATTCCAAATTTATTTCTGTTTTTCATTGACAGCATCTGAGTATGTATTCTAAAATATTTAATGAGATTTTTAGTAAGATTATCAGGTTGTAATTGCTGCGGAAAATTTCCATTTCAAGATCAGGTTTTTATAGTAAGGGGAGCCACCAAGCACTCACCATATTCAGCCCTAGCGACTCTTGATTAGTAAGTGAAGTCTCCCGTTCAATGATACTAGGCTGGTTTGCCCAATCTTGGGCAGAGGTCAAGAACAACATATACTTCTTAATAGGCTATTGTGGCACCAACTCACAAATTTTCAAGCATAAATATTTCACCTTTTGGAAATATTGAGCTATTGGGCTTTTCCTTGATTGGTATTAGCAGAAAGCCTAGCAGTGTCCTTGGTGGAAAGTTTCTCTACCCCCAACACACACATATCCGTGGGTGATTCCTTGTCTGGACTATTATCAATTAAATCCTTGTGGACAGAGCTTCACAACACAAACAAGGCTTTCCCAAACTTGCTCTTCCATTTTCTTCTTGACTTTGCATTTTCTGCAATGTCTGCTGGTATCTCAGCATCTACTAGATCAACAATCCCCAAATTACCAATACTGAGATTTTGTGTTTGTAAGCTTCTTTACGCTGAGCTGGTTCACTGCTCGTCCATTGACGTTCATACTGGATACTGAAAAATGAAGCAACCGGCCAGCATTTTCCAACTTTGATGCCCTCCTTGAGATCCATCATCATCGAGCTCTCAAACGGACAGCTTTGATACCATGCAAAGAGACAACACACTCTCTAAACTGCAACTAGAGACACTAGACTGCACGACTAATATTGTTAAGGAAGAACCAAAAAAGAAAAATAGGATGAGAGGGGAACAAGAGCTAAATTTGGGAGAACAGACTATAGAATTGCAGAAGAATGAAAATTCTGAACTCTGATTCATCCGAGTGTCTTGCATAGGCATCTTCTAGATTAGCTAGTGATCACTAGAACAAGAAAATTAGGAAAGATACATGAATATGTGATACTAACAGATTGGTGAACAAAAACCTTTCGACTACTCTGATACAACAATGTTCTTTGTTTTGCTTACCTACAAAACTCTAGCCTTCTACATCCATATCACATATTAGTATTGTTGTGAATGGTATGACTCGATTATCCAGGCAATGGGTAAGTCCTTCGAGAACTTTTGGGTTTATCGCACGAAGGCTGTAGCATCATGTTTGGATAAGGCGATTGCATCAGACACGGCAGTCGCGTCACGTTGGAGGACTCCCAGTACATGAAGCGATCGCGTTAGGCGACCGCATCACTTTAGCTCTGAAGATGAAGCAGTTGCGTTCAGGAAAAGAAAGTGGCCGCGTTGTGACAAGGCGGTCGCGTTACATGGAGTAACGCGACCACGTCAGTGCGGTAAAACAAATTTTCTGTTGCCTATTTTAATTCGGTTTAGGGTTGGGCATTGTATCCCTGTATATAATTGTAACCCTAAAACGTGTAAAAAGTTGACAACAATAAAATTTCAATAATCCGTTGACCCTAATCTCTCTCTTTATTATCTTTGATTGATCTAGCTATACTCTGTGATTGTTTGCTATTTGCTTCAGCTCTGCACAACAAATTTCTTCCTTTTTTTTGTTTTTTATTTTTGTAAGCCCAGCAATCCCGAAACACCAATTCCAATAAACTTATGGAAGAAACATTGAAAAGCTGGTGTATGACAAGCTGGTAGCTTTGGTGGTCATACTTTTCTCATATACTAGTACAATTGTTGTTGATGATTTTCACTATCTATTGTTTTGTTTCTCTTACGTGACTCGTGTAACTGATGTTGTGTAGGAAAATCAGTTTTTCTTGGTAAGGGAAGAGCCGTTCAGCTCACTAGCTCAGTACTTCGGTCCAGCCACTACTCAGAAGAAAGTGATGATATTACACGCTATATATGATCTCTTTGCAAAGGTAATCCAACTCTTCTAGATATTTTACCAGTGTTTTAATTACTACAGTCAGTTTTGTCATCATGAACATGTAATTTATTTGGTATTTTAGTCAACTTTCCCTAAGAAAATCACAGGGACTCCTTGCTGATCCGTGACCCTGCTAGATTTAGCAGCCTATTTTGATAAACTTGAAAATCACATGCTCTAAACAGAAATTTTGTAGCAATGCCAACCTTTACCTTTGGTAATTGGGAGTGTTGTGATTCGCGGGGCTTTCTATTACTCCAGCGTGTAGCAAAAGCCGTACTTTTTAACATCCAGACCATAAAAGATGTCTAGTTAGCCTTTGTGTTGATGATCCTAAGTTGCTTCTTCGTTAGAGGCCTCTTAGATCAGAGAGTAGTAGGAAATGTAACTCCAAATGCTGGGGCTGGACTCGTGCCATTCATGGTTGATTGGCATTGATTCAACCAATTAACTTTGAGCAACATATTTTAACCAACATCAAACATGCTATGTTTCACCCAATTCCATACATACATAATCGAGGGTGTTGAGATAATTACATACACATCCTTAAACAAAATCCATCGTATGGATATATAAGATCATGAGGCCAACCCACTTGCAGCAACGTCGTTTTGAGTTAAACTAGGGGAATTTATATTTCTTGACGACGTGAGGAAATATATCCATTTCAAGAAGCAAACAGTTGTATAAGAATATAACTGAAAGCAGGGTGAATCCAATCCGAAAGTTGGGGTACGAGTAGGCTTGGCAATTGGGTGAATTGAGACGGGTAATGGTTTGAAACGTGTAAATCCAAGGCAAGTTTTATGGTCTTCGGTCCTACCATGGCCTAATGCATTTTGGTCTCACATAGAAAATGAATTTTAATGTTACTATACATTACGTTCAGCATTGGCAAATCAAAACACTTCTATTGCTGGCAAAAATTCCTCCCTGTTTAGTTGACTTGACTACAAAAATTGGAAGCAGAGTCTCGCTGGAATTTAGGAACTTGGTCCCTCATCAAACAATTATTGAAACCAAAGCATCTTCAGTTCACCTTCTCCACAGCTACAATGCTTGACTCTAGAAATCAGCTTTCAGTTGACTTAACAAAATACTCCATCCCTTCCATAAAAAAAAAGTTTCATTTTGACTGGTCAAACTTTTAAAAATTGTAACTTTACTTACTTAGTCATTAATCATTTCTAATTCTAATAAATATAAATTCTTCTGTGCACTATAATGTCTTCTTAACATTGTCATTTATGCTTGTGTAAGCTAAGAAATAGATTTTTCATGTTTATTCGTTTTTGAATCGAGTAAAAATACATTGATATTGGTTTTAATTAGTAATTAAATGAGGGTCGAATAAAATCCGAGCAAGATTCAAATCTGAAAAATTTAGGACATGAATCAAGCTTTGAAATATTTGGGAAATAATCCGATTTCCAATAATATCTTAAAAGATCGGATTTGGATTTAACATTTACGATCCGAATCTAATCCATTGACGGTCTTACTTTACCTCCCTTAATTTGAATTAAAAGCTAGTATATCCTTTTCTAGTAATAGGAGTACTTTTTTTTTTTTTTGAGATAAACCAGAAATAAAAAAGAGACAATTTTTTTTGGGCCCAAGGGTAGAAAAATATTTTATTTATAGACCTGAAATTATTATTATTATGATCAAAATCATTTCAGCAATGGCTTATACCCTTCTTCATCTCCTTTTCATACTATTTCTCCTTCCAATTTCAGCCTTGGCACAAAGTAATGGCACGATAGCTGTAGGCTCATCACTTACAGCAACAAACAATGCTATCTCATGGCTTTCCCCTTCTGGTGATTTTGCATTTGGGTTTCAACAAATCCAAGGCAATGATCACTTCCTTCTTTCTATATGGTATGACAAAATACCTGACAAAACCATCGTCTGGTTTCCAAATGAAGCACCTGCCGTGCCAAGGGGGTCGATGGTGGAGCTAACTGCTAACCACGGATTAGTCCTCACAGACCCTCGAGGAACACAACTGTGGAGTTCTCAGCCTGTTCGTAATCAAGTTGCTTATGGTGTCATGAATGATACCGGAAGCTTGGAGCTTTTAGGGATCAGCGACACTATCAGGATATGGTCGACCTTTGAACATCCATCAGATACCATGTTGCCCGGACAAAGAATGGAAAGAGGGGGGGAGCTTTACTCGCGAACGACTGAAGGAAACTTCTCCAGGGGAAGGTTCCAACTCCGTTTTCTTCTTGATGGAAATCTTGTTCTGAATCCCCGAGAGGTAGGCTCCAATTTTGCTTACACAGCTTACTACATCAGTGGCACAGATGATGCTTCAAATTCTTCAAGTTCTGGATTACAAGTGATCTTCAACGATACGGGGTACATGTATATCTTGAGAAGAAATGGCCAAAGATCTTATCTCAGACCTCAAGTGGAACTCGGAGCTGAAGAAAATTATTTTAGAGCGATTCTCCATTTCGATGGGGTTTTCATCCAATACTATCATCCGAGGACTTTCATTGGTAACCCAGGCTGGACTGCAGTATGTTGGGTGCCCTATAACATATGTAAAGAAGCCGTGGGGGTTTGCGGGTATAACAGCATTTGCCGGCTTGATGAACACCATAGGCCAAATTGTGAATGCCCACGAAGGTATTTGTTAATTGATCCAAATGACACGTACGGAAGCTGCAAGCCGAATTTCAGTCCAAGTTGTAATGAGGATGTGCCAAGTACTTCTGAGGGAAGTTTATACGATGTTGAGGAGCTAATTGATACTGATTGGCCAACTTCAACCTATGAGCATATGAATCCAATTACTGAGGAGGAATGCAAGAGCTCTTGCTTAACTGATTGTTTCTGCGCCGTTGCCAGATATTGGGGTTATAATTGTTGGAAGAAGAAATTTCCACTTTCAAATGGACGAATGGACCGTGTAGTTAATGGGAAGGCTTTCGTCAAATATAGAATAGGTGATCTACCTCCAGGAAGTTCTCGTCCACCTGCCCCAGGCACGAATTCTAGTCAACCTGCCCTGGGCACGAAGAAGGATAGGGAGTCTTTGTTCCTTGCAGAATCAGTTATCAGTGCTCTTGAGTAGTTCTGTTTTTGTCAATATCATATTGATTTTTGCAGCTTGTTTGGGTTTCTTCCTTCTCTACCGAAAGAAAACCGTGAAGCTTCCCTTTAATAGTATCACCGTGGAAACTAATCTGCTTTGCTTTTGCTATAAAGAGCTTGTACAAGCAACCGATGGGTTCAAGGAAGAACTAGGAAGGGGTGCTTTTGGCATAGTCTATAAAGGGGTGATAAGCACTCCAACTTCAACAAGCATTATCGCGGTGAAGAAACTGGATAGAGTGGTGCAAAACGGAGACAAGGAATTCAAAACCGAAGTAGATGTGATTGCCCAAACGCATCAGAAAAATTTAGTCAGGCTGCTTGGATTTTGTGACGAAGGAGAGAACCGTCTATTGGTTTACGAGTACATGTGTAATGGCACTCTAGCAAGCTTCCTCTTTGCTGATAAGAAGCCAAGCTGGAAACAGAGGATTCAAATTGCATTGGGGGTTGCAAGGGGACTATCGTACCTTCATGAAGAGTGCAGCACTCAGATTATCCATTGTGACATAAAGCCTCAAAACATACTTCTTGATGAGTATTACAATGCTCGGATATCCGACTTTGGTTTGGCCAAGCTTTTGAAGATCAATCAGAGTCGAACAAATACTGCCATCCGAGGAACAAAAGGGTATGTTGCGCCCGAGTGGTTCAGGAACACTCCTGTCACGATCAAAGTTGATGTATATAGCTTTGGAGTGCTTTTACTGGAGATCGTTTCGTGCCGAAGGAGCGTGGAAAATTTGGAGATTGATGAAGAGAAAGCAATATTAACTGATTGGGTATGGGACTGCTTTCAAGATAGGAAATTGGATGAATTTGTTGAGAATGATTCGGAGGCCTTGAGTGATAGGGAGACACTTGAAATGTTTGTGAAGGTTGGTATTTGGTGTATACAAGAAGACCCATATTTGAGACCAACCATGAGGAAGGTTACCCAAATGCTAGAAGGTGTTATTCAAGTTACTGAGCCTCAACCCCCCTTCTCTTTCTCTGTTCATGGCTAAGAAGTCTCACTGCAGATATTTACTACATTTGGCCCGTTCATTTTTGATATACCCGGCCCAAACCGGGTCACGAGCGAGGCACGAGTTAGCATCACGTGCCAGACACGAGCATAATGCCGCTTGGGCCCACAGCCCAGCGAGCAAGACGAGACAACCCAGCGAGCACCGAGCAGCACAACCCTCACTTAAACCTGGGCGGACAAAGGGCTTGTCTGTCCGACCAGGGACCATGATCGGGACTCATGCATGCTTCGCAAAGGAATCATGCTTACTTCGCCTGGGCGGGCATCGGCCTGGCCTGTCCGACCAGGGGCCGATCTTCAGACTGACAAGTTCAGAGATCGATACAAATAGAATAATCGGGCAGAGCCTTGCTCGCTCGAGCACACACCAAGCTGGGGACGCTAATAGCTTGCTTTCTAAGGCAAGTCAAGGGTTTCCATGTTTGGGCAGAATCCTTACCTTATCAACTCCCATAATTGCGCGGTCAACCGCCTGTTTCGCCTAGAATCAAGGGATTTCCTCCTTGATTATCTCGGCGACTATGGAAGCGAATCCTAGGCAGTTCAATCACCTTGAGGGCCTATAAATACCCCTCCATAGCCATTAACAAGGTACACACACTTTCTTGAGCCTCGTTACTCTGTCAATTTACTTCTTGACAATCACTCGATACTTACTCTCACGCCGGAGGGGTTTCGCGAGGCCTTGCCTTGCACTTCTTCTCAGGTGTTCTTGTGATCTTTACCAGGCTCAAGGAGGTCGATTACAAGCCCGGATATCCTACCCATCTCAAGGGCGGCCCAAGGCGTGCATTTTGCCACATCGGTTTGGTTCCGTTCTTAGGAAAGCGAAGTTCATCACTTCCTTCTAAATTTTTCGGTAAAATCTTTCACTATTCTTCTATTGCAATGGTGGTAAGGGTAGCAAACACCATGCCACCGCAAGCAATCAACAGTGGCGACCACCAAGTGAAACAACCCTCCCCCAGCGCCGCGGGATGCAAACCCGGGAACCAAAAGGTGGGCTGCAGGCGGGCGGCTCGGCAATGAAGTGCCATTCGTGGAGGGCAAATCTCCCAACATGCCGGCGGCCGGGCAAGCCAAGCGTGATGCCGGTGGTTATTAATGAGAGACGGGATGCTCGTTCTCAAGATCTCAGGATGCAGCTTAATCGCCAGCGGGAGAACAGTCAAGGTAGCCATGTTAATCAGCCCGGACAACACCTTGATCAACAAGCGGCTTTACAAATCTGAGCAGTATTACAGTAAGATGTATGCTCTCAATCAGCAACTGCTCGCCTTGGGCCATGCCGGTGCCGATTGCGAGCGTGGCAATACTGCACTTAGCAACCCGGCTTTGTTGGAGATGGCCTGCCTCCCAGCGGTTGCCGCGCCTAGCGAGCAGCGTGCCATCGTAGATCCACATACCGTCGAAAGGGCGGAGGCGATAAAAGCGGTGACGACGGTGAGAGCGGATATAGTCGCCCGACATCATTCCCACCGGCGCCACCATCGCCATGAGCACTATGCAGAGAGGAGAGTCATGGCCGCCGTAGAGATCGGGAATGCGTAGAGGCTGAAGCACAGCGGCCAAAGTATAAAGCCCGCATCACCCAGGAGGTTGGGTCCTCCTGCGCGCCCACCTTTTGCCCGCATGTGCGTGGCGATGCCTCGGACCCCGCCCATTCTTGAAGGCGACGGAAGAGCGTAGAGAAGCGGTGTCAGAAGATGGAGGCCATGAAAAGGGACATGGCAAAACAAATGGCAAGCCTAGCCGTGGCCAAGCCGGTTATGGCGCTACTAAGCATTGGAGGCGGCCCTTTCACTCGAGAGATTGAAAATCGCCACCGCACAAGGGATCATCTTCCCGGTTTGACAAATATTTTGGGAAGAGCGGGCAAGCGATTGGCTCCGATCATTCGAGGCACAAATTCGGATGGTCAGATATTGAAGCCTTGAAAATGCGGGCATTCGAGGAGCCCTCGGAGGGAAAGGCGCAAGCACAGTTGGGCGAGTTCCCAGAGGAACCATTGGGGCTGGGCGGTGCTCAGAAAAGTTTTGGAAGAATTCGGAAATCACGGGCCCACCAGAAGAATCGTTTCGACCTTGCTAAGATTAAGCAAGGAGATACAGAATCTACGGCGATTATCGAAAAGGTTCGAGGAGATGCTCGAGCAGTGACGCGACCGGTGACCGGAGATAACATTTTGCTATCTCAACAACATGAGGGCAGGGCCACTGAAGACTATGCTAGCAATGAACACGGGGGCTTCTAAGGCGAGTTCTTTGGCGAACTCTCATCTGTTTTGCTTTCGGCCAAGGCGTCAAGCGGATAAAGCCAAAGGCAAAGACAAGGCTCATGGCGGCTCGGCCTCGCCCGGTGACGAGCCGGAGAACCGCCGCTCGAGCAAGGATAGGAGAAAATCATCCACCCACGGGCAAAGGTTGTTCAGAGAATCTCAGTTTACCCGTTAAACACGGCGGGGAAGATATCATGCTCGGTGGGAGATGCCTGCCTATCCTATCCTCTTGATCCAGAGCTCGAGTATACTCGAGACAACACAAAATCTTGTGAATACCACCATGGCAGCCACACTTGAGGCGTAAGGTGTTGAAAGAGAGATTCAAAAGGCGATCAATGCGGGCAAGTTAGACCGCTTCAAGAAAGACCAGGGCGAAGGAAACAATGCCAACAATAATCAAGGGAGACCCCCAAGAGGAAGAGGCGGCCAGGCCCCTCAAATTCGGGGGGTGATAAACATGATTCAGGAGGAGCTCCCGTCCAACACACAGCTCGGGAAACACATATATTCCTTGTCAGGCGATCAACGCCCCAATCTGGAGGCGGGGAAGCGAGCATATGTTTTCTCGCGGCGAGCTAGCGAGCACTCCATTGGCATCAGAGCGGCCTACGGTCATTTCTGCCTCGTCAACAAGCTGGCGGGTTCACGAGTTTTTTGGATACGGGGCGTGCGGGGACATCATGTACTATTCTGCTTGAGGATTGGAGTTCAGATACCATGTTAAAGCCGTATTTGGGAAAGCTTGAAGGCTTTACCAATCACCAGTGGGGGTTAAAGGCACGATCAGTGGAGGTATTCATGGGTGATGGGGCCCAAACACGGATTGAGATGATCACATTCTTGGTGATCGACCTAAAATCGACATACAAGCTGCATTTTAGGTGCTCGGCGATGGCCAAATTCGAGATGGTCACCTCCATTCCCCACGAGAAAGCCAAGTTCTATCTGAGAAAATGGAGTGGGGATCCTCAGCGGCAAGCCAGGGCAATGTGGGAGTATGTCAGGGAGGCTCGGAAGAAAAAACAGCGATTGTGGACATTCCCGATCGGTCGAGCGATTCCTCAACCGATTGTGGACCTTCCGATCCTGCAATGGTTTCCGTGAGCCTACCCGGCATCCACTTCCATCAATAATATCGAGCTCGGGAGACCCAGGATAAAGCGGTGAGCCCATGGAAATAGAGTCCCAGAGCAAGCTCGGTCGAAACTTCAGAGGATCCGGCCCAGGCCCTTCTAGGCCTTGAGAAGCGCCTAAATCACGGGATATTGAGTTGGACACTTTGCAAGTCGGGACGAGCGATATTCAACGAGGGGGGCTGGAAGAGGTCATCATCAATCCAACATACCAGAGCAAAAAATTAAAATCGGGAAGGCCATGCCTCTGAAGCTCGGGCAAGATTGATTGATTTGTTGAAGAAACGACCTTGATGTGTTCGCGTGGGCGGTTGAAGACATGAGGGGCATTAGTGAGAGCATTGCCGCCACGACCTCAATGTCGACCCTACCTTAGGCCCGTCCAACGGCGGCCAAGGCGATACTACTTTGAGAAGAATGAGGCGATCAAAGCGAGGTCGAAACTCTGAAGGCGAGATATCATCGAGGAGATTCGATGCAGGCACGGCTAGCTAATGTGGTGATGGTAAAAAGGCAAATGATAAGTGGCGAATGTGCGTGGACTTCACCGGCTTAAATAAAGCTTGCAGAAAAGCTGCTATCCATTGCCCGCATCGATATGCTTGTCGATTCTATAGCGGGTTCGAGATGCTCGGTTTCTGGGCCAGCGTACTCGGGATACCACGAGTCAAAATGAGCAGCGGGATAAAGCGAAACGACCTTAGAGCGGTGGCGGCCTCTTGCTACAAAATGATGCCGCCGGGCTCAAAAATCACGAGGAGCCACTTATCGGCGCATGGTCAATAAGGTGTTCGGCTCTCAAATAGGCGAGAAATATGGAGGCTTACATAGATGACATGGTCATCAAAACCAAGGCAGCGACCATACTCTTGACTTGGCGAGACATTTGCCAACTTGCAAACACAACATGAAGTTGAACAGAGTAAGTGCGCTTTCGAGGTCGGCGAGGAAGTTTGGGATTCATGGTCAACAGTAGCGGCATAGAAGCCAACAGGAGAAGATACAAGCCTGCTCGACATGGAGCGACCCTCTTGCATCAAGCACATCCGGCTAAGCGGCGAGAATCATTGCCTTAGGGCGCTTCATTTCTCGATCGGTGAAAAGTGCCTCCCTTTCTTCAAGGTTAGCGGCAACAAGGGATTTGAGTGGAATGCGGCGTGCCAAGGCCCTCGGCGGCTCGGGGAGTATCTTGGCAAACCACCTCTCCTCAGCGGACCCCATGCAGGTGAGCCTTTATTTGTGTATCTAGCGACCACGGACCGGGCCGTGGCTTGTTTAATTAGGGAGGAACTAGATATCCAAAAACACATTGTACTATGTATCTAAGGCCCTCGATCTGTTGAGGGTCGTTATTTTAATGTTGAAAAATTAGCCTACTCTCTTGTCATAGGCAGAAAATTAAGGGCTTATTTTTACTGCACACATAATCATAGTATACACGGATGCACCAACTAAAGTCTGCACAAACGATACATCGAGGCGGTGCTCAAGCGGTCGTCGAGCTCACGAGTTCCACATAGACTACTTGCCCGAGGCGAGCAATCAAAGCGCAAGCATTGGCCGACTTCTTGGTTGAAACAAGCTTCACCCAGCGAGGAGCACGAGATCAAGCGGCCGAGCAGAGCAAAAGCAATTGCCCAACCCGACCCGACCTCTTGTTGGGATCTTTATGTGGATGGGGCGGCGAGCAAAGTCGGGAGGCGGGCGGCATCCTTCTCGTAGCTCAGATGAAATCACGAGTTCGAGTTAGCTCTCGGTTCAAATTTCACGCATCCAACAACGTTGCGAGTATGAAGCAATGATTGCGGGGCTCGAGCTCGCAACAGACATGGGTGTAGAGGCAGTCACAGTGTACTCGGACTCACAGCTAGTCGTGAACCAAGTCCAGGGGGAATACATGGTACATCACCCCACCACAGTTAGAAATCTTGCGAGCTAGTCAAGGAAAACTTGAAAAATTTCAAGTTTTGGGAAATGATCGGGATTGGCCAGAGCGAGACAACATGCGGCGGACTACTTATCCAAGATAGGCGAGGATAATCTTGCTTTGCTAAATCCCTCGGTAATGATCGAGCATATGGAAACTCCGCCATCGATAGACACTGTAATTATGGACATCGAGCGGCGGCCGAAGTTGGATTGATGATTATAAAGATTACATCGGCGAGGGAGTTACGCATGAGACAAGGTCAAGGCCACAACGATCAGAAGCCAAGCTTGTCGGTACTCGGTAGTTGGGGAATCTTATACAAGCGATCTAGGGTCGGACCTATGCTTCGTTGCGTACCCCGAGCTAGCAGGGTGTTTTGTATGAGGTACATGAGGGGAATGTGGCGGCCACCGGGCACAAGAGCTCTAGCGAAAGGGTCTGCGGCGGGATACTCTTGGATTACCCTTCGAAAGGGCGGAAAAGTATGCTCGCGAATGTGACAAATGCCGAGATCTGCGGACATACCAAGGCTTCCATCCACTATGCAAACCCGGTCGTTGCGGCTGGCCCTTCGACATGTGGGGAATCGATCGATCGGCCCATTCCGGCACAATACAAATACAAATCTGTTGTAGTCACCATAGATTACTTCACGAAGTGGATTGAGGCAAAGCCCTTGGCCAAAATTTCGGAGGCGAATATCATCAAGTTTGTATACGACCAGGTATGGTGCAGATTCGGTCTCCCTCGAGCAATCATATCCGACCATGGGACTCAGTTCTCGGACAAGTTCACGGCGAGAATGTGCTCGCTTTGGGCGTGAAGCAGCAATCGTCCGTTGCTTACCCTCGAGGCAACGGCCAAGCTGCAAACAAACAAGTTACTTGCGCTCTTAAGCGGAATTTAGAAGGCGGCGGGAAAGTGGGCGGAAAAATTACAATCGGCTCGTGGGCGGTTAGAACCCTTGTTCGGGGACCAGCAGGAAACTCCGTTCGCACTCACCTATGGGTCGAGAGGCTATGATCCGGTGGAAATGGCTTTGCCAAGTTACTGAGGTATCACATTCGGCGAGCAAAACAATCAACTTGCAGGGCCATAGACTTAGACTTCTTTGGAAGAAAGGAGGTTAGATGCACGACTCAGAATGGTCAATTACAAACAGAGGGCAAAAGCTCACCATGATAAAAGAGTTCGGCGAGCCTTCTGTGGGGACCTAGTGCTCGGGAAAATTGAAGTGACCGGTCATCGAGGCGAGTGGGGAAGCTGTCCCCTAATTGGGAGGGTCCTTTCAGGAGTTCTTTGGAATAATAAGGGAGGGCACTTACACACTCCAGACTCCAGAAGGAAAAGATCTGAAGCGTCCTTGGCATGCAGACCACCTTAAGAAGTATTATCCCTAGGTCAAGGAAACAAAAGGGCAAGACCTCAGTCCTGTTGAGGGTCATCAATCCTTTATCAATGAAAGGCAAGTCGTTATCATATTTACCGGTTCAGAATTTTCAAAGTTATCAGTGAACTGTTATTCTGCAATTATTTATATTTGTTTGACTAGATTACGCTTTCGCCCGCGAGAGCGACCATGCAGGTCAAAAATTATAAAATCCCTAGTATCGTGAACTCATCCTGCGTGGGGGAGGTGCGGCCATGCAGGGCTCACATACTAGGATGCTCGCCTCGGGCTCGAGTCCATTCCTACAAGATAGCGATTAACTACCTCGGTTCCTACGGTGGCCAGAGCAACAACGTTACCGTATATCTTAACACCCGGAAGATATACCAGCAACCGCCTCGAATTACCCACATCGAGCAAAGGCCTTGCCCGGTTGTTGGTTGCCAATTGAAAGTTGGGCCTTGCCCGCTTGGCAGTCTTCTGGAAGCACACTTACTATAAGCCTTGGTCAGATCTAAGCATTTCTGCCCGGTAAACTATTCGGGTAACATCTCAATCTAAATAATAAGAATGCTTTGTCAGTCTTGTTATTTTAATAAGTCATCCTTGGTTAAATTTATTCATGAATTTTTGCTCGATATATTTTCTGGGGAGCACCAGCACTTGTATTAACGAATGACAGGAAAAAGATACGAGCGAGAAAACAGTTATCGAGCAAACAAACAACTGAATCGAAAGCAAATGCAAGAGATATCTGTCAAATAAATAGCGAATTCTATTACAGTCAGATTAGAAGTTACAAAGCAGAAACCAAAAAATACTGGCGCGCAGGCCAAGCAAAACAAACCTAATCTAAAATGGTCAAGCGCTGGCTCTGGAGGAGGTGGAGGAATCTGCTCTAGAGGAGGTGGAGGCATCTGCTCGGGGGGAGGAAGACCTTGTCTTTGGCTTAGATATTGATCGGTATATTGAAAATTCGGGGCCTTTCGAGCAGCTTCTTGCTCAGCCTTCTGGGCCTCCTCCTCTGCTATCAACCGTGCAGCTTTCTCGCCCTCCAAGGCGTCGATTAGAGAGCACACATTCTCGGCCGGGGGAGTGGGCGGATCCCAAGGCTGGCGGCCATTTTCCTGGTCGACCTTCGCCAAAGATTCCAGCTCGTCGTGAGTATAGGGGACCAAGTGGTGGAACTGGCGAGCCTCCTCGGAGTAGACGTCGGAAACGGCCCACTCAGCCATGGTCTTCATATCAATCACCCACGGCGGCCGGCTGTCTAAGGGCGTGATTGGCGCCATGTGCAAAATAGGGCACTATAGCATCGCTCACAGCCTCATCAAAAGCAGCGGTTAGTTTGAAGTCGTCCTCGAAGGCTATGGATTTCTTATAATCCTCCACAGCAGCTTGCTCGGCGTCCTTCAATCTCTGGAACAGCTCCTCCACATGCTTTCCATCTTTGACGGCTTGCATCTTGGTAGCGTCTCTCGACTGAGCGGTCCCTTTGCTCGCTTGCGCGGCGGATCGGTTGAGCTTTTTCGAGTCGGCTTGATTCTTTTTCACTGGCCGACCAAGTCTTTCTTCGCGGCGGATAGGTCACCGATTACAGGCGACCAACTTCAGTGCGTTCAAGCGATTCGGTTTCTTTTTTCTTGGCCGTCGCAGTTTGGGCCTCCAACTCGTCAGCCAGGCGAGCTACCTGTTCGACCTTCTCTTTTGCGAGGGCCTCATTAGCCAGGCCGTCAGCCTCTGCTTTCTTGCGAGTTGCCTTCTCTTCGTTGTACATCGTAAAGATTGAGTGCAGGTAGAAGCGATCTGCGAACAAAGGAAAGGTCGGACACACGAGACAAGCAAAGGAAAGGACAAATCCAATTCAAAAGCCTTACCTCGCTCAAACAAAGTCCCACGTTCCCAACTAGGACGTGGCCGGCCGTATCTCGATCCCGGGCAAGATCATCATGCAGCGCCCTCTCAATTATACCTTTTCCTACCAGGCCGCCCGGGCTTCCACGAGCATAAAGGTCGATGCCTCCCAATAATGGGGCATCGCCAGAAATTTCTTTCACCAGTGCCCGGGCAGCACTGGTAGTGGAGGGCATCTTGAATCCAGCCTGCCTCGGGTTCTTTGGCTGGGCGGAAGTCGGACAGGGCCAGTGGCTGGGCGGAAGGCGAGAAAAGCAAGTCGGGACTCGGCCCAGGTGGCGAACCTCCGAGAGTAGAAGGAGGAGGGGAAAGGCTCTTCTTTCTTTTTCCTTTCCCCTTAGCATCTTTGGGTGGAACTGGGCACCACAGAGGTGTTGGCTTTGGTTGCCGGCGTATCCTCAGCGACGGCATTGTGGTCTCTGCTCGTGCCACCTCTGCTTGGCGCTGGAGGGATGATGACCTTGGGCAGGTGCTTTCCTAAGCCGAGCTGCGGCGCACTTGAGCAGAAGGCGATTTCTATGAGGGGGGACAGGGCACCTTGGGAAGAGCATTGTGAGATCATTGACTTTCAAATCGGTTGCTCGTGACAGGCTTGTAA
>CM028384.1:63758527-63850303 GCA_013146195.2 Codonopsis lanceolata | reverse complement strand
CCCCGGAGGAGGCGGCCCTTTCATTCAGAGATTGAGAATCGCCACCGCCTTGAGGGTTATCTTCCAGCAGTTCGAGCAAATACTTTGGGAAGGCCGGAAACAGCGATTAGCTCCGTCGTTCGAAGCACAAATTCGGATAGTCACGAGATAATGAGGCCTTGAAAATCACGGGCATTCGAGGAGCCCTCGAGGGAAAGCCTTGGCTGGTTGGGCGAGAGTTCCCCGGGGAACCATTGGGAGGTAGGCGGTGCTCAGAAAAGTTTGGAAGAATTCGGCAATCAGGGCCCGACCAGAAGAATCGTTTCGACCTTGCTAAGATCAAGCAAGGAGATCAAGATCGGCCGATTACGAAAGGTTCGAGGAGATGCTCGAGCAGTGGCCGCGACCGGTGACCGGAGATAACATTTGCTATCTAAACAACATGAGGCGGGGCAGCTGAAGACCATGCTAGCAATGAACAGGGGGCTTCTAAAGGCGAGTTCTTTGGCGAACTCTCATCTATTTTGCTTTCGGCCAGGCGTCAAAGCGGATAAAGCCAAAGGCAAAGACAAGGCTCATGGCGGCTCGGCCTCGCCCGGTGACGAGCCAGAGGGAACCACCTTGCCGCTCGAGCAAGGATAGGAGAAAATCATCCACCCAGGGCAAAGGTTGTTCGAGAGAATCTCGGTTTACCCGTTAAACGGCCAGCGGGGAAGATATCATGCTCAGTGGGAGATGCCTGCCTATCCTATCCTCTTGATCCAGAGCTCGAGTATACTCGAGACAACAACACAAATCTTGTGAATACCACCATGGCAGCCACACTTGCAGAGGGTACGTAAGGTGTTGAAAGAGAGAGATTCAAAAGGCGATCAATGCGGGCAAGTTAGACCGCTTCAAGAAAGACGAGGCGAAGGAAACAATGCCAACAATAATCAAGGAGACCCCCAGAGGAAGAGGCGGCCGGGCCCCTCAAATTCGGGGGTGATAAACATGATTCGGGGAGGAGCTCCGTCCAACACGGCATTTCGGGAAACACATATATTCCTTGTCAGGCGATCAACGCCCAATGGCAATCGGCGAGGCGGGGAGGCAGCATATGTTTTCTCGCGGCGAGCTAGCTAGCACTCCATTGGCATCAGGCACCCTCTGGTCATTTCTGCCTCGTCAACAAGCTGGCGGGTTCACGGAGTTTTCTTGGATCACGGAGGCGTGAGGGGACATCATGTACTATTCACCTTGAGGATTGGAGTTCAGATACCATGTTAAAGCCGTATTTGGGAAAGCTTGAAGGCTTTACCAATCACCAGTGGGGGGGTTAAAAGGCACGATCAGTGGAGGTATTCATGGGTGATGGGGCCCAAAACGGATTGAGATGATCACATTCTTGGTGATCGACCTAAAATCGACATACAAGCTGCATTTTAGGTGCTCGGCGATGGCCAAATTCGAGATGGTCACCTCCATTCCCCACCGAGAAAGCCAAGTTCTATCTGAGAAAATGGAGTGGGGATCCTCAGCGGCAAGCCAGAGCAATGTGGGAGTATGTCAGGGAGGCTCGGAAGAAAAAACCGGTGTGGACATTCCCGATCGGTCGAAGCGATTCCCTCAACCGGGTGTGGACCTTCCGATCGGGCTGCAATGATTTCGCTTGAGGCCTACGGCGTCACTTCCATCAATAATATCGAGCTCGGAGAGCAGATCGCGGAGAGCCATGGATATAGAGCCCAGAGCAAGCTCAGTAGAGACTCCCAGAGCAAGCTCGGTCGAAGACTCCCAGAACAAGCTCCGGCCCCAGGCCCTTAGGGCCTTGGGGAGGCGCCCTAAATCACGGGATATTGAAATTTGGACACTTTGCGAGGTCAGGGACGAGCGATATTCAACCGGAGGGCGAGGCTGGAAGAAGTCATCATCAATCCAACATATCAGAGCAAAAATTAAAATCGGGAAGGCCATGCCTCACGAGGCTTCGGGCAAGATTGATTGAATTTGTTGAAGAAACGACCTTGATGTGTTCGCATGGACGGTTGAAGACATGAGGGCATCGGTGAAAGCATTGCCCGCCACGACCTCAATGTCGACCCTACCTTAGGCCGTCAACGGCGACCAAGGCGGTACTACTGAGAAGAATGAGGCGATCAAAGCGAGGTCGAAACTCTGAGCGGACATCATCGAGGAGATTCGGATACAGGCACTGGCTAGCTAATGTGGTGATGGTAAAAAGGCAAATGATAAGTGGCGAATGTGCGTGGACTTCACCGGCTTAAATAAAGCTTGCCCAGAAAAGCGCTATCCATTGCCCCGCATCGATATGCTTGTCGATTCTATAGCGGGTTCGAGATGCTCGGTTTCTGGGGCGTACTCGGGATACCACCGAGTCAAAATGAGCAGCGAGGATAAAGCGAAACGACCTTAGGCGGTGGCGGCCTCTATTGCTACAAAATGATGCCGCCGGGCTCAAAATCACGAGGAGCCACTTACCGGCGCATGGTCAATAAGGTGTTCGGCTCTCAAATAGGCGAGAAATATGGAGGCTTACATAGATGACATGGTCATCAAAACCAAGGGCAGCGACCATACTCTTGACTTGGCGAGACATTTGCCAACTTGCGAAGCACAACATGAAGTGAACAGAGTAAATGCGCTTTCGAGGTCAGAGCGGGGAAGTTTGGGATTCATGGTCAACAGTAGCGGCATAGAAGCCAACCGGAGAAGATACAAGCCACGCTCAACATGGAGCGACCCTTGCATCAAGCACATCCGGCTAAGCGGCGAGAATCATTGCCTTAGGGCGCTTCATTTCTCGTCGGTGAAAAGTGCCTCCCTTTCTTCAAGGTTAGCGGCAACAAGGGATTTGAGTGGAATCGGCGTGCCAAGGCCCTCGGCGGCTCGGGGAATATCTTGGCAAACCACCTCTCCTCAGCGGCCCATGCCGGTGAGCCTTTATTTGTGTATCTAGCGCCACGGACCGGGCCGTGGCATTTGAGTTAGGGAGGAACTAGATATCCAAAACACATTGTACTATGTATCTAAGGCCCTCGATCTGTTGAGGGTCGTTATTTTAATGTTGAAAAATTAGCCTACTCGCTTGTCATAGGCGCAGAAAATTAAGGGCTTATTTTTTGCACACATAATCATAGTATACGGATGCACCAACTGCGTAAAGTCTGCACAAACGATACATCGAGGCGGATTGCTCAAGCGGTCGTCGAGCTCACGAGTTCCACATAGACTACTTGCCAGGCGAGCAATCAAAGCGCAAGCATTGGCCGACTTCTTGGTTGAAACAAGCTTCACCCGTAGCGAGGAGCACGAGATCAAGCGGCGAGCCGAGCAAAAGCAATTGCCCAACCAGGCCGACCCTCTTGTTGGGATCTTTATGTGGATGGGGCGGCGAGCAAAGTCGGGAGGCGGAGGCGGCATCCTTCTCGTAGCTCAGATGAAATCACGAGTTCGAGTTAGCTCTCGGTTCAAATTTCACTGCATCCAACAACGTTGCCGAGTATGAAGCAATGATTGCAGGGCTCGAGCTCGCAACAGACATGGGTGTAGAGGCTGTCACAGTGTACTCGGATTCACAGCTAGTCGTGAACCAAGTCCAGGGGGAATACATGGTACATCACCCTACCACAGTTAAATCTTGCGAGCTAGTCAAGGAAATCTTGAAAAATTTCAAGTTTTGGGAAATGATCGGGATTGGCCAGAGCGGACAACATGCGGCGGACTACTTATCCAAGATCGGCGAGGATAATCTTGCTTTGCTAAATCCCTCGGTAATGATCGAGCATATGGAAACTCCGCCATCGATAGACCTATAATTATGGACATCGAGCCGGCGGAAGTTGGATTGATGACTATAAGGATTACATCGGCGAGGAGTTACGCATGAGACAAGGTCAAGGCCACAACAGTCCGAAGCCAAGCCTGTCGGTACTCGGTAGTTGGGGGAATCTTATACAAGCGATCTAGGGTCAGACCTATGCTTCGTTGCGTACCCCCAGAGCTAACCGAGGGTGTTTTGTATGAGGTACATGAGGGGGAATGTGGCGGCCACCCGGGCACAAGAGCTCTAGCAGAAAGGGTCTGCGGCGAGGATACTCTTTGGATTACCCTTGAAAGGGCGGAAAAGTATGCTCGCGAATGTGACAAGTGCGGAGATGCGCGGACATACCAAGGCTTCCATCCACTATGCAAACCCGGTCGTTGCGGCTGGCCCTTCGACATGTGGGGAATCGATCGATCGGCCCATTCGGCACAATACAAATATAAATCTGTTGTAGTCACCATAGATTACTTCACGAAGTGGATTGAGGCAAAGCCCTTGGCCAAAATTTCGGAGGCGAATATCATCAAGTTTGTATACGACCAGGTATGGTGCAGATTCGGTCTCCCTCGAGCAATCATATCCGACCATGGGACTCAGTTCTCGGACAAGTTCACAGCAGAATGTGCTCGCCTGGGCGTGAAGCACTGGCAATCGTCCGTTGCTTACCCTCAAGGCAACGGCCAAGCGGCTGCAAACAAACAAGTTCTGCACGCTCTTAAGCGGAATTTAGAAGAGCGGCGGGAAAGTGGGCGGAAAGAATTACAATCGGCTCGTGGGCGGTTAGAACCCGTTCGAGGGGACCAGCAGGAAACTCCGTTCGCACTCACCTATGGGTCAGAGGCTATGATCCCGGTGGAAATGGCTTTGCCAAGTTACAGGGTATCACATTACAGCGAGCAAAACAATCAACTTGCCCGGGCCATAGACTTAGACCTGCTGGAAGAAAGGAGGTTAGATGCACGACTTCGAGAATGGTCAATTACAAGCAGAGGGCAAAAGCTCACCATGATAAAAGAGTTCGGCGAGCCTTCTCGTGGGGACCTAGTGCTCGGGAAAATTGAAGTGACCGGTCATCGAGGCGAGTGGGGAAAGCTGTCCCCTAATTGGGAGGGTCCTTTCAGGAGTTCTTTGGAATAATAAGGGAGGGCACTTACACTCCGGACTCGGAAGGAAAAGATGCAGGCGTCCTTGGCATGCAGACCACCTTAAGAAGTATTATCCCTAGGTCAAGGAAACAAAAGGGCAAGACCTCAGTCTGTTGAGGGTCATCAATCCTTTATCAATGAAAGGCAAGTCGTTATCATATTTACCGGTTCCAGAATTTTCAAAGTTATCGGTGGCTGTTGATTACGCAATTATTTATATTTGTTTGACTAGATTACGCTTTCGCCCGTGACGAGCGAGGCCATGCCAGGTCAAAAATTATAAAATCCCTAGTATCGTGAACTCATCCTCGTGGGGAGGTGCGGCCATGCAGGGCTCACATACTAGGATGCTCGCCTCGGGCTCGAGTCCATTCCTACAAGATAGCGATTAACTACCTCGGTTCCTACGGTGACCGAGCAACAACTTAGTATATCTTAACACCCGGAAGATATACCAGCAACCGCCTCGAATTACCCACATCGAGCAAAGGCCTTGCCCGGTTGTTGGTTGCCAATTGAAAGTTGGGCCTTGCCCGCTTGGCAGTCTTCTGGAAGCACACTTACTATAAGCCTTGGTCAGATCTAAGCATTTCTGCCCGGTAAACTATTCGGGTAACATCTCAATCTAAATAATAAGAATGCTTTGTCAGTCTTGTTATTTTAATAAGTCATCCTTGGTTAAATTTATTCATGAATTTTTGCTCGATATATTTTCTGGGGAGCACCAGCACTTGTATTAACGAATGACAGGAAAAAGATACGAGCGAGAAAACAGTTATCGAGCAAACAAACAACTGAATCGAAAGCAAATGCAAGAGATATCTGTCAAATAAATAGCGAATTCTATTACAGTCAGATTAGAAGTTACAAAGCAGAAACCAAAAAATACTGGCGCGCAGGCCAAGCAAAACAAACCTAATCTAAAGCTGGTCAAGCGCTGGCTCTGGAGGAGGTGGAGGAATCTGCTCTAGAGGAGGTGGAGGCATCTGCTCGGGGGGAGGAAGACCTTGTGCTGAAGCCCGATATTGATCGGTATATTGAAAATTCAGGGCCTTTCGAGCAGCTTCTTGCTCAGCCTTCTGGGCCTCCTCCTCTGCTATCAACCGTGCAGCTTTCTCGCCCTCCAAGGCGTCGATTAGAGAGCACACATTCTCGGCCGGGGGAGTGGGTGGATCCCAAGGTTGGCGGCCATTTTCTTGGTCGACCTTCGCCAAAGATTCCAGCTCGTCGTGAGTATAGGGGACCAAGTGGTGGAACTGGCGAGCCTCCTCGGAGTAGACGTCGGAAACGGCCCACTCAGCCATGGTCTTCATATCAATCACCCCACGGCCAGCGAGCTGTCTAAGGACGTGATTGACGCCATGTGCAAAATAGGGCACTATAGCATCACTCACAGCCTCATCAAAAGCAGCGGTTAGTTTGAAGTCGTCCTCGAAGGCTATGGATTTCTTATAATCCTCCACAGCAGCTTGCTCGGCGTCCTTCAATCTCTGGAACAGCTCCTCCACATGCTTTCCATCTTTGACGGCTTGCATCTTCAGCGCGTCTCTCTCGACCTGCAGACGGTCCCTTTGCTCGCTTGCCGCGGCCAGATCAGTTTGAGCTTTTTCCAGATCGGCTTGATTCTTTTTCACCTGGCCGACCAAATCTTTCTTCGCAGCGGATAGGTCACCGTTCTGGGCGACCAACTTGGTGCGTTCAAGCGATTCGATTTCTTTTTTCTTGGCCGCCGCAGTTTGGGCCTCCAACTCGTCAGCCAGGCGAGCTACCTGTTCGACCTTCTCTTTTGCCAGGGCCTCATTAGCCAGGCCGTCAGCCTCTGCTTTCTTGCGAGTTGCCTTCTCTTCGTTGTACCTGTCGTAAAGATTGGTACAGGTAGAAGCGATCTGCGAACAAAGGAAAGGTAATCAGACACACGAGACAAGCAAAGGAAAGGACAAATCCAATTCAAAGGCCTTACCTCGCTCAAACAAAGTCCCACGTTCCCAACTAGGACGTGGCCGGCCGTATCTCGATCCCGGGCAAGATCATCATGCAGCGCCCTCTCAATTATACCTTTTCCTACCAGGCCGCCCGGGCTTCCACGAGCATAAAGGTCGATGCCTCCCAATAATGGGGCATCGCCAGAAATTTCTTTCACCAGTGCCCGGGCAGCAGTAGTGGAGGCATCTTGAATCCGGCTTGCCTCGGGTTCTTGGCGGAGGCGGAAGTCGGCCGTGGAGGCGGGGCGAGGAAAGGCAAGGTCGGGACTCCAGCCCCGGGGACGAACCTCCCGAGTAGAAGGAGGAGGGGAAAGGCTCTTCTTTCTTTTTCCTTTCCCCTTAGCATCTTTGGCTGGGGGCACCACAGAGGTGTTGGCACCTGGTTGCCCGGCAGTATCCTCAACGACCGCTGTGGTCTCTGCTCGTGCCACCTCTTTGCGCGGAGGGATGATGACCTTGGGCACCGGTGCTTTCCTAGCCGGGCTTGCGGCCTTGCCCAAGCCCGGCGCTTTCTTAGCCGGGGGACCAAAGGGCACCTTGGGAAGAGCCACAGGATCATTGACTTTCAAATCAGCTGCTCGCTGACTAGCTTGTAGCCTCCTCGCCTTCAGCAAAGCCACATTCTTCATCCCTGAAACAAGGAAAACAGAAAGAGGGTCAATAACTAAATGCTACGAGCGAGACACAGCCAGGATAGAAACAGTGAGAACATCGCGAAAAATAACCATCATGATCTTCATAAGGCGGCCGGCAGTCTCCGCCCGGGCCCAAACGTTGGCACTCAACGCATTCCCACTTAAACATGTTACCGTGGCAGTCGCCCCAATAAGGATGTGGTCTCTCGGGCACGTGGATCAAAAGAGGCTCAACATCAGGAATCTCGGCCCTCATCACACCGGCCAAGCATAAGTTGCGCGGGTTACAAACCAGCTCCTTCCAATCGAGAAGAAATTGCTGGCCAACGCGCTTCTCGTTCTCCTCTATCACCCCCACGGCGGTTTTCAACGCGGCCAAACGGACAGTCTCTCCCGAGCTGAAGTCCTGTTTTGAAGCCTTGGGGATTTTCACTTCGTCGGAGGCCGTGGGCATAAATGGCCAGCCGACTCGAGACTCAATAAGCAAAACTCTCCTATCCCAGGAGTCTACCTTCCCGGGAACTTCGGAAAACAGTTTCAAAAAATTAGAATTGGCCCTCACTCCGATCCTCCCACCAGTGCTCGGGGCAAAAATAAACGACTTAGAACAAGTACATGTCGGTTCGGATCCTAGCGGCGCCCGTGAAAGCGGTAATGGCTCGAACGGTGTTCAGCATCAAGTCACAGGGGACCGCTTTAGACTCGAGCAAAAAATCAACCAAGAAAGGCTCCAGTGGGAGACGTAACCCGACTCGGAAAAAATCTGCGAAGAATATAACTTCATTCCCTTGCTCACGGGAAAGCTTCACATTCGCGGGCACGTCCATCTTGTTCGCCCGGTAATGAGCTGAATCAACCCCAAGGGACGTGAGCCATGCGGTCACCTTGTCCGCTGTGTCCAACGTAGCCAGGCATAGCGGCTTTCATCAGCATTAATGTACGAGTCGGGCTCCTCCTCCTCTTCTTCTTCTTCGATTCTCTCCTCAACGGGAACCACTACTGGAAGTCCCCCACCACAGTAAGGGGCGGGCAATAGGGATCTATCTTGGCTATCCATCCCTTCGGAGGCCACCTCTACCTGAGTGCGGCCAGTCTTCTTCAAACGCCGGGCAAGGGGTAGGTTATCTGCCTCATCGGCCTCTGAGGCCTCTCCGGCCAAATCTATTTGCTCAATTCTTGCTCGCCCGGCTGAGTCTCCCACAAGGGCTGTTTGCTGGTCGAGGCCTTGCCCGACAGCGAAGCCTCCGGTCACGCTCTCTTCACCAGAGTCCTCCCCGCTGGTGGAGTCAACTATATCAACCACAGGGTCCACTACCCGCCTTCGAAGCGTGGGCCCGGCCACGGACCTGACTCCCTCCTCGCGCTCTACGCTAATAGAGGGAGACTTCTCACTGCTCAGCGAGTCGTTCCTTCCGCCGTAGCTGAAGGTCTCACGATCGTTATCGGACACGTCTGACATCTACACAGAGATCGAGGAAAATAACTATCAGAGCTTTGTCCGGGCAACTATTAGCAGAAGAAAAGAAAATCCTAAATCTAGGTCAACCCAAAGGGGCCACGCCCGCCTAGCGAGCAGGGTTGTGGTTTCTATTCCTCGATCTCTATCTAAGGGTAGTCTTATCCCCTAAAACCCTAACAGGGACACATAGAGATGAAGAGAAACAGCGAAACTCATCCATAAACCCAGGAAAACTGAAAGTAACAACGAAAGAGAGGTGAAGACTTCTTGTGATATACGTGATGATCGCCTTTTTGAACAGTGCAGGGAAAAATCAACCGTAGCTTCGCTCTTAACCAAGGAATGAATGGACACCGAAAGCGGCAGAATGATTTCGCCAACCTTACAATGGAGAAACCCGGTAGCAATGGAGGCAACAGCTTCAAGCTCTCCTGAATTTTCTCTCTCTAGGAAATTCTCGAAGACGGTAAAGAAGAAAAGGGGAGGAGGGGTTACCCTTTTATAGGTGAGATCATCGAGCTTTGGGGGAAAAAAGGAGGCCGAAACGGCGTCTGGATGGGCGGCCCATCATCACCAAGGGCACGTCGCATTAAATGCGCCGCTTCGTGGTCCGCGCCCTGTCCTGTCGCCCCAACTTCTGACGGCTCACGCGCCCTTTCCGACCACGCGCCTGACACGCCTCTATCAAGAAGCTTCCCCATTACGCTTCAAGTTCTCCCCGATGAACTTGTTGACTTCTTGGAAATTCATAAGTGTTGAAGCATGTGCGAACATCAAATTTGAATGCTCCCGCTCAGAGCATGAATGCTCGCTAGACGAGGAAGCTAGGGGCCAGCGATATACCGGCCCAAACCGGGTCACGGCGAGCACGAGTTAGCATCACGTGCCGACACGAGCATAATGGGCCACGGCCAGCGAGCAAGGCGAGAGACCCGGCGAGCACCGAGCAGCACAACTCTCACTTAAACCTAGGCGGACAAAGGGCTTGCTGTCCGTCGAGGACCATGATCGGGACTCATGCATGCTTGAAAGGAATCATACTTCCGCTGGGCGGCATCGGCTGGCTGTCGACCGGGGCCGATCTTGGTGACAAGTTCAGAGATCGATACAAACAGAATAATCGAGCAGAGCCTTGCTCGCTCGAGCACACACCAAGGGGGCGCTAATAGCTTGCTTTCTAAGGCAAGTCAAAGGTTTCCATGTTTGGGCGAGAATCCTACCTTATCAACTCCTATAATTCAGCGGTCAACCGCTGTTTCGCCTAGAATCAAGGGATTTCCTCCTTGATTATCTCGGCGCCTATGGAAAATCCTAGGCGGATTCAATCACCTTGAGGGCCTATAAATACCCCTCCATAGCCATTAACAAGGTACACACACTTTCTTGAGCCTCGTTACTCTGTCAATTTACTTCTTGACAATCACTCGATACTTACTCTCACGCCGGAGGGGTTTCGCGAGGCCTTGCCTTGCACTTCTTCTCAGGTGTTCTTGTGATCTTAACAGGCTCAAGGAGGACGATTACAAGCCCAGATATCCTACCCATCTCAAGGACGGCCCAAGCTGTGCATTTTGCCACATCACTATCTTTCCTAATCAAAAATTCATCAACATGTACAACTATGTACATGTAGATGAAAAAGTGTTATATGACTAAGGAGTGTCAGGCGCACTATTTGCTTCCCGAAGAAAAAGGTCCATTACGAACTTGTAAAAGTAAGAGGTCATTATCACAAAGGTTCACATGTTTTTAACAAAGCCGTAGCACGTCCACGTTTTGATAGCTATCGTGGTGATGTTTTCGGTAAAATTGGAATGTTTCCATTTATTTTCAAAGAACCTACCAAAAGAAGAAGCAAAAATAGAGTTGTTGGAACCATGGAAACGAAGCAAATTACTTCGGTGACGAAAGATGTGTATAGGTCCTACTTGATTGACAAAGTGGTACCGCCAATTAGAAAAATGGTCATACTATGATAAAAATTCAGTAATCTACATTCAACAGGATAATGCCAAGCCACACATCGAGAGGGATGACCTTGCTTTTGTTGTTGCTGCCTAAGAAGGTGGGTTTAACATGGAACTATGTTTCCAGCCTCCAAATAGTCCTAATATGAATGTCCTTGATCTTGGTTATTTTAGGGCCATTCAATCTCTTCAACAACAAAAAGCTCCAAAATCTGTAGACGATTTGATTGAAGTAGTGAAGAAGTCATTCGATCAACTCTCACTTGAAAGTCTTAGTAATGTGTTTCTTAGTCTACAATTATGCATGAAAGTATGAAACAAGTTATAAGGTTGGGTGGAGAGAACAACTACGATCCTCCTCATATTGGAAAACAAGACTACAACAACAAGGTTTACTTCCCGTCCAAATTGAGTGTGAGCAAGTGCTTTTTTGAGTATGGATTTTGGATACTGAATCATGTTTTTCTTTTCATGAAGATGTAAGCATCACATGTTTCAGTAGTAGATTTATTCAATGTTTTCTTCATGAAAGCATAAGTAAACTTAATTCTTTTTTTAAAAACCCACCCTCCCTATAATTACTCCATCAATTTTCTCGGTATTAGCACATTAATTATTTCATTGAAAGACTTACATTTTTCACCATGCCCAACACAATGGCTTCTCATATTCATAGAAGAAATTAATCCCTATAAAAGGGATACACCATGGCGAGCTATAAACACAAGAAGAAAGAAGGGAAAAAAAGGTCAAGTAAAACACCATGGAAGAGTAAAAGACTATTGTAGAGAAAAACATGGGCAGGCGAAATTTCATTGATGAGGTCCTTCCATTAGCGATTGACTTGAATTTACCGACATATTGCGGTTTGATTTGAACATCATACCGATGAAGGAGAGCTTTCTAAAGCCAGGAGTTGATGGAGCTTTTTCCCCATGCATGATATATTAAGGATTTGACTTTACCAACCTATAGCTGCTGGTTGACATCACAAACCCAACGTTAAATGTCATAGCGGCCGAGATTATATGCTAGTTGTGTCTTATCGATTCAAAAAAAATTATCGTTAGCATTCTTGTTATGCATGAAAAATTGTTGTTTCCTGATTTTGTGTTCTGTTTTTGTTTTTGTTTTGTTTTGTTTCTATTTTGTTTTTTACAGTTTTTTTACGTGGCGAATGAGAAGAACCTTATGAAGATTTATGCAATGAAAACTTTCTCATCATTGACAATGGTGCGGCCATGCTAGGTCTCATGTTCCACCTCCGAAATGAAGTTTTTTTTTAGTTTTTTTGATCACAACCGGGAATCGCCGAGTAGTTCAAGGGCTCCGATTAGAATTAAATGAGTGGCGGTCGCGGTTTCTCTATACCCATTCCTACTATGTTAGTATTAAATGAGGTCTTACCTTCTGTAGTATTAGGACAAAGAAGGTGGATCAACTATTGTGTATCTCAATCTGGCTAGTAGGAACATTATTTAGAGACATCCCAAAGGTATAGAAAATATCATTAATACATTCTATGGAGCAGGGGGAGTAATAATCGAACCCTATGCGATAAGTGGTATTAGTCTATTAACTTTTTTATTGTCAACGACGACGTAGAAGGTTTCCACCTATTTAAAAACTTTTATCCGGTAGGACCTATGTTGAACCTTCAAACCAGGGATATGAGATAAAACAAGGTGAGACCAATGTGATTCTAAAGTGGCTCGACGATCAGCCATTATCATCGGTTGTTTTTCTATGTTTTGGGAGCATGGGAAGCTTTGATGTGGAACAAATAAAAGAGATAGCCGCTGCGCTTGAGCGCAGTGGACACAGGTTCTTGTGGTCCTTGCGTCGTTCTCCTCCAAAGGGGAAGCTAGACTTACCAAGTGACTACTCGAATCCCGAAGAGGTACTACCAGATGGATTCTTGGAAAGAACGGCGGGGATTGGGAAAGTGATCGGGTGGGCTCCTCAAGTCGCACAATTTATCTCATTAAAAATAATTTTTTAACAGGTATTATACTTTAAGTCTTGATATCTTATTTATCCATCCGTCGATTTAGACCAATAAATGGGGGATATCATTTCGATACTCTCACTGCGAGTATGGAACTCTACGTTGGAGAGTGTGTGGTGTGGGTGCCAATTGCGGCGTGGCCAATGTATGCAGAGCAACAATTGAATGCGTTCGAGTTAGTGAAGGAGTTGGGAATGGCCGTGGAAATCAAGATGGACTACAGAAAGGATTTGAGAACCGAGAGTTCGGTCATTGTTACGGCCGACGTGATCGAGAACGGGTTAAGGCAACTTATGGTGGGCGGTAACGGCGACAATGAACTGATCGGAAAGAAAGTGAAAGAGGCTAGTGAGAAGAGTAGGATGGCCTTGAATAAGGGTGGTTCTTCCTACACATCTCTAGGACATCTCATTGAGGATATTATTAACAACATCCCGTGAGGAGCCAATACCTTTCAAGATTGAGCAAAACCAAGTGAATAAATGAAAGCTGCAAAATTTTAATTACAAAATTGTTAGGCCTCTAACCTTTATGAATTGCTCTTTTGGTTTATGAAAATATCGAATCTTTATGAATCTAGGATGATTTGGTAGTCCATATGGATGGCTTTTTAGGCCAAACCGGTTTTTCCTATGAGTTTGTGCTTATTTAAAGTGGTGAATCAAGGTGGATATATTTGTGTGTATGTGAATTTTATCAAGGCAATGCTAAAGTTACTATCATTTTGTACTAAAATATAAATATTTTATGATTTGACATATTTTCATTGGTTGAATATTTTATGGGTCCTATCACTATAACCAATGAGAGTATATCATGTCATATAGTTAATTGGCCCACACATATACCTTTCAAGATTGAGTAAAACCAAGTGGACAAATGAAAGCTACAAAATTTTGATTACAAAATTGTTAGGCCTCCTTTGATGCAACATTTTGTAAACGCACATTTTTCGAAACGTAGAGTTTTTAAAACGTAACATTTTGAAAAGGAAGTTTTGTTTTTTGTAAACACGTTTGAAAACTATTTCAAAACACTATTTTAATAAACATAATAGTTGTAAATATAACATATTTTTAAAACGCTCTAAATTATAATTTTTTAAAACACTACACATTTTTAAAACGACTATATTTTTTGTTAATATTTTGTCAAAACGGTTCACCAAAAGCACTTAGTCACGATTATTGGCTCATAATTTGTTGGAAAACAATCGATCAATAAATGTCATCAAAGATTTTGTAACTAATATTTGGTTTTGTTTGTTTGTTTTTTTTTTTTTTTGTAACCCATGTATTACTCTTCAAGATTTCAAATATTCTGTAGATCCTTTTTGTCATATTTGATAGTTTTATTACTCCACTATGTATATGTATATAATATTATATTACTCCCTTTGTCCCTAAATTATTGTTGTTCTTTTTTTTCGTCCGTCTCAAAATAATTGTTCACTTTGAAACTTAGTTTTTTAGAACATCATTTTTATCACTTTATCCTTACTTTTTCACTCAACTTTAATTATGGGCTACATACACATGGATTTTAAAGAAAACTACATATTAAACCAATATAAATAATCAAGTCAATTATTTTTTCTTAAACTATACGTCGGATCAACCAAAACGATTATTTAGGAACGGAGAGAGTACAATATTAATTGTCTTAATTATGTTTGGAGTAACTTGACTAATTAGGCCTATTTAAGTAATCCTACTTTATTGAATTAGGTTGACAACTTTTGACTAATCTATTAATATTATGTTTTATAAGATTATCTTAATTTATTGCTTGACATAATGTTAAAGTCCTAGTAGGGTATAAATAGACCATAGGAAGTGGAGAAAACCTACACTCCAAAGAAAAGAATAACAAAAGGAAACTTGCAACGGCCGAGTTTGAAAGAGAGAGACGACGGGAGATTTCTTGGAAGAAACAAACATTAGGTTACCTTAACTACTATATCTCGTAGGATTAAATAATTATTTGGTTCTTGAACTATCCATAAAATATACATTTGATGTTATTATTTTTTGAAATGTGTTTGATCCTTAAATTTGATTTTTGTTAAGAGATTCCACCCTCATGAGGTTACTGTTAGTTTTGTCGTTAAATATTTTTTGAAATCCCAAATTTGCCCTTACATCTTTGGGTATCTTATGAAACCCTAAATTTGATCCCACTTGAAGAGAGAAAATTCATAAAAACAGGGTGAGAAAAAAGACAAAGCTTGAAACCTTTAATTTATCCTCAACTCGTACATGTTAATGCATCAAAAAAAAAATTTGGCTTGCAGATCCAAAACCAACCTTCAATCCACCAAACTCACCTCCAAATTCTAATCCCAAACCAGTCAATCTTCTCAAAACCCAACTACAAGTCAAGAACTCATCTCAAAATTCAAATCCCTAATCCTAGCTAGATTGGAAATGAACGCAAGAAACAAGTTTCAAGAAAAAACTCACCACTGTCATTGACAAGAGTAGACATGTCTGTTCGTCGATAGAAATACCCACAACAAACACTTTAATATCACGGAGACCAACTTTGATAAGACAATCACCAAAAACAGAGCAACGAAGAAGAGCAGAAACTTGTATGAAACCACAATCATCGGTAGCATTTACAGAAAAAAGAAAAAAAAAAAAGAGGTGAGAAAGTAGAGGGAAAAAGATCGGTCAATCTGGACTCGGGTTTGGGGAAGAGAGAAAACGCCGATTGGGGGGTTGGTGATGGCGACCAGATCTGCTACAGAGAATGGAGAGAAAGAGCCAGACAAAGTGAAGACGCACGGGGGAGACAGAATACCCAACGATAGCCTCGAGCTCAGCCCTAGCTACCTCCTCCGAAACCAAAACGAAAAGCCTTTTGATCTCCTCCCTCTAGCCTCCTTCTCGATCTTCATCTCTCACAACTCCGACTATGTACTCCATTATCGGAATCTGGGTGTGGAAGAGGAGATTAATTGGGAAGGAGGGTGAGGATTTTGGTGGTAGTAATTGCTCGTCTTCTTCTGTAGGAGCTCAATGATGCTCCCATTTGGGTTTTCTAGGAAATGAAAAACAAAGATGGAGTATGTAATTCGATTCAATTGCTTTTCCTTTTTCTTTTTTTCTTTTTTCTTTTTTCATTTTTCATTTTTATTTTTTTTATTTTGAACCGTTAACATTATTAAGGGCAAATTTGGAATTTCATAAAAAAAATTGACGACAAAATTGACAGTAATCCTGTGAGGGGGGAATCTCTTAGCAAAAAACGAGTTTAAGGATCAAACGCATAATTTGTGGATAGTTTAGGGACCAAATAATTATTTAATCCTATCTTGTGAATATACTCCATCCCTTACGCCTAAAGATTTTATATTTTAAAAAGTATAATTATTAAGAGATATATAACTATCATTAACTTTTATCATAATTACAAAAATGATTTATAATAGTCAATATATTAATATGGAATGTGTAGGATAAAGTGAAATGATATGGGCATGATAAACACAACTTTTAAAGTGATTGTTTACTTGCAACATCCAAAAGTGGTACGATGAACTCTTTGCCAAGAATTGAGGAAATATTTTGTTAACGATACATACATATAGCTATTTTCTTGGGGATTGTGTATTGTCGTACTCCTCGTTCTAAAATAGTTGATATGTTTTCTTTTTTCATCCATCCTAAAGTAAATTTACTTGTTTATAAATTTTCCTTTTTGAGGAAATATTTACAATTTTATCCTTACTTTTGCAACCTACTTAACGGAGGGTTCACTTGCACATGGGTTTTTTAGGTACAAGGCCCATATTCAGCACCACATGGTGAGCACGAGATCATGCCACGTATGGGACATGTGAGCAAAAATGTGCCTCGCACGTGGACACCCCAATTGTCTTATCGCAACAAGAGACTAAGTCTATAGCGACCAAAGGCTTTTAGCCCAAGCAGGAACACCTTCAAAACGAGTGGGTCGACATTCTGCTTGATTAAGACCGTAACTATTTAAGGAAGTGGAGAACCACGCTAGCTTGGTTCCCGCCCACATGTCTCAAACATGGCCCACGTGTCACCTTGTAATAGGCCCAACGTGCTTGGTAGTTAATAACATTTACTCGCTAGTTACATGTCATTGGCTATAAAAGCTTAACTCCAAGGTGAAGTATGGAACGTACACAAATACTAAGTTAAAACTGTGTCAAATTGTTTACCCAACAATGAGTTATATTAATTCACACGTCGGAGGGCATTTTCAGAGAAAGCCCATGGTCTAATCCAAATGTTTACGTTTGTGTTGACAAGTTATTTGATTTAGTTCATTTCTAAAGCCCAAACATCCTACTAGATTTGAAACACAACAATCCGACCATGGATTGTTTGCCACATCAGTTGGTTCTATTGTCGGGAACTCGATTGCATTTTAATGTTGTTCTTGTTCATCTATTTTTTTAACCAAATGACTCGTTCTTTTCACCCAGCAGCTAGTGGCAATTTTGGTGTCGAAAATGTTGGAAGTAGTTAGTAATGATAAAATAAATCCCACATGGGAAAGATAGAGAACCTTTTGTTGGTTTAAAAAGGGAGAAGCATACCAAACAATTCAAATTGGTTGGTAGAGAAACTTGGAGGGAAAGACCAAATGTGGAGGAATTTATATATTTATATAAATGGTCAAAAGATGGGCACTTGGGCACTTAGACCAAGCAAATTAAATCCGAAAATATCATTTTATTTTTTATTTTATTTAAAATTCGGATTTAAATATGTGACTCCTCAAAGAAACCTTTTTACATAAAGGTGCCTATTCAAATTCAAATACAGCCACAGTTGGTTATTTATCTACACATAAATACATCTCATGAATCCTTTTTTGGTATGAAATTCTTCTCCTTCAAACACCCTTACTGCATTCAATACATTCTCTAAATTCGTTCTTGGGAGAATTGTAGGATTGTTGCCTACAATTCTGTTTGTTTATAATATCCTGGAGGGAATTTGCCATTAATCTCAGCTACAATATTGTAAGACCCCGAATCCTTAAGTACTTGACTCGGTAGAACGTTTACGTACTTCGTTCTTGCCCGCGACCTTTGAGAGATCCTAGGTCTTGGTGTACTTTCTCGGATGCATTTACAATCATAATAACCATGTTTACAAGTTTATACGTGGCCACGAAATTCATAGTAGTTGTCGTCGTAAGTTTGATTCCCCGATTCGCGATTTTAGTTATCGTGTTGTTGTACGAGTTCGTACCGTTGTGCTTATTGTCGTATTACTCGGTTAGTATTATTTTGATCCTAGGTTTGGCCCTGGATGACTTGGGGACCTTGGGGATTAACTTGGTATTATTTTGGTTTGGTCGTATTTAAGTTTGAACACGCTCGTGTTTCATTTCCGGTGTGACATGTGTTTTCGCCTTGGCCATGATAGGGCTGTAGTAATTTAGCCATAGTTTTCTGTATACAACTCGGGATTGAGATCCGTTTAATGCGTTAGAAACTAGACTTCAAGATCTTTCCAACCATACCTCTTCCTTAATTTTTTGAACTTGTATTTCATTATATGTGCATTTTTAAAGTTGACTGAATAATTTGTTCTCGGTATTTCCAGAAATTTGAGTTTTGCCTTGTTTATTGGATTTACTTGGAGACCCTTAATGAATTTCACTAAACCTGACTTGAGACCTTAATTAGACATTAATTATAGTGGATTAAGCCTAAGTGAAAATTTTAGCACTAAGTCATCAATTAGGGACTTAATCTCACTTTAAAATTGACCTATAAGAGCTTGACACATGCCCCACTCACTCTCTCACCTCTTAGTGTGCCATGGCTGTAGAACTCCACTTATTACACCTACTAACATCAGATATTTGTTTTCAACAATGGTGGAGCTTGAGTGTGGGTGATTGGAGGTGAGATTAGTGTGTATTTCTTGATTACCCGGAGATCCGGCCACCCGATTTTGGATTCGAGACCACCCAATCGTAGCTATCGACGAGGAGACTACTAATCCTTACTTTGTTTTCCTTTTTCTCAGCCTTTTCTAGGCTTAAGGTATGCTTACAATCCCTTAAAAATTGTATGTTCAATATAATGACATACTCCCTTCATAATAGTTGTAGTATACATGCTTAGGAAGACTTCTTGTGAAGTAGAAATCTCCATTTCAACAAGTTATAAATCTAGAAATTTTGGGGCTGCTTTGTTAAGTTATTAATTTGGGTTTGTGTAAAGCATGAATATGGTTCTAATTGTGCTTAGGAGTAATTCTTGTGAAGGAACTCATTGCAATTGTTAACTTTAAAGAATTTTTCATATTAGGGTTAAATTCTGGAAATTTTGGGGCTGCCCTCTAGACATAATATATTGGATTTGTGTATAGAATTAAAAGTGTTCTAAACATGATTTGGAACAACTAATGTTTATGGACTTGTTGCAATTGGGAAGTATTTTTAATAAATCACGAACCATGGCTACGACAGTGAGACTGAACAAGAGAAACTGGTTATTAACATGATCTTAATGTGATCATAAATCGATGAATACATATCCAATTGGAGTATTTTAAAATGGTAAACTCTAGCTAAAAGAGTCAAGTTTTTTGAAATGTAAGATATGTGTCATTTGGATCAATGAGAAATTTTTGGTGAAGTTTGTATGATAGACATGCAGTACAGTCCACAACAGTAAATCAGATTTCTGACATGAACTTGGAAGGGCTGTATTTTGATGAATACAAGTCCTAATGGAGTAATTTAAAAGTCTAAAGTATAGTATCAAGATTCTAGTTTCATACTAGGTAATAATAAACTCATTTGGAGTTTTGAGAAATTCATGGTTGAATTTACAAGTTGACTAAGCAGAATGAGTCACAACAGAGAACCGGATTTTTAACATGAACTTGAGGTGACTGTATTTTGATGAATACAAGTCCAAATAGAGTACTTTAAAGTGTTAAATTATATTTCCAAGAGTCTAGTTTCTGAATATATAAAATTCATGAAATTTGGAGTTGTGAGGAATTAATGGTCGAATTTATAAGTTGACTGGGCAGAACAATCATAACAGAAAAACAGATTATTAGCTTGATCTTGATATGATCATAGATTGATGAATATAAGTCCGAATGAAGTGATTTAAAAGTCTAAGTTATATTTTAAAGAGCCTAGTTTCTGAATAAGTAAGATTCAGGACATTTGAAGTAGAGAGGAATTTTTAATGCTATTAGCAAGATTGTTGCGCATAGTGATTTGTAATATTTGAACTTGTTAAGGATAGTTTTGTTTAATTCATAGACTACTATGGATTTTGAACAATATGATGAATTATCATTCTAGGATGCATTTATTATTTATAATCTAAATGATTTAATGACCCTAGACTAACATAGTAGTCTTGGACAATATGTGATTTAGTATTTGTTAAGTTAAGAACTTAACTTGGATTTATGCTAGAAATAAACATCTATGCTTATTAGATATTATGACTTATGAAAGCATAATTGTGATACTTGTTAAGGATTGATTCTACATACTTGATGAATATGACTTATAAATCATATAGTGTTTCTTGCCTTCATACATGTTCTACTATTGTGTTGTTAACTTGCAATGAAATTTGGATTCCACTGGGATTATGAACTTGAATTGAACTAGGGCTTGATTTGATATTAATCAACTTAGGCTTCTATCTTCTACTTGACTTATTGATACGTGAACTAGGGTTCCTAAATGGAACGAGAACCTAGCTATATATGCCTTAAACAAGAACATAGAAGGGCTAGAAATGCATATAGCACTTATACCATATTTGGTTGGAATTGTAGTAAAGACTCAATGGAGTCGAGCTTAAGGAACAATTGAACCTTACGAGGATCTTGGTGAGATCCCACAACATTATAATCCACTTGACTAGATTACTAGCTTTTGGAACTTCAATTGATTAGTGTGGACAACTTGACACTTGTGCTTTCGAGACTCAAATGAGCTTCAAACGTGATTTAAATTATTATTACAATTATGTGCATAATCATGATTATATGTAGTAGAGTAATTCACCTACTTGACATTGGACGAGGCGTTCGTTCCTTATTTGGTTTCAAGACAAGTAAACATCTACTTGTGCATTGCATATAAGTCCAGCTGGCATTATTTGAGTTTATACGTTGATGCTAGGACGATGCATCGTCTTCACGAATTATGGGATCCGTGATTTCTATGTATCGTCGTACTGGAGACAGTTCATACACCCTCCACTGTTGGCCACAGTGGGGAAGTTAGCCCATTGTCGTAACCAAAAGAGCGCATGGATTATGCTAATTTGGCTGAGGGGTGTCCTCAGTACATCGATGTATCAATCACGTGGATCGTTGTCACAAACGTAGTTTAACGATTGTGATTGCAGGAGCGACACAACAACAATGATTCGGTACATTCTCTATCCCTTATGTGGCTTACTATGGGCACTTATGTGATAACAAAGTGTTAGTTGAACATGAGATCTAATTGACCGTGTTTATCTTGATTGTGTATTATTGAAATACTTGAGGTGTATATCTGTAAGTATACATACTTGTACATTATGATTCTATGAACGATATGATATGTATATATTTAAATATACATACTTCTACTTGATGATTCTATGAAAGACTTGATGTGTATATATATAAATATGCACACTTATACTTAATGATTCTATGAACAGTTTGATTAGTATATATATAATTATATATACTTGCATATGATGTTTTTATGGGAACTACGGTCTAATTCATTTGATTTGTGTTTGAACAGGGAATTACACCCTGGTTCATTTGGACAGTTTAGTAAGTAAGAAGAAATGGTTATCATGTGGAGTATCTAAACGATATGACGCATCTTCACGGGTTTTCTGTCATTTGTAAAATGACACCATGATCTCTTTTATGTTACATAATTATATGTTACATACCTCTTGTAGTAGTGTACTGGGTCATTATGACTCATTATATACTTTGTTTTCTAGTTACAGTAAATTGGTAGCCGCATTGAGGTCGAGTAGATCTTGACTGTAGCAGAGCGCAGCTAATCGATAGATCGAGATTAGATCGTGTGGTTCGTTCTACTTGCAGCAGACTTTCCCCGAGTTGTAGCTTGTGGAGTCCTATTTCTTTTTAGCATCGTCAAATATATTATGTACTTTGCTATTCTTGTGAAATCGATCTTGTAAAGTTATCTACACTTTACAGTCGGGTAGATACTTGGGTATTTGTATTGGTTATTTCTTGGGCCGACGTGTTGTGTCGTGCCTTGTTCGTGGTTTTAGTATTTATTTCAGTTGTCTCCCGGGCACACAATAGCTTTGGGGCTTTTCTTTATTCTAAATTTTTATAGTTGTTGATTAACCCCGGTATGCTTTAGCCATGGGTAATTGTTATCAGGTTTGTTCTTGTTGAAACGCCGGCCTGGAGTGCCGATGGTTTTTTCAACGTTTGCAATGTTGCGGCACACGAGTTTTGTTTTTTCCCCCTTTGAGAGAAAATGTCTCTCTTGGTTTCTTTGGCTTTGGTTTTGAGCTTCATAGCTCAGGACTTCATTTCCTTATTGCTTCCGCTAATTCTATTTTTGAAATCCCGTATTTTAGTACATACTTTATGTTCATGTTTAGAGCTTGTTAGCTCGACTGTTCGACTCGCACTACTGTTTAACAAGTTCTTGTCTTCTTCTTATGTTAGTTTCAGCAGCATGACCTTGGGATTTCGTGTTGAAATCCGGGTCGGTCATGACAAATATAGTGGGGGCTATAATTTCCTTGAGGACAGTGTCATCACGATCTAAACAAAGCCTTCATTCGAACCTATTCATTAAAAATCTTAAGGAAATTATCGTTTGCAATGGAGGCTAATGGTTCAAATTTTGTCGCAAGTACAATGCTCAGTTCCGATTCAATGATGAAACCGAATGCTTTGATGGAACAAACTTCACTCATTGGAAGGAAAAATTGTTCTTCTTTCTCACTGAATTGGGCGTTGCAATATCTGTTGGCTGGAAATCTGCCACCAATTCCAGAACCGACTGATAAAGACACTGATGAAATAAAGGCAGCAAGAACGAAACGTGAAGAAGATCATGAAGTTGGCTGCAGTTGACACATTCTAAACTCACTCTCAGATAGGTTGTATGATCTGTTCCGCTCAATGAAAAAGCCACAAGAGATTTGGAGTGCCTTGTATCTAGCCACTTGGAATAACTACAGAAATAAGGTACTGATAAATTTTTAAGCATGAAATTTTTTGAGTTCCAAATTTTCATTAATAAATCCATTATGGACCAAGTTGATGAACTACTTGTCTTAGTATCTAGACTCAAGGATCTGAAAATTGATGTATCTGAGTCATTACATGTGGCTGCTGTGATTCCAAAATTACCATCCACTTGGAATAACTACAGAAAGAAGTTATTACATACTTCTGAAGATTTTACCATAGACCAACTCATTAAGCATATTCGAATTGAAGAAGAAACACGTTTTCGTGAGAAAAAGTTTGCTAATGATTATGGTTCTAAGGTCAATCATATTGAGTCTAGTGATAAGAAAAACAATCATTCTAGAAACAAAAGAAAGTTTGAAACTACAAGTGATTTTCCTGCCAACTTTAAGAAAAACAAGGCTTGTCATTTTTGTGGAAAGAAAGGGCACTTCAAAAAGGAATGCAGATTTTTTAAGAAAATGAAGAGAACGGCTGATGGTTAACACCACAAGGCAAATGTTGTTGAAAAATAGTCAAGCTCTCCCGATATTATTGCTATGGTTGCTGATCTCAAAATAAGCATGATAACTGAATACAACATGGCAACAATATATAAATCTGCTGATTTGTGGTATGATTCTGGTGCTACTATCCATGTTTGCAATGAAAATAATATGTTCAAAACTATGAAATTGCTGCAAATGAGGACAAAGTCTTAATGGGAAACCATGATACTACCAATGTACTTGGAAAGGGGACCGTTGAATTAACCTTCACTTCTGGAAAGAAATTAATCTTGATGAACGTACTTCATGTTCCGGATGTGAGGAAGAATCTGGTCTCTGGAAGTGTTCTGTGCAAGAAGAGCTTGAAGGCTGTCTTAGAGGCTGAAAAACTTGTATTGTCTAAGAATGGTGTATTTGTGGGAAAAGGATATTGCTGCGATGGCATGTTCAAATTAAGTATTAATAAAATTGATGATTCTTCTTATATTCTTGAGTCTAAATTTTCTGCTTATGTCCTTGAATCTCCTTTTCATTTATGGCATGCCCGTTTGTCGCATGTTAACTTTCGATCTCTTAAATATGTCTAAACATGGTCTTACTTCATGTACTAATGATAATCATGGAAAATGTGAAATATGCATACAAGCCAAGATGACAAAGAAACTATTTCCAAAGAATGAAAGGAAAACTGATTTACTTCAATTAGTTCATTCTGATATTTGTGAATTAAATGGTCATCTAGCTAGAGGAGGAAATAGATACTTTATTACATTTATAGAAGATCATTCTAGGTTTACATATGTTTATTTGATGAAGACAAAAGATCAAGCCTTTGATATGTTCAAAAGTTATAAAGCCTTGGTTGAAAATCAGTTGGAAAGGAAAATTAAAATCCTACGAAGTGATCGAGGGGGCGAATATTTTCCAACTGAGTTTTCAGCTTTTTGTGAAGAAAATGGTTTGATACACGAAACTAGTGCTCCCTACACCCCTCAACAAAATGGTCTTGCTGAAAGAAAAAATAGAACATTGGTAGATATGATTAACGGTATGCTCTTACATGCTAAGTTACAAACTAATCTATGGGGAGAGACGTTATTAACCGCTTGTCATGTGCATAATCGCATACCTTCAAAGAAAACAAAAACTTCTCCATATGAAATATGGAAAGGAAGGAAACCAAATTTAAGTTATTTGAGGGTATGGGGTTGTTTAGCTTACTATAGAGTTCCAGATCCTAAAAGAACAAAATTAGGACCTATAGCCCTTAAGAGTATTTTTGTGGGATATGCTGAAAACTCAAAAGCATATAGATTATTGGACTTAGATTCCAAAACCATTGTGGAGTCAAGAGATGTTGAATTCTTAGAAACAAGTTTTCTAAAAGATTCAAATAATAGTCCACAATCTAATGAAGCAATCCCTGAAAATATATCACATGATACTGTGGACACTAATTCCTCGAACAAAAGAAAAATAGCAGAACCTCTTCCAGAACCTAGGAAGAGTAAAAGGCCAAGAAAAGAGAAAACCTTGGATTCTGACTTTATCTCGTCACAAGCATTAGTTTTTCTCGTTGAAGGAAGTAGAAATGAAGTGCTAAATAAAATACATGTTGTTCTACATATGGAAGAAGATCCAATCTCATATAACGAGGCAATAACTTCAAGAGATTCAAGTTTCTTGAAAGAAGCAATAAATGATGAAGTGGATTCTCTTCTAGCTTAATGGAACATGGGTATTGACCAACTTACCTCTGGTTCAAAACCAATTGGATGTAAGTGGGTATTTAAAAGAAAATGCAACCTCGATGGATCTATACAAACCTTTAAAGCAAGACTTGCCGCAAAGGGTTTTAGACAAAAGGAAGGAATTGATTATTTTGATACATATGCACCTGTAGCTAGAATATCCTCCATAAGATTACTTTTTGCATTAGCATCAATTTATGACTTATATGTGCATCAAATGGACGTCAAAACTGCTTTCTTGAATGGTGATCTTGATGAAGAAGTATATATGGAGCAACCTGAAGGGTTTGTGCTTCCTGGAAATGAAAAGAAAGTTTGTAAGTTAATTAAATCTTTGTATAGTCTAAAACAAGCCCCAAAGCAGTGGCATGAAAAGTTTGATAGTGTAATTTTATCTCATGGATTTATTCATAATGGAGCATATAGATGTATTTACTCTAAATTTACTAAGGATTATGGTGTTATAGTATGTCTCTATGTTGACAACATGTTAATCATTGGCACTAACATGCAAGGAGTAAATGACACCAAGTCATATTTGTCTTCCCAATTCAAAATGAAGGACTTGGGAGAAGTTGACACTATCTTGGGAATCAAGATTGAGAAACATAGTGGGGGTTTTGTTTTATGTCAATCACATTACATAGATAAAGTATTATCCAAGTTTCAGCACTTAGGATTTAAGGAAGCAAATACCCTTCTAGATGCTTCAATTAAATTAATAGAAAATTCGGGTAGATCTGTTAGTCAATTAGACTATGCTAGTGCTATAGGTAGTCTAATGTATGCAATGCACTGTACAAGACCCGATATTGCCTTTGCTGTTTGTAAACTTGCAAGGTATACTCATAATCCGAGCATTGAACATTGGAAAGCTATTGCTAGAGTTCTCGGTTATTTAAAAAGGTTTAAGTCCTTGGCGTTATTTTATAGCAAATTTCCATCCGTGCTCGAAGGTTATACCGATGCTAGTTGGATAACTAGTATTGGCGATAATAAATCAACGTCTGGTTGGATTTTCACTTTAGGTGGTGGAGCTATTTCAAGGGCTTCTAAAAAAACAGACGTGCATTAATTACTCATTCCACAATGGAATCAGAATTTATTGCATTAGCAACTGCAGGTAAAGAGGCGGAATGGCTGAGAAATTTATTACTAGATATAAATTTGTGGTCACAACCGATGCCAGCCGTTACTTTACATTGCGATAGTCAAGCAACTATGTCTAGGGCTTTTAACAAGATTTATAATGGTAAATCTATACATATTGCTTTAAGACATGAATACATTAGACAACTAATTTATGATGGTATCATCATAGTTGTCTATGTTAGAACAAATGAAAATTTGGCTGACCCATTAACAAAAGGGCTCTCGAGAGAGATAATAAAAAGCACTACGAGTGCAACGGGTCTAAAATCATTCTAAAATTGTTATTTGTAATGGAAACCACGCTTTTTAAATTTCTTGTCAATTTCAAAAGTTTAAATGGTAACAACAAGTTACAAATAACTATAAGTGAGTACTATGAATCATATAGTACTTATGAAAAGGAGAGGATGAATATAAAATTATTCTTAATGAAGATTTCGTTCATTTATGAACAAGGAAACTTAATTATGCTTCAAAGTTCTTCACCTATGTGAATACAGGGACTGGTGTCGGTTCTAGCAAAAGTTTGGAAAATAAAACTTTTGTAAGTATTTATGAATCCAGGAAACAGCACATGGTCATATAATGGTGCTAAAGTTAACAGTGAACAAGTTAGAGAAATAAGCGGGTTTTTTGTGTATGCGATTTCCAGTCATGTCACATAGAAATTTTGGTTTAAGTCATTGAAACAACCAAAATTTCGACAAGGCCTTGAAATGCTATACTAATAATAGGTTTAAGTCGAAAGACGCCTATTAAATGCATAAAACCTTTAAATTGATTGCAGTATCACTAACTAAGTGGGGGATTGTTGGAAGTAGTTACTGATGATAAATCCCACATGGGAAAGATAGAGAACCTTTTGTTGGTTTAAAAAAAGAAGAAGCATACCAAACAATTCAAATTGGTTGGTAGAGAAACTTGGAGGGAAAGACCAAATGTGAAGGAATTTATATATTTATATAAATGGTCAAAAGATGGGCACTTGGGCACTTAGACCAAGCAAATTAAATCCGAAAATATCATTTTATTTTTTATTTTATTTAAAATTCGGATTTAAATATGTGCATTCTCAAAGAAACCTTTTTGCTTAAAGGTGCCTATTCAAATTCAAATACAGCCACAATTGGTTATTTATTTACATATAAATACATCTCCTGAATCCTTTTTTGATACGAAATCCTTCTCCTTCAAACACCCTTACTGCAGTCAATACATTCTCTAAATTCGTTCTTGGGAGAATTGTAGGATTGTTGCCTACAATTCTCTTTGTTTAGAATATCCTAGAGGGAATTTGCCATTAATCCTAGCAACAATATAGTGGGGACAATAATTTCCTTTAGGACAGTGTCATCACGATCTAAACAAAGCCTTCATTCGAACATATACACTAACAGAAAATAGTATGGGGATAGGGGCCAACAAGATATTCCGGTAAGTCAAACTACCCTCCAGCCACTACCCAGACCATATACCCAATCTCAGACGTTATTGAAGAGATGTTGAATGACCGTGCTCATTCAGAGTAAGCAAGAATTAGGAAAGGATCTTCTAAACCTACCCATCAAGGAAACGAAATTGATGTTGAACTTCGAGACCAAATTAATCAGAGAAGGGTTTTAAATGTCTTTGTAATGTCACAAACTTGGTACCGAAAATGCGGTCCCACAATATGGCCACGTCACCATCAATCAATACCTAAAATTCATAATAACTCCCAAAGGTAATAATTAATAAATTTAATATCCTTCAAATATAACTAAAATACAACCACAAAATATCCTAAACGAAATCAAAAATAAAACCGATCCAAGTTAATTAAAGTTTCAAAGTACAAATGAATTAATAATGTCTAAAACTTCTTTGACAATCTTCATTCATCTACTTGAAGCAACTCATCTAATCAAGCTAAATATCACTTGGAAGATAAAGAATAAAAAAGGTGAGCGAACAATGCTCAGCAAGTTCATATACAACACATCCGGTTATTAAGGAGGAGTTGACCGAAATAAATCAAAGAATCCGGATCGAAAGTTCAAATATACATAATGTGAAAGTCAAATAGTCGAAGTTCAAATATTCAAATTTCAAATAAATTTTCAAGATTCCAAGTGAAAGATAAAGATACAACAAACGACTCGAGTAATCCAATTGTCACCAATCGTCCCATACTAGTTGGCAATAACGGACGACTCACAGATAAATATTTAGGATTCCAAACGACAGATAATAATGCAAAAGACGACTCGAGTAGTTCAATTGTCACCAACCGTCCCATACCAGCTGGAGACAACGGACAACTCACAGATACCAAGATCACATAAGCGGTCAAAAGCCTGTTCGAACAATGTTCCGAAGATTCTAAAGACCCATAAGGGTCAAAGTTTCTAAAGGGTATATCCAGATAACTAACCATGTGTCCAGTGGTTAAAGGGTTTCGAAAGGTCACATTAACCCGTGACTAAGTTAATCGAAAGGTCACATTAACCCGTGACTAGGTAAATCTAAATGTCACATTAACCCGTGACTTGGTAAATCGAAAAGTCACTTTAACCCGTGACTAGGTTGTTAGACTTAGTGATCAAGATAGGAACTTTTTAAAAATAATAATAATAATTTTCTCAAACCCAAGCATAATCAATAATCAATTCATGTATCAAACAAATGGTATCTCACATGAGACTTGATAATTATGTGAGATTTAACAAGGAGCATAATTCTGAGTAAGCAAATTAACGTAATCGACGGAGTTCAAAATCAAATACCGATAAAAAATCGGCACAAGTTTCAAAGGAAAGGCATTTATATATCAAAGAAATAGCATAAGTCTAATAGTATGGAACGAAGAATAAAAAGATCTAAGTGATGTATAATCCCTTACCTGAATGTGCTTAGCAAAAATTAAATCGCACCACAATCGATCGTCATAAGCATGCTTGTCTAATTCTAAAATTACAACATAACAAGAATTACCAACTAATATCTTAATAATTTAATCAACTAAAGTATTAAAAATCTTAATACATGCCAGATCGATTATTATCTCAACATAATAAAATTATTCCTTTGTGACTTTTCTGTCTCTCTCATCCTCCAAATCCATCTAATAGTGACCATATATATATATAGAAATCATAACTCATACGTATCTTATATGTATATGTATATATGAATAATATATTAGACACAAATAGTTCAAATAGTATACTATAATATTATAATATAATATATTAGATACAAAATTAAAACAACCCCACACACACCTGAGCACACACAAATGAACTATTTATCCATTATATATATATATATATATATATATATATATATATATATATATATATATATATATATATATATATATATATATATATATATATATATATACATATATATATATACATATATATATCCTAATGATGGAACATGTACTGACACCTATATCCATCTATTTGAATCAAAAGAAAGCAAACACACTTGCCGACCACTCCCTCTCACAATTTCAACCAAACATCAATCCCCCAAAACGAAATTTAATATGCTTACTACAAGAAAACCAAAACGAAATATTTATTTCGGACGGAATCATGATGCTTACCTCAACAGGGCCTTGTGTTCCCACTCGACTCACATGCTTCTTGCCACTACCGGCTCTCTCTCTCTCTCTCTCTCTCTCTACACAATCAATGGTTTCTTTCACAAACTTTTCTCAAAACTTTCTAGGCTACCGTTTCCCCTTTCCTCTCAATCTTCTATTCATATAAAACCTACTAGGTTTTCCAACCCTAACCCAAATCTAAAAGTCCACCGGACCGAAATTAATTAAGTAAATATTAACTAGGAATCAATACTAAAATTTTAGTCAAAAGTTGGCCATGCCCGACCCTATTTAATTAGTTACTAAATAGGTTCAAAACAATCAGATTAACTCCAAACAATTATAGTATTACTTAATAGGTCCAAAACAACTATAATTTTAATTAACAAAAATTTTAATATTTTTAATTAAAATTACTCATGTGAGGATAAAGATGCAAGTGAAAGAAAGTTACTCAAACAGTGGGAAAACGGATGGAAGAAAGAACAAGACAACAAAGGGGCACAAGAGTAGTTTCCAAGGGGGAAGGTTCCAGGATTTAGGACAATCCTCTTCAAAGAAGGGGAGTATGATGCGGGTGAAAAGGGCAAGTGTGAGAATGGAAGTAGGGTTCCAAGGGGGGCATACGGGCGGGTCACTCTTGGTCCAAAAGAGTCATGCTTTGTGTACAAAATAAGGATGGTAAAGGGGCTAGAAGACCAACAGGCCAAGACTACAAAGGAAGGGTTCAATCCATGCATGCAATGGGATGGTTACTTGGGAAGAAATGCCCGTAAGGATCATAACAAGAAGAGGCTTGAAGAGTGGGTTGTAGTGGGCTCGTGGAAAGGTGGCACGGGCTTGGAAGGCCTTTCATGGCATTCCATGCAAGGTGGTGGTCGTGGCTTTGATTGGAAGGGAGGCCGGCCTCCATGACTAGTGTGAACGAGGGTTGGTTAATTTAGGAAACAAATCTGCTATTAGAATAGGATTTAAATTGCTTATTAGTTTAGGATGTACTTTTATGTTTTCTAGTAGGATTAGGATTTATTTATGTTCTCATTAAAGATTAGGGTTTCTTTGCAAGCCTTTATAAGGCCTTTTATTTTATGAATGAATAAAGCAGATTGATTGAGTGTGAAAACATTGAGCATAGAACGAGTTCGTTCTTTTCCCGATTCTTCTTACAAAGTGAGTGAAGCTTTGTGTGTCGAATCAAACAACATTCTTGACATTGAACGAGTGAAACTCAACTGGTGAAGCCAACTATCCTTTTCTTTTCTTGTTATCGTTCGTGGGATTTGTAGGAGTTTTAGGGTTGTTGGTGAAGTCCTTAAAACTCTTGGCCAAGGCAGCACACTTGGGCAGTTTGGGCGTGTTCAAGGAGAGGTTGTGTTGCAAGGAATGGCAGCTTGTGTGCCATAAAAGTGTGGGTTGTTTCACTTTAATTCGAACCCTGATTCGTGGTCTAGGGAAGTTGTAGTCCCATCATAATCCTCAAAGTTTGGGATTTTTACTTTTGAAGGTAGTGTTACCTCCCTGATTTGCTTTATGAATGGTCCCCCAATTTTTTTTGTGCTTGTGATCGCTTTGTTGCTTTGCCGAGCTTCCAATTTTTCCATCCATGCCCTTATCTCGATGTCCATCATGGATTTATCGTCGGGAGCCGATCCTATCACCGGAGATGGCGTTACAATCACTCGAGTTGTGACATGGGCCTCCTCGAACTGTTCCTCGGCCAGCTCTCCGGCTCGGGATTTCTGTCGAGGTTCTTTGGTGTGTTGGCGGGAAGGGTGAGGTGCCTTGGAATGACCTTTGTTTGTCGAGGCATGTGCCCATAGCTGAGACTCTCCCTCCTCGCTGAGAGCTGGTTGATTCTCTATCTCGGGGGGGAACTCTAAACGTGAATGGACGCTCAACCTTGAACCATCAGCGACAACTCTTCTACAAAGTCTCGATTTTACATTGGTAGTAAACTTAGCTGCATGCTTCGGTTTCGTTGTTTCCATCCCTTTCCAAATTGAGTTCAAGCGAGCTTATTGCGTGCTATGAACATTGATTACTAGTGCTGGTTCCGGGATTCTGGCCACCTACCGTAACCTATGCATCCTGGCTTCGGCCTCCTGTATTTTGGATAAGGTGGGCTCGTTGGTTTACCCAATAAGTATACTCTTTATCTATTTGCTCTTGAGTCATAGGGTCATTCGATTTTTTCATGGGTGGTTCACCTTCTCTGTCGGCTCTGAATGACTCGACATCTGTGAAATGACCATCCCTAAAGTCACCTTCTTCAGGTACTTTGTCTTTGCCATTAGATATTCGCTTTGCTAGCGCTACTCTCCTTTGAGCCCTTGCCGATAGTACGGGTGCTTGGGTGGCAGAGTCCTGTCCCATAGAGAGGACATGTCCCTTATCACTTCCTCCCTCGTCATGTCTGGTGGGCTCTTTTTCTGGGAGAGTTAACACGGTAGGCGTAACATTTTTAGAGACCTATCTCTTGGATTTTACCATCTTTGCTTGTTAAGGACAGAGTGTGATTAAGAAACTTAACGTTTCCGGGCAACGGAACCAAACTGGTCACGCCAAAATTGTGGTGACCTTGTCGTACTGTCCAAGTAAGAAGCAAAGTTGGTTATGTTGACTATTTGACTAGGATGATGGCTAATAACCTGACAAAGACGAGAAAACGCCGTTAAGGAGTTGGGATGTTTCCCGACTAAAACCCTCCGACGTGAGATTAAGATTTCTAGTGAAAGAAATGCATTTATGGTATGGAAGAAAACAGTTCTTGTTCCATGTCCAACCGGAATAAAGATGATAAGTGTAGTAGGATATCTAAACTGGATTTTTCATAAATGTAGGGAATGTATCTTATTTATACATGAAGGTATTAATGATGTATCATCATAATTCCCTGACGCCCTGTCGGGTTTGGTGGTCGGGCCATGTTGAATGGACGTGTCCGAATAAGCCGTCTGACCAGGTTGTGTGTGAGAGCTTATGTCAAAAGCTGCAATCTTTCCAACTATTCTGTTTGACTATTGCACCTCGTCGATAATTTGTATGTGGGACGAGATAAAAAGGGGGCTCGTCAATCAAAGGAGAAGTATTCTGGAACCAACTCGAAGAGGTTAGTTTTTAGAGGCCAATTGGCTATTGGGTTGTGTATGACTGCCTAGTTGTCTCCTGCTCAGCAAAAATGGTGGATGTACGAGGGACGAGGTGATCTCTCGGCCTGTGTCCTTTCAATTAGAAAGTTTTATACCGACAAATAATCATAAAAAATAATAATAATAAAAGTTGATATTATGTATACCTGAACGTATTCCAAAATCGTTGACAATCTAAGAACCTTCTCCCTTAATTTTGATTTGTCTTTGCTCTCCTCAAAACAAATATTTTTCCATAATGACAATAAACAAATGTATTCACGATGAATAAATTGAAAATGTTGAATTTAATTGAAATTTTGTTGATTTCATAAATGAGAAAAAAATGTTTAATTTACAAAAAAAAATGTTTGTAAAAGGTTTGTTATAGAACGAATTCTAATGGAATGGAGGGAAACTGGTGGAAAACTCTCACCACAACCACGTCAATGCCAAGCAAGCAACTGACTAAGCTTTACGTCCTCTCTTCTAACGGCTAACAGACGGAAGGTTTAAATTGAAATAAAAAAATAAATTGAGGTTTTAATTGTCGAAATTGAAAACACCAGGCTTAATTTGTAATTCATAAAATAGAACAAGATTTTTTTTGCAATTCACTCATTTCGAACCCATACAATATGAATAGCCTCAATTTGTGAATTAAAATTCATAATACCGTCTTACAAACTCCACTCAAATAAAAAAGAGGGAGTGAGAAAGAAAGTGGGGATGGTGTGCATGGATGTGATGAATTTGTTTGTGTGGAGTGTGTTGGATGTGTACGATTGTTACTTCAAAATATAGATATTCAGTAGGTCAAATTACTTTTTACCCCCAAAGTTTCCACCAAATCTCATTTTGCCACCTAAACTAAGGTTTGTCTCACTTTAGCATTCAAGGTTGCCATTTGTCCCATTTAACCTCCTCCTGTCTGTTGCCGTTTGAAACTCGACGTTAAATCACACGTAGTCTTCATGTGTAGGGTTATTTTTGTCTTTTTTCCATGTTGTCTCTCTTACTGAACCCCATTCCCCCACTCTCTCTCCCTTCCAATTCCAAACACCTCTGCAAAATAGCGATTTCTCCAAATAATCTATTCAATCTTTTTCCCCGTTGTTTATCAATATAGTTTTGAAGCAATTCATTCCAAAATAATCTACGCATAAAACTCCTCCAATTCCAAACTCCTCTGCCCTGGTCATCTTGATTCTCTTCCTCCAAAGGCTCCTCGAACAACATATTCGACAACCCATTTCCAATTTATGGCATCTCTAACACCAGGCGTCCTATCAGAACTCCTCCAAACAAATTCCCAAACCCAGTTCTGTGAAATCGATGTTTCCTTTGATCGATTGTATTCCCTGAAACCCAGTTCCCAAATTCAATTGTCCCCTGTTTGCGGCTTTTGGAGAACAAGTGAAACGGAAACCCGTAGAATTTTCCCTCTCCCTCCCAAAGCTTCTTTCTCTCCCTCATAAATATCTGGGTCTGTTGACGCCATCTTGCAATCTATGAAATCTATGTTTCCCTTAATTGATTGTATTCTACGAAACCCAGATCCCAAATTCAAATAGAAGAAGAATGGATATCCGTCTAGCAGGTCTCGACTCCCCTCTCTTCCACACTCTTCACCGCATTCTCGACTCCGCCTACGATTCAGCTAACAAGTCATCCAATGCTCCCACTCACACCTATGTACGCGACGCCAAAGCATAGAGGAAGAAATTGGGGAAAGTGGACAGTCGACTAGGTGATGGTGATGTTGGGTGAGAACAAAATGGTAGGTTTGGTAATTGGTACTTGATGATATTGGATATTATGCTAAGAGATAAACACGAGTCTGCTTCTCTTTGGCACCGTTTGATCGGGTTCAACCTTGGTAGCTAGGAGAAAGACAAAAATAACCCTACACGCCAATACCACGTGCGATTTAACGATGAGTTTCAAACGGCAACAGACGGAAGAAGGTTAAATGAGACAAATGGCAACCTTGAATGCTAAAGTGGGACAAACCTTAATTTAGGTGACAAAATGGGATTTGATGAAAACTTTGGGGGGTAAAAAGTAATTGGCCATATTCAATACGACTATTTAGATCGGGACAACTTATTTTTAAGGGAGAAATTCAGGCTGGTCCCCTATGGATAATTTTCATCTGTTTCACTCCCCTATATTTTTTCGTAACCGAAAAAAACCAATCATGCTCAGCCATGCACATAATCATCCATCACGATGTGCATTGCAATGCATGAAATGCCTTTTTTCTTGTTACGAAAAAATTTAGGGATTTAAGACGATCGAAAATTTTCAAAAAAGGACTAACCCGCATTTTGTCGGATTTTTAATGTCTATCATAATGAGAAAAATAATGCTGCTTCTCCTTTGCCATATTTTCTTCAACTTTTCAAAAACCCTAAGACAAGGTTTCTTCATCTTAGAGAGAGAGTACAGGTTCAGAGAACCTTTTTACCATATAACCACTCAATGTCAATCTCTAAATCTCATTCAAGTGCTGCAGATGGAAATCTATACATTGTACAATAACACAACCAGCTAAACATTGTTGAAGCTTTTGAACTAGTAATTTCTGACCCTTCAACATGGTTGTCCCTGGTTCACTGTCAGTTTGTCATAGAATAACGAGGTTATAGGCTTGGGTAGATGACTCATCGACGATTCCATAGCTTTCCTTGTGCCATTTGACACAACCATCAATATTCCATCGATTTCCTCCTTGTATTGCTCATAAACGAAAAATGAAGTGAATGCAAGAACCAGTGCTGCAAAATTATCAAGGTCAAAATAAATGAATGATAATGATCGAAAGCAGAAAGCAAGTCTCGTATGGTGGCTCCATTTCAACGTTTTCTTGTGTTTGGTGGATTGTTAATTCAAACCTATGAGGAAAAACTCCCTCCCTATGAAAGACTCCAGGAATTGAGCAAATACTGGAGGATAGAAGATTTTTTATATGAAAATGAAACTAAATCATATAGTGAAGACAAGTATCATTTAATCAGTGGGACAGAAATTACATCATACCTACACCAACTAACGTGGTCAAAGAGTTCGCCGCAATCAAGTTGAAAAGATATAGTGAAACTACTACCTGTAATGATCAAGGAAACTTGTTAGAGATGAAGAAGGGGATTTGCTTTCATTTCTGCAGCTGTAATATGTTAGTAAGAGTAAAAATTGGTCAGGCGAAACAAAGAAGTACGTCCAGCACTTCTAGAGTGTTATCTAGTAGGCATATAACCATTAAGTTGAAAGGAAAATTCACTAGACAGCTATTAGACTCACCCTACTCATTTTAAGAGCACGCTAATAAAATTAGTGAAGTCAAAATGGGAATGTGATGGTGGATGTGCGTGATAGAACTTTAAAAGATAAAGTTCGAAATAAACATAATCGTGAAACAGTAAAAGACGCTCCAATGGAATTACATGAGTGAAACCTGCTTCAGATTGTTTTGGACAAAGTGATATGGTCCACTTATCAATAACAATACTAGAGCCTGGAGAAGACCGTAACTGACATGAACGACAATAATTGAAAATAATGTGAATGGGGAGGCCTGTGTGATGATCTTGCGTTGCAGGATTCATGTAGCTGACCTATGTATATGGGACAAAGGCTCAGTTGAATTGTATATTTAACATGACCAACCACCTGAATGCATATTATGAAAATAAAACCGAGTTCCTGGATTTTACAAGCCATGATTCATACTTGATAGGTGAGTTTTATACTCACCGTTTCGGTATCTTTTAGGCTTAAACTTTGTTCATTCTCAAGATTTTTGTATCTAATCTTGGGTACTTTATTTAAGTACAGGGATTGAGAGGCATTTAAGGAGATTTGAAGCATAAATAACTGTTTTGAAGAATTCAGGAACCAAGTGTCATGACCTGGAAGTTAATGAGAGAAAAGATAGCACAAGCTCAACGCGCCCATGTCCGATTTCCAAGGCGGCTGCGTCCGGCATTTGAAAGGAACGCGCACGCATTAATCTCGCGTTGAAATTCTAGAAGCTCACCTAATTAGTCGCACCCGCGTCGAAGTTTGCAAGACGCCCGCGTCTGACTTTCCAATGCCGTGCGTCCGTGTTCAGTTAGCGTTCAATTTCCAGTAGCTCCTTTATTTTGGTCGCGCCTGCATTCACATCACTTTGCGCGCACCCGATGACGAATGTGAGAAGGCCATTTAGACAATTGTGTGCAGCACCTTCGAGAGAGGAACAAGAGAACAATTTTCAACAATTGTCAAGGAATTCAAGGATTGATTCGATTGCAAAGTTTGATTTCTTCTCTTCGCATATGCTTAAAATGAATTATAATTTCAATTACCATGATATTGTTCATTTGTTTCGTGATGAACTAAATTTATCATGCTAGGGTAAGGGTAGGCAATTCATGAAAGAATAATATTGAGTCGATTAGGGTATAGATTGATTGCATGGTTGTGTGAGAGTATTTTCTCGTATTTAATGCTTTGAAAGATTAGCTACCATTTAATTGATTTTAATCATGTGGGAACAAATTTCATGCAATGGACCTAGGAATTTACACTCTGGATTTAACTTCATTCTAGAGATAACATGCAATTAGCTTTAGATCACCATATCAAAAGCTACGAGGATTTCATAAAACTTAATGCTTTGTTTTCTACCTAAATTTACATGGACCAAATGTAGGTTACTAGTAAACAATAGAATTGATATATCTGGATCAAAGAATAATGATTAAATCAGGAAATCTTTGTCGTGCAATAGCAATTAGTCGAAACTCGAAATCGTTGATTTATTACTTTGAAGTGAATTGGTGAACATATCCCTAGCGTTTCTCCCTCATTGATATCGCACAACTGTTGATTTACAACTTTTATTAGTTTGGTTAATTTAGTTATTCAAAAATATCCGTCTTTAGATAAAGGAATAGATAATTGATTTTGATAAATGTTGTAGTCCTTTAGGTTCGATAATCCGTAATTTATTTACACTTATTACTTGAGACTAGTATACTTGCTAGTAGTAATGATCTAGTTTAAAACATTTCGCTCAGTTCCATCAATAAGATAATATGTCCTCGTATCAAGTTAGGACTAAAGTAGTGATCATCCATCTCAGTGAGGGAACTTCAGAGAAGCACATGTATAGACAAAGATTATCACTTGAAAGGAAGATCACATACATGTTAGACTTTATATTTCTCCGTAAGCAAGCACACAACATAGCTATTAAAGGCAAAAGGCGAGAGGTACATTTTTGGAGCGAGAGGCGGCCGACCAAAAGGCACTCAAGGCGACAATGAAGAAAAAAAAATTAAATAGCATGTTATAAAATTTTCATAAACTAGCTATAAATAAAAGTAATTCATATTATTTTGTCCACAAATGATAATAATAATATAAGTTATTTCAACTGAAAACTAGACTTTTTCTTAAAAATCAAAAGGTAAAAGGAGTATATTCAAATATATGAACAATAAACATCCAAATCTTCTTCAAACCAGCCAACCAATATTGGATATAACCTCTACAGGTTACGACGACCTTGTCTATCATCTCCAGAAAGATTTTCGGTGACTGGCGCCGGCAACTTTTACGGCAAGATCTGGCGGTAAAAAAGGTATGTATGTGATCGCCTCCTCGAGTAGATGACAAATGTGGCCTTGGATTATGCAAATACTAAGTTGATTTGTGTAGATCTAATAAAATATGTCGAGATCTAATAATAAACTTTTGAACTGGTCGGAATTCTAACATGTTTGCCTTACCCTGCCTCTTCTCGCCTCTTGCCCCAAGCGAGAATAGCGACTGCCTTAGGTCGCAGAAGAAAAAATGCCTCGCCAGAGATTTATATTCCCCCTTAATGTGCTATAGTTTTAGGCTAAATTGGCACATAAAACTTGATTTATAGGAAAGAACTTGACTTCCTTAATTTCCCATGCAAAGGCAGATATGGCAATCATCGGCAATCATTTGATGGTTTATAAGAGGATGATAGCATGATGTCTATATAATTTTATTCCTTAGTTTTACAAATATTTTTTTGATAAGTAATAATATATTGATTAGCGCCAAAACAAATGACGCATCCTATGTACACACACGATGTATACAAACAAAAATACTATCAAGTAGAGATTCTATTCACAAATTCTACAAAAGGAGTGATTCCCATCGGGTTTCTTTCACCACACCAGAAAAATAAGGTTTGTAGCAATAAATCCTTCAACTTGTCAATGCTATTTTCTACATTATCAAACACCCTGCCATTTCGTTCCTTCCACACCAACCACGGCAAGCAAGGCGGCCTCCCAAAAAGCATTCCTTCTCCTCCTTTTATAGAGTGACCAGCTTCTCAATAACTCCTCCACCAATATTGGCATCACCCAAGACACTTGGAACAAATTAAATAAGAAATCCCATAATTCTCTAGCGACCGGGCAGTGCAACAATAAATGATTAACATTCTCCTCATCTCCTTGCACATATAGCACCAGTTCCTGTTAAATGGCTTCCTTGGTAGCTTCCCACATGAAAAAGCACACCCTGGCTGAGTGACTGGAGCTATAGATTTCCAAACTGTCTTCCATGGAAAGGGCCTACTAATATTCGTCAATTTTTCATAAGAAGATCTGTTCCTCCCCCCTTCCCACAGAATTTAATCTTCATTTGTCCCATTAATCAGTTGTGTATACAACAATGCCAAAAGACGCTCAAGTGGATTAACTTCCCAATCTTACAAATTTCTTCGAAAGGAGAGATTCCATGTAAATGTAACATGTCCATCCTCTTTACTCATTACAGCACTATTCCTTTTTTCCTTATTCACCACTATTAAACAAAGAGGGAAAAGCTTTCCTCAACTCCTCATTCCCACACACCACTTATAAATCCAAAAACGGACAGATTCTCCTTTGCCTATTTCAAAAGATAAGAATTGCTCAAATATACCCCATTTGCTCCTAATACCTTTCCAAACGGGTGTCCCAAATGTCATCCGGACCTCCTCCGGCATCCACGCTTGATTACCAACTCCATACTTGCCCACCACCACTTCCTTCCACCGGGCCTTGTCCATATTCAGATAATTCCAAAGCCATTTACCCAGCAGGGCCGAGTTGAAACTCTTTAGCCTTTTAATCCCTAGCCCCCCATATTTAATATTAGAGCATACCAACCCCCAGTTAACCGAGTGGTATTTTCTCTCTTCCAAGTCTCTTTCCATCTTCTCTAATCTCCTAGCCACCGACGACGGAATTTCAAAAATCGAAATAAAATAAGTCGGAAGATTAGAAAGAGAACTCTTAATAAGAGTGAGTCTCCCTCCTCTGGACAAGTATTGTTTCTTCCAACTTGCTAGTCTACGTTCAAATCTCTCTATCACCAGATCCCAAATATCTTTGCTCTTAGAAGGAGCTCCCAAAGGAAGGCATAAGACATGGGGCGATTCCCAACCTTGCACCCAAAAAAGTTGCCAGCGATTCGGCGTTCTCCACATTACCAACGGGGTAAAGTTCACTCTTTTGAATGTTAATTTTCAGCCCCGAAGAAGCTTGAAAAAAGAGTAGCACTAGCCGAAGAAACCCCAACTGGGAAGACTGAGCTCCACAAAATATATGTATCATCCGCAACGAGAAGGTGCGAAACCCTCACCTCTGATATATTATTTCTGCCCACTTGAGAACCTCGAATAAGCCCCATCGCCACTGATGCATCCAGCATTCTGCTAAACGCTTCCATCACTATAATAAAGAGAAATGGTGAGAGAGGGTCACCTTGTCACAGCCCTCTTGAACATGAGAAGAACCCGGTTGCCTTGCCTCCCCGTTAACCAGGACTGACAACTTCACTGATGAAATACAAAACAAGATCCATTCTCTCCAGCGATTACCAAAACCCATTTTGCTCAACATATAATCCAAAAACTCCCAACTCACATGATCATATGCCTTCTCTATGTCAAGCTTGCAAAGTAAACCCATTTCACCACTTCTCAATCTTGAGTCCACTAATTCATTAGCAATCATGATTGCCTCTGTGATTTGCCTCCCCCCCCCCACAAAAGCATGTTGGGACTTGGGACTCGGATATTAATTTTCCTATCACCTTTCCGATTCTAGCAGAGAGTACCTTCGCAATGATTCCAATCAAGCTAATGCGTCTAAAATCTTTAATGTCCTCCGCTCCAAATCTTATCGGAATCATGCAATAAAAGTCGCATTAAGGCTCTTTTCAAATCTCTTATGTGTGAAAAAATTGGAACACGTTCATCAAATCATCCTTAATCACCTCCCAGCAGCGTTGAAAAAACACCATAGCGAACCCTTTTGGTCCTGGGATTTGTCAGCATTCATGCTTCTCACAACTAACAGGACCACTTCTTCGAATGGAAGTTCTAGAGAATCCCTATCCTCCTCCGTAAGCATATAGGAAGTTCAAGAATGTGGCTATGTGGAATTCAGTCCTTGAGCGGTTTGAGAGGAGATTAGTGGTTAGGAGGAAAAAGTATCTTTCGAAGGTGGGAGATTGACTTTGATAAAAAGTACTTTATCCCATTTGCCTATTTATGTGGGGTGGCAAAGACTGGCACGACACGATAGCACGAACCCACACGACACGATATCACAAACCCACACGACACGATTATAAAACACGATTACAGAGACAAATGGCACGATAAGCCCAACACGACACGACACAACACGAAATTGTTAATATATTCAAAATAATATTTATTGCTATATTTATCATCAAATAAGATAGATAATATTAAAACACGATAATGAGGCACGAACACGACACGATAGCACGAATTGCCACCCCTTATTGTCCTATAATTGTTCACAATCCCAGTTTCAGTGGCATAGAGGATCGAGAAATTAGAAATGAATTTTTTGTGGGAAGGGAACAAGGAGGATAGGAAGTATCATCTGGTGGATTGGGGATCGGTGTGCTCTTGGTGAGTAGGGGAGGATTGGGGGTAAAAAATTTGAGGAAATTTAATTGTGCCTTGAACATAGTTGTCAAAGGCACTTGCCTTTGGTGCCTGAGGCGAGGCAACCCTCCAGCACCTCAGCTGTCCTGGGCGAGTCGATGAAAGGCGATCGTCTTTTAGGGAAGCGAGAGGCAGTAGAAAGTCAAGAGAGGGCTCACTAGAATTTAATTTTATTTTTTTGTTTGTTAAATACCAAAAAGACCTAGTTTACTGTTTAAGCTTGGTATAAATATATAATAAAACCCTAAAAACCCCTTAAATCTGAACAAACCTGAGTGTAGCCGGAATAGCTGGGAAGTTTCAATTCCAGATCTAGCCTCCGATCTTCACTTTTTTCCCAATCTAAGGCCAAATCTGCTATCTCCGTGACTAGGTGAACCTATCTATGCCTTCGCCGTCGCCGGAGGTAGCCAGAATTGGAGTCATGCACCCCACGCGCCGGTGCCAGAATTTTTTGCCCGACCTCCTCACATGTGTTCGCCGGCGCCTATAAATGTTAGTCTCTTGCTTGGTTTTTGGATTGGGGCAGTTTGAAGCTATTTTTGGTCTAATTCTATTTAATAGGTGGCCGGATTTTCGTTTTAATTTTTTATTTATGTACCCTTTGGATTAGGAACTGAAAATAAAAAGAATGGGTTATTTCTGATGTTCAGATTATTCCCATTATTTATCTATTTGACATGTTTTTGTTAAGATTTGTTAAGTTATATATAATATTATTTTCGTGAGCGCCTTTTTATCACCTCGCCTCTCGCTTCAAATTTGGACCTATCGACTTTTAGGGCCTTCTCAACTTTGAAAACTATGGCCTTGAAAGGTAAATGGTTGTGGAGATTTCTTGTGGATAGAGAAGCGTCGTGGAGGAATTTAGTTGAAGTAAAGTATGGGATAGAGAGTCAGGCTTGGTTCCCTAAGGCGGTCACTTGTTCGTATGGGTTGGGAGTGTGGAAAGGTATTGTGAAGGGTTGGGAAATACATTTCGCCGTAGTATTTCCTTTGAAGTAGGAAGTGGGGATCATGTCAGGTTTTGGCTCGATAAATGGTGAGGAGATGTAATTCTTCGGTGCGTGTTTCCAGATTATATAACATTGCGGTAAATGGGCAGGAAATGATGAGCTCGATGCTTGGACTCCTACGTTTCGGTGAAATCTACTTGATTGGGAGATCAGTTAAGTAGCTCAACTTCTGGAGAAACTTTTTGCTTTTAAGAGACAACAGATGGAATCTGATAGGGTGGTTCGGGATGGGTCCAAGAGCAGAAGATTTACTGTTAAATCTTACTATGCTTCTTTATGTGTTAAGTGACACGACCAGTTTTCCTTGGGAAAGCCATTTGGAAAACGGAGGTCCCCAGATGAGTAGCATTTTTTACGTGGGAGGCAGCGAGGGAGGCTATCTTAACGGGTGATAGCTTGAAAGCTCGGAAAAGGATTTATGTCAATAGGTGTTACATGTGTAAGAAGGATGAGGAGACTACCAATCACTTATTGTTGCATTGCGAGGTAGCGAAGGAACTATGGAGTGCCTACTTTTACATAGTGGGTGTCTCGAGTTATGCCTAGATCCATAATGAAGAAGATGGTCTTTGTCTAGACGGAGGAGAAAGAAGTCTTTCTGGGATAACACTCCGATGGCAATATGGTGGAGTATTTGGAAGGAGAGGAATCTAAGAGCTTTCTAAAATGTGGAGCTAAGTGTGGAGCAGATTAAAAAGAATGTATTCCAGCTCCTTCGCTTTTGGAGCTCGGAATCGAATCCAACTGATGGAAATTTTTTTGTTCATATGGCGGACAGTATTTAGTTTAGCATCTGGCTTTGTATACGTCTTGTGTGCAAGGATTTGTGTATAAGGACACGCCTCCTGTTTAGGTGCAGTAATTAATACAATTATTACTTGTCAAAAAAAAATTCCTCTTAGTGTGCTCACATAGAAGTCCTATATCAAAAGGTACAATTGCAGGAATCAAAAATAACAGAAACCCAAAGCTTCTCATGAACTACGTATCTCAAATTTATCAGACCGCTATGCATGTCATAATAAAGAGATATTGACAGCTGTAGACAGCGTCCAATTTTGGGTCTCTTGGATTTGAACTTTACCAACCCATCCCGCCTCCACTTACACTCCAGGAATAACGAAAGCAACAAGTAAAGAAAGACCATAAAGGTAACAAACTAACAGCAAAAAAGCCTTCAGATATATTTTTTTTGATAAGTAAATAATAATATAAAAAAGCATCAAAAGAGGTGATGTGTCCATTGTTACTACTTGAAGTAAAGGTACTACTTGAATGGATGAATACCTTCAAGAATAAGTTCCAGTCTTCCCCTAGGGCCAAAGATCGTATTATGTGACTCACTCCATTCCAGCTATTGGCGATAGTCATAATAGAACTTTTTATATCCACCTCTGCAATCTCAAAACAAGACAAGGACACTCTTGGAATCGGCAAACCACATCTGTTTCAATGGCATCATGTCAGTAGATTGATATTACGTTAAAAACAGAGATAAATTGAATAATTTTTCGGCTACCAGTTCAAAAGACCAGCTAACAAATCAATGGGATGTCCCCAACTAAAACTACGCGTGGTAGCCCACCCATCGAGCAAAGAGTATTGGCATTTTTTGGAAGAAGCTAAATTAGGAAACAACAGCCTAATTAACGCAGTCTGTTTGAGTAAATTCTTATGTAATACCTCCGTTTCACTCAAAGAGTCCTACTTTATATTTTGAATGTTCCACTTGACGAATTTTGCGATTCTTGCTCAAAAAGTTAAGGCATTAATTTTCCGAGTTAACAAATTTACCCTTGTCATATAAAAACATTTGAAATTAGCAAAGTTACTTTTATTCTTACAACTAAGGCATTTATGAAAAAATTATTTCAATCCAATGTATCTTTCTATCTTTCAATTCCAGATTGTTACTAGAGATGAGGGAGAGCCCTCAGGTAAAAGCACGGGCTGTTGGGGTCCCATCCCGAACCTACTTCCTTAGACGACACCGCGAGGGTATGTCCTTTGCTGGTCAGTCTCAAGCATCGTGTACTTCAGATGTCTCAGGGAAAGGTCGAGAAAGAAAAGGACAAAACATAAAAAATAAAAAAATGGTTAATACGTTAAACTTTCAAAAATGGATTCTTTACAGCGGAATGGAGTATTAAAAAAACAGAAGTATGACCAACTTAAAGACATGACCAACGACAGATACAGAGTTTCTATTTGATACTTATCTACAGAACCCCAAAAGAGTATAAATGGAATTAAAAAAATAATGTCCTCGATGAACTTCCATCCAACAAAACTTTTATGGCTCATGTCAAACTTACACTTTTGATGGCAGTACACGATATCCAGAAAGGGCAAATGTTAAGAGCAGCAGAAGCTTGGCGGCAGAAGCAATAAACGTTCTTTCACAAAGAAAAAACCAGTAATACAGCAGAACCAGTGTAATGAAGTATGTAAATGATTTCTTATCATTTCTCCATAGCAAAATCTCTGCAACTGCAGCCATAATTGTAGTTATTCTTTTGGAGAGAAACACGGATGTATGTCTTTCTATGCGTGTGTAAATAAAGGTAAGAAATTCACTATAAATTAGCTTATATACAGATCTACTGAAATGCACACTTCTACTAAATTACTGAATAAAATTCCTAATTTCATCCCAAAGAAGAGATTGTGTTGGTTGTGTACTTTACAGATCTATAAACCAAGAATATTGTTGGCATATATTTTTGATGCATGGGATGGAACGTATCTAAAGCAAAAGTACTCTCTTACCAAGGGGGCCATTAGGAACAACAAAAAAAGAATCCATATTCTAATGTTTAAAGAGTTATAGAATACTAAGAAAAGTATTTATAGACTGTTGTAAATTAACATTGCATTGAAAAACGGAGAGCGACAGAACTTGGGACGTTCCAGCAGAATGTGTCCCAGGACAGCAAGATAATTCCGTAATTTAAATGAGGTGGTACTGCTCCTTAGAAATTTTCTTTTGCGTGCGAAGATACTCAATGTGTTAAAAGATCATACAAGTTAGAGTAAAGCCAATGAACCTAGATGTTAAAAGAATTAAGACCGGGTGGGTTGGGTTAAAGGCTCAATGTACACAATCATTCTCATCAACACTCAAAGCAGGCCTCTGATAGGTGGTAAGATTTGTGTCCAGGGTAGAGCCTAACGTGTGGCCTGTGGTGGGCAGATACTCTTTGGCCTAATATGTGGGCATACATTGCAGACCGAGCTCTCTATTATGTGGTGCAAGTTATCTGATCGATATACACCCGTTAAGTTGGAAGAGAATTATAAAGGACTGCTATTAAACTCGTGTTACTTTATGGTACCGAGTGTTCAGCAACTAAGAAAGAAGATGATAACATGATGAGTGTAGCAGAATTGCCAATTTTAAGATGGATATATGCTAAAACTATAAAAGATATAATTTGTTCACAAATTTGAGACAACAAAAGTTGCCCCAACAGAAGATAAAATGGAAGAAAATCACTTTATATGGTTTGTACACAAACAACATAGGCCGCTTATGGCAACCGTTAGGAAGTATGATGATATCAATATCAATGTCTAGAAGTAGGGGAAGACCAAAATTAACCTGGATATAAGTAATAAATGAAGATATGAATGAGTGTGGCTTGTGTGATGACCTTACTTTGCTTTGCTTTGCACTAATTGACTGATGGTCCCAAGTAATTGGGACTGAGGCTCAGTTAAGATAGAGACTTGGGTGTTTCTTTCATGCCATGCCTAGAATAAGAGGCACATGCACTACAGAAATGATTTATATATTGTCCTTTTATTATGTGTTTCACTAGCTTCCATGAAGTGTTGCTTCATTTGACTCATGATTACCCATTTTTCAGCATCACACTTATAAAAAATGAATATCCACTTTCAAGCTATTTTCTCAATGATTTGAGTCAGAACACATCAGTTACTACTGATGAAATTGATTTTGGTTCTTCTATTAAGATGCTCATATAAATGAGGATTTAGCATTTAAAACAGATTTTGATCCATATGAGTAATCTTTTTTTTTGGGTTCCCCTTTCATGTGGAAGTATGTAATCCCTCCGTTCCATGCAAAGAGTCAATTATTCTATTTTGGAATGTTTCACTTAAAGATACCACTTTAAAAAATTATGCCCACATTCTATATAATTTTTCGACCTTACCCTCCATGTGTTATAAACATCTTCGCTTTGCTCAAACATTTTTTGTAATTATAACAAACTCCAATCCTACTAAGGTACTCCCTTCATTCCGGGTAATATATCCCAAAAAAAATGATATCCCAAAAATGTCTTTTATTATTGTGTGATATAATATATCTCTCTCTATAACTATAAGTAAGAATAATATATACCAAAGGTGTCAAAACAAGTGACGCGTCCTTTGTACACTAGGACTATAGAGAAAAAGAAAGAAATAGTCGATAGAGAAACTATTAACAAACTCTATAAAAGAATATATGTACAGAGAGATAGTCTCCATAGACGCTCAACACCAAAAAAAAAAAAACAACAAAAAAAAAACAAGGTGCGGAGTAGGAAATCTTTCATTTGGATCAATGACTTTTCTTAATTATCAAAAAAAGTAACTCGGCTGGGAGCTTTAGACTTCCATACTATTTCCAAGGGAATGGAGTGAGATCTCTACGAGACAATAGACGGAAGTAAGATCTAACAGTGAACGTTTCCCCACCGTTGCAAGACTCCATTTCTCAATCTTGGAAAAATCTATGAAAAGTGGGTTTTATAATGATGTGCCCTCTACCATCTGTAGAACCGTACTAACCAAATACTCTTTATCCCTAGCCAACCTGAAAATACTAGGATAAAACCTCTACAACTCTCTATCACCACACCATTTGTCTCGCCAAAATCTCACTGAAAATCCATCCCCAATCTCAAAAGAAATGTGTCTCACGAAAGGATTCCAATATTTGCTAATACCTTTCCAAACCCCTACCCCATAAGTCATAGAAACGGTCTTAGGGAACCATTTGTGATCTCCTTCCCCATATTTACTAACCACCACCATCCTCCACATACCTTTGCTATCCACCATGAAACGCCCTAAATATTTACCCAACAAAGCCATATTGAAGATACTCAAACTTCTAATCCCTAGAACAAACATCCCTCCTCACTAGAACAAACTTTGGCCCACTTGACAAATGATATTTTCGCTCCTCAGCTTGGCCTTCACATAAAAAATCTCTTTCCAACTTTTCTAGCCTATTCCGAATTGATGAAGGAATCACAAACAAAGACATAAAATGGGTAGGTAAACTCGAAAGCATCTTCTTTATTAGAGTTGACCGTCACCCTATTAACAATAGTTGCTTCTTCTAACCTGACAATTGTCGTTAAAATCTCTCTATTTACTCTTAAAAGGAGCACCTAGAGGCAGCCTCAATACGAAGAGGGGAGGCTAGAAACCTTGTATCCAAAAAAGTAGGCCAGATGATCCACATTTTCTACATCACCAACTTGCATAACTTCGCTCTTCGCAATATTAGCCAGAAGCCCCGAAACTACTTAGAAAAAATTGTTAGGCTAGTTTAAGATAGCCCTGAGAATAATATGCCTCACAAAAGACTAAACTATCATCCACAAACAAGTGGTGAGATACCATAACCTCTTTAGTTTCCACCTGCCCTACCTGGAAACCTTTAATAAAGCCTCCTAACATTGTTCTGTCCATCAGCCTACTCAACGCATCCATGTTAATACTAAAGAGAAAAGGGGAGAGAGGGACGTCATGTGGCAATCCCCTCGAGCTTCCGAAAAAACCTGACGGCTCTCCATTCACCGAAACTGAAAATCAAATTGTTGAGATATAGAACATCATCCACATTTTCCACTTCTGCCCATACCCCATCCTATGGAGCATATAGAACAAGAAATTCCAGCAGACATGATCATATGCCATCTCAATATCCAACTTACGCATTAAACCTGGAATACAACTAATGATTTTGGCATCCACCGCCTCATTAGCTATGAACGACACATTGATAATCTAATGCTCACCCACAAAAGCATGTTGAGATTCAAAAATAGTTTTACCGATCATGTTCCTCAACCGCAAACATAACACCTTAGCTAAGAGCTTATAAACCCCACCAATAAAATTGCACCTTTCTTCTTCTGAATTAAAGCAATAAAAGAAGCTTTTTTTTACAAGTAATAATTATATAAATAGCATCAAAACAGGTGATGCGGCCTATGTACACTAGAAGCATACCTAGCTAAAAGAATTAGCCAATATCAATATTATTTACAAAATCTACAAGGGTAGTGTTAGGACTGGGAGTGGATTGATCTGCCTCGAAACACCAAAAGTGAAGGGTGCGAATCAACAAATTTTTCAGATTCGGGACAGCCATTTCCTCTTTGTAAGGCCCTGTGCTTTCTTTCCCTCCAAAGAATCCAGCACACTCCCAAAAGAGCTGTCTCCCAAATACGGTTTCTCCTATTCTTAAACCCAATAGACCAGCCCCTAACATGATCAAGAATCGACCTCGGCATGACCCAAGACACCTTGAACAATCCAAGCACAAAATTCCACAACTAAGCAACTTGGCAATGCAGGAGCAAATGATTCACACTCTCCTCGCAAACTTTACACATATAACACCTATTGACAAAAACCATACGACGTTTTTGCAAGTTGTCCCTAGTACGAATAGCTTCGTGAGATGCTTCCCACATGAAGAAAGTCACTCTCTTTGGGGCTTCAGAGTTCCATGAAAGGAAGTTCTATCACAGTTGAGGATCTTGAGGTAATACGATCAGCAAGACCCCTTGTGCCTTTCCAGACCACCTTATCCTCTAAATCTGTCTATATTCTGCTCATGAAGCCTCTTTAAAAGCTGCACTACTGACTCAATCTCCCAATCATGAAAATTCCTTCTAAACGTGGGATTCCAAGCCGGCTTACCCTCCTCCATAGACAATATAGAACTTACTCTACAATCCTTATCCGTGGAGACCTCAAATAAATTCAGAAACACCTCCCTCAAACTCGAATTACCACACACCATCTATCACCCCAAAAACTCGCAGAAACCCGGTTGCCAACCTCAAAAGCAATGAATCCCTCAAAAGAACTCCACCCTTTCTTGATGCCTTTCCACAGTCCCACCCCAAAAGTAGAATTTACCATGTTTGGGAACCAACAGTGGTCCCCTGCCCCATACTTACAAACCACCACTTGTCTTTAAAAAGCTTCCTTATCTGTAAGATACCTCCACAACCATTATCCCAACAAAGCCTCGTTAAAAAGTTTGAGTTTTCTAACATTCAGACCTCCCACTTGAACTTTGGAGTATACTTTCTCCCAATTCACTAGATGAAACTTAGAGCCTTCCAACTCCCCTTCCCACAAGAAATCTCTTTCCAGCTTCTCCATTCTTTGTCTGATTGTGGTCGGAATCACAAATAGAGACAGAAAATAGGTCGGTAAATTAGAAAGAGTATTCTTAATTAAAACTAATCTCCCCCCCCCCTTGAAAGAAGTTGCCACTTCCACCCTGCCAATCTCTACTCAAATCGCTCAGAGTAAGAGGAAGGAAGTTATGAAGTCTTGCACCCAAAGAACGAAGCTAGAGCCCCAACATTGTCCACCACCCCGAGGAATAATCTCGCTCTTGGAAATGTTAACACGAAGCCCCGAAACTGCTTAAAAGAATAGTAATACCAAACGAAGATACCCCAATTGTTTATCTGCCCCGCATAAAACCAGTGTGTCATCAGCGAAGAGAAGGTGGGATACCGACATCCCCCCTCCCCTCTCCTCCCCACCTTGAAACCACTTATAAAACCACCCTGCCTTCTCCAACATCCTGCTAAGAGCCTCCATGACAACAATAAACAGGAACGGGGGTAAAGGGTCCCCTTGGCGTAAACCTCTCGAACTAGAAAAAAACCCCGATGGTTGCCCGTTCACCAAAACAGAAAAGCGCACTATAGAAAAACAGAACCAAATCCATTGAATCCATCTAATGCCAAACCCCATCCTTTCCAACATGTAAAGCAGAAAATCCTGATCAAATGCTTTCTCAATATCCAACTTGCACAATAACCCCGGAACACCACTTCTCATTCTGTCATCCACTACTTCATTGGCGATTAAAGGCGCATCCAGAATCTATCCATTCTTCACAAAAGTATGCTGCGACGTCAAAATAATCCTGCCTATCACCCTTTTCAATCTCTTCTGAGCAAACACTTTGGAAATAAGCTTGTAAATACCAACTAAACTAATCGGTCGGAAGTCTTTCAATGAGGTCGCGCCACGCTTTTTTGGAATTAAGGCTATGAAGACAGCATTAAGACTTTTTTTGAACCTCAAACTAGAATGAAAAGACTGGAACACCTCCATGATATACCCCTTAACCACCACCCAACAATGCTGAAAAAATGCCATAGAAAACCCATCGGAGCCTGGGGCTTTATCACCATAGTTGAACAAAGCGGAAGGCGAGAGGTCAAAATTTGAGGCGAGAGGCGAGGCGCAAAAATGGCGCTCACGGAATAAATATTAAGGAAAAATTAATAAATATATATAACTTAACAAATCTCAATAAAACATGTCATGAGTGATGAAACTAAGTTAACATAATATTAATAACACAAATTTCATCATTCATAGTTGAAATTCCAAAGCATTAGATGAACTTAACTTCAATTCCAAACAAGAAAATAAATAGTCATTAAAGCAAATGAAAATGAAGACATGCAAAAGAGAACTAAAGTCATGAAATGTAATAATTAGCAACTAACGACAACAAGAAGCTAAAAATCCACAAATCTATCTCATCATCATCTCCATAATCTTCATCATCCTCATTCACAGGCATAGGCGCGAAAAGGCGAGAAAGGCACTCGTTTCCTAGCCTCACTCTTTCCGGGTGACAACCCTTCGCCTCCTCGCCTCTCGCCTGAGGCGCAAAAGGCGCTCGCCTTTTTAAACTATGTTTATCACCCTCCATCTTACAAAGCACCGCTACCACTTCCTCAATCGAGGAGGGGGAGCTCCAACACTGCCTGCACCGAGTCTATCAAAGACCATTCCATCCAGATTTGGTCTCCAATCCCCATTTTCTTCATAAAGTCTACCTATTAAAATTTCCAATGCCTTACTTAATCTCTGCCTCATCTTCCAACAACACACCATCAATCTGGACAGAACTGATCTTTTTTGCTACTCCACGAATCTTTGACATCCTATGGAAGAACATGGTGTTACTATCTCCTTCCTTAAGCCATTGCACCCGAGACTTTTGTTTCCAACAGATCTCTTCACGGATAAGAAGGCTTTTCAGCTCCTGTTTCAGCTGCACCCTAATAGACTCTTCTTCCTCATCCAAACAACCATCCCCTGCTCTCTCATCCAATCTGCAAATCTCATTCGAAATGGTTTTGATTTTAAGCTCCACCTTACCGAAAACCTCTATGTTCCAAACTTTTAAATCCTCCTTAAGCAGCTTCAATTTTCTAGCTATTCTGAAGTTCGGATCACCTACCACCAAGTAAGAATCCCTCTAACCTTCACCCATTCTGATATGATATTGATAAGCCATAAAAATGTTTCCAAGAGCTCGGGAATTCATTTATCAAGTTTGGAAGCTTGGAAAAACGGTTTGGATACTTCAGGGGGTCAAAGTGGCACGTCAGTAAACTTGGAGCAACTTTGGACGCAACCTTCTGTGAAGATTGCGATCGCAAGGGGCCATAGGCTTGCGATCGCAAGGTGTCCAGAAAAGCTACAAGGTTTTTTTCTTTGTTTTAATATAGGATTTTAATGTTTTACTGTTTGGGTATTTTTAGGTTTCTTGTTCCTAAAGTTTAGGTTTAAAAGTTTCCTTTTATTTAGGTTTCTTGTTCCTAAAGTTTAGGTTTAAGAGTTTCCTTTTATTTAGTCTTCTTTTCCTACAAGAATTAGAATTTATTTTGTAAGCCTATATAAAGGCATTATTAAACCTTGTTTAGGGAGTTGAATTTTGATTGATAAAATTTTTTGGATAGAAAATTGTGTTCTTATTTGAGTGTCCTGGATTGGAAGCTCGGATTATAAACATCGTGGATTCGTTGTTTATAATTGAATTCGACTTATCAGTTGGAGAATCATCCCAATTGTGGCGTCATTCACAATTCCAAGGTCCGCGTCATCTCGAAGGCATTGGGTCGCGGAATCATTCATCCTAAAACCTTTCTAGAAGATCTTGGGTCCTTCATCACATTCCAAAAATCCAAGCTCTTTTAACCACATATTCTCATGGAAGAAAAGGGAAAACCTTTGCAAAATCATCCTTAATCACCTCGCATCATGCTTTAAAAAAAGCCATCAAGTACCCGTCTGAAACCGGCGCTTTGTCTCCACTCAAACTTCATAATTAAAGCTTCTTAAAACGCATGTTTGCATGGAAGAAAAGGAAAACCTTCGCAAAATCATCCTTGATCACCTCGCAGCATGCTTTAAAAAAAGCCATCAAGTACCCGTCTAAAACTAGCGCTTTGTCTCCACTCAAACTTCATAAAGCTACCACCACGTCCTCCTTTGAAAAAGGAGACTCCAACATCGAACTATCCTCGATCTCAAGATATTTAAAAGCAACACTTTCTATCATAGGTCGACAAACCTCACTTTCTAAAAACAGTCGTTTGTAGAACCCCACAATCCCCTCTTTGATTGCTTCATTGTCTCTCATTAAACCCCACGTATCAAGACCTCCCGAATCTAATAAGCCATCTTGTGCACACTAGCCATCCTATGAAAAAATTTACTCCCCCCGTTTTCAAAATATTGTCTACTTTGACCCGGCACACCATTTAAAAAAAATAATTAACTGTATTATAAATATTGATGAAATGTGTGGTTTCCTTTAATTCCCTCGAGTATGTGGCCATAATTAAAGTAGTTAGAAAAAGTAAGGGTAAATTGATAAAAGTGTTTTCTTAAAAGGGAAAGTTTTAAAATAGGACAATTATTTAAGAAAAGACGAAAAAAGAAAGGTGAACGATAATTTGAAAACGGAGGGAGTAGTATTTTTGTCCCCTTCCCTTAGCTACTCAATCCTCGATTTATGTTTCCAACAAATCTCCTCACTAATCAAAAGTCTCTCTAATTCTCTTTTAACTTCTGTTCTTCGCTCTTCTCCCCCCTCCGTTAAACCTCCCAATTCTGCCTTACCGTCTAACCATTTCACTTCTTCTATTGCTTTTTGAATCCAGATTTCTATCTTCCCAAATACCTCTATGTTCCAAACCTTAAGATCTGCCTTCAATAGTTTCAACTTCTGAGCCAAAGTGAAGGCAATCTCCCACAATCGCATAGGAGATTCACTTAGATCTAATCCACTTCACGAACCTCATTTCCTTGAGCCACATATTATCAAATCTGAAAGGGGACTTCCCTTTGCTCAACCCCCCACACACAAGAAGGGGAACATGATCCAACACCACTCTAGGAAGGCAAGACGATAAAGAGCCAGTGAAGCAGTCCTCCCAATTCGAAGAGGTGAGAAATTTATCAATTCTGGAAAATTGATTCCTACCTCCCTTTCTGAACAGAGTAAAATCACCTCCTGTTAACTAAAGATCCACCAATTCTGCTTCATTGATAAAGTCGTTAAATTCCTCAATAGCACAGGAAAAGACTGTCCCACCTGAACGTTCCATCATAAAACGAATAACATTGAAATCCCCCCCCCCTATACACCACAGAACATTCCACCTACTATTAACCCGCTTCAACTCCTCCCACGAGTACATCCAGCAGCATCTAGACACGGACCATACACCCCCGAGAATAGGCAGGCGGCAGGCCTTATCATTCGTCACAATCTTAAATAAGCACGAGACTGAGAAAGATCCTTTCTCCAACCTCATCTTCATAAGCACTCTCCTTTTCCACATGACAAGAATCCCTCCAGCAGATCCTAGAGCCCCTAAATATCCCAATCAAACCACACCCTGTATCGTTGATCACTTTATCAACTATCACCCCCATTTTAGTCTCTTGTAAACAAACCACATGAGGTTTCCATCTCTTTAAATTCGCTTAATCATCAAGTCCCCAAACATTCCAAGAAATAATATGTACCTCCATGAATAAACTCTATTAAGATCACCTTCTTCTTCTCCCCTCCCCATATCAAAAATATAGTTGTTTCAGCTCCCACTAACCCGTTTCGCATGAGTTTCTGCCCTTCCTAATGCTGCACGCCCCTTTCGTTCTCCATTTTTTCTCTATATCCAACAAGAAGTCTACTATTTTATCTTCGAAACCTACACACGAAACAGCGAGAAATTTCCCAACGCCTTCAGCCCTTCTTTTCACCCATAGAGAAATATCCTCTTCCACTTCCATATTTGTTAATATCCTGCAATTTCCAATTTCATCCAGACGCACCATTGACAAAGAAGAACAAACTAACGGTTATGTCTCACATTCACTAGTATCCCCCACGTGTTTTCCCCCCAATTGGTTGACTACCTCCCTTGATCCTTCTACCATATTTTCTTGCATCAAACTCCCACTGTCTCTTGGCTCACCCCGGCCTTCAACCTTATCCGTAGAAACCCTCTTCTTCATCCTCGTCGCGTCTCCATACCCCTTACTTCCTCGTCGCCTACCCCAATTGAGTCCATTGCTCAAGCTTCACTGTTGACGTCCACAAAACCTATCGACCTTGGAGAAATCACATCCTTACAACTCGCAACAGACCTTTGCGCCGACTCGATCAAGGCCATAGGATACAACGAACTCTTTCCCTTCCCTTGTGGGCCTTCAAAGTCACCTATTTGACCGCTTCCTAAAGTCTATGGAAACGGCCAAGATATCTTCCACCCAATAGTGATTTGATTTGCCTTCCAGGTCTCCTCTAAACTGGCCCATCCTTGGACCCAACTTTTCGGTTGCCACTAGATCCAACCCAAAAGCCCACTCTAGCAATCCTCTTCGCTTTCCTTAAAACGGCACCATTACTCTCCCCGTTTTAAACGTGAACTTACTGCCAGCCCATGCGCTAGCATTAATGTTGTGCTCACGTTGTCACCTACACGCCCTCCCTCAAACGGTCAAGGTGCGTGTAAATTACTTCTCTTCGTCCCTTCTATCCCCGATGACTAACCACCATTTTTTTTTTGATAAGTAAAGATATGTATAAATAAAAGCGCCAAACGGGAGGCGCACCATGTACACTAGACGTATATAGCAAACGAACTACACAAGACTAAAACTATTCACAAATTACACAAAAGAATGATCTAAACTATCTTCCTCATAAACCTCGTACCACCATCGATAAAGAGTACGCAGAAGGTGGTTCTTAAGTTGGTCCATCGTCCGTTCAGCATTGTCGAAGGCTCTGCTATTTCTCTCGCACCAAATAGTCCACCAGATGCCAATAGGGACTGACTCCCAAATGGACTTTCTCCTCCCCTTATTAAATAAAGGCCAACACAAAAGAAGATCCTTCACTGAATTTGGCCTCACCCACTGAATATTGAACATCCTAAGCACCATTCCGTCGCAGCTTTACAATGAAGCAAAAGATGATTCGTATTCTCACAACTACCTCTACACATATAGCACCAATTAACATAGATCTTACCTCTCCGTCTAAGATTATCCACAGTAAGTATGACCTCAAGACAGGCCTCCCACACAAAAAACATCACGCGAGCAGGGATAGGAGACTTCCAAATAATCCTCCATGGGAAACGAGGGGCCCTAATCCCCGAGATATGCGAGTAAAAAGACTTGACAGAAAAAACCTTATCTTTCGAACTTTCCCACATTACCTTGTCCTCTTTGCTAACATCTATTTGGAAAGAATATAAACGAGCCAAAAATATAACACTAGAATCCATTTGCCAATCCTGAAGGTTCCTGGAATATGGTTGGCACAAAGAAATGGTCTCGACCCATATTAGCACAGAGAAGAGTTTATTCCCCACACCTATTCTCACGCATGTTGAAATCTCTAGCTTGAATCGAACCAAAATGTGAGCCCACCTTAGATTCTTCCTCTATTCAGTATCTTCGTCCACCGTAATGAAACCTCCACACTTGCTAGCCAATTTCGAAAAATACAGCCTTCCCCCACAAATGCAAGAGTAGAGGCCCACTGCTCAAATCCAAGCTTTACGAGGCTTGCAGCCATCCTTATGGCCACAACCTACGCGATCCCATCGATCCAAAAACAGAGGTAATTGATTGAACACCCAACACTTCTTGCCGAGTATACGACTTGCTTCTTCCTTCGAGGGAAAAAAGAAAAGAAAATATTCGTCGTTCATCTCTAGCACATACACGCCTCTAGCCGTCTTCCATCTTACATCAACTCAATTTTGAAGCTCAAATCTGAGAGGAATGGGACAGTCGAGGCCGACACGACCCACCAGACATCTCTGTCGAAATTTTAGGTTTCCACCTCATGATTCAAAATCCACCACCGAATTGCCATAGCTGGGACACATTGAGATCTAAATTTGGCCATGGAGGAATCTCAGCAGCCTCCTTAAAAGTATTGCCACCGTTCTTCCCCTTGGGTCCCTGGTTCCATTCGGATCCATTCCCCTTAAGGATTTTCCCAATTCCGACTATCAACCATGTTAGCAAGAACAAACCTTCTGATCTTCGCAACTACCATTTCCCAGCCCCCATTTGGAGTGATTTCCGGAATATAAATCCTAGACAATATTCCCTTACCTGAAACTGCTATACTGAAAAAATGCCCTTTACGTTCTCCTCCTTCACTAGGAATACTTCACGCCAATCTCCTTCCACTTCCTCCAAAAGATCCCTCGAAATCTGTAGACCTTCTCCAACCATTCACAAACCCATAAGAACTCGCTATCAGAGAGAACAGCTTCATGAACAGTACCTATGTCTTTCCAACAAATGGAATCCTCTACGACCACGATCCTCTCTACAATAGACTTCGAAAGACATCCAACCCGCTTAAAAGTAAATCCTCTCCATCCGAACACTGAAAATCCGAGAGGTAACCTCTCTCTCTCTCCCTCTCTCTCTCTCTCTCTATCTGCTTTTTCTGTGTTTGGGTGTGTGAGAGATAGTTATAGAGACAAGAGAAATGGGAAGTTGATAGAAGAAAGTGAAGAAGGCGTCCAAATCCAATCTCTATGTCCACATACACACTTCTTCTGCCGACGATTCTCCCCCTCCTCATAGATTCTCCAACGCAGCTTTGCTCTTGTTGTCCGTTTTTCCGATGCAGATTTTCCAGATTCTGATGACCTTAGATTTTTCCAAATTCCGGTGATATAGATTGTAAAAGAAAGCAATCTTAATTATATTTATTGGTCGATATATAAAAATCTTAATAAAAATTATAAAAATAACAATTTTAAGATGGGTATATTTGAAAATTCAAAATATTATGGCTTAGTTTTTGAAAGTGGAGTCTTTAAGTGAAACATTTCAAAATGGAATAGTGGACTCTTTGCCTAGATCAGATGGAGTATCACTTAATTATTAGTCTTTCTACAAGTGGACTCTATGGGTGGGGAGGGAGTATTATTTTAGCTTTTGTAGTTCTTTAAGAAACCAGACTCCTCAACCCATTACCAATTCTTGATAAAAATTCTCCAATTATCCTAAACCCTACTAAAATCATGGTAGTTAAAATTACTGAATTGTAGGATCCTAAACTGATGTGGATCTTAGTAAAACACGCCTTTTGCATAGGATCATACAGGATCTTGAAGGGTATTCGAGTCATAGGGTCATTTGATCTACCTCTATAAGGTGTTTTAACAATGACCTTCATCTTTTTTTAGGCCTCTTTTGTTAGCCTAACTATCTGACCCTTCTGCTTGCCCTAAAATCAAGGTGAGAACCATATTCTCAATTAAGACTTCTTATTTTGTCTCAAAACGAAAAATTTCATGCAAGTTTGAATTATCCTATAAAAAAGCAGTTTCTTAAGATCCGCACTTCTAGCAGAAGTGGCACTCTTTTTCGGGATATATTAGGGAAGATACTATTTGGTAATTGAACACATGGAAAAAAGGCATTGTTGTCTGGCCTCAACAAGTGTCAGGCTTCCATTTGATCTCTTCGTACTGTCTTTCAGATATGGTTAATCAGCATTCAGCCTTAACTTTTCACTGCATTCTTCCCAAAACAAAATAGTTCATTTTTCCGTTCTCATAATTGTTCCTTATTCTAGGCTCTGAAGTTAAATGTTCTGGCTATATGTTTATGATGCTATCACTTAATTAATTTGTATGGTTGCTTGTGACTGCCCCAATAGAATAGAAAAGTATCAAGACTATGCTGCACATTTTTAGCAACACTTGCATAAATTTGTAACATTATTCCATTAACATTTCTATATTGAGACAGATTATTGGATCGTACAACCATTAAAATCTAATCCTATGCTTTGCTCTCCTGTACCCAAAATGAACCAACAGAATATACCAATTTTATAAACCTTTTTTATTGAGTAGTTGGTATCATCAACTTTAGTAGATAAAAATTTTCTTGAAGCTTGGGCCAAAGCATACACTTGTTGATGACTACAAGAGTCAAAACGAACACTTCCGCTATACAGTAAACAAATGCTATATTCCAGAGATCAATAAGAAGTAACATATGATGTCTTGTGGTTCTCACCTTTGCCACTGCCTAGCAGCTTTTCCACTTTTGATTGTTCATCAATGTCTTTGTATCTTGTGCACAAGTCCTTGGCTAAATGGGAGAATGATTCTATGGTTGATGTAACACCGTCCTGTATGTTCAGTAATCAATACAAAGGAGTACATAGATTAAATCCAGAATTTAGTAACAATTTCACACATTAAGGCAAGTGTTCAACCAATGCAAGAAAAATGACTTCCATTTTTCTTTTGTTAATTGATTACAAAGAAAATAAAAGAAAAGCTTATTACCAAATCAGCCAAGTGGAGAAATCAACCAAAGGATGTTTCAGATGTTGCAGTGGCCAAGCTGCCAAGGTTTGCGAGGATCACCATAACAGGTTGAAGTGGACTAAGGGAGTTTTCAGAAGGCCATAAAATACATAGGCACCCCTTCCACTATGCTTTAAGCCTAACAAATTTTATTTGTTTAAATTCACAGACCTGTAGGAATGGTTATCCTTTTTGATAAGTAAGGTATATATTAAAAATCAATAGCGGCAAATAAGGAGCCGCAGCCTATTTACACAGGAGGAAAACTCCAATAATTACAGATTACAAAAATTCACTACAAAGTCAGCAAAAGAGTTGACCTCGGACCTAACACCGTCACTACACCAAAAAAACAGCAGCTGAAGCAGCTCATTCTTCAGCAACGACAAAGACCTTTCCACGTTATCAAAAACTCTCCTATTCCTTTCTTTCCAAATCACCCAGCATACTCCCAAAGGAATAGTCTGCCAAATAAAATCTCTCCGTTTCCTCTTGTGCAAGGACCAACAAAGGAAGAGATCCTTAATGGATTCCGGCATGGCCCAAGACAAGTTAAAAATGTGAAAAATGTAGTCCCACAAGGCACCTGCTACCGGACAGTGAAGCAAAAGATGATCAGCACTCTCACCATTACATTTGCACATATAACACCAGCTCATTACCACCTTCCCGCGCCTCCTAAGATTGTCCCCTGTAAGAATGGCTTCGTTCACCGCTTCCCAAATAAAGAAAGCAACTCTAGCCGGAGCTTTAGACTTCCAAATAGCTTTCCAGGGAAACAGACCCCTTCCCCCAAAATCTGAACCAAAGTAGTAAGACTTAACCAAGAACATTTTGTTTTTAGCCCTATCCCAGATGACCTTGTCAACACAACTCCTATCCAAGTGCTGAGAATAAAGCAACTCAGAGAGCTGGAGGAAACTCTGCACCTCCCAATCCTGAAGAAACCTTCTGAAAACTGGATTCCAACTAATCGAACCTCCTTCAAGCGAAATAATATCACTAATCAGAACTTCTTTGTCACTCACAATGCTAAAGAGACTAGGAAAGGCTCTCCATAACTCCACGGGACCACACCACCTATCCAATCAAAATCTGACCGAAGATCCATCTCCTACTTTAAAAGAGATGTTTCTAGCGAAAGCGTCCCACCCTTTCATGATTCCTTTCCAAACTCCCACCCCATGAGACAAGGAAACATCCTTAGGAAACCAAAGATGATTTCCTTCCCCATACTTGCTCACCACCAATCTCCTCCACAAAGCATCCTTATCGATCAAGAATCTCCACAACCATTTACCCAACAAAGCTCTATTGAAAGCTCGGATGTTTTTAACCCCTAAGCCACCGGATTTAATACCAGAACACACTTTGGACCACTTGACTAGGTGATACTTCCGATCCACCATCGAACCTTCCCATAAGAAGTCCCTTTCATATTTTTCCAGTCTTCGGCTAAGCGATAACGGGATGACGAACAAGGACATAAAGTAAGTAGGCATCGAAGACAACGTGCTCTTAATAAGAGTAAGGCGGCTGCCTTTGAAGACAAACACGCTTCTTCCCTGCCAGCGACGTTGAAATCTTTCTAACACCGGAACCCACATATTTGAGCTCTTGAACGCAGCTCCTAAGGGAAGACCCAAGTAGGTAGAAGGAAGGGAACTCACCTTACAACCAAAGAAGGCAGCCAATTCCCCAATATTTTCTACATTCCCACAGAATAATTTGACTTAGAAATATTCACTTTTAGACCCGAGACAGCTGAAAAAAGAGCAAGACTATCCGTAAATAGCCTAAGCGAGAGTCTTCCGCTTCACGAACACAAGGAATCATCGCGACGAGGAGATGCGACAGAGACAAGAACTCTACCATTCCCGACTATGAAACCATTGATAAAACCTCCGAAATAGCTTTATCCATCATTAAGCTCAAAGCTTCCATCACTAAAATGAAGAGGAAAGGAGAAAGAGGGTCTCCTTGGCGAAGGCCCCTCGAGGTTCCAAAAAACCACGGCTCTCCATCAATCACACCGAAAATCTCACCGTAGAAATACACCAAAAATCCATCTTCTCCATTTGTCACCAAATCCCATTCTGTTTAGAAGATAAATGAGAAATTCCCAATTAACATGATCATAAGCTTTTTCAATATCCAGCTTGCAAATCAGGCCCGGCTCTCCTTTCCTTAACCTATCATCCACCGCTTCATTGGCAATAAAGGAAGCATCAATAATTTGGCGATTCCCCACGAAGGCATGTTGCGACTCCGAAATGACTTTGCCCACAACCTTCCTCAATCTAATCGAGAGCACCTTTGCAATGATTTTATAAACACTTCCAATAAGACTAATGGGTCTATAATCTTTAATCTCAATCGCATTAGACTTTTTAGGAATCAAAGAGATGAATGAAGCATTAAGACTCTTTTCAAAGACCATGTTCGAATGAAAGAACTGAAAAACCTCCATGATGTCCTTCTTCAAAATCTCCCAGCTATGCTGAAAAAATGCCATAGAGAACCCGTCAGGACCGGGCGCTTTATCGCCATTCAAACTCCAAAGGGCTGCCCTAACTTCCTCTTCCGAAAAGGATGATTCCAGCACTAAATTATCCTCCTGATTAAGAACATTAAAGAACATCCCATCTAATTGTGGTCGTTGAATTCCTTCATCAGCATACAGCTTCTGATAAAAATCTACTATACCTGCCCTAATAGCAGATTTATCCTCCAGCAAGTTACCATCCACTGAAATGCTATGAATGTGATTGACCCTTCTATTTGCCTTCGCCGTCCTATGAAAAAATTTGGTGTTCCTGTCACCTTCCTTTAGCCACTGAACCCGAGATTTCTGTCTCCAACAAATTTCCTCTTTAATCAACAAGGACTCTGCCTCCTTTCTCAACTCATTACGTCGAAAGAATTCTTCCTCTGATAACTCTCCTAAGCTCTCTTTAGTATCCAACAGCTGAATACCTTCCAGCACTCCTTTAATTTTAACCTCAATCCTCCCAAATGTCTCCTTATTCCACAGAATAAGGTCAGTTTTCAGCAGCTTCAAGCTTCTTCGCCAGTTTAAAACTAGGATCTCCCACCACTGAATAACCTGCCCACTTAATCCGAAGCCAATCCAGAAAACCCTGCTCTTTTAACCACATATTTTCGAAGCGAAACGGAGGATTTCCCTTTTGCGATACCACCACACTGAAGAAGTAAAGGGGCATGATCAGAAATAGTTCGAGGCAGACACGACTGAACCAGACTACCGCAACATTCTTCCCATTCCACGGACACTAAGAATCTATCGATTCTGGAACATTGAGAATTAGAACTGTTTCTGAACCAAGTAAATCTGTCACCTGCTAAAGGAAGATCTATCAAGGCCATATCATCAATAAAATCACTGAATTCCAACATTGCCCGAGAGAATCTGCTACACCCCTTACGCTCATGCGGGAACCTGATTACATTGAAGTCACCCCCTATACACCACGGATGATTCCAATTCTGCTTAACTACCTTTAACTCTTCCCACAGCTCACTACGGGACACATCCAAGCAAGGACCATATACGCCCGAGAAACCGTAAATCTTATCATTGTCCACCAACTTAAGTAAACAGGACACCGAGAAACGACCTTTTATAGCATCCAATTTAGAAAGAACCCTTTTATCCCACATAACTAGAATTCCTCCCGCTGCCCCGGACGCTCCAAGATGTTCCCAGTCCGCCCATCTTCCTCCACCAACACTGTAAATGAACTCACTATCCACTTTAATCCATTTTAGTCTCTAGCAAGCAAATCACTTGAGGATTCCATCTTCTCAAAGACGCCTTAACCACAGTTCTTTTCTCCAAATTGTTTAATCCCCGCACATTCCAAGAAATAATTTTTAAATCCATGGAAAATCAAGTCAGGTTTCTTTTTCGTCTACTCTCCCCCTCCTTAAATTCCAGGTGAGCTGAATTAAAGTCACGGCATAACTGCTTCAGTTCTCTAGTGCACCTTGCTCGAGATTTCCCTTTTCTTTTTGAGCTGGAATCTCTCTCTGATGCCCGCCAGCTCCTTTCAATCTCCATTAGTAATTCCTGAATTTTGTCATCAAAACCATGGTTTGACACCCCTATAAATGTGCCAAAGTCCTTAATCCTGCTCTGCACCCACAATGAAATGTCCTTTGATTCCCCATTACACAATAATGGCTCGAATCCACAACAGTCTCCTGGTTCTACCATCGCAATCGGAGTGCAGCAAATAGGGTCTGAAAGACCCTTGTTCATAGAAGAGGTTATAGTCATTTGACCAGCTACCCCTGTGCGGCCTGAATGTATCTCTTCTGCCCCGTCACTACAGTCAACACACTCCTTATCATAACCCGACTCACCTAGGTCCTCCACCTTTCCCGATGGCGAACAGCTCTGATCTGTAGAGTCTGCAACTTCTTGAGGCAAATCTTTCTTCTCACCAGCAACACCTTTAACCCCTATCTGAACAGGTTCTGGCACCGGACAAGATTCCAAATCTGCGTAGACATGATCCTCATTCTGAAACAAAACCCTTCCACTACTATTATTCCCACTAACTTTCCTCCCTTCGTCAAAAATCCTCGAAGTCCCTTCCTGATCCGAGTCAATATTCTGCTGCGCTACCTCTTCCAAAGCCTGATCAATGCTAAACAACCTACCCTTTACCCTTTCCACATCCGATCGAAACAAGGAATCCTCTCTCTTAATTCTATCTCATGGTGCATACCCTAGTTTTAATACCATATCAAGGAAAAACTACGATAGAGGACACCAGGCAATGGCCCTTTACAGAAGAAAACCAACGAAAGATTTGCACACAACTCAACAAGTAGCATACGCATTTTACCAAAATTATAATTTAGATAGATAGAGATCTCCTATAACTACACATCAAAAGGACAACAAGAAAATGCACTTTCTCTTGAAAGACGCTGAAGAAAGGCTAAAGAGATCCTTAATGACCATACTGGATTCTGCATATTTTCATCAGTTGTCCCTCAGCTCAAATTTATAGACTTGGTTATCACTAAGAATGCTACTTATTTCCGAAGATGCTACAAATTTGATCACAATGAAGAAATAGATCTCCTGTGGAGAACATGGACAATATAGGATTTTAAACTAACAGCAAAGCTAAGTTCTACTATATTTATTTCATGAGGTGCATCAAATTGGTTCGAAATGGTAAAAGATATACAGAGATTGGAGGAAGATATAGCACTTTGCACAAACAGCAAAGCTTAAAAACTTACTTCCAGTGAGATTACTGGTGAGTATCCAATATGCTGCTGAGCTGCAGAGCAGTTGAATGTTCTAGTGTGTGATGCTAAAAGAACAACATCTTGAACTGAAATAGAACTGCTAAGCTTCATGGAGTTTGTCTCTGAATGCAACCATTTGAAGAGCAAAGCAATAAACCGGACAGATACAGCAGGAAGTTTGATCATGGGCCTGTAATCGATCAGGGTCAGCAGCAACTATCTTTTTTTTTTATAAGTAAGAATAAAATAAATAAAAAGCGTCAAAAGAGGTGACGCGTCAGCAGCAACTATCTTACAGGGAGTAAATGCTAAAAATCAATTACAGGTTAACAGTCATGATATTCATATTTTTGTGACCTCTCCCTATACAGTAAACTAGCTAAACAAGCCATAAAGCACAAAGCTAAGAATTAGTTGTCGCAATATGGGGTTTTTGTGTACCGGCACTATCTTGTTTTTCCTCTAGGTCAAGTTTCAAGGGTTTGGTAAAAACAGATAAGAATAAGTTGTGGCAATATGGGGTTATTGCTGTTTTTTGGTGCATCTGGACTGAAAGTAAGACCTGAAATTTCAAAAGCCAAAATTTGCTGAGTTCCAGCCTATAGGATAGAGTGGATCAATTGGCTTCTGTTTGGACGTCGGCAAGAGGCGCTTCCGTGAAGTTCTCCGCTCCATTATTCAGAGAGATTGGAATGCTTTTCTTTTCTAGTCTTGTAGTGAGGAGCTTGGTGCTTTTGCTTTTTCTTGATGGATTTTTCATAAATCTTTTTGTAACCTGTTATATTCTATTTTATAATTTTTTTCTTATCAAAAGAAGGAAAAGAAAAAAAGAATTGAATGGCTGCAAAATATTGTTATGATTAAAAAAATCCTCTATATTTTATATTTAAAAAAATCTCTCTTCTTCCCCCTTCTGATTTTATTTCTCTTTCATGTTATTACAGTAAAATGAGGCTAAACCAAAACTAAACTGAAGAAACCAAAACCGAGAACTCAGTTTTCAATGGTTCCATTTTTTTTTCAGTTCGTGAAATGTCATATCTGAGACCTCAGTTTTGGATTATGCTTTGGCCAAAAGTGTCTAAAATGGACAGAAACAAACCGTGTCTAAAATGGACAGAAACAAACCGTGAACACCCCTAAGTGCCAACTTTGGACATGTAATACCCACAGAATGAAGCCAAAAAAATCATTAATATGATGCAAATCATCTCAAACGAGGAGATGCATACATAATAATCCATCCATCCCAGAAAAATAGTCCTATTTTGACTTTTTTGGTCAATTTGATTTAAATTTGACCAAAAGAGTTGTTGTCAATAGTTTTCTTAAATATTCTTTCAATGATTGAGATTTTATAACCTAAAACAAAGTAGATGTATGTCAAACAATAATTTGATATAGCCCTAGGTTGACTTTCCAATAAGGAAATGATACTACTTTTTAAAACATGGGGAGTATATATCATTACTTTCTCCATGCTATTAGAATACAAACTGTACAAACAAGAGTCTAAGTTCCACATATGGTTCTTCCAATAGATTTATATAGGCTTTAAGCAGCAATTGTCAAGAAGCAATTCTGTGCAAGAGCACTTCCCATGAGATCTAAATTCTAAAACCTTAAACTTCCAATATCTCTAGTTAGTTTCTTTTGATAAATATGAAAGGGAAAACATCACTGTAGTAGAGTCTATGGATCTAGAGGCTTTATTTACCTTTGATAGCCCAAGCCCTCCAAAATGAGCAAGACGAACTCCCAGAATTTCATTGGCTTAAGATTAGTGATGAAGTACACCTACAATAAGTTAATATCCTCAGTAGTTACAAATCTTAGAGAAAGTTGAATTATGTAACAAGATAGAAGAAGGTATTCAGAGTATGATGGAACCTTTCCGGACACAGTGACCATTCGAGAACCTAAAGCTTCTTCTGCAAGGATAAGGGCATGAGCAACATTTTCCACGTAGGTGAAATCAGACATGCAATCGCCACTTCCTATAAAAAACTGAAATGAGAGACTCTATTACTTATTCAAAGAAAGACAAAGTAAGAAGGTGTAGTGTGCTTAGGGGAACAACAATTGACATATAACAGATGGCTAAGAGAGAAGGAATCAGGAAAATGTATAAACCAGGAAAAAGAATCAGACAATGAAAATTATATTATGTAGATGCTTAATCTAAATGTTGAAATCACTCCATAACATTTGCCAATTATTTGAACAATGACTCAAAGCACTAGCCGACATTGAGTAGCACTGTGTAAAATGTATAGGGTCCGCTCCCCTGGCGTGATTCACTAACTTGGTTTGTGATTTTGGACTTTCTCTCTCATTGGTCTCACCACCTTTCCTCGTGTCTCTTCCTTATTTTTTCTTCAATCATTACAAAGAAAAACCCATAACCCCAAAACCAAGTCATTAAATCACAAAGCAAAAGACACCCACAATGTCTTGCCGATTGAGTCTAATGCCCTAGTTGAAAATAGCATGGAGGATATTGTATAAATAAGATTTTAGCAGAAACATACAAAATTTTTTGGCTATATCTGGCTATAAAACATCTTAACACTGAATAATACACCTTTCAATTCATCGCTATTAGCCTCAAGTCAGGGAAATAGGGAGAAGTGGTAGCCGTGCCTTGACACATGCTTATATGAGGCGGCTACTTTTAGCTATAGGAAAAGTTAAGGAGTCACCTATGTTATGGATGGAATGAGAGATCAGCTTCGACATCCGGGGGGACGGGTAGATTCATGGGCGGAGAAAGAAAGAGTCTATTCCATAGTGGATTCCATTATTTCTCTTTTTCTCAGTTGCTTTCCCTCTCTTACAAAGCTTTTCCTCAAGGCCATTTTGCCTTCTTCCCGCAAGACTGACTCCAGCCCGAAAGGAAGTCTAGGCGGCCTCTGTCAATTCTCATTATTTTAACCCGATCTGTCTGGTGCTTACTTAAGGCTATGGTCTTCCTTTATATCTTCAGTTTCCTATTTCAAGATAATAATATAATCCCTTCAGATTCCTCTTTCAAAACAATACTATATTGTTAACTATCCTAATCATAGTAATTCGACCAGACTTTGCATTTATCGCAAGGTTCAACCTCAAACTATAAACACAGCATTTGTCATTAACGATTCAAATATTATATAGTTATGCACTAGAAAAGTCCATATAGCCCACATAGTACTTTATACCATGTTTGGGTGGCTAAACATGGTTTTTTACTTATCTAAATGGTACGTACCGTATCATTGTGTATTGGCCAAACAAGCAAGGATACATACACCAGTTCCAAATTGATCATCAGTGATGAATTCATCAATGGTTTGCACATTTCAGATCTTTCTACATTATGACTTAATGATTGATCATTCCCTTATTTAGATATAAGGAAGAAAAGTTCAAGGATAGATATAGTTTCCAAACCTTTCCCCAGCCAGATTTTGCTATCTCAACTAAGAATGGGACAAGGTGCTTGTCTGCAGGTCCGAAGACATTGCAAGAACGAAGGGCACACGTTAAAAGGCCATCAACATCATTAGAAAAGATAACCAGTGCCTCTGCTTGAGCCTTAAGATCACTCCAAACGTCTAACTGCACCACCATAGACAGGTTATGGTAAAAGGAAAAATAAAGAGCCTTTGCAGGGCTAAGAACCAACCCATGGTAGAAACGATCATCAGATAAAGTCAATACTTTTGAAGAATAAGGCAATGACTCATCGCCACTATGTACATCATGTGAACTGTCAGAAACTACATCTGCAGTACTGTTGTATATAAGCCGTTCAACTTTACATTCTCTACAAGCATTGATGACATTTTTGGCACCTGGAAAGCCATTAATATGACATTTTCATTAGTTTCAACACAAACAATGTATTTCTTTAGAATACAACTTTATTAAGGTGAACAGATTTCTTACCTTGAACAATGATTGTGTAGCAAAGATAGAAATCATGCCCACATAAATCATTATCATCCGTGTAAAATACAACAGATGAACCATCAAAAGCTGCAAAGCAAGTATATAACAAATGTGGTTAAGCTCTCAACCCCATATATGAATTGAAGCAAAATTAAAAAAGGACTTCAAAGAAACTAATATAATAGAGGCCAAAAAAGGTGATGAAAGTGATACTGTTGTTTGACCACGTAGCACTTTAGCCCACTATGGTACTTTTTGTAGCACATAACTCCACGAGGCTATTGACTGGAAGTGTTCAAGTAATAACCTAAACAGCTATCCTTTGGTTTTAGAGAAAGATATAAGAGAAAACAGATCAAAAGAAAAAGAAATGGGGACAGAGTATTCAGTTCAAAACTCTAATTGGATTTCCAATTGATGCTTAATAACCTAAACAGCTATCCTTTGGTTTTATATGTTGTAAATTTTTTTCATGAAAAATTATAAATAATAGTAATTCATGTATGTTTCTTTTTTGATTAGTAAAGTTATATAAATGTGCGTCAAATGAGGTGACGCATCGTTTGTATGCCAAGAATATACACAGCCTACTCAATTGTAAAGCTATGCACAAAATCCACAAAGGAAAGGCCAGAAAAGCTAGCACCAAAAGAACTGAGTTCTCAAAAGACAATCTCTCATCTGATCTAACGATCCCTCAATATTGTCAAAAATTCCTCTATTTCTCTCTTTCCAAATAACCCACCAAACACCCACCAGAGCATTCTCCCATATGATGCTCCTCTTCCTACGTTTATACAATGATCAACTCAAAAGTATCTCTCAAAATAGACTGGGGCATCACCCACGTAATCCTAAAAAGCCCCAAAATCGTACTTCATAAAGCCCAAGACACCCGACATTGCAGCAACAGGTGGTCAACACTCTCCCCATTACTTCTACACATAACACCGGTTTACATGCACCATCCCTCTCTTTTAGAGGTTATCACCTGTCAAAATGGAGTCATGAAAAGCCTCCAAAACAAAAAAAAAAGCCCAATGAGGGGCGTTAATTCTCCAAATTCCTTTCTACGGGAAGGAACATCCCCCTCTCCACAAAATAGAAAGAAAACAGGATTTTAACGTGATTCCAAATCACTTTACCTTCCCGTGGAGAAAAGATTTATGCTACTTGACATTGCCCACCGAACCTTATTTTTTGTGCTGCTATCTATCAGAAGCGAATAGAGTTTAGAGAAAAGATTTATGCAACTCTCTAACTCCCAGTCTTGAGGGTTCTTGCTAAAAACGGGATTCCAAATCACTTTACCTTGCTCAACATGAAATACCGAATTGAATTTGCAATTTTTATCCACCGTCGAGTTAAACAAGTCAGGAAATGTTTACCGTAATTCTTCCTCTCCACACCATTTATCTTTCCAAAATCTTAATCTCGAGCCGTTTCCTAAATCGAATGAAGTATGTCTCTCAAAAGACTCCCTCCCCTTACAAATGCCTTTCCACACCCCGGACCCATAAGGATTAGAAATAAGCAAAGGGAACCAGCTGTGATCTCCTTCTCCGTATTTAAGACCACCACTTTCTCCACAAACCATCCTACTCTTCCATATAATGCCAAAGCCACTTCCCGAGCAAAGCACAATTGAAATGAATTAACTTTTTAATACCAAGGCCTCCCTCCATAATATTTAAACAAACGTTATCTCACTTAACTAAATGAAATTTTCTCTCCTCCACTTGCCTTTTCAACAAAAATTATCTTTCCATCTTCTCCAACATATTCCGAATAGAGGAAGGCATCACAAACAGCGATAGAAAGTCTGTTGGCAGACTAGATGAAGTGCTTCCTTGTAAGAGTTAATCTTCCCACCTTGGATAACAATTACTTCTTCCAACCCGATAACCGTCGCTCAAACCATTCTAACACAGGATTCCACCTAGCTTACTCTTGAACGGTGCACCAATCAGCAACCCTAGATAAGTCAAAGGCACCAATCACCACCTTGTTCTCGGATTTTGTATCTTTCTCTTCTTGAAGCCCTTGGTTCGAACTAGTGTTAACACTTGAAAGAATGGTACCCCTCGTCTTAAGTTGTTGCTCTATCTTGAATGATTAGCGTCTGCGATGGAAGGACTCAAATCTGCAAGAAATCTTCCATTGTCGTCTTCGGATCCTCATCCAAATTAGTCTGAGCCATCAACATATCCATCTCCTTGAGGTGGTCTTCAACACTTTGTGCAACTTTTAGATGGTTGACAGTTTGTGCAACTTCTGAAGCACACTCCAATAGTAATGGTTAGAGACAAACTGATGTCGCATGAGTCGATCCATCTCTTTTTTCCCATGACGTAACACCTTGCTCCCCATTACACCTTCGGTTCACCGCTACTTGATCCCATCATATACTGCATACTCGGTGAATTTTGCAGTTAGCAACTTAACCTCCTTCAAATCTAAATAGATTTAACATTCAAAGATTTTTCTATCCTCCTCTCCCAATCCAAGTAAGCATTGGGATCACTCTTTCCTTGAAAGACTGCAATCCCATCCTGTCTTCCTTTCTCGTATTCTCACACCTACCCCTACCCAGTAATTATCACTATCGGAATCCACATCCTCCAACTCCTCATCTAAAGGATCACCCCTTCGAGCCCTACACTCCCTTGGCTCTTCCCTTCGATTCGGTATTCAACTCCCACATTTCTCCTCAGAGGTTGCCTCAACTTGTTCCACAATCGCACCAACCACAACACCTCTAACAAGTTTAGCCAAGCCTTTAAATCTAGTTTATTAAGCAAATTGACTCGTTGGGCTTCCTCCTTTGGTTTCCTTTCTTTAGACATAGTGCTAGTGAATTTCACTCCCTTACGTGTATATACTCGTGCTTGGATTCAGCTCACAAACAATCAAGGAAATTGAATGAAAATTTTGGCCATAATGTCTTCTTCTTCTATTTTTGACAACCTCACAATAATAAAGTGGTTTATAAACTAGAAAAACAAGACAAAAAGATCAATATAGTATGGAACTAACCATAACTATGATTGCTCTGATACCAATTAATGTGATATCATTGCACCCAAGATTGTTCTAGAAAGGTTTGACGGTGAATGACCAACCTTGGTATTTTTTTGACAAGTAAATGACCAACCTTGGTATTGTGAACGACTCGACAATTGGGATGGAGAATACCAATTGATAAGTCTGAAATCGATGTTGAACTGTGACACACGCTTGAAAGCACGAAAAGAAGGCGCAAGTTTCTCAAGAGAAAACTCAAATCCAATCATCAACTAAATTGTGAAATAATGTTATAAGAGGCCTTTAAATAGGATACAAACCCTAAAACAATAAGGAAACGGAATACTAAAGAAAACAGCATCGGATCACGGCGATATGACACGGACTGTGTGGCAACAAGATTAGTTTTACTGCGCTAAGGCACCCAGAACTTGAATTTCTGCACTTCCCAGAACTTGACTTTCTGCACTTCAAGATTCTGAGAAAGACAATGCTAGGGCGTTGTACTCCTTGTGCTAGGGCGCTGTCAAACTTTCCAAAAATCTTCAAAAGTTTGAATCAGACACCTCACCTCCAACACATTCATTACGATCTTATATACTCCCTCCTTCCAAAAAAATATATAGTTTCACTTTTAAAAAAAAAATCAACACTTTAACTTTGATCCCTTTTTTTATATGTAATTGGGCCCCTTGTTGGAATGGAAATTGGAACCAAAGGCCTTAATGTCTTTGCCCGAGCACCCTTGCCATCTCTACCACCCCTTGAGTCCAATATTATTATAGTTACTTATCTTTACCAAATTCTAAAAATTGTTATAGATAGAAATCTTAATATTGAATCAAAGATTGAAATATGACACTTAGGACATAACAAATACAAGTTAAACAGTTATTGGATTTTGCCGTAAGTTAACGAAGCCCCAAACTTCACCCCAATTGCGCACTCAAAGGGGAAAGTTTGAACCCTGCCTGATTACCCTCCCAATGAGGCACTCCGCTTAAGGTGGGACACATCATCCCCAACCCCTTAAGACCCGACCGCCTCGGTCAGCAATCCATCAAACCCTAAGCGACACTGGCCAACAGCCAAAGGGGTAGGTTTGAACCCCGTCTTATTAACCTGCCCAGGAGACACTCCGCTTACGATGTGGGACGCATCATCCCTAACCCCTTTAGACCCAACTGCCTCGGCCGGAGATCCATAGAGCCCTAAGTGACACCAGCCAATGGCGTGGTTGCTTGGGTACAAACTAATAAGGACGACAGCCCTTGCCCCAAAAGCACCCTCAAAGGGGAAGGCTTGAACCATGGCTCTCTTTTTTTAGATACTTTAACCAGGAAACACTCTGCTTACTATGTGGGACACATCACTTTCTAATAAATGGGACTCTTTTTTTTGTGGAACCGAGGGAGTACAAGGGTTTATTCTTTCAATAGATACACACAGAAATTGGATACAAGTTGTTCTTCAATTGGATGATTACATAAAATAAGACAACACACACAACAGTGGGAATCATAAATTTCTATAGTTACAAGGTCAAAATAGTCGAAATCGTGAGATTTGCATCTCGCATTGGATAAACAACCCACGCATGAAACAATATTAAATGGAAGTAATATCACAGTCACACACTTGAGACACTAGATACTACCTTTGATGAGTGTGTCCTTGTTGCGAACATCGACATGGAAATAGGAAGCGCGACCGTTAGAGATAGCTTCGGGAAGAAGCGAGTCGTAGTCAAAGGAATCGAGTTGGAGAGACTGAGCGGAATCGGCCACTCGGACGTTCCAATCACCGAGTTTCAACAACCTCAAGACGAGCCATCTTCCAACGAAGCCTCGTCCTCCCAGTACAACGCATGTCCTTAACTGATCATCATCATCTCTCGCCATTTTTCCACACCGAGATCAAGAGCAGCGAGAAAATGTTTGAGAGTGAGAGAGAGAACGCTTGTTTGGGAAGCGAGAAAGGGTCGGGGTGGGAGTGGGGGTGGGGGCCAAAAGATCAACCAGTCGCTGGAGTGTTATAATCATCTCCCTCTTACTCTTTGAGGAATGGACCACCTAACCTCTAACTAGCATTTTCAATACCGATAACAACCCCAAGTTATACTCTCCTCACTTCAAGTTTAAAATTATAAAAATGTCATCATATAAAATGACAATAGACACCCTTATATTATATATATCATAAAAATTTCTCTCTACACCCCCAATGTAAATATTCCTTCCACAATGTCGATTAAAATTTTATATTTTACCAATTTTTTTCATAATTTTTGGACTAATGTTTGTCCGTCTTGTACGGCTATGGTGTGCCGCACAATCCTTCTGGTGTGCATCAAATACCTCCAGCACACTCCTTCTAACATGCACCAAATAGTTGTCGCACAATCTGCTTCCGTCCACCAAACCCTTGTGGCACAGGGTTGGTACTATGCATTAAACCCTTACCACACAGCTCTCCGTATGTGCACCAAAGTGACCAAACCATGGCCACACAGCCCTCCTGATGTGCACCAGACATGTATGTTATAACCATTTTGACAAGCAATTTTTTATTTTCAAGAATTAAAGATGTTCCCTACGGAGCATAGTATTACAAGTCCTACCAATAATATGATCATTCTAGTTCAAGATATTGTTATAGATTACACTGTTTTGTTCACAACCTACGCACATTTTCCATCTCAAGAGGATTTGTGTGATTGGGTACATGCTAGGAGAAGGGAACATAGCCTTGTGATAGTTATTAGTAGATCGGACAGTAGTTCGGGTAAGAGAGGACCACGAGTGTATATAGGTTGCGAACATAATGGGTATCAACGTCAATCCAAGGGTGTCGGTGATTCGAGTAAAGTCATTGAGGAATTAATAAAGGAAGATGGTATAAGAGAATGTGGATGTTCATTTCATTTGAGGGGCAGACAAGTATCCGGTGATAAAGAATGTGAACTTCTAGTTGAAAATGGGTTGCATAATCATTCAATTGCGCCCCATATGTATGTCACTCATATGTTGACGATTATCATACGAGGAAAATGAATATGTTCTGGATATGTCATATGACAATACTCGGCCAAATGACATTTTGATGGGTTGACACCAATATTTTGAAGATAATATGCCATCAATAAAGGCTTTCTACAAATTTTGTATGAAGAAAAGAGTTGTCAAGTGTGATGATCGATCGTAGATGCAGCAATTTGTGTCAAAAATGATTTGAGCATGGATATTAGTATATGTAGACACCATAATTTCATACTCATATTTATAACATCTTGTAAAATATCAAAACCTATCAAAAAGGACTAACGGATGTTAAGTTACATAATTCAAAGTGCAAAAGGACGAAGAAGCGACAAATGATGAACATCAGGAGGCAAAGTGGCCGAAAAGAAAGGAAAATTGAAATGTGTGCAGCCTACACTACATTTGGGCACCGTGCTTGTAATACTCGATATTATATCTATATATAATTTTACAATTAAGTCAATTTGGTAACACTTTTGAAATAAATATATATATATATATATATATATATATATATATATATATATATATATATATATATATATATATATATATATACTAGATGATATTTTGTTGAGCAAACTATAATTATTGTAATTCAAATATTTTATCTACTTTATTTTAGGCAAAACACACAAACGGGCCACCCAACTTTGGACCTTCTTGCAATTCGGCCACCGAAACTTTGGTTCATCTATTTTGGCCACCCTACTTTCATTTTGTTGCAAGCGAGCTCATTTTCTAACGTCCGTTAGAAAATGACGTTAACTTTTTCTGATTTCCCTATTTTGCCCCTGTTATTAGACAACTGTGGACAGATCACGGGAGAAAGACACTCCAAATCAAATCAAATACAAATCGAAGAAAAAAAACCCAAATTCTAGGGTTTTCGAATGGGGCGAGCACGACGGCTGGGAAGATGAAGGGAGTGGATGTGGGTATGAACCGGCTGGGCTGCGTGAGAGAGTTATGGAGAAGAGTCAACGTTGAAGACGGGATTGATTCGCCGGGTGATGAAGGGTGGCAATTTGGGACGATTAGAGCGAGGGGTTCGAGCAGGCATGGAGATAGATAGAGATGGTGGGAGATGGTGTCGGCTTGTAGTTGAAACAAGGACGCCGGAGAAGAAGAAAGAAGGGGATATGGCGAATGTAGATGGCGGGAAGAATGGAGAGCAGGGATGGCGAAATCGGGCATGGAGAAGGCTTGGCCGGACATGGCAGGTTTGGTGGATTTGTTGTTGTGCTGTGGATGAAGATTGACGGTGAAGGGGAAGTCGGATCTAGATGGTAGTTGGGGGCTTTCAAGATCTGGCCGGAAGCCTGGCGAGGAATGGCTTCGGCTATAGTTGAAAGGAGGGCCAGAAGAAGAAGAAAAGAAGGGATATGGCGAATGTAGATGGCGGGAAGAATGGAGAGCAGGGATGGCGAAATCGGGCATGGAGAAGGCCTGGCCGGACATGGCAGGTTTGGTGGATTTGTTGTTGGGCTGTGGATGAAGATTGATGGCGAAGGGGAAGCCGGATCTAGATGGTAGTTGGGGCCTTTCAAGATTTGGCCGGAAGCACGAGCGAGGAATAGGGAGGCGAGATGGAGGGGCAGCCTGTGAGAAGAGAAAGAAGAGAGATGGCGACTGTGGATGCTTCACCAGAGAAGAAGGTCTGGGGGGCTGAATGGAAAGATGATTCGCCAGAAAAGGGCTGGTATGGTTGGTCCTGTTTGGGCATGTTTGAAGATGACGCCGACTAGATGTGGCGATTCACCGGAGATGGAGGGTTAGATTAGGGGGGCGAAAATTGAGATGGGTGAGAGAGAAACAAGGCTGTTTCGGGGTGGTCTGCGGCGGTGCTTTGGAGTGTCTTTCCCCCGCGATCTGTCCAATTTGTCTAATAACAAGGGCAAAATAGGGAAATCAGAAAAAGTTAACGCCATTTTCTAACGGACGTTAGAAAATGGGCTCGCTTGCAACAGAATGAAAGTAGGGTGGCCAAAATAGATGAACCAAAGTTTCGGTGGCCGAATTGCAATAAGGTCCAAAGTTGGGTGGCCCGTTTGTGTGTTTTGCCTTTATTTTAATAAGGTTTAATACATTTTGACTAAATAATATAATGGTTGACCTTTCTAGTTTAATAAAATATATATTATTTTTATAATAAAACAAACTATATATTTATCTTTTTAAAGTTAGTCATGCACGAATTGTTGGAGAAGTTTTCCTAGTATTTTTGAAGTGGGACCCGCTACCATTATTAATTTGGTATAGGATTGGATTGAAAGAATTGATAATTAGCTTCTTGGTGTTATGAAGTAACCACAAATTAGAACAATGAGTGTATGAGAGAAAGAGAGAGAGAGAGATTTATTCAGAGTAAAGGATTTCATATGTGCAATGTAACAACAGGCTGCTCGGTATTTATAACCGAGCAGCAGCACACAAACGAAGAAAAACTTCCTTGCAATGATAAATGTTCACATGCTTATTGTATAGGCTTTGAATTTCTTAACACTCGTCCTTGAATATAGCATTGTAAGTTGGCTAAGTGTATTTCGTTAAAAACCTTTAAGTCAAAAAACCCAGTATGGAAAAAATCAGACATAAGGAAAAACGTACACAACTTAAATCTGAATTGTGTGCATGAGCTGTCTCGTTAAAAACCTTTTTCATGGAAAACCCAGTGGGAAAAAACCATGATAAAGGGAAAAAGAGTACAACCATATATGCTCCCCCTTGAACTGACAAGGGTCAAAAGAAATCACATTTGTAAATCTTGTAGGTTTCGCATCCCAATATTGTGAACATGCTTTCTGAAGGTTGTAGTGGGGACTGCCTTCGTAAATAAATCTACATCATTATCACTTGATCGAACATATTGGATGCTGACCTCTTTCTTCTTTTCAAGTTCTGAGTGTATAAAAAGAGCTTCGGGGGGATATGTTTGGACCTGTCACTTTTGATGTATTCATCTTTACTTTGGGTAACACATGCGACATTGTCTTCAAATAATACTGTCGGGTCTTTATTGACAGGTAGTCTATTGGCATTTTGAATATGCTGAGTCATAGATCGAAGCCATACATACTCTTGACTGGCTTCATGAAGTGCGATTATCTCAGCATGATTTGACGATGTAGCAACTAGCGTTTGCTTTTGAGAATGCCAGGAAATTGCAGTACCACCCATCGTGAAGACATAGCCGGTCTATGATCTGGCCTTATGAGGATCAGACAAATAACCCGCATCTGCAAAACCAACCAGTTCATCCTTTGATCCTTTGGGATAAAATAATCCCAAATCGATCGTCCCTTGAAGATAACGAAATATGTGCTTGATACCATTCCAGTGCCTCCGTGATGGAGATGAACTATATCTTGCCAATATATTTGTAGAAAATGTTATATCCGGTCTGGTACAATTAGCAAGGAACATGAGAGCTCCAATAGCACTTAAGTATGGTACTTTAGGACCAAGTATCTATTCTTTCTCTTCATAAGACGAAATGGATTTTTTTTCAACATTCAGTGATTGATCGATGTTTTATTTTAATCTTTTTCCTTGCAAGTGGACAAGACTATTATAGAATAGAATTGGAAGCAAGGGTCGAACTCACAGAGACAAGAGATCACGAACAGTACAATCAATTGATAGCAAATTATTAATCTAAGGGGGGTTTTTATAATAATTTTATTCTAAACTACTATTTATATTTAGGTGTTTAACTAATCAACAGTAATTACAATTATGAAGATCGTATGGTGGATGGCAATCTAGGATTCGGGTTTCACTTGTATCTCCTTTATGCTTAATTCATAATCAGTATCATTCAATTTCTTGGGTTCGTTCACTAAAGATAGATATAGTCTGTTGAACTATTGATTCAGCCTCCATCTCCGCAACATTCATCCATTTTATATCCTAAGCACAGGAACTTTCAATCTAGCTGTCACCTAGATTATGATCTATCTGTCATATAGATCATGTATGAACCTAGTCCTAACTTATCACTCTCGTGCATCGATATGTCAAATTTATTGTGATGGTGAGCCAGTGTACGACATATGCACATTGGTCATGCAGTTATGCGCACCTCTAGGTCTTTATTATTTGCGATTACATTCATTTGTTCAAAGCAAAATAATAAGAGGGATTGATAAACACCACAATCAACAAGAATTGAATGAACATATAAATGAATTAAAACATAAATTCGATACAAGTTACCTCCCACCTCCTAGATTATGGATGATTTAGTTCATCTTAGACAATGAACAGCACATGGAGATGAACGGAAACATGATTTGATCTTCAATATTTGTAATTACACAATCTAACTATGTTATACAACCTAAAAACTATCTAAAATCTATACAAAACTGTTTCCAAGTTGTTTTTCTATATCTGGCTCTTGGCATCCAATTTCAATTTATACCCGGGAGTTGTAATCCAATTGAATTTCTTTGTGAAAACACGAAAATTTCGCATTCTGACCACCTTGCGATCGCAAGGTGTTGGGTACCTTGCGTCCGCAAGGTCTCCAGTTTCTTTGGCCTTTGATTTTCTGACTTTCTTCATGTACTGCCCACCTTGCGGGGGCAAGGTCTGGGTACCTTGCGACCGCAAGGTCTCCAGATTGGACATCCTTCGTTTTCTTCTTCATTTTTCATCTTTGGCCCTTCTTGAAATTTGCACATAAAACCCTGGAGTTTTGTATATTTTCACTAAAAACCCTGAAACTTACAAAACCACTAAAAACACATATCAGTAGCCAAAAGCCTCGTGAAATAGCCTAATTTAAGTTGTAGAAGCATATAAAATCGACGTATAAAATACATCGATCAAATACCCCCAAACTTAAATTTTACTCGTCCACGAGTAAACAAAACATATAAATACAAAAGCATATATAAATAACAATTAACAAAAGTGAAAATCTTTTTGGAGGGTGACACGATTTACACTCCTCTATAAACCCACAAACTCAAGGAGACTTTTTGAGTGACTCGACTAAGTAGATAAATACAAAAACTGATAAATACAAAAGCAGATAAAAACTAACTAAAATAAAACAAAAATCTTTTTGGCTTCAACCTCAAGTTAGATAGCATGGCATGCAAAGCAGTCTCAGTTCGATGCTCACCACATCTATGCAGGCTTAATCACATAAAACCAACTGTCTTTTCTTAAAATTGCTACTACTTCTAATTTCTCCGTGTGTGTGTGATCATCAGTCTTGAGAATATCTTAACTAAAACAGGTTTATTAAGCTAAGCACCACATTCATATGAAAATCAAAGTTTAATTGAAAATCATGCATTATGAATTATGAGATCTATCATCCAAACCCGATCTATAGAAAGAAAGGTCCCAAGATTTCAAAAACTTATACATACATCCCATACTTCTATTGACATACAATGCTCTCTTAAATCTTGTAATGCTAAGATTATTAGCTTTAGGGCGAATAATAATGAACATAGTGTTTTGATCAATTTCATAGATCTAAAACAACACAACCATCCAAACCCGGTCTATAGAAAGAAAGGTCCCAAGGATTTCAAAACTAGGGAGTTGAGAAACTATAAAACATCATCAGAGATCCTAATCATGCACTTCTACCAAGCATGTCTAAACTCATATTATGACATACAATCAAAGAATCTATCTCCACTCTCTTATCCCAATAAGAGCCATGAACTTTTGTGTTAGTTTGTAATAGCTAAGATTATGCTAACACAGTGAGCTTTAGGGCGAATAATAATGAACATCGGCTTTGAAGTGTTTTGACTAAACAAATCAATCTTTAAGCCGATAACAATTTGTTTATATGACATTCACATTGAGATGTTCTCGAAAACCGAGCTACATCTAGCCTTCCATAAACACCAACAAAAACAACACAAGCATTGGCAAGAAGATATCATTAGGTCTTTATTTAGCTTGTAATGTAAGGCCAAGGTGATGGGGGATTTGATGGAAATGGATTGGAATTCAAAGTGAGGGAGTAAGACTACCCTTTATCCCTCATACTTCCTAGTAAAAGGAAGTTTTCCTTATTTAGGCTAGGACCTGCAAAGACCACAAGTGGGGGGTGCTTTTCGTTACTTTTCACTTTTCTTCTTCCCCCCCAAACTTGTTTTGGGCAATAAATACTTCTAAAAATATCTCATCATTTTTCTCAGCAGAATTTTTCTAACATATTTTCTCTTGAAAGTTATGCTTCCATTTGAATCTTTGTTGCACTCTTCTTCTTCCGTTTCATTTTTCGTCGATACCTATATTTTTCTTTTCTTTTCTTTTTCTTTTTTTTTCGACGACGGAAAGAAGAAGTCTTCAGAAAAATGGCTAACTGAAATGAAATGGTCCTCAAAAATCAATTTCCCCACCCACATCCTACTCTCTCAAAGGGTAGGCTAAAAGTGTATAGGCTTTTAGGGTTAGGTTAATGTGGGTAATAGAAAGCGATGTCGAATGGGGGTTTAATAGTGTGTTTAGCACACTCCATTCTTTTTCATTAGGCTCAAAGGGGACACTAGGGATATTTTTAGTATAGGTCAGGGAATATTTAGGCTCTAACGATCCAAAGATGGCCTAAGTCATTTCTTAATGCCAAATGCTCATATAGTTTTTAAAGCAAGTAAGACACACAAAATATCATATCAACTATGGGAATTGGGGGTTGAATGTTTAGCATCACTGGATTTCACATAAGCATTCGCTAATACAGATGGTAGGGACAATTGAGACTAACATGCAGACATGGTTCGAAAGTGTGCTTGAGATATATAAATGAGAAAAATCCAAGGGATCTAACTAACAAGCAATTGACCCTAAGTCACAATTTAATGCAACAATTATGTTTGAATGGCTATGCATCATATTCTTGTGCATATCTAGTTGTAATGAAGTAGGTGCTATAAACTTTATAAAACTATTCTAATCAATCCATAATTATGATTGGTGTGGGAGCATGAAGAATCTGGAGAAAAGTAAAAGTTTCGCAAAATCAAGTAAATTCCAGAAGGATCTACGGACTAGCTAAGCGGTTCATTGCATTAACTCCTCATCGACTATGACTAGCATTACCACACCTAAACTCGAGGATGAAAATTTTGAATTTTTTTTTATAAGAAAATTGGAGATGTTGATGACGATGACTCTTTTGATAGGTACCTGAAGGTCCTTACTATTATAATATTTTGGTCACGGCAACAACTCTGAAAATAAGAAAAAATTAAAAACAGGAAAAACGGGTGAAGAGTTAAATGGTCATCGAGAAAAGAAAATTTTCTTCACTCTAAAAACGTAGCCCAACTCCACTCCTCCTTAGGCTAGGACCTGCTAAGACTCTGGGCTTAGAATCCCCCCCCCAAACTTAATTTCTATTTTGTCCTCAAAATTGAGGAACATACGAGAGGATTGATGGGGATGGACAAATATCAAAAGGACATAGCAGGTCCACCTAACGAAAGAGGATGGAACTTGGGCCTCGACTCACGGTGAGTCGGGCGGAAATAACGAATGAGGACGAAACTCGAGGATCGTGCCAGGTGGCAGCCCATACAGGTTGGAGACATTTTGTCCCACGGTGTTAATCCAACCAAAAATTCGGGACGCGCATTTGTGCCAACTGCTGACTCACCATATCAGTTTGGAGGACCGCCTCCTCCAACCTGTTGGAGATCTCCACAAGTGGGTCATCCTCTTCCTCTTCGGGTTCCTCCCCATGAGGAACCCTCACTCTCGGCTGCTGCTGGTGCTCAAACAAAATGGCCCTAGTAATGGCCGGACCAGCCTTAAGCCTCTCCGCGTGTCTGGGCCATCTCACGCCTGCCCTCCTACACAACTCAGTGATCAAATGCGGGAACGCGAACCCCGCATTTGTGGCACCTCTAATAAGGGTCTTGATTTGGCCGTTGATCAGACGACCAACATCAACAGACCCATCGGTCATAATGGTGTAAGTCAGGACAGGCCTATCCCAAGTCACCGTATGTTGGTGACTGGAGGGCATGAGATGGCCACAAATAAATTTGAACACGGGCTTGGCCGTGTTCAGAAGGAAGGACTCCTCCATGGTGCGTGGACCGTAGGGTGGATTACGGTTTTGGGTCCACTCAACACCAGGGAGGGCGATGGTCGCATTGACCACCTCGAGAGGGACAGGGGCATGGAGGTGTGTGCTAAAATGATCGGCACCAACCGCAAAGTTGGATGTGCCGTAATACTCGTTAATGCTTTGGGACGAAAAGTCTACGATAACGTCCCTAACATTAACGGTGTCTAAACACCCCATCTATGCCAATGCGCCATTGGCATAGAACTTCATGACAATAGGCACGACTGCCTTGTCCGGAGAGTCGGTCAATAACCCCCACCTACGGGCCGTAAAATTAGGACGGAGGCCAAATTCTTCAGCCTTAAATCCCCTCTCGGGAACCAAGGACTTGGAGAGTTTGGCCGCATATTTTTCAGAGGCCTCGTAGGAAACAAATCGGTGGTGGTCATAATTAGGTTCCTTCTCCTGAACAGGGCGGGAGGAAGAAGCACCGGTATTTCTACGTTTTCTGAACATTTTTGTTGAGCAAAATTAAAATTTAAATATTTAACAATTAAAAATGTATTTTCAAAATTTTAAAATTAAAAATTATTTCCTAAAGCATGCAAATATATCTACGTGAAAATATCTAACACCCTAGCATGCAAAAATTTGACATTGAAAATTAAAGAAAAGGGTTAGAATTACTTGTTAGTTGCAGCTTTTGGGAAGGGAGGTAGCCAGAGTGTTTGAGATCTTTACGCCGGCAACAATGGAGTTCCTTCTTTTCTTCAAGCTTCTTCAAGCCTTCAATGGAGTGCAATGGGTTTGGTGGAGAGGTGGAAGATGAAGGGTTTGAAGAAGGGAGAAGGTTTCTTGAAATTAGAGCCGAATTTGAAGAGTTTGCAAGGATCGCCGGATTCTTGGAGGAGAGAGGCTCGCTTCACCGCTTGAAGAGGGAGAGAATAATTTACGGTGATTCGCAAATGAGCCCGCCACTTTTATATAAAGGGGACCTTGCGGTCGCAAGGTGCGCCCTTGCGCAAGGTAGGCGATCAAAGGTTCATATTATGTTGATTTCCCAGTACAAGTCACGAAGTTTGCATTTACTGAAGACCTTGCGGTCGCAAGGTCTTCCACACCTTGCGTCCGCAAGGTGACCATAATTGCTCCATCTTGATTTCTTTTCAAGTTTTGCAGTTTAGCCCCTCTGTTATAGTTCCGTTATGTTTACGTCACTTTCCTGTATGCAAAAACTTAACAAAAACTCTAAACTAAAATTATTAGCAACATATAAATACAACACTAAGATGCTTTTCTCCCCCAAACTTGAATTTTGGCATATTTAATTAAAAATTAAATGTCCAGAAATACATTTAACGGAGAATAGCATGTTTTAATTTAACTACAAAAGTAATAAAACTCATAATAGTGGGTTGCCTCCCACTTAGCGCCTTTGTTTAACGTCTTTGGCTCGACCAAACTGCAAACCTAATCCTTGGGTGGTTCATTGTCAGCCAAACGAATTAACTCAATTGTTCGTTCAACTGACATCGGCTCAAGGTATGGCTTGAGTCGGTGTCCATTAACCTTAAAAATTTCATTATTCTTTGGATTTTGAATATCAACAGCTCCATGGGGATAACTTCGTACAATTATAAAGGGACCAGACCATTTAAATTTCAACTTTCCGGGAAATAGCCTAAGTCTAGAATTAAAAAGTAACACTTTCAACCCTGGTCGAAACATCTTGTTGGCTAATCCCATGTCATGATATTTCTTGGTCTTTTCTTTATATGTTTTAGCATTCTCATACGAATTCAACCTATGTTCTTCTAATTCATTCAATTGAAACAATCTTTCCTCTCCAGCCAAAGTTAAGTCTAAGTTCAATTCTTTAATAGCCCAATAAGCCTTATGCTCAATTTCAACTGGTAAATGGCATGCTTTGCCATATACCATTCTATATGGACTCATTCCTATTGGGGTTTTAAAAGCAGTTCGGTATGCCCATAAAGCATCCTTAAGTTTAGATTCCCAATCTTTACGATTAGGCCTAACGGTCTTTTCTAATACTGCTTTAATTTGTCTATTGCTAACCTCTACTTGGCCGGATGTTTGAGCATGATAAGGTGTAGCTAACCTGTGAGTTACACCATGTTTCTTAAGGACATTATTCAATAACTTATTGGTAAAGTGAGTCCCTTGGTCACTTATTATGGCCTTAGGTACTCCATATCTAGCAAACAAATCTTCTACAAATTTAACCACTGTTTTACCATCGTTTGTCTTGGTTGCTACTGCTTCAATCCACTTAGATACATAATCAACTGCTACCAAAATATACTCACAATTATTTGACACTGGAGAAGGACCCATGAAATCTATGCCCCAAACATCAAAGATTTCAACAACCATATTAATATGTAAAGGCATTTCGTTTCTTTTTCCTATTCCACCAGTTCTTTGACACTTATCACATGTTCTATAAAATAGTTCACAATCTCTAAACACAGTTGGCCAATATAAACCAGATTGGAGAATTTTTCTAGCAGTTTTATTTCCACTAAAATGACCTCCACAAGAGTATTCATGGCAGAATTCCATAATACTTTGTTGGTCTTTTTCTGGAATACATCTCTTTATTAAAGAATCTGAACAAATTTTATATAAATGAGGTGCTTCCCAAAAATAATTTTTCGTTTCAGCCAAAAATTTCTTCTTTTCATAATGATCAAAATCATGATTTATGATATCAGACACATAATAATTGACAAAATCAGCATACCAAGGGTCTGAATCTTTAATTGCTAACAGTTGCTCATCAGGAAAATCATCATTTATGGGAACTGGGTCATCAAGAAATTGACGTTCAAGCAAGGGCGAAAATTCTAATCTAGACAAATGATCGGCTACGACATTTTTTGTTCCCTTTTTATCTTTGATTGTGATGTCAAATTCTTGTAACAATAACATCCACCTAATTAATCTTGGCTTATCATCTTTCTTACTTAATAAATATTTTAATGCAGAATGATCAGAAAATATTATCACTTTAGATCCTAACAAATATGATCTAAATTTCTCTAAAGCATACACAACTGCCAAAAACTCTTTTTCTGTTGTTGTGTAATTTAATTGTGCATCATTTAGAGTTCTACAAGCATAATGAATCACATGAGGCTTTCTATCTACCCTTTGTCCTAACACGGCTCCAATTGCAAAATCTGATGCATCACACATGATTTCAAAAGGAAGAGACCAATCAGGGCCGGATAAAATAGGGACAGTAGTTAATTTTTCTTTCAATAAATTAAATGCTTCTAAACATTCTTTATCAAAAACAAACTCTGTATCCTTTGCTAACAAGTTACATAGAGGCTTACAGATTTTGGAAAAATCTTTTTTATGAATCTGCGGTAAAAACTAGCATGCCCTAGAAAACTTCTAACACCTTTAAGTGAAGTTGGACGGGGTAGTTGTGAAATAACTTTGATTTTTTGCTTTATCAACTTCAATGCCTTTATTTGAAACAACATGCCCTAAGACAATTCCATGTTTGACCATGAAGTGACTTTTCTCCCAACTTAAAGTTAAATTTGTTTCACAGTATCTTTTTCAAAACTGAAGTAAGATTTTCTAAACAGTGATCAAAAGAATTTCCAAAAACTGATAAATCGTCCATGAAAACTTCAACACATCTCTCAACTAAATCTGAAAATATAGAAATCATGCATCTTTGAAAGGTGGCTGGTGCATTACATAATCCAAACGGCATTCTCCTAAAAGCAAAAGTACCAAAAGGACATGTAAAAGTTGTTTTCTCTTGGTCTTCTGGTGCAACAGGGATTTGATTGTACCCAGAAAAACCATCAAGAAAGCAATAGTATTCATGACCGGTTAGTCTTTCAAGGATTTGGTCAATAAATGGCAAAGGAAAGTGATCTTTCCTAGTTGCCGCATTTAGTTTTCGCAAATCAATGCACATTTTATAATCAGTTATTGTTCTTGTAGGGACTAATTCATCTTTTTCATTTTTAACAACTGTAATTCCTGACTTTTTAGGAACTACTTGAACAAGACTAACCCATTTACTATCTAAAAGCTTAAGAACCTCTTTTCTTACGGCTTCTTCCATATGTGGGTTAAGTCTTCTTTGCCTTTGTCTTGAAGGTTTACTACCTTCTTCTAAGTGTATTTTATGCATGCACATAGACGGACTAATACCTTTTAAGTCAGCTAGGGACCATCCTATAGCTTCTCTATGTGTCCATAAAACTTTCAATAAACTAGCTTCTTGCTCTTTAGTTAAATCGGCTGCTATAATAACAAGCAAAGTTTTACCTTCCCCTAAAAATGCATATTTTAGATGGGGTGGTAATGGTTTTAATTCTTCTACTGGAGGAGATTTAATAGATGACATAAATTCAGAATTTTCTGCTTTAATAGTTTCTTCTATTTTAACTTCATCGGTATTTCTTTCTTTATCATCTTCTTTATTTTCTACTTCGACATTCTCTATCTCAATTTCTTCAAAAAGAGATTTTAAAATCTCTACTTCGTCTTACTTAATTTCATTACTTATTTTTTCTACTTTTTCAGATTTATCAGAACTATTTTCAGATTCTTTCTCTTTATTTTCTTTAGCTTCCTTTTTACAAGCTTCTAACTCTTCTCTTTCTTGTCTTTCTTCCTCGTCTATTTCTCTTTCAATCTCATCAATGTCGATTTTTATGGGAGGGATAGGACTATCATCATATACTATAAATGTATCTCCCTCATAGTCTTCATCTTTATTATCTTCTTCAAAAGTTTCAGTTGATATTTTTTCGATTTCATCTATGGAGAAACATGCATTTATGTCACTAGGTCTATTCATAGCATCAAAAACAGAGATTTCAACAGTTTCACCTAGGACTGACATTGTGAGTTTACCATTTTTCACATTTATCATTGTATTGGCAATAGCCATAAATGGTCTACCTAACAATATAGGAACTTCATTATTTGTACATATCTTCCTTTCCATCTCCAGAACCACAAAGTCGACTGGAATGAAAAGTTTATCAACCTGAATTAGGATGTCTTCCACTATACCCAAATGATATTTAACTGAATGATCAGTGTTGATTCTTATGTTAAATTTATATCTGATCAGTACATTACTTTAGTTTTATACTTCAGTGGCTAATCGGGCTGCGTATCGATTAGCGTGGCAACTGTGTATAGAACTTTGCCTTGTATAGTTTTTGTAGGACCTTTTCGTGAACATCGGAAGACCACTTCTCGCTTCACTTAGGAAGACACGCTCAAAGCTTAATATCGGTAGACCTCGTGTCCGGTGATGCTTCTCACGTGTCCTCTCCGGATCAAAGCTAGCCTGGATTAATTCAAACTTATTCTCATTTGATATTTGAATTAATCCAAGTCTTTTCGACATGTCAAGCCGCCGAAAGCAACTTTCAAAGCGAGAATACTTTTCGATCTGAGCGATGTAAGCGATTGCTGTCCCCCTACTTTACGCTTCATCTCTCGAATCGACACCAAATCGCCCACCTTTTTGAAGATCTCGAAATGATTATCCGCTCTAGTTATCTGTGAAGACGAAATCCCTTAGCTTGACCCCATGCATTTAATGCATTTATGAAAAGATTTGTTGAAGTCTTCGTCTTCTCCAACGGATCTTTTGAAGTGCACGCTTTAAATATTGAAGGCTGGATCAAGAGACAAGCTCAAGAATCTTTCGAACACTTAAAGAATTGCTCGAATCTACTGAGGAACTCCAAGTCTTTCATTTCGGTGCATTCAATAGATCCTCAACGAGATCTAGAAGTCCTCGTCAACAACAAGAAGCTGCTCTTCAACATTTATTGTTTTATTCTTCTTGTTGTTTACTTCCATTAACTATATACACGCAATTAAATATCTTGTATTTACGATATTTAATTCCCTAGACCCAAACACAAGTCAATATTTTGTACACGATCCATTAGGGATATTCTTTGTAATTGATCTAAGTGGAAAACATAGTGCACAATTTAAATCCAAGGTTATTGGCGCCTTGGTGGTGGACGTAGCACTCATTATAGTGTGAACCATCCCAAAATACTTGTGTTATTTCTTACATGTTTAATTATTGAACTGCCTCGGTTTCATTGTTTACTTCATCCATTTCGAAAGTGAGAACTTAAGTAATCTGTAAAGGTCTACGGTAGTCCTTATCGGCGGAGCACTGGAACAATTTTCTTGAAGGTCTTCCGCTACTTGATTCTTTTCATAGATTGCAAGTAACTTTCAAGGAACTTACTTTAAAAGTTTTAAAGTGTTAATAAGCTATTCAACCCCCTTCTAGCTTATTATTGTGCTCATTGGGACCCACAATTGGTATCGAGCCTTACTCTTCGAAACAAGTTTTTCCAAGATTAAACTCTTGAGAGATACGACATAATGGCACAAACACACTATATGCTGCCTACATCTAATGCTAACCACGTCCCAATATTGGACGAAGGTCATTTTGATGTATGGAAGGATAAAGTAATGAGATTCATGAACTCTATTGACAACAGATTATGGAAATGTGTCACCTTTGCAGTCAACATGTACCAATGAAGGCAAATCTTCTAGCCTCCTCATCGCTGGGAACCTGCAGAAGTTCCTAAAGAAGAATCGAGAATGGACAGAGGGCGATAGAAAGGCTGGTAGAACTGTGACAAAGCAATCAACATAATCACCGGCTCTCTAGACACAAGCACATACAGCAAGTGATTCGATGTACAAGCTGCTAAAGAGATGTGGGAAGCTCTTGTAGAATACTTGGAAGGAGACCAAGACACAGAGACAACAGAAAATATACATACATCCAGCCAGTTTGATTCTTTCAAAAAGGATCCTAAGGAAACCTTGAGACAAGCATACGATCGATTCAGTGAGGTAATAAATAGTTGCTTTTCTCTTGGTAAAGCGTATGACAAAAAAATGAACATGAGGTTTCTAGGCTCTCTAGGTAGCTTATGGCATGTGAAGACCACGGCTATGAAAGAATCTAAGAACTTAAGCGAGATGACTCTTCGTAGTCTCTACGCAAGTTTAAAGGTTTATGAACTTGAAGTTAATCAAGCTCTAGAGCAAGACAAGCGATTCGAGCGTGTCTGCGCGACCATGGTCAAGAAGAAATCATTGTTGAAAACAAACCTTCTACTTCTTCGTGAAAATGATTTTTTATCGATGAACAATTTGCTATGTTTGTTAAGCGTTTTCAAAAATTTGCAAAATATGGAAGGAAGAACACTCACCAACAACCTTTCGGGAAGATTGGTGAAAGCTCATCTAAGGAAGAGCTTGTGTGTTATAAGCGTAAGGAAACAGTCATTTTGCCTCAAAATGTCTAAGCAAAATTTGAAGCATACCGAAAACCCTCGTTTAGAAAATTTCAAAACAAAAGGTATGTTGGTGAAGACATAGAAGATAAACGGGTTGCTACATGGTTTGGCCCGATTCGAGAGAGAGAGGAGGAGAGGATTGTGAGCAAGCTAACATATGTAATAGCTCATGATTCATGTCCTACCTATGACTCGAAAATGAAGTTGTAGTTTCACCAAGTCCTTTGGACAAAAATGAAACCGGCGGTGATAGCTTGATGGAAGAACTTCTCAAGGATAATCGGGATATGCTTGAAGAATTTAATTCCTTTAGAGTAGCCTATGTTAAACTAGCCAAGAAGCGTGAAACTTACAGTTGAGAAATCTTTGATGGCGGTGAGATTCAAACTCTCAATAGCGTCAACAAGAGAATATCAAAGCGATGGAAGAAAACAAATTTCTTCATGACAAAATTGATTGTCACATTGAGCACATCAAAGGACTAGACCTAGAGAAATTGCCTTCTGAAGACAATTGACTCTGGAATAGTTCAAGGATGCATTTGAAATCCTTTCAAGCCAAAAATCTAGCAATGATAAAGCAGGCATAGGATATTCGAGATGTGTCTCTTCAGACAATCTCTTGTCAAGAAAGGGGAATCTCCGAAAGCGCAAATGATATATCTTTCTCTAAACGGACATTTGGAAATATAGGAAACAAGGCCTTGGTTACTCAAGTGTTCCTATGTTTACCCTAAAGCTC
>CM028384.1:63683853-63758427 GCA_013146195.2 Codonopsis lanceolata | reverse complement strand
TAACTGAGTATATAGCAGCCGTAGTGGATGTACACAACTTTTGTGGATGAAACAAATGATCCAAGATTATGGTCTGCACAGTGATATCTTAATCATGTATTGTGACAACACAAGTGCAATAAGCATAGCTAAAAATCCTGTTCAACACTCAAGAACAAAGCACATAGATATAAGATACCATTTTATAAGAGACTTAGTTGAACAAGGCATTATCTCGCATTGAACATGTTGGTACAGAAAACCAATTGGCGATATCTTTACTAAAGTCTAGATTTTGAGAGATTCATAAATCTTAGGAAATCTCTGCATGTGTGCCATGTAATCCCTCACTTAAAAAAAAATTTAGGCATATTGCATTGTTATCTAGGGGGCACACTAGATTAAATCTGTTTGTGTTAAGTACCTTTGTGCATATGTGATGATTCATTCAAGATTATTGTGATTCTATTGTTCAAATTCTTCTCACCTTCTCCCAATGAAGTTGTTAAATTTTCATATAACATAAAGGAAAGAGCTACCTTTCAAAATTTTAGGATGCTGCAATTTGTCAATGTACTATGAAGTCTCGACTTGCATGGGTTGATCTTGACTAAATTGACTCCTTTTAATTGACAAAGTGTGAAAGCTACCTAACGGAAAAGAGCTACCTATGAACAAGGTTGTGGCATTCTTTGGGACTATGGATTTTCTAATTCCATGGGTTGATCAATAAGTTAAGTTGCTACCCTTGGTTGTGAAAGGTTCCTAGTGGTGCTTTAGCTTGAAATAAAGTAAAGCTATTTTCATAGGGAAATAAAGTACCTATGATATTTCTGGGAGTAATTGTGTTTATTTGGTGAAAGAAAAATGAGAATTTGAACATAAAATCACGCATTTTTGGTGAATGTGATTTCCATTGTTGCAACATTGGGGCTACAATCGAGATAATCTAGACATATCACTTGTGTGTGTGCGCATTCTTTCTTTTGATTTTCTCTTTTGCATATTTTGAACATCTTGTGTAGGTCATATAGATGCAGGATATCGGCCTCATAGTCTCACGTCCTTCAAAATTAATGCTGTTTGCCTCTTGTTCTCAAAGTCATTATTTTATGTGGCTGTCTAAGCTAGCGTGTTTGTTCTTAATGATCGGAACTGGGTTTATGCGTGTTTGACTATCTTGTGTGGTCTCAATCTTGGTTAAGTATGCTTTGTGTATTCTGAAAATACGATCAATTCAAAATGTTTTTTGAAATCGGTGTGTATCTATTTCTCCTCATATCTCTCATGTTCATATGACGAGACTCATATCTTAATTCTATCGGGTTGTTTCACATGTGATTTTTTGAATTTTGAGTTCTGTTGTATGGGTTCGACCTCTCACCTCCCATCATTAATATCAGCGACTAAGTGCATTAGTGGCGAGGTTTAGTGGGCCTTTCTTGCGAGTACTTTATTGCTCACGAATCTTCCCTCAACTCACCGGCAAATTTCTCGGTCTCGTCTTCTCCCAAAATTCAATTCGGTCTCCATTCTCTGTGTTCTTAGTCAATTCATCTTCGATACATCTCAAATGGCTTAAATCTTCAAAAGCCCCAATTGACAAAATCAATGCGGCAACAATAAAGCAACATTGAGCCCCAATCCATCCAACGATAATTTCTCTCAGGCTATGGTTGTATTTCAACCGTTTTCTGAACCTCTCACGGTCATTCTTCACGGTGAAAAAGGAAATGAAATTGATGTTGAAAACCGAGGAGATTTGTCAGGCCTTCCCCTATAGGAAACCACCACCTCGCCAGGTCAAAGCGACAAAGAGGAATTAGGCAAATTACGACGATCCTACTGTTGTCGGGCATTCAAGCGGCAAAGAAGAACAAAGTGAGCACGGGTTTCTTCAAAGAATCGGAGTCCATCTTGGCGGTGATTCGGATGATGAGGACTTCGTTCCTCCAGTAGGCTCAATTCCTTTCATGAGCCATCCTTGTCACCCGATATCTCCTCCTCCTTCGCGTACAAGAGCGCTCGGGATGATGACTATCCTATCCGAGTCTCCTAGGGTTGTATTCCTTGACTCTTCTCCTCCAAGAAGGCCATCTTCACAGCTGCAAGTTCTTCCAGCCATGATGAAGTTGCTCGAATAATCGGGGTTGCGGCGGGCTTGTGCATCTACCTACGGTCCTTCTTCCTCGCTCATCCTCAGGCCATGCCTAGTCCGGGATTCTTGGAATTTGATGATAGCTCGATCGAGAACTATGATGAAGCGGCGTTAGTGGCGATTCGATGATGTAAGGTCGAGTGCGCTTCACTTCACCAGAAGAAGCTCTGCTCGCTCCAATGTTGCACCCATTGTTGCAACATCCACAAAATTACAACCGTTGGGTACTCCCTTTTCCTCCAAATTCATCTCTAATACGCTCGTCGCTATAATATCTCTAGGAACATTATAGATGAACGTAATGTTGTGGTTTTACGTGTTAGAATCCTACAATCTCGTTGCTTACTTTTCTGATCGAAAACTTGTGAAAACAATCTCTCTTGCTGCTCCATATCTTAGGGAAGTAATTCATGAATTTTATGCTAATATTGAGAAAAGGATTTGTAATCCTTGTGATTCCAGTTTTGAGAAGGTATTTGTTCGAGGTAAATGGTACTCGTTCTCCCCGACAATCATAAATTCTGTTCTTAATACTCCTTCGTCTGGCATTCTTGATTTAGGTTTAGATCTTAATTCTTGTGTGGGTGAATTGTCGGGTGGTAAAATTTCTCTGTGGCCAGCTAAGGGTACTCCTCTTAGTACTTCCCAACTGTCTTCATTGTATGCCTTTTTGCATAAAATTTGCTGTGCAAATTGGTCTCCATCTAAAAACACCAATGTCATCACTGAAGAACATGCTAAAGTTCTTTACCTTCTTGGGACTAAAGGTCCATTTGATTTTGGGTTGTATGTGTTTAGGAAAGTCTCCTCCATGGCTGAAACAGGAGGAGACAAAAGGTCTCTGATTTTCCCCTCTCTCATATACAAAATATTGGTGTCTCAAGGCTACAAGCCATCTCCTTCTACTCGTCTCTCACCTATCCTTGAACCTCTCCATTTTTCTTCAAAACTCTTAAAAGGAGATAGGATAGTCAATTTGCCTCTCCCTTCTGCTACTGATGCCCCCTTCATTGATCCCAGTTCTTCTCATGCTCCTGCTTCCCCTTCAGTCACAGCTTCTCCTGCTGTTCCTTCCATTGTTACTCCCAATGTTGCAACATCTGGTGCAACATCCAGTTTGTTTGCTCCTCCTACTCCCCTCTTTCTGTGTCATTTGTCAAAGATCAACTGAAGATGATTCAGTCTCAGCTCACTCTTATTTCTGCACACCACTCTTTTCTCTCTTCCTTGGCTGCCCACTATTCTTCATGGTTAGATATGCATTCTGGTCAAATAGGGGGTGAGAATGCTGCTGCAAGAGTTAGTAGTGATGCAACTGATGGAAATGAAGCTGATGGAAATGAAGCTGGGGTTCGTGATGCAAATGAAGCCGATTCGTAATGCTGAACCGGCCTGCAGTTTCGCCGATAAAGCTCCCGAAAGCCGGGCGCTTATTCCCTCTTTTGATGAGATTCTGATTTGATGTAAACTTTGTGTTTGGTTAAGATGGTTTCATGAATATTTCTGAACAATGGCTTCCATTTGGTTCTGTGATATTTGGATATTATGGGATACATGTAATAAGTAGTTAGTTGTAGTTTTCAATCATGACTCTCTTGGTATATTATTGATTTTAGTTTCAGGGGGTGTTTTGTATTTTGTTAATGATAATCTTCTTGCAAGTCATATTTGGATTTGACCAAGAATGCTCAACAAAGGGGGTGATTGTAAGGGTAAATTAGGCAAAGCCTAATTTGTCTTGTTTTCACTTTCTTGGTCAAAGAAGGATTTTATTGTTGTTAATGATGTTTTAGGTGTTAGGATTTGGTTTGGATACTTTTTAATAAATTTAGGTGTTATATTTATGGTAACTAAATCTTTGCAAAAAATTTAGTTATTAAAGATATCATAATAGGAAACATAATCTTTCTGTATATTGGGCTAATATCTTTCCCAGCTTGGAGAGAAAGTTTTCTTGTGTCGTGTTCCTACGGGTTGGTGGCCTATATATGCGGGGATTTCACGTGTTTGATGTCGAGAGCTTAAAGAAAGAGTTTATTCGAGTGCTTGAATGAGAGATTCAAGCCATGACCGTGTGTAGAGCTTGAGAGAGTAGATCGAAGGCCATAACCGAGAGTATTACGCATTCCTTCACACAAGCACATGCTGTTTTTGAAACTTCTGAGAAGACAGCCTCGTTCTTCCTGAAGTTTCTGATTTGTGTGCTTCCTTTTTGTTCGCTGTTTGGAAGCTGTATTTGGTTCTTTCTTCCCACGTTTGTTTTAGTGGTTTATGTGGGTTTTCGGTTTCTCCAAGATTCTATATCTTGTGAGAATTTTTGTTAACTGTTAAGCATAAAAACAGTGTTGATTTTAATATATATTGTGTTGCCTTGAGGCTTGATCTACAAGTTTGATACTTGTAGATTGTTTTGAGTTATTTCTGTCTACTAAAATCTGCTTGGATTAAAATCTGAAATCAAAACTTCCGCTGCTATTATCTGTGATATACTTTCTGTTCTCATTGTCATTGTCATTGTTGCAACATTCACTGCAACATTGACAATCACATCGTCCCATATTGAGGTTCCGTGGTATCACGTTCTTTCACTTCTTGATCCTCTTGACAAGATCTACAACTTTAATGAAGAGAGCTAAGCCTTTCGCATTCAATAACAACTATCTTCCAGATTAATTGAAGAATATATAAAAAAGTTGAACTTCACATAATAGCAATAACACCATTTAAAAGAATAACAAAAATTAACAAGCCTTTGATCGTTCAATCCTTTCAGGAAATTAACACAAGATTAACAACAAGTATGTAAGACTTTTTTTCCGTACTTTTACAGTAAAACAATGCCTAACTAATTTCATAATTCATCCAGATTTTTTTACTATACAGCTCTTTCAGATTCTTATGCGAAGTCTAGTTATTAGTTTGCCATCAGTTCTCTTTCCACTTTGTTTATATAAAGTCTAGTTATTATTTACTAAAATGGAATAGAAATGTGGTCAACTATATTAAGTGATAGAGCATAAAGAAGCCGATAAATACTGCTCACGATGGCCAATTTCAAACAGGGAGTATATTTACTCCACTTTTGACTAGTCATGTATTTTTTTGTAAAACAACGTACTCTTTTATTTTTATTTTTTTGAAATTGGAGTCTCAATACTAAATAACTAGATTCTGTGCCCGTGCCTATGGCACGGCGCCAGTATGTGACGATGTTAGTATAGGACGGTGTTAGTATTCAAATAAATCAATATAATAAATTATATATATATATATATATATATATATATATATATATATATATATATATATATATGAAGCTGATATATCTAAACATATATCATACAAGTTCGCTATCAAAACAGTAATCACGAATTACCTTGTGCGAACTGGGACCTTGTGCGCAGCGGAAGAATTTCGCTTGAGCTACGATCTTCGTATACCAAGATCTACAAACCTGCGAGTCTCTCTCGTTGGATTGATATCACGGGGCACGGATATCAATACTGATTCACACCGCAAATCCAAGCCTCTTGATGGTTAGGCTAGATGAAGTATTTTGGTGAGATAGATTTTGGGAGAGAGAGGGGGCGGCAACTTCTAGGACGTGTTCCTCAAGATTAGTGATTAGGGTTTTATCCCTTTTGTTGCCCTATTTATATTATTACAAGAAACATATTTCTTGTAGGTTAAGTCAATCCTAAACCCACTTGGATTAGGATACTAATTAACCAATAAATAATATAAATATATTTTCCATGTGGGCGAGACTAAATAATCGGGCCGCAAGCCCAATTACCAACATCTCCCACTCGTACACATGGACTCACCTCTCTAACCACATCGTATCATCAAAACCCGTTAAACACTGCCTCTTCATACTATAAGTGAAGCGTGCGACATGACGAGAAAGATAAAGGGTGGAGCGCTATACCAAATCACCATCTGACCAGCATAGAACGTCCTCGTTAGAAAACAAAACTCGTCTATACCCCAGATCGTATATATGCATCAATTTAAGCATCCTCAATCCCTCAAGAGCGGTGCTTAAATCTCAATATGTTTGTGTATCAAGATCAACCTTTTGAACCGTATGTTCAATATGATCGCCATGGCATTGAAACACAAAAATAGAGATGCATATCATACTATCTTCCTTAGACACTCATATTAATCACTCTTGGTTAACTGCTTTCCCAGCAATGCTCCGTAGGACTGTATGTGCATAGTCCGTTGGTCGGCATGCCAAAGTAGCATCATCAACGTCCAAGTTCATGATATAGTTCTAAGTCACATAGGGTATAATTGTGATCTGGATTTGATCACTAGAACTCACACAGTGATGAAGCAGGGATCATTCAATCACTTTCTTAAGTAGGCATGTCATGCTCAAACGTCATACGAACCTTAGTCTAGCCGCCCTTCTGGCGTCTAACTTGAGTACTTAAAAGCAGTCACTCTTCTAGTGATTCTCTTTTAAGATCTCACATTCGGACTTTTCCTTGGGATATAAAGTCGACCTTATAAAAGGTCTCATCTTGGCCGTATGCCAAGGCGATAAATGTAATGTCATTTGCGTACCCCCTTTGTAGGTACCAAAGACTTTTACTATCTCAACTTGCTCGCCCACCTGGCGACAAGGTGAATTACCCGTGTGAGAGGGCCAATTCAATATCCACGACATCTTTTTAATCAAAATATATATGCTACGCAATTTCATATTGAAACATCCAATTAACATATAAAAGGAATAAAATGAAGCGCAATTTATTCAAGCGATAATGAAATAATAATCAAACGATAATGAAATAATAATCAAATGTCAACATAAGTGTTCATAAGTGTTCTGAGAATCAAATGTCAAAGCCCTAGACCCAACATATGATCTGAAAGATCTCTAGCTAGAGGCTTAGTCATAGGGTCAGCCAACATGCTTCTAGTAGGAATATATTCTAGAACAACTTTCTTTTCTGCAACCATGTCTCTAGTGAAATGATATTTGATGTTAATGTGTTTCGTCTTCCCATGATACTTGGGATCTTTAGTGTAACCTAAAGCGACCATGCTATCACAAGCAATGACTACGGGGCGATCCACATGCGTCGTAACATCAAGATGTTGAAGAAAACTCCTCAACCACACGGCTTCTTGAACCGCGGTGAGCAAGCCATGTACTCGACTCCATCGTAGATAGGGCGGTGCTAGTTGTGCTTGCTACTCCAAGAGATAGCTCCACCACTAAGGAGGAAAGCGTAGCTAGAAGTAGATTTATAACCATCTACATCTCCGGCCCAATCCGCGTCAGTGAAACCTTTCAAGCTCAAATCCCCACCTTGGTAACATAGGGTTAAATTTGTGGTTCCCACCAAGTAACGCAGAACCCTCTTCACTGCCATCCAGTGTTGAGGTCGGGATTACTTTGGAATCGACTCAACATCCCAACTGCAAAGCATAGGTCAGGCCGAGTACACACCATAGCATACATCAAGCTTCCTACCGCATTTGCATATGGAGTCGTAGACATTCTCTTCTTCTCTTCTTCATTCTTAGGGCATTGGTTTGTACTAAGGACACATCCTTTTTCCATTGGAGTGACAACGGGTTTTGAGTTAGTCATGCCAAATCGTTCGATAACTTTCTTAATGTAAGTCTCTTGAGACAAACCGAGAAATCTTTTCGAGCGATCTCTAATGACTTTACTCCAAGCACATAGCTTGCTTCACCCAAGTCGTCATATCGAAAGCGCTTGATAACCACTCTTTAGTGGCATTTATCATCTCCATATCATTCCCAGCTAGTAGGATGTCATCAACATATAATGACAGAATCAAGATCTTTTTCTTGGATCGTTTAACATACACACAATGGTCTTCCTCAATCATCACAAAGCCAATTGAGGTTATCGCTTGGTGAAAGCGAATGTACCCTTGTCTAGATGATTGTTTGAGACCATAGATGGAGCGTTTGAGTCGGCACACTTTGCGCTCTTGTCCCTTGACTTCAAAACCCTACGGTTGAGTCATATAGATCTCTTCATCTAGTTCTCCATTGAGAAATGCAGTTTTAACATCCATCTGATAAAGTTCTAGATCCATGTGTGCTACTATCGCTAGGATTAGGCGAACAGAGGAAAATCTCACCACAGGGGAGAATGTCTCCTCATAGTCTAAACCCTCTCTTTGGGTAAAGCCTTTCGCCACAAGACGTGCCTTATATTTGTCAATTGATCCATCTGCCTTTCGCTTGACTTTGAAAACCCATTTGTTTCCAATAGTCTTGCGACCTTGCGGAAGATCAACTAACTCCCAAACCTGATTCTTTTTCATAGAGGAAATTTCATCTTCCATTGCGGTCATCCATTCCTTGTTTGTAGGTAAAGAAAGGGCTTCTTTGAGCGATGTAGGCTCACTAGAATTGAAAGAAGTAGTTAGGAAAGATTCCTCTTCGATCGCGAATCGACGACGAGGTATATTTCCACGTTTACTTCTTCGTTCTAGTATCGGACTCCCACTAGAATCCGTACTCCCACTCGGATGAAGATCACCTTGACTCTTATTGGCGACTTCCATAGGCTCAACCTCATGTTGTACCATAGGATTAGGTTGAGGCAATTCCCCACCTTCGCCAAAAGATGTCATGTGTTCTTCTTCCATCTCAAAAAGTTCAAAGTCTTTCCTAACTTCACCTATCTGTGGGAAATCATTCTCAATGAAATCAACATTGCGTGACTCTGATTCAGTCATTCCTACGTCAGGTTTTCCACCGTACATAACATAACCCTTTGAGGTATCTGAATACCTTATGAAAACACACTTGTTTCCTCTAGGGCCTAGTTTTCCAAACTTATTGGAGGTACTATGGACATAACTCCGCACAACCCCAAGGATGAAGATGCCCCAATTTAGGCTTCTCACCTTTCCAAAGTTCATAGGGGTTGTGGAAGGCCGACTTAGAAGGCACTCGGTTAAGTATGTAGGCGGCAGTCATTAGCGCATCCCCCCAAAATGAAATTGGGAGGTTGGCCTGTGCCATCATCGACCTAACCATTTCCAACAATGTTCGATTCCTTCGTTCTGCAACACCATTTTGTTGCGGAGTTCTAGGAATTGTCAACTGTCGGCGTATTCCCTTTTTCTCACACAATTCTTTAAATTGATCAGATAAATATTCACGGCCCCGGTCAGTTCTAAAAGTTTTTAAGCTTTTATCCTTTTGATTCTCAACCTCTGCGAAAGCGCTCAAAACACTTGAGAGCTTCATCGCGGTGAGAAATAAGGTAAACATAACCATAAGCGTGTGTAGTCATCGATAAAAGTGAGAAAATAGGAAGCTCCATGGACGTGCCTTAACATTCATTGGTCCGCAAATGTCCGAATGGACTAACTCTAATGGATGTGTGGCTCTTTTGCCTTACCAAAAGGCTTTCGGCAAGCTTTTCTGCCAAACAAGATTCACACAAGGGTAGGTTGACTTTCTTTGAGAGACCCCAATAGGCCTTCTCTAGCCAATCTAGTCATCCTATCTTTTCCTATATGTCCAAGTCTAGCATGCCATAACTCGAATTAGAATCATCATAAACCATGCAAGAAGAAGAATTAATGAGAAGAATTATGGGAATCCAACAAATCTAATTTAAAGAAATTATCGACAAAGAACCATGTCCCAAAATCTCATCACCAAAACAAATATCCAAGTGATCATTACTAAAATTAAAAAGAATATCCATGTCCTAGCAATTGTACTCTTCGATAATAGATTATGTCGAATTCAGTGCATAAAGAACTTCATGAAGAGTCAATGTCGTCCACTCCGCAATTGAAGTTGGTATGAGCCAACTCCTTTGACTTCAACAGATGGCTGTTTCCCATGAAAATTCTTCTTGTACCAGCAGGAACTTTTCGATAATCTACAAATCCTTCTCGATCCCTCGTCACATGTTTGGTTGAGCCTGAGTCTACAATCCACACAGGGAGAGAGTCAGCTAATAAAACATGAGAGCAAACACAACTTTGCATGGAGATAGGATTAAGTGATACCTTCTTGGGCTCAGGACAAGTCCGAGCAAAATGACCCAAGGCACCACAGTTGTAGCACTTCTGCTTAGCAATATTCTTTTTGCCTCTTCGGCGTTTAGCAATCTTGTCACTTTTGGGGGCCAAATTCTGAGTCTTCTTGCCTTTAGCTTGTTTCTTGCGTTGCCCGTGTGGCTTGCGCGGACCCTCAAGGAAACAAGAGCAAGATCACGAGTCGGCACTTATCGCGCGATTCAATTCATGACACTCACCTCAAGCTCAACATGGCGAGATACATCTGCAAAAGTCTAAATGGAGTCTGTATGAGTCAAGATACGCCTCAAACCACTCCAAGAGTCGGTGCGGTGAGCGAATCACCGCTTGAACTTGTTGTTCATCGATAAAATAGAACCAAGCAGCCTTTAAGATCTCGAATCATTCCGGACATCTCACGTAGTTGTTCAAGAATGTTTCGTTTCTGATCAATCTTATAGCTTTCAAACTTGTAAGTCAAAGTCCTTAACTTTGTAGCAGAAGTATTCCCATAAGTGCGCTTAATCTGGTCCCACATTTGTTTAGTAGTCAGGCAATCCTCAAACTCGCCAATCAGATCATTATGCATGCTACTCAGCATAGTAAAGCGTGCACATCGATCTTTCTTTTTCCAGTCAAGGAATTCCTGCATTTTCTGGCGATGTTGGGCGATGGTCAAGTTACCCATCTCTGGTTCTACCATCACAGTATCAAGGTTGTCCAGAACCTCTTGCTCGTTTAGCAAGTACGTGATTTTCCTTTGCCAAACACTATAGTTTGAGCCATCTAATTTCTCACCCTTATTAAGGTCAGCGATTACATTCTGGGAAGCCATTTCACTACAATTTATTGCAAAAATAAGACATAAGCATATATATATTTCGATTCACTTTTGTTTTAAAAAATCAATTACTAAATGTAATCACATCATACACGTAAGGAGAGAAAATCTGCGAGGCTCGTAATCACAACCAAAGCATGCACAACGTGAAAATATTCATAAATTGATAATTTAAACAAAAGAAATATGATAGAACAAATCCATCAAGTACATATTATGTACATAAATATTTTCACTACTGAAAATAAATTTATTGGGTCTCGTATAGTCCCAATCGCAATTTTAGAGCCCAAAACGACAATTAAATATGCTAAAAATGACTTAAAAATAGCTTAAAATTCACAAAGAATTTTAAAAAATTTCAGAACAGTCCCAAACAGCCCTAAACAGTCATAGAATGACAAAACAACCCCTGGATATTATTTTTGTATTTTAAAAAAATCAGAAAACAGGTTTTTATGCACTGAAAAATCAAAAATAAATATTTACAGGTTGAATTGATCAAAACAGAGGCCACCATTGAACTCAGACAGCCAAAACAGAGCCTGACGCGCCGGTCGTGTTTCAATCGAAGCTCCAGAATGGCCGCACGCGCCCTCACGCGCCACCTGCGCGTGTGGGCTTCCTGAAGAAGCTGATTGGGCGCTGACTAGGACTAGGGCTGACGTGGCATGATGATGTCACTGATGACATCATCAAAGAAGACTTTCTGAAAGTAGGCTCCACTGATGACGTGGCAGGTGACGTGTCGATGACGTGGCGTAACACGCCATCGGGCCAACGTTGACCGGATCTTCACGCCTCCTCCCGTGCACAGTCGGAGAGTCCCGCGCCTTCCGGTGGTCCGATGACCTCACGGAAGGTGGCGTTGGACTTCTCTCATCGAGTACTTCCGATTGGTGTACTTTTTACCTCGAAAGGAGTGCCAAAAATGGCACGTGTATTGAGGCCGAGAGTGAGGTTCGTTTTTGATAGATATTTTTAACCCAAAAAATCGATTCGCGAAGTGCCAACTTCGCGAGGCCATAAAACGTTCATTTTAAGTCCAAATTAAGCATATAATATGTCGTTGGAAAGCTCTCACGGATTACTACAAGTACAGTCCATAAAATCATGATTTTACAGAACATAAACAGGTCATAACAGCACGCAAAGTTTCGGAAAAAAAACTTTTCAACAAAACTTGGGTTTGCGATGTTTTGAAAAATACCCAACGGAATTCAACGAGAATTTAGTATGTTGTTTGCCTCGTCGTAGGGAACTCAGACATATAAATTTTTCTCAAAAATTTTAAAGTTTTACACATAAAATAATAAAACCCATTTGTTTCGTTATCGGGTAAAACTTTTAAACAAACCCAAAAACAAGAGCATGCGATTCATGACATAACGATACGAGCAATCAAGCATATAGGCTCTGATACAAATGAAGGATATATCTAAACATATATCATACAAGTTCGCTATCAAAACAATAATCACGAATTACCTTGTGCGAACTGGGACCTTGTGCGCAGCAGAAGAATTTCGCTTGAGCTACGATCTTCGTATACCAAGATCTACAAACCTACGAGTCTCTCTCGTCGGATTGATATTACGGGGCACGGATATCAATACTGATTCACACCGCAAATCCAAGCCTCTTGATGGTTAGGCTAGAGGGAGTATTTTGGTGAGATAGATTTTGGGAGAGAGAGGGGGCGGCAACTTCTAGGACGTGTTCCTCAAGATTAGTGATTAGGGTTTTATCCCTTTTGTTGCCCTATTTATATTTTTACAAGAAACATATTTCTTGTAGGTTAAGTCAATCCTAAACCCACTTGGATTAAGATACTAATTAACCAATAAATAATATAAATATATTTTCCATGTGGGCGGGACTAAATAATCGGGCCGCAAGCCCAATTACCAACATATATATATATATATATATATATATATATATATATATATATATATATATATATATATATATATAAAGCTAGAATATAACTATTTCATCAAATAGATTTAATAGCCCATTTTACATGAAGGAAAAAAGAAGAAAGAAGGAGTACTGAGTTTAAAACGAGAAAAAAAAAAAAACTAAACCTGAAAAGGATGGAAGAAAGCCGATTGAAATAAAAACGTAGGAAGAAAAACGTGAATAGGAAACAGTTAGATTAGGTTAAGATAAAAACAGTTTAGATGAGATTTAGAAAGAAAAACGTGAATAGGAAACGGTTAGATTGGGTTGAGATAAAAACAGTTTAGATGAGGTTTATATATGAGATAAAAACAATTTAGATTAGATTAGGAATCTTCTTTCTAATTCGGGGACACAAATGTGAATAAATTACAGCCATTTGATATAAGTAAAAATAATCAATCTGAGCCGCTCTTTATCCCACTGAGCTCTATTGTATAATAGATTGAAGTTTTGTAGTATTCAACACTTATGTAAAAAAGTAAAGTTTTGGCCCAAAACATGCTCTACCAAACAGAGCCTCAACTGACTTTTTATTTTTTATTTTTTATAAGGGGATCATGACTAAGAAGCAGCAAGAGAACAGCAAACCTTGTTCATAATAAAGTCAAACGCAACGGTTCAGACTGAAAAATTAGAAGAATTCTTATGAACCTAAAACCTGAAAACATAACATGAATCTTGGAAACGTTGCAACCTACACACTGTCCAAAAGGATCACGTATACCATCCACCCAACTCAACTTAAAAATTAATAAGTTCAGCCAAGATGTGTCCATCAAGAGATTGGTGGATGTAACCCAGATCCGATCTTTGCTTTGCGTGATGGCCTTCAATTGTGTCGTTCCTTGGCTTTACGGTCGGTGATTGTAGAGTCTGATTCTCAAGTGGCAGTGCAAGTGATTCAGAAAAGATGCCGCTCCCCTTGGGCTTTTGAATATTCTATTCGTCAGTGTATTTCTCTGATTGGGGACTAGTATTCATCATGTTTATAGAGAGCGTAATAGAGTTGCTGATAGTCTGGCGGCGGAAGCTCACTCCCATCAGTTGCACCTCCTTTTTGAGCAAATAATTCATCTTCCTCTCTTGGTTCGTCAATCCCTCCGACAAGACTCGCTTGGCATTTATGACTACTAGTAAGGTTCACGTGCGTTGCACGTGGTTAACGCACTTGGTGTTAATGGTTTTTTAAAGTGATTTGTCAGTTTCTTAACTTTTTTGTTTACTTTTAATTATTGGATTCTTTTTGTGTTTTAATCTTTATAGTTTTGAGACTTATAAATTGTGTTGTTGTGTGTTTAGATTTTTTGATATTTTGTTTTTCGGTAATTTATAATGTAAGCTTTTAGTCATTATATTGCAACTTATCCTACACATTTGTCTTTTTTATTAGTTATTTTTAAATCTTTTTTTAATATCAAACATGAATTCATTCACTTTTATCTGTGTTGGAATTGAAAACAATTCAAGCTTTCTTTCTTAGATAAGCACATTGTTGTTGGAGACTTAGCTTATGTCGTTTATGAAATTTATGACTCTCTTTGGAAAATAATAAACTGTTTTATAGAAATCAAACTGACAATCCCAAAGTATATACTTACACTCTAAAATACAAAATTCACTCAGAGTATCTATAAAGTCTCACTTTACCACCTAACCTAACTTTTGTGTCATTTTCATGTCATTGTATAAGTTTTTTTCTAGTTTGCCCCCTAGACACTACTAAGGTTACCAATATGACGTTAAGGTGCACATGGTATTTCACGTGAAAGGACATTTTGGTCATTTTTAACAATGTTTTCTGTGCTTTTATTACCAAAAAAAACTTCATTTTCTTATTCTCCGACAACGCTTTCTCTGCTTCTTCTCCAACAATGACATCTTATTTAAATTTTTAAGTGAGATAAAACTCAAGAGTGTATAAATCTTTTATTCAAATTTTTATATAGAAAAATAAATAAAAATAGTGCGGAATCATATCAGAGAGAGATAAAACACAAGAAGATGATCACATTCAGGTGTCAAAGCCGCCATGAATAAGAACCCACAAAAAATTAAAGTTGTCAGGGCTGCCTATGTTAAATGACCAAGCCACAAACACAATGCATAAGCATGCTACGATGAATTTCAAAACTCATATTTGAATTCATCACGCATGCCTCTCGACAATGATGAGGCACGTCATGATTCAATCCGTCTTCATCGTCCCTAGCTTAAACTCCAACAAATTTCTCCTTGGCACCATTGATATGATTTATGGTTTGAATTGAGCAAATTCTCGATTTTAAACATTATTCACTACCATTTTTATCACTACGATCACCACACGTTACATCACAATCACCAAATTTGATATGGAATATGGAAATATTACAAAATTACATTGAGGGCCAAAGTGGATTTGGTGGATATCTTAGGGGACAATGTGTGTTTTTTGGACTAATTTTGATGGGGCAAACATATGATTAGCCCCCAAAATTACACACTAAATCTCACATTTGACCTCAACCTACGGTGTCCCACTTTCATACCTTATTTTTCTATTTGTCTCACTTTACTCCCTCCCGTCTATGAGTGTTAAAAATAGTAACGTACGGAAAATGATATGTGCATGTCACATGAATATTATTTTGATCATTTTGCTGGGGGTGGAAAATAAGATTTAGTTATAACTTTATTATATAATTAACCATTTAGTATTTAACATATGTTTTAAATAAAATAATAATAAATAATTGTTTCAATAATTCAAAAATAATTATATGACCAAATTACAATTTCCCCAAGGTATCACCAAATCGTATAATGTACCCCAACCTAAGGTTTGTTCCATAATGATATCTGACGTTACATTTTTTTTTTCCATTTTCCAACCTATCCGTGATGGACGCTAGAATATTCACGTTAAATAGCACATGGTCTTCCACGTGCGGGGTAAAAATGACATTTTCATTATCTGCTTTAGGGATAAATGTATTAAAAGTAAAAAACTCTAATCTCACACACTCTCCTTCCCTCTTCTCCCGATGCAAGTGCCCATCTCTCGCTCCACCAAAATAGTCGCCATCTCCAGCCTAAACCCTTCCCACTTCGGTCACGCCTATCACAACTTTGGCGCTGTCTTTCTTCGATTCTAGCCAAACTCCATCTCTGATCTTCCTCATTCTATCTCATGCAAAACTCGCGCCTAAAGTAGAAATCAGAGGGTATATACTATACTTACTAAAAACCCTAGTAAAAACATGCGATTAACAAAAAACACATAACCCTTATCGATGAATTCATCGGAAAAGAGCAGGCTTGAATGCGAGAGAAATGGTAAGGAAAATGCTATGCTTTGAAGAAGTGCAAAGTTGTTTTGAACAAAGACATTTTTGCGCTTGAAAGCTTAGTAGTAAGAAAAATTATAAAATTAGTTGTAAGGCTAGCAATGTTGTAATTTTAATTTGTCTCATAATTAAATTTAGAATTTATTTAGATTATACACCAATCATTCATGCACCAATCACCATTACCACCACTACCACCTCAAATAACACTATTAGCTTAGAAATCAATTTTTTTTAATTTTATCTTATTTCTTTGTTTAATTTCTTACTCATTTATTTAATGTCGTATTCCACATAAATAACCACTTTCATGCATAAAATCGCCCCACCACTACAAAGATCCCCGCAAATGCACTTACAGCTATCACCACCACCAAGAAACGTGTCCACCTTGCCTTGCTGAAATGGAAAAATAACATATCTTTAGCTTCCGTTAAGTGGAACTACTTTATTTAAACGACTTTCCTATCGATTCTAACTTAATCTCTTCTCTAACAAAACGCACAGATTTGTCAACTAAGTTCTCAATTTTTCTTTATCTTCTTGACATTATATTACCTTTCCTTAACACGTTTCTCTTAGCTTATTCATACGCAATTACTAAGCACGCTATAGATTTGCTTAATATCTCGATTCTCACCAACCAATGTATTATTATAGTTACAATTTTTCATAAACCTCTAATAATGTCATTCCCAACATATGATGTCTCACTTTCCGACATGTTTTTTCTATTTGTCCTCTCCGTCTATGGGCATTAAAATAGTGATGGAAAATCGTACATGAGGATTATTTTGGTCATTTTGCTTGTGGCTCAAAGTGGGATTTGTTATAATTTCATCATTTAGTTTGCCATTTAATATTTAAAATATTTTTTTAATTAAAAATAATTATTTAAATAATCTAAAATTAGTTATACTTTGTCTGATATTTAAATCCAACGTTAAAAAATGCATTACTCTAAAAAAATGAAATTTAAAATTTATTTTTAGCTCTCACTTTCTTCGTCAACCCCATCATCGATCGAGTAAGGGTATTTTTGTTATTTTAGAAAATATTGGACGACATTTGTAACGATAATGGTAGGAGGGGGAAACTGATAAGAAAGTAAAAATACAAGACGAAATAAATAGAATTCAAAACTGTAGGACCTAACTTTAAAACATGTACAAGTCAAGGGATGAAATTATTATTTGATTATTAATGGAATTAATTAGTCCCTGATAAATTTACTTGTTTGACCTTAATTAATGGTAGATGATTTATTATATTTGAGGCTATTTTTGTCCAAACATTATTTGTTATCATGGTAAATTTACTTGTTTTGTCCTTAATTAAATGGTGGGTGGTTTATTTGGTGAAGGGTTATTTTTGTCCATCTATTAAATTGTAAGAAACAAGCTTGACTTTTATAGTAAGAGAGATAAGAGAGATTTACTCAAATAACACTATTAGCCTAGAAATCAATTTTTTTAATTTTATCTTATTTCGTTGTTTAATTTCTTACTCATTTATTTAATATCGTATTCCACATAAATCACCACTTTCATGCTTAAAATCGCCCCCACCACTACCAGCATCCCTGCAAATGCCGCCACAGCTATCACCACCACCAAGAAACGTGTCCACCTTGCCTTTCTGAAATGGAAAAATAACATATCTTTAGCTTCTGTTAAGTGGAACTAATTTCTTCAAACGACTTTCCTATCGATTCTAACTTAATCTCTTCTCTAACAAAACACACAGATTTGTCAACTAAGTTCTCTATTTTTCTTTATCTTCTTGACATTATATCACCTTTCCTTAACACGTTTCTCTTAGCTTATTCATACGCAATTACTAAGCACGCTATAGATTTGCTTAATATCTCGATTCTCACCAACCAATGTATTATTATAGTTACAATTTTTCATAAACCTCTAATAATGTCATTCCCAACATATGATGTCTCACTTTCCGACATGTTTTTTCTATTTGTCCTCTCCCGTCTATGGGCATTAAAAATAGTGATGGAAAATCGTGTACATGAGGATTATTTTGGTCATTTTGCTTGTGGCTCAAAGTGGGATTTGTTATAATTTCATCATTTAGTTTGCCATTTAATATTTAAAATATTTTTTTAATTAAAAAATAATTATTTAAATAATCTAAAATTAGTTATACTTTGTCTGATATTTAAATCCAACGTTAAAAAATGCATTACTCCAAAAAATGAAATTTAAAATTTATTTTTTGGCTCTCACTTTCTTTCGTCAACCCCATCATCGACTGAGTAAGAGTATTTTTGTTATTTTAGAAAATATTGGACGACATTTGTAACGATAATGGTAGGAGGGGGAAACTGATAAGAAAGTAAAAATACAAGACGAAATAAATAGAATTCAAAACTGTAGGACCTAACTTTAAAACATGTACAAGTCAAGGGATGAAATTATTATTTGATTATTAATGGAATTAATTAATCCCTGATAAATTTACTTGTTTGACCTTAATTAATGGTAGATGATTTATTATATTTGAGGCTATTTTTGTCCAAACATTATTTGTTATCATGGTAAATTTACTTGTTTTGTCCTTAATTAAATGGTGGGTGGTTTATTTGGTGAAGGGTTATTTTTGTCAATCTATTAAATTGTAAGAAACAAGCTTGACATTTATAGTAAGAGAGATAGGAAATCTTAATCCCCTTGGTTGTATTTGTTTTTAGAGGTCAGGTTCCTTTGTCCCCCCTTGTTTGGGTAAGGCTGGTTGTCCCCCTCATGTTTGTATTCTGTTTTTTATTTAATAAAATGCTGCAGGTGCTGTCCCTGCTTCCTCCAAAAAAAAAAAAAAAAAAGATGTAACCCAGATCCTAGAATTACCTTATGATAGCATTTATAAAGCAAAATTCATTCATCTAGCTAATCAATGGACATCCACATTAAGGGAGTGTGCCAAACGCCTTACCATAATTAGCCACCAAACAAATACATTCATAAACAAGAAGTCAAACTCAACCACTCGTCTACCTTTGTATCTAAATGGCTAATCTGAAATCTATTCCGAAAATTAGTTTTGAAAAATAAAAAAGCAATATTAGCTAAATTTTGGGCATTTAAATAGCTCCTATGTCAGCCAATTGTTGTCCCATCATTGACCACATAACAGTAGTTAACCTTAAAGTTCTCTCATTAAAAACAGATTGCTAAAAAAATCAAATATTGAAAACTAGCTATTCTGTTCCACAGTGGCAAACTCCATGTCATGTTCAAACATCATTTCATCTCAAAATTTCAATAGCAACAACAACACCTAGTAAAGTTTACTTAGTTAACAGAACATCAGTAAGCAGCCACAAAATGGGTTAGTTTCATTTTTAGTCCCCCAAGTATATCCACTTTTTGTTTTTGATACCTGTTGTATCGAGTCAATCACAGTTCATCCTCAGCTTTTCTAATTTTAATCAAATTTCATATTTTTCGTGAAATGCCCATCAAACATTAACGTGCAACCTGCTGTTCTAGGTTGAAAACCGGCTTGGCCACACCACAGGAGGTTCGATAGACGGTCACTACCACCGACCACAAAGCTATGCAACTGACCTTACTTAGCTCCTCCATTGACAACTCGCGTTATATTTTCCAGACACCCAGTAACTTTCCCTCTCTCAGTAGCACTCACTCACCATAAATCTCTTTTATTTTCCAGACAACCTGCTGTTCAAGGTTGAAAACCGGCTTGGCCACACCACAGGAGGTTCGATAGACTGTCACTACCACCGTCCACAAAGCTATGCAACTGACCTTCCTTAGCTCCTCCATTGACAACTCGTGTTTTATTTTCCATACACCTAGTAACTTTCCCTCTCTCAGTAGCTCTCACTCACCATAAATCTTTTTTTATAACTGCTCTATCTCTCTCTCTATCTCTCCCTCACTCTCCCACACACACAAACAGTCTTGCTCTCTCCTTACTTTTCCGTTTCCACTCCACTCCTCAGCTCTGCAATCCTTTGATACGTCTTCTACTCTCCTCTCACAATTTGTCGTCCCCCTTTTCTCTTCAAAACACAAAGAGTACGTCTGCTCAACCAATTTATTGAACACCAACCCCCAAATTCATTCATACTTTCCACTTTCGACCAAACCCATCATCAAGAAACCCCAAATTCACATATTCATGTCGTTACTAGCCCAATTTCTTCCCTACAGCCTTCTTTTTCAATCCCTTAAACCCTAAATTTCCTCCAAATTGAGCCCTAAATGACAAGATTTTGCTCATCTATCCTATTCGGTTGGCTCTCTTCTCTCATCCCAATGAAAAAGTCAAGTTTGCATGTAGACCATCGATCTAGGACTTTATGCACAACTAGTTCACTCCCACAGTATTCTTTGTCCTTCTCAACCTCATGATAGGTGACATTCTTTTCACCTCACTCCCACAGTATTCTTTGTCCTTTCCAACCTCATGATAGGTGACATTCTTTTCACCTCTAAGAATGGTGCGTAAGGAATTTTTTTTGACATGGGCTTCTCTATTTGAGTTTTGGGTAAGATGGGTGGGTGCTGTAGGTCCACATTATGTCGCAGAGCCATCGTATACAGACCCGACACCGATTTGGAGGGCAACCACCTTTTTTTCTCTAGAGACGACACTGATCTTCTCATTGACAATCTATCCCCTCTCTCAATGCGTCTCAAATGTTCACCTGGGTACCTTCGTCGGAGGCCCGATTGACTGAGTCACTCAACTTTTCCGTCGTCGTCATCGTGTCTCTCTTTTAGGTCAGCGCCATCCAATAAACTTATGAATGTGTATGGAGGAGGTGGTGGTGGTGGGAGAGATGTACTTGGTTGATTGAGTAATGGAAGGTGGGGTTATAATTAAGATTTGGGAGAAGATGTTTGATGAGCAAATAAGGCGGGGTCACTTCTTTTTTTTAACGGCTAAAGACCATCTCCAACAGTTTGAAGTTAAAACTGCACCAAATCTTTAAACTGGTGCAATTTCTGCACCAAATTTCTTTCACTATCTCCAACAGTTCTACTTCAAAGTTTACTCTAAAATGAATATTCCAAGTATATTCTTCATTATTTCATTTAATTTGTATTCCAAGTATATGTTTTATTTTATTTAATTTGCATTAATGTATTTTAGCAAAACAAATATATTATTGATTTAATATTAAATTAAATTAAATATTATGCATTAAAAATAATAATTAAATGCATGAATTTAATTGAGACTAAAATACAAACATATTAAAATTAATAATTAAATGCAAGATATTAATAAAAACTAAAATACAAACATTAAAATCAAACATAAATAGACATATGAAAATAGAACTAAAATCAAACATTTATTGTAATGTAATCTAATCCAAATGCTTTTGGACAATACTTCCAAAACATTGGACCATCTGGACATGATCTATCAGATTATTAATTGATAGTTATGCAATAATTTGTATTAGTATTAATATTATTAATATGTATGTTAACGTTGTGTGATTTAATTTAATGTAATGTAATTTTCATTTATTTATTAATGTCTAATATATATAAACTTTATCATAAATAATTTGAATATTATATATAACTGAAGTGCACCGAAATATCAGGCCCGAACAAGTAAAAGTGTACTCCGAAGTTTACTTGGAAGCTTGGGCCGGAAGAAGGGCCCAAGCCCAATTCATACTGAAGCCCAGGAGGCCCACCATCAGATTTCTATAAATAGCAGGCAACCTCCTATGAAGAAGAGGTAACTTTTCATTACAGATTTCATTACAATTTCTCTCTTTTCTGATTATATACAAAAATACTGATTATCACACCTGAGGGTTATGGGGGACACCCCCACCCACTCACGGTGCTTTGTTTTACAGGTAAAAACATGTCAGATATCCTACCGCGACTACCACCGTCGAACACGACGCCACTTTCGGCACTCCGGACACAACACGACAAGATCACCACACTTTTTGCGTGATCAGTTTGGTTCCGTTGCCGGGAAACGACTATTTCGTTCCTGTCTCCGTCGGCTTTGACGGAGCTCCGTTTCAAAGGTGCCGGAATACCACCAAAAAACACACACAGACAAGAGAGAGAAACAGACAGAGGCAACCGGACTCTCTAGCGCCATCTAACAAACCCGACATCCATCTCCCCCTCTTTGCCGGTGTCATCCCTTCTAGATTAAATTCACCAGTCCTTAGTGGTTTATAAACACCCCCGCCAAACCGGCCATCTCCTCTGCCAAGCAATCCCAGATTCAACGAATCACCTCCTATCCAGCCATCAATCGGCTCAGCCCAGCAACAAACCCACCAAACTTGCTCTAAATCAAAGCTCTAATGGCCACCATCTTAAAATTGCTCCGGCCAAATCGCCTTTCCCCCACCTACCTGTTCAAACCCAACCGCCATATCTCCCTCATCCAAATCAACCGCAAATCGCCAACCACCGATAACCCCTTCCAGTAATTTCTAGCCACATCCATCTTTCGACCCAGCAACCCAACCCGACAGCCATCAACCGCCCCAGCCATCAATCGGCTCAGGGCCGGCCCTGGGGTATGTCCAGGGGGGCAACCGCCATGGGCCCCAAATTTTGGGGGGCCCCAAGTTCATATGTACTTCTATAAGGGGGTATATGTAAAAAAAAATTTTTACCGTTCTTTACACCAATACGGCAAGCAATACACGGCTGACGGCAAGGCACTGAAGAGCGATGGCGACTCTGTCGGCTCACCGCTCACTGAGCGAGATGGAGCGAGGCATTAACCAATGGACAACGATCTCCTTCTCTCTCTCTATTATAAATTTACATCTTACATCATTATCATTTACATTGGAATACAATATTACAATTATCAAAATCAAAATCAAATTTGGGGGTTTTAAGAATTCTTCGCTTTGAATCTAATTCTTTCTTTCACCGTTTCACGTAATCACGATTCACGTTGAGCGGCTAAATCTTTGGAATCGCCCGACGGCCGAGAATCGTTGGTCGAAATACCTACTTGGTAGCCGCCGGACGAGGCAGACGGACGGCGGCGGCCGGCACTTAGCTCGCAGCAGGCCACGGCTCAAACTCTAAAAGAAGGTATGCTCTCTGACTCTCTCTCCGACTCGGCAGCTCTCTGTAGACTGTAGACTCTGTAGTGTCTATTACGTCGGTCTGTACTCTGTTACTCTGTAGCTTTGCTAGTTTGGTTTTTACGGAGTAGTTTTTATGGAGACTGGAGAGAGAGAGTGAGAGACTAGAGAGAGAGGCGAGAGAAATGTGAGATTGTGAGTTGTGAGAGAGAAAAAAGTTTGGTTTTTAGTTTTTATTTAGTTAATGAGTTTGAGTCTTTGACTTTGTGAAAATTGAAATGTGAGTGACTGTGAGGCTGTCTCTTGTGACTGAGAGAAAAAGTTTTGATTTTTTTAATCACCGTAAATTGTAATCAGTCATTGACAATATAAATTAGACAATATTAATATACATTGGATTTTTTTAATGTTAATATACGTTAGACAATATAAATTAGTCATGAATCATGATCACATATTATAATTGTGAATTTTTGATGATTTTATTTTTGATTTGTTTATGATTTTATTTTTCAAAATGCTTAGCAATTTTATGCATTGAAAATGAGATGGCGAAAAAAGTTAGTTTTGACGACCTTATTGATGATTTTGCTTCTCAAAATGCAAGAAGATCTAGCATTTTTCAATAATTATTTGATACTTATTTACTTGTGTGCGTTTGTTAATTTTGTACTTTTTTCATTATTTTTAATATTGAAAAGTGAAAAAAAAAATTAAGATTTTATTTTTATTTTTCTAAAGGGGGGCCTCACTTTTCATTTTTGTCCAAGGGCCCTTGAAAATTCAGGGCCGGCCCTGAATCGGCTCAGCCCAGCAACAAACCCACCAAACCTGCTCTAATCGTCCAGCCGTCACCCTTCTCTCGCACAGCCCAACGCTGTAAACGGAGCAACCACGTTCCTCCGCGCACTGCCAAAAGCGGCTGAAAGCTTCGCCGTCCGTCCACTCACCGGCCTCCTTCCGATCAATCGAACTTGGCGTGTTTACAGGCTTGAACGAACTGCTCACTGTCAGGTGTATTCAACTCCTTTCCGATAAACTCAACTGCTCTCCCGTTTTACTCACGCTATTTACCTATAATTAAACGTAACCGACAAGCCTAGCCTGCCATCCCCAATTGGCTGCTCCACCTGACATTAATAATAACTAAGGAGTAATAGACACGCCTAATAAAGTCAATTTAATAATAGAGTATGACTTTGTTTTTCCTTTCCTTATTTGCAGTAATAAATAGCATAATAAACAAAGAAAATAATAGATAAGTTTCATATTGTTTTATCGTTCAAATCAAGAAAATCAAAATAATATAAAGGGTGTTGACCAACTTGTGTTGACTAGGTGATTGATTATTTATCAAATTGAAATTATTTACCGAATTGAAATTAATTGCCGAGCTGAACTTTATTTGCCGAATTGAAATTAATTGCCGAGCTGAAATTTATTTGCCAAATTGAAATAATTGCCGAGCTGAAATTTATTTGTCGAATAGAAATAATTGCCGAGCTGAAATTTATTTGCCAAATTGAAATAATTGCCGAGCTGAAATTTATTTGTCGAATAGAAATAATTGCCGAGCTGAAATTTATTTGCCGAATTGAAATAATTGCCGAGCTGAAATTTATTTATTTGCCGAATTGAAATAATTGCCGAGCTGAAATTTATTTGCCGAATTGAAATAATTGCCGAGCTTAAATTAGTTGTCGAATTGAAATTTATTGCCGAGCTAACTACTTGCCCACCATACCAAACAGTTATAAACAATACTTCGCTTAGAGCTCACAAATCGCTAGTTTCAATGTTACTAGCTCGAAATAGCATGTTTAATCTACATATCATATGTTAGTATGACACATACATTCTCTAAAACTTCACACTCAAATACTTGCATCTTATAAATTCATCGTATCTTCTAATAGCGCGACGTGTCGATGATTAATTACTACATTCTCGCACAATAGGCCCATATTTAAATAATTTTATCTTATATGATCAATATATACGGACTATGACAAACATTGTATGCTGAAAATATGAATAGCAGCGTGATTTACGCCTATACAAAGATGCTCCTAAAAACTTTCAGGTACAAAATACAAACGTACATAACCTCGGCAACCACGACCAATGAATGTGAGTCGTTCCTCTACAAACTATTATGTGATTAGTTACAAGGTTACGTGCCTATTAACTGGGGGCTGATACTAAGGGACCCAGAGCTCGCGCCTCAGATTATGCACGCGCCGCCGAGCTCCATATTATTATTATTCACGTGCCCGTGCACGCCACGCGCGAGCTTCGCGCCCAGTTATGCTCGCCCGAGCTCCATATTATTATTATTCACGTGCGTGCGCGCTTCGCGCCGAGCTTCGCGCCCTAGATTATGCCGCCGCCGAGCTCCATATTATTCATTGCGTGCCGCCACGCTCGCGCGAGCTTCGCGCCTCGAGATTATGCTTTCGCGCTGGGAGCTTGATCATTATTATTCACGTGCCCATGCGCCACGCTTGCACCAAAGCTCGAGCTTGATTATGCTCGTGCTAAAGTCGAGCCTCAGTTATTATTTCTTGCGTCGAGCACACTTCACTCGCGCCTATGCTTGAAATTGCAGATTATATTTCATAGATATGCGCCTTGAGCTATACCTTGTCCTCCCGCTCGAGTCTACTCGCGGTTGAGTCGTACACCGCGCCTACTGCTTATGCTCCCCACTCGAGTTTACTCATGGCCGAGCTCTACCTTGTCCTCCCGCTCGAGTCTACTCGCGGTCGAGTTGTACACCGCGCCTACCTGCGCTTAGGCTCCCTGCCTCCAGGTTACACTCGGCATTACCTTCATATAGTGCTCGGCTTAGCATCGAGTACTCTCGCACGAGCTTCTGAGTGTTTGGCACGTTACGCTCCACTGGCGTCCATTTCAAGACCGCGTTGTCTTGCCATTTCGAGATCGAATTGTCTCGCCAAAAAACAAGATCGCATTGTCTTGCCATTTTGAGATCGAATTGTCTCGCCAAAAAACAAGATCGCATTGTCTTGCCATTTTGAGATCGAATTGTCTCGCCAAAAAACAAGATCGCATTGTCTTGCCATTTTGAGATCGAATTGTCTCACCAAAAAACAAGATCGCATTGTCTTGCCATTTTGAGATCGAATTGTCTCGCCAAAAAACAAGATCACATTGTCTTGCCATTTTGAGATCGAATTGTCTCGCCAAAGCGAGGTCGCATTGCCTCGCCAAAACAAGATCGTATTGTCTCGCCAAAGCGAGGTCGCATTGCCTCGCCAAAATGAGATCGTATTGTCTCGCCAAAGCGAGGTCGCATTGCCTCGCCAAAAGCGAGATCGTATTGTCTCGCCAAAAGCGAGTCGCATTGCCTCGCCAAAAGCGAGATCGTATTGTCTCGCCAAAATGAGGTCGCATTGCCTCGCCAAAAGCGAGATCGCATTATCTCGCCAAATACGAGATCGCATTGTCTCGCCTCATACCTATCACCCTCGGGGCCGGGAGAGGCCAGCTCTAGTGCCTCATGCATATCCTCCTTGAGAGGCCGAGCATCCACATGAGCATTTCATACATATTTCATACACATGCATCCTCCATTCATCATTGCATAAAAAACATGCTCCTATTTCTTCTCTCTCAAAGGTCCTCGCCACGCCGAGGATAAATCTTATTATGGCCTTACGGCTCGATTCTCTGGAAGATCCTCGCCACGTCGAGGATAAATCTTATTATGGTTTCTTATGACTCAATTCTCTGGAAGGTCCTCGCCACGCCGAGGATAAATCTTATTATGGTTTCTTATGACTCAATTCTCTGGAAGGTCCTCGCCACGCCGAGGATAAATCTTATTATGGTTTCTTGTGGCTCAATTCTCTGGAAGGTCCTCGTCACCCTGATGATAAATTTTATTATGGCTTTATGCTGAAGACTACATATCTTATTTTCATGCCTATACTTGCCGGTCGAAAGTTCACCCGCCAAGGCTCAAAAGTCAGCTACATAAACTCTTCTAGAATTCAAAGCAAAATCTCAAAACCCTCAGCATCACAAGAAGCAACTATGAGCAGATTATACTCCTTACCCTCGATGTTAGCCTCGAGGGCTAAGGGATGAGGGGGCTCTTGAAGTGCAGAAATATCGAGGCCGAACAAGTAAAAGTGTACTCAGAAGTTTACTTGGAAGCTTGGGCGGAAGAAGGGCCCAAGCCCAATTCATCTTGAAGCCCAGGGAGGCCCCCATCAGATTTCTATAAATAGCGAGGCAACCTCCTGAAGAAGAGGTAACTTTTCATTCTGATTTCATTACAATTTCTCTCTTTTCGATTATATACAAAAATCTTGATTATCACACGAGGGTTATGGGGACACCCCCCCCACTCACGGTGCTTTATTTCTGAGGTAAAACATGCCAGATATCCTACCGCGACTACCACTGTCGAACACGACGCCACCTTCGGCACCCCGGACACAACACGACAAGATCACCACACTTTTTGCGTGATCAATAACTAATAACTAACAATATAAATAAAATAATTGAATTAATTTTTTGTATTATTTAAACCAAAACATCTCAAAATGGTATTTAAACTAAACAACTAAACTAACAATAATAATGAAAACATAAAACACAAAATAATTACTTAAACCAAAAAAAAAAAGAGGAGAGGTAAGATGAAGTATGAATAGTATGCTCTGGATTTGAAGTTCAGAATCAGAAACTTCAAATCTGAAGATGAAATGAAGCAGCTGTTGGAGCATGGAATAGTAGAAAAATTCTTCAAATTTGGAGTTTTGAAGCATCTGTTGGAGATGGTCTTACAGGGCTAAAACCCTTTGCAACTTAAAACAATAGGCAAATTGTTACTCTTGGACGGAAAGTTAGCGTAAATGATCCAAAATGGTTGAAATAAGAAACGTTGGTAATCAACATTGATTAAGTCGGTACATAGGGTACCAAAAGCAAAAGGTAGGTAAACTTGGGTATGAAAAGTGAGATTATCCCGCCATAAAATTCCAAAAATGCTAAGAAAACCAGAATCTTATATTTATGGGAAGAATAAACCGAAAAAAAGCTACATTTTGACAAAGTAATTACCAACATTACAACAATCAGAATACAATATACATTCGAACATAAACATCTAAGGGCTCAACAATGAGACTAATAAAACCAAACCAAATTCAAAATTTCAGACTCAATAATTCAAGTAATCGAATAGAAATCAGATGTGTGGAAGCAAGGGAGAGAGCCTACCAAGGTCGGATAACGGCAGTAACAAGGTGGTAGGGGCGGATCTCGACAGTAGCGCGATGGAGATTCTTGTGAACGCCGAAGAAAAAGGATTTCTTAGGCTGAACAGGTTTAGTGCTGGATCCGGAAGGAATGAACGGAGATGGAGCTTGGCCGGAGTCGTAGAAGAAACCGAAGCGAGGAGAAGAGTGGTCGTTCCGAAATTGAGAGAGATGGAGGGCGCTGCCGTTGAGAGAGAGTGAGAGACAAAGAGTGGACTGTTTTTAGCTTTGTAGGGTTTAGGCGAGGGGTGTCGATATTCAAAACCCAAAAAATTATTTCTACACCCCTGTTCATCTCAACGCCCCATTAATTTCTCACATTTCTCTAAACGCACCTAACTACCTATTTTACCTTTTTCTAATCAAAACCAATTAATAACCAACCAACCCAATTAATTACTAACCTACCCATTCTAACCAATCAATTTACCAAACTACCATCCTTTCCAATTAATTTACAACGTCTTGTGCATTCCCAGTGAGACACAAAACAGAGACGAGCTTTTCTTCCTATTCTTGTGAACTACAACGGCTTGTGCACTCCCACTTATTTGTTCCTGGATCAAGCAATATACAGCAAGAGTTAAATTGTCCTAAAGCAATAACAACATTTTCTCTTTATTTTGAAACACATATATACTACAATGTCTTCAAACATAGGTATGAATTTTCATTCACCTCCTACACCTGAATACTAGTTATAGGTCAAATTTAAGTATCAATAACAATGTAGGATTTTTTTCATTCATGATTTTTGGGTTGCATTTGTTAAAAAATAGAAAAAAAATAGAAAATTTGAATATAATGCTCGGTTCAGACCTGGTTTGATGAACACCATTAGTGGTGTTTGTCCAGAACTAAGCGAACAACTTTTAGGGCGTTCATCTTAGACTGGCCGAACGAGTGCCTATTTGTTCATCCCATGCTAGCCGCACTCACCCTAAGGCGTTCATCTCAGCCTGGCCGAACAGCCTATGGTCTGTTCATCTCACTCTGGCCGAACTCTCCCTTAGATGTTCATCTCACACTGGCCGAAGCTCAGACTGTGCACACTTTTTAGACTTTGATTTTGTTTTATTTGAACTATAACCTAATAATGATTTATTTTATTTGGTGTTTACAGGAAAAATGTTTAGAAATGTTTATACAAGGAAAAAGGTGACGACATTCGCTAGGAAAGAAATGGAACAAGCACGCCAACAAGAACATCAGCATGGGCAGGGGCAGGTTCATGAGTATGGATAGAAAGATGAGCAGTTCCAACAGACTTTTGAGCATGAACATTTTCAGTAGGGCCAGGAAGATGAGGATTTTCAGCAGGATCAGGACCATTTTCAGTTTAAGCAGTCGCAGGGGCAGTTCCAGCAGACTTTTGAGTAAGATCAGGAGCCATTTCAGTTCGAGCAGGGGCAGTTTCCGCAGACTTATGAGCCTTAGATTGAGCGCGGATTTCCTGGTGGTCCGCGTGATACATCGTTGCTAATTTCATATAAGTCACACGTAGTTGCATATATTTGGGCTGGTAAAGAAGAACGTGATATTCTAAAATGCCACAATCACACACAAAAGTTACTTAATTGGGTCATTCCTAATGGTGAAGATTCGAGGGTCTTTCGGGGTATGGTCAGGGTTAGTGCGCTTAGTCGACTAAGGCAGGTATGCTATTCTGATGTGAATAAGGTGTTAGTTTCTGCTTTCGTGGAACGATGGCATCCAGAAACTAACACTTTCCATATGCCTTTCGGGGAGATGACCATTACTTTAGACGATGTGTTTTGTGTGACGACCCGACCTGGACCCCGAGGAGGAATCGCGAGTCAAGCCATCCAAATAGGTCTACAATTCATGCAAGGACTCAATTATAGAAAACGGCGTGACACAACATTGTAGACGTAACACAACTCGGCACCAAAAGGCCGAAAAATTTTAAAAACTTTTTAAACCTGATATAACAGTTAAGTCAATTTAAACCAAATCATCGGCGACTTTACAACCGGAATCCACCAACTAAATAATTCATGCTATGAACACCTCAACGGCTAAACACCGGAGGAACAATAAAAGTAAATAAGAGCTAATGTGATGCTCATCGGAAGTCTAAAGATAAGTGAACCAACTGTGAAAATAGAAGTTTTACATTATACTTTACAAGAACAAGCCTTGATACAAAAACTATAAGTTTAATAATACTAGAGTTACAAGCATGATACAAATACCCAAGACAAGTCTAATTGACTTGCTTAACCCAACGTCCTTGCCAAGAAATAAAGAGGAAACTATAACGACCTCTTCAAGTGAATTTGCAACATAGACAAACTGGACCACACACGAACTCAATGATGCTTCCCTGCGAAGGACCCGGACGATTCAGATCTAAAGCGGTAAAAGGGAGGGGGTAAGTCATAAAGACTTTGTGAGCTAACAATTATGCATGTCATGGCATCATGCAGCACACATAGCGAGATATCATCATTAATATCAAGCAATCAAAGCATTCAATCAAATAAACACTTAGTTCACATATACATGGTAGCACATTGGTTTCACATAAGTGCTATAAAGTAAATCACATATAAAGAGGATATGTTATAGAACCGGTGCCGCTTCGTAGCTCCTACAATACAAGCGTTAACTTTGTTTCCGTGACTACGATGTTCATGTGAGTTACATCGATGTACTAAGGACACCCCTCAGCTGAATTAGCATAATCCAAGTGCTCTATTGAATATGACAATGGGCTAACTTCTCAACTGGGGCCAACAGTGGAGGGTGTGTGATAAAAACCCGGTATAACAACCCATCACTATCACGAATCCCATAACTCGTGACGGCGATGCATTGTCACACCATCGACTCAACCAAATATGCCAGTTGGACTAATGCAATGCCAAGTAGATGTTTACTCGTCATATAAACCAAATAAGGAACAAATTCTACAAGAGAGAATTTATTCAACAAGTAGGTTTTTACTCATTATGGAATCAAATAGGAATTCGACAAGAGCGAATTCTACATGTCAAATAGATATATCATTCTACAACATGCTCTCGATTATGCATTTCTTTAACATGATCATATAAATCGCATTGGAACTCAATTGAGTCTCATAAGCACACACATCAAACATGCACTTCAATTCATCCCAAAGTCACGTAAGCTAATACATTAGTCTAACGAACTACAAACGTCGTAGGGATTGAATGTGGAGTCGGTATGGTTCAATAACTCCCTAAACTCAACTCCGATGAGTCATTGCTAAAAGTGCAACCAAATAGAGCATAGATACTATATGCATCCCATTACTCTTTTCTATGTTCTCCGTTCATTTAGAACACCATAACTAAGCCATTCATGACCTTAAACTAGCCATAAACCAATTCTCGAGAATAGTCGATTTTGTTAAACATACAATTGAAATTTATTCTTTCACAAGAGTTGTTCCTAAGCACATTTAGGACATCATTTATGCTTTACACAAAGTCAAAATCATAACTTGACATGAAAACCTTAAAAACTTACATACTTTTCACATAATGAATTGAAGAATTCTACTTTACTAGAAGTCTTCTTAAGCATGTTTAGAACAACTATAATGAAGGAAGCATGTTATTTTATTGAACATACAAATCTGGGAATTGAGAACTCACCTTAAGCCTATGAATAATGGATGAAAGCAATAACAAATTAAGGATTGTGGAAAAGGAGGGCAAGGCCTTCGACTAAGCGGTCTCGGTTCGCCAATCGGGTTACCGGAACTCAGGCAAATGGTCACTCAAGCAAGAAAGCTTCACAAGGTCAACAATGGTGAAATATTCAGTAAATGGGAGAGGTTGAAGACCACCAAGGGCTGTCAAGGCTTTAAATGGCACAACTAAACCATAATCCTAGTGAAAGTGTGTTATAAGGCTTCCTATTGGTCAAGGCTTGAAAGCCTTTGATAAAAAACTCATCCAAGGGCATAGAAGGCTTATACTAGAGTCAACAATGGTGTGCCAATTCAACAAGGTCGGCCAAGGGTCAAGGGAAAAGGGGTCATCAACCAAAATCACTTAAAATCCCGAAATTTGGAAAACAGAGTTTTCATTTGCGAAGTTACTGGACAGTCAATCTTGTAAAATCGACTATAAATAGATCACACCTCAAAATGAGGTGATTATTGATTTTTCTGAAACTAGACTCATTAAAATATATTTTAGAATTTTAAATTACTCCATTTGGACTTATATTCATCAAAATATGGTTACTACAAGTTCAAGTGCAGAAGCTGATTTCTTGAAAATAGAATTCTGGCACAGCCGTAAGTCAAGACCTAATTGAGGTACTTAGACACCTTGAAAAATTACCAAATTTTACAGGGAGTATCCTAACATATGTAGGTAAAACAAACCCAAAGTAAATCTCAATCACTTTAGTAGATTGGTACCAAAAAATTCCCGAAATTTGCCAAAAAACAGGATTGAATCTGTGAAGTAATAAGTTGGTCATCTTATTTCCAAATGCAACAAGTCTATGAACAATGATTGTGAAAGCATGATAAGAACTAGTACACTTGATCTAGAACTCAAACTCAATAATTATGAAGTAACATGGAAAAGTCTCGAAGGCAAAGGAATGCATTCACGCACTCTATGTTCCAAATGATCAAATGAAAGTAAGAAGGGCTTCAAACGTAAAGTTAAGCACCCAATGACCAATGTAATGACTAAGAACCATCAATCAATGATACTAAGAATCATTAAAACTTGGTTAAGTGTTTTGGAAGCTAAGGTGAATATTCAAGCATTAACGAGAAAGCATGCAACGCATATAAGGCATTCAAACGACTATGATCGTAACCAACCTAATGCAAGCATGATATGAACAATATGAACTCTCTAACATGTTAAGTCATATGTTAAGCATGTTATAATGATGTTAAACAAGTAATGGGTTTGGGTTCTCACATCCTCCCCCACTTAAAGGAATTTAGTCCCTAAATTCAAACCATGATCAACGAACAAGAATTGTTCTTCCACAAAACTTGACTAACGGAATTCGTTTAGTACGCAATGTTTGCTCTTTCGTAACAAGGATCTTAATCGGTTTCTCAACATAAGACAAGTCAGGTTCAAAGGATATCAACTCATAAGCAAGAACTTGTGATTCATCCTTCATATATTTACGAAGCATAGAGACATGGAAAACATCATGAATATTAGACATAGAATGTGGCAATGCAACACAATAGGCCAAATATTTCACTTTCGCTAGAATCTCAAATGGCCTAATAAATCTCGAGGTGAATCTAAGATCTCTGTCAAATACAATGCTATCTTGAACACCATGCAATCGCATAATATTCTTCAAATACGAGGATGCTAACTGAATCAAACTATAGGTTATCACAATAAGTATAACATGTAAAGATTTCCTCAATTTATCCATAACAAGAACTAGTCGTAACACTCCATCGATAGAATGAATTCAAATCATTCCTTTAACAGTCAAGTTACTATCATTGTTCAAAGTAAACGCATGAGTCTTATTCTCACAATCACTAGATAATGCTAAGATATTCAATTCTTGAAAACTGTTTTCACATTTGTCACTCCAAATAAAAGTAGGCTTCTTCTGTTTAAATTAGTCAAACGAGTAGTAATCTTTGCAAATCCCTCAATGAATCTACGAACTTCGGTAAACAAATTAGGAGTCTTCCACTTAGCAACCACTTCCAATCTCGATGGATCCAAGTAAATACTAGTACTAGAAACTACGTGCCCAAGAAAATAGACTTTTTCGAGCCAAAACGCATACTTGCTAAATTTCGCAAAAAGTTACCTCTCTCGCAAAATAGAAAGAACCACTCTCAAATGATTCGCATGTTCTTCTCGTGACTTTGTGTACACAAGAATCTCATCAATCAAAACTACAACAAAGCAATCCAAATAATTATGGGATACTCGATTATTTAAATCCATGAAAACTGCAGGTGTGTTTGCCAACTCAAACGGCATCACAACGAACTCATAAAGGCCATGTCATGAAGGAAAAGTTGTCTTCGAAATATCTTCCGATCGAACTCATAACTGATGGTAACCACTACACATGTCAAGCTTGGAATAAACAACTGATCCATGAAGTTGATCGAAGAGATCATCAAGGTGTGCTAAAGGATATTTATTCTTTATAGTCACTTGGTTCAACTGACGATAGTCTATACACAACCGCAAACTACCATCCTTCTTCTTCACAAATAACACCGGTGCACCCCACGGAGACACCGTCGGTTTAATAAACTCCCTATCAAGAAGTTCCTGCAACTCTCTCAACTCAGCTTGAGCCATTCTATAAGGTTCCCTATAAATAGGGAAAGTTTCCTAGCAATATCTCAATGCAAAACTCTAACTCTCGGTCGGGAGGTAATGCATAATTAGTCGAAAAACATCCGAAAATTCATTAACTACCGAAGCTTCATTAATAACTAGAACTTCTTATATGTGCACTACCAGGACCTGAACAAACACTATTTGCACCATTAGCCAGCTCGGCTAAGCTGTTTGTCTTCCATATGCACACAACACAAATACTTTCGAATGCATCAGGTGTCTTATACGTGTTTGTGGAGTTATGGTCAATTGTTTGTCATCAGTTATGAAAATCAGATTTTAGGTAAAAGAACTCAAACCTTGTGAATAGATGAGCAATCACTCCATGACTATACATTGGAGAATAAGATTCACTACTGCATTTGTAGATGTAAATGCGCCATGAAAACCTTCTTGATAGGAGATACTTTCCAATTCTATCGCCATCTTTATTAGAATATCACCTAGATCAGTTTGTTTCTCTATCAGAGTTGTAGTATGAGTTTGCAGCGACCTTGCTAATTCGTAGATTAGTTTCCTCTGGACATTACTCATCATCCAACCATTTGTGCAGTGTTACTCTTAGCCATTCTAACTCTTGCAATGATGCTGAAAAGGACTGAGCATACAACATTAAATGTACAAACACAATGTGACCTAGAGAGAGAGAGTTTGATTTTGTAAACCCTAAATGACTATAGATGAATAAACCTTTGGGGATATTCTTTGATCAGATATAACATTGTCTCACAATAATATCACCTATGAGGTAAGGATCAAGGGAAAAACCTTTTCAAGCCATAAATCTATGCCTTAGCAATCCCTTTTCAGGCTTCTTACGCAAGAGTAAATGGTTAAACTCCCATGGCTGCACCCAAAGAGAAGTTATTAATGAGTTAGCCTCAGCAGTATGAGAAGCCATCTATAAGTGACAAAAATGATGGTTTCATGTCTGACATTCTATAAGGGGTTCAACTTGGTAATAACAATTGATTGGCTATGTTGTTAATTGTATGAGAGTTAGATATTATATTATTCATGCCACATTGACTCAAGCCAACCAACACTAAGAGAATCCTACTAATGAGGTATGTTACCATATCGAGCCTAGCCAGAGAGGGAGATGCATTGGCATATGATCAGCCATATCTCAATGATTCCTCCATATATTTAATCAACTAACAAGAAAATCTCTTTGGCAATTAGAACATATGAAACAGAAGCCTCCTCCAAATGGACCGATATTCAAAAAAAGAAAAAAAAAAGGACCGATATGAATTACTGAGCATGAAAAAGGGAGTGTTTGAACTCAATTGAAAGTAGATCCTGGAAAAAATTAACTTGGCATGGATATTATGGCGAAAGGGTGCAGACAACATTGATTTATAACTAAGAGATGAAGAGACTTGGGCAGCCTTAGGAGCTCTTTATGCAGGCTTGACTTGACACGTTACCTAAGTCTTGGGGCATCAATATCTTTTTAAACCAGAGAGCAAGAATTGAAGGACAACAAAAGTCGTACAATAAAATTGAAGGGACCAACACACCCTTAAATTTTCCCTCGTCTTTCACATGGTAGTCATTGGTAAAAGAGAAGCAATATCAACCAATTGAAATCATTATCCATTAGAGAATCTACAATGTGAAGAATTCATAAAGCCGTAACACAACACCACTACTCTTGCTCCAAGCAACTTCTAATAACTGCACAAGGGATTGTTCACTCTTAACATAATATAGATTAATCATGTGACGTCCTCTAGCATATATCCCAATCTCTCTACACAGCTACCCATGATAGAAATTGAGCCCCCTCTTCGTGATCAATTCATTATTTTTAGAAGATGATGTCACAATTGACAAACATGATACTTGAACCCCCCAATAACAACTAAAGTTATGTTTGGTACTGCATTTGGGCAAGAAAACGCAACGTTTTGCTAACAAATTGGTCAACATTGTATCAATATTAAATGTAGCTTCTCCCCCCCCCCACCCCAAAAAAAATTGTGGCAATGAGAACATTTAGATAGTAAAAGAAGCCTGATATTTCATCCAGGTGGTTCCAAATTCAATCAGAAAATACTAATAGAATAAAACTGTATATAAATTATAGTTCTGCCTCAGCCCCTCTAACAACCACAAATATCTGGCCATTTCTGGAAAGAAATGAACGGAGGGTAACCTTTCAGAGGGCTTTTGGGTTGAGATAGGGGTTGCAAAGAAGTATCAGAGCCATAGATAGAAAGTGGTCTGGAAAAAAACTTACTGACATAAAGTGGATTTCACATATATTTCAGCGAAATCTACACCAAGTTCAGCTTCTGCAGAATCAGAAGTGACCTCCGGCATCGATGTGGTGGGATTGTAATTATCTTTTATCTTCGTGATGGCTGATATGTCCTGTTACAAAGATTTGTTCAGTGGCAGTAAAATGACTAAAACATTTGATTTCAAGGCCAAGTACCATCTCATCGTTGAAAGACGATACAAGAGGAAAATGGAACACCAAAACAAAATGCATAAAATGTTTTAAACTTTAGGTTCTTAAAAATCATAAAATTGCAGCAACTGGATAAAACAAGAAATAAGAAAACATGTTAAAAATCATGTATAATGTTGATCCTAAAATTGCAGCAACTGGATGGGTTGGTGTGATACGAACAAGCAACATTCCTAGATAAGTGTAGTCCATCAATGAACAGAACATTGCAAAGAAGTATCAGAGCCATAAATAGAAAGTGGTCTGGAAAAGAACTTACCGACATAAAGTGGATTTCACATATATTTCAATGAAATCTACACCAAGTTCAGCTTCTGCAGAATCAGAAGTGATCTCCAGCATCGATGCGGTGGGATTGTAATTATCTTTTATCTTCATGATGGCTGATATGTCCTATTACAAAGATGTGTTCAGTGGCAGTAAAATGACTAAAACATTTGATTTCAAGGCCAAGTACCATCTCATCGTTGAAAGACGATACAAGAGGAAAATGGAACCCCAAAACAAAATGCAGAAAATGTTTTAAAATGTTTGGAAACAACCTCTACATAAAGTATGATTCAAATAAGTAAAATGGACCAACCCTAAATCAGGGGTATCGATATATGAAATTTCCATATCATTCAATTTACCTTCACATTATCACATAGGGTGATTTTGGCAATGGGCTTTCATTGGCAAAGTGGTTGAGCATGAGATTCATAGCATAGGTTGAATTTCTCTTTGTAAGCTCAAATGTGAGAAGTCCACCCACATAGTAAGTGTTCTGCTGACCTTGAAGTTCAATCTCCACTTTAATCAAAGAACCCATCCTTCATATCTAAATTAAGAAGAAATGTCAATTTAGTAGACCTACTGTTGCAGAAGTAAATGAACGTACCCATGAATTTCATGACGATACCTTTGCTACTAACATGAGGGAAATATATAAATTGCCTTTGCAGTATGGCTTTTTCCAACTTCTGAATTCAAAATAATTCAAAATAAACTACAGATTACACAATGAAAAACCTTAATGAAGAGAAGTCTAAGTAAATAGATGAGTACTTTATCAACCTAGCAAATGCTGAAGTCGAAGCTAGTGATCTTTAAAATTTTCCATTTTCAAAAGGAAAAGCACCAGAAAAGATGATCTTATCAAATTCCATGACTTTGATTTCTCCGATAGCATTTTTACATGAATAGAGAGACCCAAGGAACTGCGTCTGCATGCCAATACTTTAGTGTTGCATTCAGTCCTGGTTGCTGCAAAAAGGATTTCAAGCAATCATAAGGTAATAACTAATAAATGTGAGGACGCACATACAAATGAACAAAACCAATACCATATTTGATGTATATACCTGATTGGTGGTAGCCGTAATAATGGAAAAGTTACCAGAGATGCCTTCCTTTTCCCTTTTCCTTCTGTTTCCGTTGGCATGATAGAGTTAACTGATTTGAAGAATCAGGTCTTGTAGGAATTTATTCTCTATGTTTCTTCCAATAAGTGTGAGGAATCGAAGATCTTGACCATCCACACAACTCTTAGCATTTACTCTAGTCAAAACTTCATTTTTATTTTCTAAAACCCCTCATAGGCTGCTTAGTGAAGAAAAATTCTTATATGGATTATGTGGCCAAGTTGCAGAGCTTTGTCCAGAACTGAGACAAATACAAAAAAAAAAGAATAACCAAGTTCATAGACTAAAGCCAAAACAATCAATCAAAAATAAGGTATAAAAAACACATTGGGAAAGTAGACATGTGGGACAAGAGCACACAACATATTTCTTTGATTTAGAAAGGTTTTCATTTGCCTTACCAATGCTATGAACTTGGGTGAAGTCAAATGCTACAGATTTTTAAAAGCTGATACATGAAGTGTGCTCTTATGCCACATAGATCCAACCAAGATTACGTGTATGTACCAGAAGTCATTAGAGCAGATTTGATGGCAGAAGGAGACCAATCTGGGTGGAATGATTTCATATAAGCAGCAGCACCCGCAACATGTGGGCAAGACATGGATGTGCCTGGTTAATATGTTATATTTAACAGATCTCTTATCTGGGAAACCTGAAGGTGAAGCACTTGGTGAATATACAGCCAAGATCTCTACCCTAGGAGCTGTGTATCCGGCAACAACAAAAAATACAAGTGAAAATTAATTACATACCCCTAAATCATTCAATGATGAACAAGAAATGAAAGGTTTTATAGATTTATACTACCTTGAGAATCTCAGGTAATACAGAGTTGGGTCCTTGTGAAGAAAATTTTGCAACAAGAGGAGCATCGACAACACGTATAGCTTCACTTGTTAAAATACTTGGTTTAGGATTCCTACAAAAATGCCAAGTAAATCAACTTAAATGCGACATGTGAATTGAAAAGAGTGGCATATGTAAATAAGAGAGTACCGCATGCTTACTTTATGGATTTAACATAAGCTCGGATTGAGCTCATGTCTCGGTTACTTAGACCTGTAGCAGGTAAGGGAGAAACAAAAGAACTATCCATCTCATAACCTGGAATGATAGTTCCAAGAGCACCGACAGTTTGAGTCTCTATCAAGCCATCTCTTAACTCATCACATAGCACAATCTTGCCCCTCACTAAGCCACTGTCTAAGCAATATGTTTCATATTTGCTTCAAAATGAAGCAGGGGACCAATTTCACTTTCACTTGAAAAGGTTGGGGTTAAACTTTAATGAGTAATAACTGAATAAAACATTGTGCTATTTCATAAAGCAATGATGACATAGATCTTAAGTATGGAAATTAACGTTATCGAAGCATAAACTCCAAACATTTTCTTTTGAATGAAATTTCAAGGAGCTCCTTCAATGTAAAATGTTCTGTGTGAGGCTGTCACATTATCTGAAACCAAAAAATAGCAAGGTGTTAGCGTGAAAGTAAATAGTAAAAGTTATTGGTGAAAGATTCATGGGTTTTTTTTTCTCTGAAGCAATTGATTCATACCCATTCTTAGAACTTGTTTGTACACAATATTTTTGGTCCACCCGTTTTCTCTCACTTTTGTAATGTCCGGTTTGATCAACACTTTTGTGGTGGACATTGATGTACCTCTTGAGAGAGCAAGTAAATACCTACGTTCGGGATTGTTTGCCCTTGTGCTTTATTGATTGTCATTGCGAAGCAGAGTTTGACGGGAAATTGCTTCCTCTTAAATTGAAATGGATATCCTTTATTTTGAGCTGGTGATAGTGGAATTCTAGGGATAAATACACGTTTCCCCTTATGTTGGCCAATTACAATTTCTGCATCAATCACATTATTCTTGAAGTCCTCACATATCATTCTTGTACCATTACATAATCCATTTGATGGGTCCAAATTCCTTAACAAAATAATTGGACAATTTCTCTTCAACTTCAACTCATGAGGAGGGAGACCATTTGGAGTTAGAGAGTTCAAAAAGTTTTGATCATAATAATTATTTGTATCATCAATAGCTTCATCAAAGCTTCTAAATATCTTCTCATCTCCAGGAAACATAGAAATCAACTTCTCATTCAATCTTTCCACGTCTTCATTCCTAGCAGCAAGAATTGCTTGGCTAGTCATATATTCAGAAGATTGGGCATTCCTATTTAGGTCCGGAAAAACAACTCTGATAAGGTTTTGAAGGCTTGATTCTTCATTGTCATATTCAACAATCATCTCTTCTGGGATTTTGATATTTCGTTGACTATCAGTTGGCTCCACACCATTTTTAACCCTAAGTAAGAACTTGCTAAAGCTATAATCATTCCTTGCTCTCATATTCCTTGCCAGTGTTATTTTTTTCATTTTGGGCCACAAATATGACTGTACCAAACTAGCTGAAATAGTTTGACAAATTGTAGCTCTAGGAACTACTGGTAGCACTTGTCGGAAGTCGCCCCCGGAACACCATTACTTTCCCGCCAAAATCTCTTTCGTCTCCAGTTATATCCTTGAGTAGCTTATCAACATTCTCAAAAGCCCATCGTTTCGCCATTGGAGCTCCATCCCATATTATTAATTGTGCCTTATGCAATAGCTCTGCCGCTCCACTTTGTTTAGACATAGCACATTCACTTGACTCACTAACGTCAATTGGTATTTTAAATCGTGAATGTGTTGTTCTTTCGCCGGGCATTATTGCTGCTGCAACACTAGATGTGGCAGTTGCAATTGCAATAAGATCCTTTGATCGAAGATGAGCTAACAATGCACGATACAAAAAGGTTTTTCCAGTGCCTCTAGGTCCATCAACAAAAAAAATTCCCCCATGTCCCTCTTTAATGCAATTCATAATTAGTATAAACGCCTTTCGTTGATCGACATTTAACTGCCTCTAGCTTCAAGATCATTTGGAGGCACTTCTACCAACAACTCATCTTCTATCTCCTTTGGAAATTCAGATTGAACATCAATCATATCAATTGGTATTTGTGGAAGGTCATATAGATTAATGTTTCTTCCCATACTCTGCAAGAAAGAGCTTATACTTTTCAAAGTTTTTACTGTTTCACGCTTATGGGACGTTTTTGCTTCTCTTCTAAAATCCTCAGACATAGATTCAAAGTATGTATCCTATAAATCTCTCACATTTGTGGGTCCACAATACACCAAGATAATTGCAAACAATCTTCGTAATTCATGTGGCATCTGGAATGTTATTGACTCATTTAAGCATTCGACAATGCTTTAATCAGATTCTAGCAAACCCCTTTTTTGAGCAGCTTCTCTGAAAGTGGCACAAAGTACATTCTCTACTGTCAACAAATCATCAAAAGATGTTGGGCCCCTAACATGATTTAGGAGTAATCTAAGATAAAATCTCTCTCCTTCAATAGGATTTGCATTATTTATGCAACCAATCACGTCTCCCTGTTTTCTTTCCTTCCAATATTTTTGGATTTTATCCCAGACATAATGCTCTAAGAATTCTCTATATAGATAATTTTGTGCCTTTTTACTTGTACAACACATATAGAAATACTCTGTGAGCATGGTCTTTAAAGCATGTTCGGATCTCAAAACATATTCCAAGTTTTGATTTGCCCAATATGTCACACATTGTTGTTGTGGTAGGTGAAGTGACAAGTTAATTACTGAAGGATATATTACATTCAAATTAAACTCAAAAATTCTCCACATTGCTTCTTGAGCAGAGACCCATCGTGCATCCTGAAACTTCTTTATTTCATCAACCAGAATTTCATCATCATCATGTGCAATATGGATCGCCACTTTGTCGTGTCCTTTGTAGATATATTTGTAAAGATATTTGACCGATGTGACTCCTGAACATATCTCAACATTGATATGACAATTATATCTCAGTAACAAATAAGGATTATAAGGTACAACCCATTGATTATTTAGTTGGGCATTTCGAACTCTTACTGAAATTCCATTCTTCCTCTTTCTATAGATTGGATACCCATCTTTGCCTTGTATTGTGCTTTGACAATATGATCTTGGATAATGGTTCTTACATTTCCCATCTACCATACAAGAATTATTCTTGTTCTTATCCCCGTATGGTCCATGCATCATATGCTTCACAACTAACTTGTGAATGGTAGGAAACTTTTGTGGATCAGGAAGTTCTGCAGTGACAAACATGTCAAATTGGTCTGGAGATGTAATCTTATACTCTGACTTCAAAATTATTAACAAATGAGCATGAGGCAACCCTCGTTTACGAAACTCAATTACGTGAACATGTGCTGCTACACTACCAAAAATACCCTCCTTAAATAGTTGGTTTTTGAAATCTTGCAATTTTGCTCTAAATACTCTTGCGGTCAAATCTCGACGATCTTGAGCTTGTTGGCCTTCATATTAATTTTCTTGTATCTCCTTCCACTCTGGATTGCATGTCATTGCAATAAATAGATCTGGTTTTCCAAATCTCTGTACCAATGCCAAAGCATCAAGATATCTGCGCCACATATCTTTTGGACCTCCAATGAAGGATGCTGGGAGAATGATTCTTTTGTCGACCTCAATTCCTCTAGTGACTCCCCTAGAAACACTATCCATGATTCCTTGGTATACTTCAGATCTTATATTTGATTGATTTTGACGAAAAAAAATCCAATCTTGTTGTTTCCAACTTTATGTACATATCAACTGCATATTGTTGAAATAATCGTCCTACAAACAAAAGTGCAGATTGTCTTGGATTTCGAATTTGGAGCCTATAACAACTATACTCTCGACACGAGACCTTCTTATTTGTTTCACGAGAGACAACTACAGATAGAAAACAACCTAATATTAAAATTTGCATACATTTGTAGCAGAATTATTTGAACTAACTATATGTTACCTTATTGTTCTTGAGAAAGAATATCGTGGGCAGATAAAAGTCTTAGGGTTGCTCCATCATTATTTCTACTTGAATCGCATACTGAAATTAGAATGATAGAAAGATATTCAAAGCACAAAATATAAAATTAAATGCTTTTATAACAATAGATAACTTGTTATACTATATGGATGTAAATGTTTACATCAATATATATATATAATATTCTGATGCCATCCTGTTTCACCCATTAGGAAGAGTAGCGGATACTGTAAGGGGTCATAACATCCATAATGTAAGGGTAAAATAGGCATGAACTATTTTATTTTTGTTTCTCCTTTCTTGGTAAAATCCATATTTGTCAAGTGTGGCATTTTTGGTAACAAAATCTTTAATTAGATTTTGTTTTTCCTTGGTCCTTACGGTTTTATCATTTTTGAAAACAAAATATTCCTAAAGATTTGTGGTTTCTTGGACCTAAATTCTAGGAGTTGTTTTTGGTAATAAAATCTTGGTCAAATCCTTCACCAAAACCGTGCCTTAATCCTAGTCTAACCATGATTGTTGACAACTTTCATATTTGGTAATAAAATCCCATTGAATTGGTAAGTAGATTTTATTCCTTTCTACTAATCCTTGTCCTTGTTGGAGTTGGATTCCTTTATGTGTGTAGGAGATCTTGACATTATATAAAGAGGCTTGGACACGGCTGGAGCTACACGCTTTGAGAGAGAAGAAGCGGATTCGAAGGAAAGGCTGAAAATCATAATTTCGAACCGGTTTTACATTTCGGCCATGTTGCAGAATTTGAATGTGATTCCGAATGTTACTACATTGGAAGCAACATTGGGCGTTGATGCTATTTTGACTTCCTAGCTGATTTTAGGAAGCTATTTGTTTCTTCCCACGTTTTCTATACCTATTTTTATGTGGGTGTTTTGCTCTCCAAGACTTGTTGTCTTGTGAGAGTGTTTTGTTTTGTGATTTCACATAGTTTTTTGTAAAACGATTCATCCTTTTTAGTGAAATCTTTTTGGCCATTAGGCTAGATCTACAAGCATATGCTTGTAGATTGTTTGGTAAACTTTTGTGATTAATTTCGTGTTTTAGTATTAAGTCTTCCGCTGTTTTTGTTATTTTTATGTCTATTGTGACTTCCATTGTAGTCTTTTCACAAGCTACATTAGGGCATTAAGCGGTTTGAGAATCCTAGCTACTCCGTTCTTTCAATTGGTATCAGAGCCTTCTCTTGACATCACTAAGAGTTGATTCTGGTAGTAGCCATGATGAATTCTCAATATGAGAATTTTGTTCGTCCTAATACTTTGAGAAAGAAAGGTTTGTACAATGACTTTCATTGCTTTAACTCTTCTGTCACTGAAGATGGTGCAGAATCAGAATCAGAAATGATGGATGCTTATAAGGAGTTGTACAATGATTGGGAAAAGAGAGTTTGTCAAGTTAAGTTATTTAAAAAGGCAAATGAAATACTCAAGAAAGTGAATGAAGATCAAAAGGAGAACATTGCTAGACTGGAATGTTTGCTTAGCAAGAAAGATGTGGAGCTTGAAGAACTAAAAGAAGAACTGCTCAAAGCTAATGAGACCATGGAAAAATGGAATTCAAGCCAACACAAAATGGATGATATGCTGAATTCTAGTAAGTCTGGTATTGGATTCAGGCCCAAGACGTTTGTGAAAAAGGTGAAGGTATGTCTTCTGAACCTAAACATTTTACCCACAAAAATTTCAAAATCCAAATTTCTTTGAAAAAAATAAAATCAAAAGAAAAATTTTTGTGTGTCATTTTTGTCATAAGCACGGACATATACAACCTTTTTGTTTTCTGAAAAAGGCTATATATGAGGATGATGTTAGGTAGGCTTTCTTGGCAAAAAATCAGATGCAACATCGTATGAGACAGCCAATGCAACAGCCAATGCAGCAACATTGGAAGTCACATTGGAAGACTCATCCGAAGTCGCATCAGAAATCTCATCCTCAGAAAAACCAAACTAAAGTTTTTAAACAGATGTGGGTTCCTAAGGGTAGTAATGACAAAGGCAAGTCCAAATACAATGAACCCTTTGATATATGTCTTGGTGCTAAGCGGTTCTATGAAGATTCTCCTCCAAAATATTCAGAACCGGCATACGAAAGCGAGAACACTTTGATCGAGACAGAACACATATTAGTTTCGGCCAATGTGATTCACAATGTGTCACCCAATGTGATTCGAATGTAGCTGCATTGGGAAACATTGACGAAAACTTGGCGATTGACTTGAGTCTCCCGAACTTTCGAAACAGTCTGAACATTCGAAGAAATAGTCAAATTAATTTGAATGATTGCGGCCATGACATTCCCAACGCATACGTAAAAAAAACCATCCAATCTCTCAAGTGATAGGTAATATTCATGATGGCATATACACAAGGAGAAGAAGTAAGGTTGAATCTCACAAATTAGCATGCTTATCAAAATATTTTTGTGAGAAGCCTTAAAACTTTTGTGGATGCTCCAAATGATCAAAGATTATGTGCTACACATTGATGTGTTAACCTTGTTTTTTGATAACACCTATGCATTTTGCTTTGTACAAAAATCCAGTTCATCATTCTCGTACAAAACGCATTGATATAAGACACCACTTTTTTAGAGACTTGGTTAAATATGGAAATTGTTTGCATTGTACATGTTGGGATTGAAAATCATCTTGTTGATATATTTGCCAAGTGTCTTGTTTTTTGAAAGATTTTTCAATCTTTGGAAATCTCTTGTGTTTTGTGTGCCATGTGATTTTACACTTAGTTAATTATAAAAAAAACAAAAAAAAAATCAAAATTAGGCTTGATTGCATTTTGTCTTTAGAGGGCACTCTAGATCAATTGACTCACATGTATGTGTCTCTTGTGGTTGCTTGGGAATTTCATTCAAAATCAGTTGTGATTTTTTTGTTATGATTCTCTCTCTCTCTTTCCCAATTCTTGAGTATGTTTGTAGTCCACAAAGGAAAGAACTACCTTTTGAAATTTTTGGGATGCAGCAATTTGTCAAAGTACTATGGAGCTTAGGCTCTCATGGGTTGATCTTGAGAAAATTGACTCCCTTTAATTGAAAAAGTGTGAAAGCTACCTAACGGAAAAGATCTACCTATGAACAAGGTTGTGACACCTTTCTTTTGGGACTATGAATCTTCGGATTTCATGGGTTGATCAAAAGCAAAGTGGCTTCCCTTGGTAAATAGTGTGAAAGGTTCCAAGTGGCATGTTTTTATAGCTTGAAATAAAGTAGAGCTATATTCCTAGGGAAATAAAGTACCTATGGATTTTTGTTGAGAAAATTTTATGATCTTGGGAGAGAAGTTTGGTTGAGAAAAACAAAAAAAAAATGCAAAATTGAAATTAAAATCACATTTTTGGCGAATGCATCTCCCAATGCAGCTACATTAGGAACTACATCCTTTGATCTGGTTTTTATCACTTGTGTGTGATTGCATTTTTTTTCTTTTGCCTAGTTTTTAGTAATCATGTTTTTAGGCATAAAATTTTAGGACATGCATTGTTGGTAAGGATATCAGCTTGGTGAAATTTTGTCCTAATATAAACTGTGCAAATCAATTTCCAAAAATCTCCATGTTGAAAAATATTTAGTGGTTGTCTAATTTTTGTGTGGAACTAAGAGGTTTTGAATCTGGATATGATGTGCTCAGTTATTGCTAATGGTGTGATCAAGTCTTGGTGAACACTTTATTGTGTTTTCAAAATCTTTGAGTTTTGAGAATTCCTAAAAGATTGTTTATCCCTCTTCCTTTTCCGGTCAAATAGGGGGAGAGAGATCAAGTGTTTCTTGTGATGGTGATGATTTCTGATTTGTGCACCTTGCACAAATTCAGGGGGAGATGAGATTTTCTAACCAATGTAGGTTAGATGGTTTTGATTGGTGTTGAATAAACACTTGTCTTTTGATTTGACCAGAAAGGTTCAACAAAGGGGGAGATTGTAAGGGTAAAATAGGCATGACCTATTTTATTTTTGTTTCTCCTTTCTTGGTAAAATCCATATTTGTCAAGTGTGGCATTTTTGGTAACAAAATCTTTAATTAGATTTTGTTTTTCCTTGGTCCTTAAGGTTTTATCATTTTTGGAAACAAAATATTCCTAAAGATTTGTGGTTTCTTGGACCTAAATTCTAGGAGTTGTTTTTGGTAATAAAATCTTGGTCAAATCCTTCACCAAAACCGTGCCTTAATCCTAGTCTAACCATGATTGTTGACCACTTTCATATTTGGTAATAAAATCCCATTGAATTGGTAAGTAGATTTTATTCCTTTCTACTAATCCTTGTCCTCGTTGGAGTTGGATTCCTTTATGTGTGTAGGAGATCTTGACATTATATAAAGAGGCTTGGACACGGCTGGAGCTACACGCTTTGAGAGAGATGAGAACTGATTCTAAAGTCGAAAGTCGAAAATCATAATTTCCAACCGCTGCTGCGTAATTTGAATGTGATTCCGAATGTTACTACATTGGAAGCAACATTGGGCGTTGATGTTGTTTTGACTTCCTAGCTGATTTTAGGAAGCTATTTGTTTCTTCCCAAGTCTTCTATACCTGTTTTTATGTGGGTGTTTTGCTCTCCAAGACTTGTTGTCTTGTGAGAGTGTTTTGTTTTGTGATTTCACATAGTTTTTTGTAAAACGATTCATCATTTTTAGTGAAATCTTTTTGGCCATGAGGCTAGATCTACAAGCATAGGCTTGTAGATCGTTTGGTAAACTTTTGTGATTAATTTCGTGTTTTAGTATTAAGTCTTCCGCTGTTTTTGTTATTTTTCTGTCTATTGTGAATTCAATTGTAGCTTTTTCACAAGCTACATTAAATCTTTGAGAATCCTAGCTACTCGCTTTCTTTCACATAATAATGCTTTATTCGATGTCTTTGACCTGTATGTGCATGGACTACAATGTCCCGCTCATATGGTATACTACTGATGTTTCCTTCAACCCAAATAGCAGCCACTTGATCAGCTGTTGGAGAGTTATAGATGCGTTGATCTAATTTCACATCTTTTGCAATATGGAGTTTAATATCATCCATTGAGGGATAATCCTTCAATCTTCTAAAGATTTTTGCATACGGATTTGCCTCTATCACTTCCATGAGTTTCTTAATGGTTGCCTCACATAGAATGGAGTTGTTCATTACTTTCATTCTATTATGAATTTCATTTTCAGTCTCCACAAAATACAATTGGAAATAACCAGGCCCATTTTCGCTTGGAACTAAACCCGAGAGATCATGGTAAACCATTCATTGAGCCCGAAAAGTATATACAACCCGCCTCGCAGATGCAAGTTCTTTATCTAATTTACACCGAATGAAGTGAAAGAGAAGATGGAGTTATATGCTCGAATGTTTTTTCCGGAATCCAGAAGCCCCATCCGATTGTGAAGTAAGCAATTCATATAATTCATCTGGGCTTTGAAATTGTGCAAATTTTAATTTTCCGTTATCACAACAAAATGTTGGAGGCTCATACTGAAATCATGCAGCACCACAATGTTTGCAATTTGACATTTTTTTCAGTTCGTGAGCCTCAGAGCATAAAGGTTCATAATGTATCGTAGCTGACATAAGGGAAAAAAACTAAAGCTTTCAAGATTTGAAATGAAGATTTTCATTCACAATATGTATTTTTGTCTATATATAAATGAAACAAAATTTGTACTATCCTTCTACTTCACTATTTATCATTTGAGCTTTTAGAAGCAGTGATGATTTCTTTTTCTTTCTACGCTCACTTGTTTTTTTAATAGATCATGTCTTTCTGAGGTGCTCATATTATTGTACTTTCTTTTCATCATATCGTGGCGTCGCTCTTTATACACATCATTTGCTGGGATGAAAAGACGAACGAAACTTTAGATTTAAGTATAAGTTAATAATAGTAATTACTCAATCAAAAATATGAATTTATAAATAATAAACTTTACCTGATGATAAATTTGATTTGGTTGATCGTTGATACTTTAGCATCTTACAAAGAAATCCTGCATTCGAGCTATTGCGATTTGAGAAAGCCCTACAAAGACAGCCTAAAGTATTTGGAGATATTCGAAGTAATGTTTTTTTGGAAGAGAATAGATGACAGAAACACATTTTTGAGCAAAGAAAAGGTAATATTTCACAATTTCATAATCTAGCATCGCAAAAGAAATAAAGTTTAAATTTAATAATCAATGTTTTTTTGTGTCAGCTAAAATTTGCATCCCAAAAGAAATAGAGTTTAAATTTAATAATCTATGTTTTTTTTGTGTCAACTAAAATTTCAATTTACCCTAATTTAATTTAAAATATTTAAAAATACACAAATTCATTTATTATTATCAATTTGTGAACTAAAAATAATTTGGACCTAAATTTATTTCCTCCTATCAATATTCCAAGTCAAGTTGACCTTTCCTCTTAGGTATGTACCCTTTAGTCATCAGTTTTGTGAGAACTCAAACCCATTACTTGTATAACATCATTATAGCATGCTTAACGCATGCCTAAACATGTTAGAGAGTTCATATGGTTCATATCATGCTTGCATTAGGTTTGCTACGATCATAGTCGTTTGAATGTTTTCTATGTGTTGCATACTTTGCCGTTAGTGCTTTGAGTATTCATCTTAGCATGTTAGCACTTAACTAAGTCTTGTTGGAGTCTTAGTACCTTGCATAAATGACTTATAACATTCATTTTGATCATAGTATGCTTGGTTGAAAGTTTAGAAGCTTTGTTGTTTCGTTTGAGTCTTAGCGTTTGCCCTTTTTGCTTGTATTGCTTGTGTTTCGTCTTGTGAGATGTTCGTTTGAGTTCTAGGCCAAGTATTCAAGTCATATCCATGTTTAAACAAACCTTGTTCATGTACAAGTTATTCTAGTTTGAGTTGTGTTTGAATCGTGTTTGATTCGTTGGCCATTCGTCGCTTGTTTCTAGCCTTGTTTTAACTTGTTTCGGATGTTGTTCAGGTGTGTTTCCGACTTGTTTTGAGTTGGGTTACACCTTAGAATGGTTGCCCATAAGTTTGAGAACATTTAGGACATGTTTAGACCATGTTCGAGGGCTGAACCTCGCGCTCGCATCGAATTTTGGTCGTTGGCTCGCGAAACAGTGCTGAGAGCACACAAAAATGAAATTCTGCCATGAACAGTACCATGCGCTCGCATGGGACATGGAACATGCGACCGCTTCCTCCATTTTTTCACAATACGTGATTTTTTTCATTTCTGATTTGGTGACCCATTTAACCATTAAACCCCCATCCTTAGTGACACTAATCCCTCATATTAGGCCCTAACTAAGTTTTCTTAATCCTAATCCCTTTCATCCTCCTTGTGACAAGTGGATTCCCACTCACTCTCCTTGTGACATGTGGATTTCCACCCACAATTGCATGTCATATATAAGCTTCCTTCCTTTGTGATCAGCCATTAAACCCCCCATTGCAGTAATTTTCTTCTCTCTCATCCCAAGCTCTTGTGTGTGAATGGTGAGGGGAGATTAGTGTGTGTTTCCTTCATATCTTGAGCTCCCAAACTCCGATTGCCAATTCGAGACCACCAATTGGATTCCTAACCCTAATCACTTTCATCCACCTTGTGAAAAGTGGATTCCCACTCACTCTCCTTGTGACATGTGGATTTCCACCCATATTTGCATGTCATATAAGCTTCCCTCCTTTGCAATCAGCCATTAAACCCCCCATTGCAGTAATTTTCTTCTCTCTCTTCCCAAGCTCTTGTGTGTGAATGGTGAGGGGAAATTAGTGTTTGTTTTCTTCATATCTTGAGCTCCCGAACTCCGATTGCCAATTCGAGACCACCAAATTGAAGCTATCAACGAGGAGCACGATTCTATCTGATTAGATTTTGTTCATTTCATATTTTTCCTTGGTGTAAGGTAAGCTATTGATTGCCCTTAGGATGTATGCTAGAAGTGCCATGCTATCCCCTTTTTCTGATGTTTCCCATGCTCCTACCATGTCTATACCATGTTTGATGATGATTTGAGTTTATGGGATTTTTGAGAGATATACTCATCTTGTTGGTTTGGTCCTAAGCTTAGAGTTAAATGTGTTCTATGCTTCATTTGTACTAACTATTATTCTTGGACTATTGACTTTTGACAACTTTTAGAAAGTATGATTCTAGGGTTCCATAATTTATGAATTGTGTTGTTTTGGTCCTAAGCCTAGAGTTAAATGTGTTCTATGCTTCATTTGGACTAACTATTGTTCTTGGACCATTGACTTTTAATAACCTTTAGAAATTATGATTCTAGGGTTCCATAATTTATGAATTGATGATAATTCTTGGCTATGGTTATTATTTGGATTAATGGTCTAGTCTATACTATACGAGAACTTAGAAAAGAGTTTAGAATACATTTAGTGTTTAAAATCTATTGGATGAATTTATAGCGACGACTCAACGGAGTCCATTTTAGTGAGCCATTGAACAATACCGGCTCAATGATAAATTCCTACGACGTTCTAAATGCGTTTCACTAAGAATATTAATTGCAACAGAGGAAAGAAAAGCAAGGAAGTTTGTGAGGGGGTTGAAGGCAGAACTTCGTGATGCATTAGTCCCGTTTGAGTTTGGGGAAAATCACTTGGCGGTAAACAGAGCAAAGGCAGTAGAGAATGATAGAGCAGAGAACACTAAAAATAGCAATGACCGGACAACAATCAATACAAATGAGTAGAGAAGGACTAGAAGACGACAACAGGAATGACTGCAACATGTCAGGAGGCAGTAAGCAAGGTAGCAAAAGTAGCTTTAACAATTGAAATAGTGGGCAACAATACAAAGGCAGTACAAGAAATGTTAGCACGGGGACAAAACCACAAACGGGGAAGGACGGGTGCACCTTCTGTGGAGCGCTAAAACATAGTATCGAGAATTGTTGGGCGAAACAAGGAAAGTGTACTAGATGTGGGGTATTTGGACATTTCCTTTATGATTGTCCAAAATGGAAGCCAATGCAAATGCAACACCAGGATCAGACAACCTCAGGAACCAAAAGGGACAATAATGAAAAACCAAGGGTACCGGGTCGTGTTTATTCCCTAATACAGAGAGACACTGGTGGAGGTATTTGTGTTGATTCGAGTCTAAAACATTTGGACTAGGTTCATTTCACTTTTATGTGGTATTTCTTGCGATGCATATCTGGCTGGCATAACTTTGCATATGTTTATGTGGTTGTAGAGACTATGAGTAACACCAGAATAGGAAGATATGTGATAATTTATTAAATTTGTAAACTAATGTGAATTAACTAAATATATTGTAGGATGGCTCAAACAAAACGGAAAGCAAGGATGTCCATAGCTGACCCCAGGGTGGTTAATTTGAGACGGGCCTTGGCTCATGTATGCGAATTTTTAGACGCTTGTGAGCCTCAGCAGTTGAGCTTGGCAGCTCCAAGCATAAGGCTAACCAAGAACAAGTTAATCTCAACCCTTGAAGCGATTCCATATGGGAGGGCCAGGGTACGTCGTCAGACCCTATCGACTTAGAAGTATCTAGAAGGACCCGTCCACGTTCCGAAGTCAGTTCTAGTAAGTATAATCATAAAATGAATTACATTATGTTTTTCTTTTATATTAAACTATGTGATTTTACATGAATTCGAGGACGAATTCTTTTTAAGGAGGTGAGGGTGTAAAACTCTGATATTTTATCTATTTTGATTTTTATAAATAAACGAGTTTAGTATCACTTTAATAGATTTGAATAACGAAATAAACTTATTATTATTGTTAAAATTATTAAGAAATGGAAGGTTTGGAATAGGGGTGTAAATGGTTCAACTTGGAACAAATTATGAGCTGAACCGCATGTCATCGGTTTGAGAAAAATCAAACCAGAGCTAAACCGTTTAAAGTCTTGAGCTGAACCGAACCAAACCATGATAGTTCGACTCGGTTTCGTGGTTCGGTTTCATTTCGGTCTTAATATATAAAGAGTTCTACTCATTCAAAATTTAAGTAAACCAAGAAAATATTATAAAAACACGTTAAAAAAAGACTAAAAAATTAAATATAATACAATTATATTCATAAACTCACTTTTTAAAAAATTGTACAAACTTTCAAATAAAAGGATTAACATTTTTAATTCTTATAATCAATAAATTGAATCCAATATAATAAAAATACAATAACGTACATGATATTTAAAACGTTTATGTAAATTCAAAAAGTCTAAAGGTAAATTCCTAAATACTAATATTAGCCTTATAGTTTATATAGTATAAAAATATTAATAGTATAAGAGTACTAAAGTATAAAGGTTTGGAATTCTAAAGAATTTGTTGTTTGGCTCGGTGGTTCGACTTGGTGGTTCGGCTCGATGGTTCGACTTGGTGGTTCAGCTCAAAATGGTTTGGTTTGGTTCGGTTTGACTCGACTCGACATGTCAAGCCACAAACCAAACCAAACCGTTCGACTTCCCAAAATCTCAAACCGAGCTGAACCATATAGCACCCAAAACCGAACCAAACCGCATGGTTCGACTTGGTTCGACTCGACTTGGTGGTTTGACGACTCAGATTGACACCCCTAGTTTGGAATACTATATTACTTTTTAAAAAATGGGTATGTTAAAAATAATTGATTTGGCCGAGTATATTAATGGATAAATCGGTTCTATTATGATTTGGACATTAAAATTTTATATTTGACTAAGTAATGTTATGTTGACCGAAACATTATTATTATTATTGATGCGTCCAAAATAATCCAAGGACGCATTGGGCTTCTCAACTTGGATATCTGGCTTTCAATCTATCCAAAATCTTCAAGGCTCAAACCTGCAAAGCAAACAGTAACCGTGAACTAGGCAGGGGCTTACCCTGCAAAAGCACTCCGGTGTGATAATCAGAAAACCAGCAAGTGCGTATATATTTTGACAGAGTTGTGTATTATTTATTATTAATATTATTATTATTTACTACTTAAATATTTTAAATGGATGCAGATTATTACATACAATTTTCTTTATTGTTAATTGTTTATTATTACCATTATTATTGTTAAATTTCATATTATTATTGTAATTAGTTGTTATTATTATTGTCAATATTATCATTAAGTAATATTAGTTGTCATCACTGTATAATTTTTTTTGCTAATTTTGTTTTATTTTCAGCCATTGTCGTCAATGTCTTCACGTCCAGTTTCTCGTAAAAGCAAAAACCCTCAAAATTGAATTAATCAACGTTTGAATACAACAAATAAACCTTCTCCTCGTCAGAATCATCAACCCACTCCACAAAACCAACCATCACATTACCATAATTTTTTCTGAAACACAAAATATTCCAAATTTTGGAGTTCATCCGAATTTTCAAAACCTAAACTCTATGCAGTATGGAAACACATCAATATTTTCCCATCTGTCATTGTCGATGCCACAACAAACTTTCTCGTGGAATACTCAATTAATTACCTTCAAATTTGTCACATTCTTCAACACAACAATCACACTTACCTTGATAATATCATTATATATTATATTATTTAATTATAATAGTATTATATTATAAATAATATTTAATTATTCTGGTTATACTAAATAAATAATATTATAAATAAATAATATCAAATTATAATAAATATTATTCAAATTATAATAAATAAATATTTTTTAATAATGACTATTTATATAATTTTGAAATTATTTATTTATACAATATCAAATTTATTTGTTAGTATAAATTGAAAGAATATATTAAATTAATAGAGATAAAGATGGTGGGGTAGGTAAAGTTGTTGGAGATAAAGATGGTGGGGTATGTAAATGTGTTGGATTTTGTGGCACCATTGGGAGAGTTTTTTTTTTTTTAAATCAATTGGGTATCTAATGGATTGGTTTATTGGTTTTTAATGGGTTGTGTTTGATTTTGAGTTTGAATTTTCTTAACCATTGTACCTGCCCTTATACACAACATTTGTTACTTTATTTGTTGAATTTTCATCTTCATCGCACATTAGTATCTAGGAGCTAATGTGACATCCCCAAGCAGAATGTCTTAAGGTCGGGATTTATATAAATTCAATTTCTTTTTCGAAAATGCATGATGACACGGAATTGAACCATCTTCATGATTCGTTAAGTCAATAATTGGCAAGAGACTTGTGCCTGTAGATGAGGAAAATCAATAGATGATAATTTTCGATATTCCATTTTGTGTGTTTATTATTCTTCAAATATGTCAAATGGAGTGAAAATTGGGTGATACAATGGAACGTGCACAAATATTTTAGTCCGACACACAGCACGTCACAAGGTTGCTTATGTTGTCCAAATCAGCAAAGTCTACTAATTTGGTAATTTTTTGTCAGTTCGAGTTACTACATCAATGTCACAAACTCAATTTTTTCTCAATCAAATGGTGGTGAAATTTTAGCTTTGGATATGAAGAAAAATTGTAGTAATACATTTCAATTAATGATTGAGTTTAATTTTATTATTTTTGGGGAATACTTGATTATGAGATTGCACCATATATTCATCATTAATTTTTAAATACAACATTAGAAATACATACTTTATAACACAATTAAAGAAGAAGGAAGAAAAAAATAACATTTAAAATACAATTTACAGTTTGAAGTACAAATTGAAAGAAAAATCATTGATATAGCCCAAATCGGTTCGAGTTACCATCACGTGCCGATCACGAGCATGGGCCTTTACTTGCAACTTTATGACATTCGACCATCCGATATGATCAACTCATATACATCATCTACCATGGCCTTTCATTACTCATCGAGCAAATGACACCAAGTAGCTTGCCCGCCAAGACACGGCCACAAGTTATCATATGTAGACACTTGCCTTATCCACGATATTATATCACTGTGAAATCTAGAGTTTCACTCCTTGTTGAACAAGATGACTAGAAACCAAATCCTACCCGGATTCAACTACACAAGGGCCAATAAATAGCCATACACCACAAAGGTACATGCCTCATACACTCGCCTCTTCCTTGAGCTTAAAAATACCTCAAGGGGTTTTTACAATTTCAAGGAAGTACAATATCCTCAAGTGAAGATTTTGCCACATCAATCATAATTTATAATATGAGTTTTATATTTAGCTCGGTTTCAACAATTGGTAGGACTTTCAGATGATTGTTGGATGGACGGAACCAATATCTTGCAATTGAACTTTGAAAATCCAATATGATCTAGATCTTTAGCACTGATGATATGTTGGTCTGAATATATGGATCAGACTTGTTTAAATGTAATCTAGATATTTAAGATTTGACTGAGTTAATATCGATCTATTTTTAATAAGGTGATTTTGACGGAACACATCCATATATATATATATATATATATATATATATATATAGATTACTTTATCTCTTAAGTTTTTTTTCTACAAATAAATTCCTACGAAATTTTTTCAATTACCATTCATTGATCAATTTCAATATTTACCTTATTTCAGTTTGTTCAAAGTATTTTAATTTAAAATTTTAATTACTTATAACAAGTTTAGAAGATCAACTATTACAAACAACTTTTGCAAACAAAATATTATTCGAAGAGTGCATCGCACTGCTATTAACTAGTTTAATAATAAATCATGATACTTTCACCATTTCACTCTAAAAGTGATGATTTTTATTTGTAAAGCAATGTAGCACTTATCAAGGCAAAAGTGACACATTTAAGACCAAAATTAACACATTTAAGGGATAAAAAATATCATTTTTTAAAGAAAAAATGATAATTTTTATTAAATATGCAAAGTGACACATTTTATACTAAAAAATGACATTTTTAATAGTAAAATATGTCCCTCTTCATTTATACACGTGAGGAGTGACGCTGTAATTTTTCAAAAGTCGAGACGTTGCGCTGAGATTACTGAATCATATAGGTCTGTTTTACCGATTAAAATATGTTAATCCGTCTAACAAGAGACCTAATCTATTAATTAAGGGTATGAATTTTGAAGATAAAGATAGGGTGTCGTAATTTCTAAGAAAATACTAAAAATAAGATCTGGTACGGAAATTTCTAAGAAATTCCGAAAATTAAATGTAAGGTGAACCTTCCTTATTGCAACCTAATAAATATTAAGTCAACCTTCCTTTTTACAACCTTTTGGTAACAATATCAACCTAATAAATGCTAGGTCAATCTTTCTAACGATATCAAAGTAAAATTATAAGAAATTGCATTAGATCAATCTTTCGAATGGTATCAAAGTAATTATATTTAACCGTATCAAAGTAAAATTATAAGAAATTGAATTAGGTCAACATTTCTTATTAGAAGATTTGACTTTACAAATCCTTAACAAAACTAGTTTTTCGGGATATCTCCTTAAATAATAGATCCAAGACATGTATAAATATAAGCCTTAAATTCCACCACCTTTCCATTGATATTGTGGATGAAGGTCTCGTTAACAATTGGAGGTCTTCCATCTTTTCACCAAGTAACCATGTGAAGATCTCTTCCCTTGGTGCTGGCAAAAACATACTCTACTGCTTGGAAATTACGAAAAATTATGACGAATCAACTGCTGACACCAGTGATCAGGCAAAAAAATAACATTTTTAAAGAAAAAAATGATAATTTTTATTAAAAATGCAAAGTGACACATTTTATACCAAAAAATAATATTTTTAATAGTAAAATATGCCGCTCTTCATTTATACATGTGAGGAGTGACGCTGTAATTTTTCAAAAGTCGAGACGTTGCGCTGAGATTACTGAATCATATAGGTCTGTTTTATTGATTAAAATTTGTTAATCCGTCTTACAAGAGACCTAATCTATTAATTAAGGGTATGAATTTTGAAGATAAAGATAGGGTGTCGTAATTTCTAAGAAAATACTAAAAATAAGATCTGGTACGGAAATTTCTAAGAAATTCCGAAAATTAAATGTAAGGTGAACCTTCCTTATTGCAACCTAATAAATATTAAGTCAACCTTCCTTTTTACAACCTTTTGGTAACAGTATCAACCTAATAAATGCTAGGTCAATCTTTCTGTGGCGACCTGACCCGGACTCCAATGCGGAATCCCAAGGTCGTGCCACCAAGACAAGCTAAGAGACGGACAAGCACCTGCTGGGCATAATGGTGCGTCGTCAAAAGTTGAGCCAACAAGCTCAAAACCGGAATGTAAAGCCACAACGGCAAAACGGAACAACAAAACTAAAATATGCGGAAGCAAATCATAAGTGGAACCCAAGCCTTTAATCCTAAACCAAGGAACGCAAGGTTGAGAGACAACTATCTCTCGACACATCTACGACACGTGTGACGCAACATTGCGCACGGGCAACAACTATCGGCAACCAAAGGCCGGCGAACCAACAAGATCCCAACCTGATAAACAACCACTCAACGGCTATAACATGCCGGAGGGACAATTCGACTACGAGAATAATATTTCAAATGCTAAACAACTAAACCAAGATCTCACGACTAAAGTTGTCGGAGATAGAAACAACAATAACACAATACTAGAATACGCAAGCTAAAACCTTGCTCGAAATGACAATGGGAATAACTTCTAAAGGATACAACAGCTCGACTATACTAGTAGGCTCCCAAACAACACAACAATAAAATACTAATACAATCTACCCAAGTAAAGTCTACATAATTTTACATCCGTGTCTCACAAATAAATAACAACAATAATAATAATGACTCCAAGCTTAATGCCCGGAAGACCACCTGCTAGAAATCACTATCCGAAGTTTCCACGCGTACTAACGGGATCACTGCACACACTAAGGAAAACAAACACACGGAGTGAGTCATAATGACCCAGTAAGTTACTAAATGCAACTGTATGGCATATCATGTCATGGCATGGCATAATGCACAAGTATATATAAGAATCATGGTATCATACTAGTATACCAACAATAAACATGTACTTAGTTATCAAAGCACATAATCTCACATAAACCACATAGCATATTGTCTTTCACATAAATGCTCATAAGTAAACACGTAAAACCAGAATCTGGGCCCAGCCCTCAATATTCAAACCATGGGTCCAACCCTCAATTGATCATATTATGGGTTCAATCCTCAAATGATCACAACTCATCAGTTTTCTTTAATGAGTACTTTGTTACTTTCATCCAACCTAGGATGAGAAATGGGAGCTCGATATCAAACTAGATGGCGCTAACACGAGACCACATCCCACTATTGGCCAAATAGTGAGGAGAAAAGGACCCAATGCGGCGATTCATAGCGATTGTTTCCAAGGCTATGAATCGTCCCATTGCCAACACAACGACCAAGACGCCAACTGGACTCAAACCAAAATGCTCAAGTAGATATTTACTTGAATAAACAAATAAAGTCCAAGTCCGACACGAGCAGACTCATCAAATCAAGTTGGTCATAATGCTCTACAAAACTCAATAAACAATGCACATAATTGTACACACTTAACATGTTCAACTAACTTGTAAGTTTAGTCCAAGAACCACATATTGAGGTACTCATAATCCTCAAGTAATAACCTAATCAAGAATAGCATACAAGCTCAATAAATCACAATGTGAGGTCTACTATAACCCTCTACTCAAGATTAAACCAAAGACTATTATTTTAGTCTAAGAACAACCATAAATCAAGACTTAGTATTTAGTCTTTACTTAAAAGCATACAAGACTCAACCATAGTCCCAACTGTCGTATATAATCGACATCCCCAAGACCATTCTCATGAATGACAAAACTACCCCGTAGTCCAAATCCCGCAAGTGTTTTCATGTACACGCGACCAAATTCCCTAGAGAGAAATCATTCAATAATCATTACTAAATGGTACTCGAGACCATAGGTTGGCCTCTAATGTTCCGTGCTCTAACGAGCACGCTCTAAATACATTTCCAAGAGTCGCACCCGACTATTCAAATCTCGAGCTTCTAGTAGCTCTTTAATACAGCTTGCTAATTAGGTAAAGCGTCACCTAATGATCACCATCAAAGTCTCTAATACATCGATGCCATAATTAAACACAAATTGAGGTACTCGGGTCCTCACAAACATAATCAAACGAAACCCAAACATCGTAGGATTTCAACCAAGTTCATTAACACTTTATTGAACTTATATTGACTCCGTCGAGTCTTAATACTACGTTTCATTCTTTACACATTTCATCAATCTCAACATTAACACCCACTTCAATTTATAACAATTTCCCTAATAATTCGGGCTTGATTCCCAAGCCCTAAAATTCATAAAAACTCAACATAAATCATAACCCATTTCTTACAACACACAATATCATTCAAATCATCTTATTCATGCTATTAACAAGTTCATACTTCCAAAAATCCCCAAAATGGGCATACATAGCATACCAAGTGTTCATTGCCCACAAATAGCACATAGATTGTTTTTCTTAGGGCCAATGAACCAAAATCATAAGAAAGTAACTTACCTAGCTCGGATGAAAACTCCAAAGAACGAAAATCGGATCGGTGAAGTTGTTCTACTCATCGAGGGCTTCAAGAATCTAAAGTTTGAAGGCAATCCAACGGTTGGATCTTCATGGATCGAAGAGAGAAGGGCTAGGGTTTCTTGAGTCTCCCTTGGACTCTCTCTCTCTAACTCACAAATTGGGGAGGATGAAATGAAGGAGGAAATGGCTGAAAATGGTTGGGGGTTTGTGGTTATAACACCCACAATTAAAGAGGGTAGAATGGTCATTACATGGGTACACTTAGTGATAGATTAGGATAAATTACAACTTAGTTTAGGCTAATGATGCTCAATAAAACCAACCCAACACTTTAGGACTCAATTAGGATTAATTAGGAAGGTTTAGGAAGGTTTTAGAATAGGTTTGGGTATGATTAGAATAGCCAAAATGGTCCACAAAGCAAAACAGCCCAGTAACAGGGTAACAGATCATGCGGTCGCATGGTCTCCTAGGCATGCGAGCGCATGCTCCACAACCACTTCCTCTCCAATTTTCTGCTTACCTTTGGGCAAGGTCTTTCCCCCTTGCGACCGCAAGCTCTCCAATGCTCAAAAGGTCTAGAATTCAACCTAAAATGACTCCAAACACTCAACCAAACCAAACAAGGTTCAAACCCCATTCAAAGTAGGTCTAGAACTCCCACATAACACTCACAATCAACCCCCGAAACAACTCAGATCGAATCCGGAACAAGGTGCAACATCGTGCAACCAAAACGACGAATGAACTAACAATCCAACGAGCAATGAAAAGGAGACTAAAATCAAGTCTAAAGGCTAATAAAGAAGCTTGAATACTTCTAGAATTTTTAATACCAACTAGGAGAATAAGAACTCCAAAGAAGAGACGATTACGCGACTCAACCTCGAACTATGCGATAGAGACGAATGCTATCTCCAAAGCTTCCAGATCATCAATAGACTTAAGGAACACCTCCAACTTGAAGTCTAATACATCTAAACATGTTAATCAATCATCAAGTAAAGGTCTAGGACCAAACCGAGGTCACGAACACAATACGCAAGTAAACTCTCAATCGCGTCGCATTCCGACTATCGTCGAGTTACGACTTTTGACTTTAACAAGTCAACAACTATAGGGCATCTCTTAATTGTATTTTGGTCTTAATGTGATCTCTCATACACATCTAGACAATATCACAAACCATTCATATAAACAACAAAGGAAGAAATGCGAGCATGGCACGCCAACCGAGCTAACCAAAAAGCGGGGTGTAACACTTTCTAACGATATCAAAGTAAAATTATAAGAAATTGCATTAGATCAATCTTTCCAACGGTATCAAAGTAATTATATTTAACCGTATCAAAGTTAAATTATAAGAAATTGAATCAGGTCAACTTTTCTTATTAGAAGATTTGACTTTACAAATCCTTAACAAGACTGGTTTTTGGGATATCTCCTTAAATAATAGATCCAAGACATGTATAAATATAAGCCTTAAAATTCCACCACTTTTCCATTGAGGGTTTTGTTATTGTGGATGAAGGCCTCGTTAACAATTGGAGGTCTTCCTTCTTTTCACCAAGTAACCCTGTCAAGATCTCTTCCCTTGGTGCTGGCAAAAACGTACTCTACTGCTTGGAAATTACGAAAAATTACGACGAATCAACAGCTGACACCATTGATCGGACAAAAAAATAACATTTTTAAAGAAAAAAAATGATAATTTTTATTAAAAATGCAAAGTAACACATTTTATACCAAAAAGTGATATTTTTAATAGTAAAATATGTCATTCTTCATTTATGCACGTGAGGAGTGACACGGTAATTTTTCAAAAGTCGAGACGTTGCACTGAGATTACTGAATCATATAGGTCTGTTTTACCGATTAAAATATGTTAATCTATCTTACAAGAGACCTAATCTATTAATTAAGGGTATGAATTTTGAAGATAAAGATAGGGTGTCGTAATTTCTAAGAAAATACTAAAAATAAGATCTGGCACGGAAATTTCTAAGAAATTCCGAAAATTAAATGTAAGGTGAACCTTCCTTATTGCAACCTAATAAATATTAAGTCAACCTTCCTTTTTACAACCTTTTGGTAACAGTATAAACCTAATAAATGCTAGGTCAATCTTTCTAACGATATCAAAGTAAAATTATAAGAAATTGCATTAGATCAATCTTTCCAACGGTATCAAAGTAATTATATTTAACCGTATCAAAGTAAAATTATAAGAAATTGAATTAGGTCAACTTTTCTTATTAGAAGATTTGACTTTACAAATCCTTAACAAAACTGGTTTTTCGGGATATCTCCTTAAATAATAGATCCAAGACATGTATAAATATAAGCCTTAAATTCCACCACTTTTCCATTGAGGGTTTTGTTATTGTGGATGAAGGCCTCGTTAACAATTGGAGGTCTTCCTTCTTTTCACCAAGTAATCCATCAAGATCTCTTCCCTTGGTGCTGGCAAAAACGTACTCTACTGCTTGGAAATTATGAAAAATTACGACGAATCAACAGCTTGACACCATTGATCGGGCAAAAAAATAACATTTTTAAAGAAAAAAATGATAATTTTTATTAAAAATGCAAAGTGAAACATTTATACCAAAAAGTGATATTTTTAATAGTAAAATATGTCGTTCTTCATTTATGCACGTGAGGAGTGACGCTATAATTTTTCAAAAGTCGAGACGTTGCCCTGAGATTACTGAATCATATAGGTTTGTTTTACCGATTAAAATATGTTAATCCGTCTTACAAGAGACCTAATCTATTAATTAAGGGTATGAATTTTGAAGATAAAGATAGGGTGTCGTAATTTCAAAGAAAATACAAAAAATAAGATCTGGTACGGAAGTTTCTAAGAAATTCCGAAAATTAAATGTAAGGTGAACCTTCCTTATTGCAACCTAATAAATATTAAGTCAACCTTCCTTTTTACAACCTTTTGGTAACAGTATCAACCTAATAAATGCTAGGTCAATCTTTCTAATGATATCAAAGTAAAATTATAAGAAATTGCATTAGATCAATCTTTCCAACGGTATCAAAATAATTATATTTAACCGTATCAAAGTAAAATTATAAGAAATTGAATTAGGTCAACTTTTCTTATTAGAAGATTTGACTTTACAAATCCTTAACAAAACTGGTTTTTCGGGATATCCCCTTAAATAATAGATCCAAGACATGTCACGACCCGACCCGGACCCCAATGCGAGATCCCGAGTTGCGCCGTCCAAATAGACAAGATACACACACAAGCATGCGCAAGTAGGTTTACGAAATTCATGTGGCGCAACATTGCATACGAATAACAACTCGGCTACACTTGGCCGGAAAAACAACTTAAATTAAACAAGTCATCGGCGACGTTACAGCCGGAACCCAATAACTACTCCTACAATTAACACATGCTTATAAAACCTCAACGGCCACAACATGCCGGAGCCAACAACAACAATAATACTTTAAACAAGCTTTAGCGGAAGAAACTGTGATGAACCATCAACATATAAACAAGCGCGACATATAAGTCGGCATACAAAAGATATCTAAGTATCAAATATACTACAAACACAAAACCCAAAGCCAAGTCTAGATGACTTGCTTCCCATCGTCCTTGCCAAACAAAAGACTAATTACTACACCCAAAAGAACAACCTCTAGCTCGCAAGCAACCAAGCGTGAGTCAGGCGAGTCTAGCGTGGGACGTCTCCTCGGCTTTGATCTAAGGAAAACAAAGCAAACAAATAGGGTAAGTCGAAAGACTTAGTAAGTTACTAAAATATGCATGTTCATGTTATAGCATGACATTTATCACAGTTATGGCACATAATCATCATTTAACACTTAGCACCTTATTCACATAAGTGCGTAAAATAAATCATACAAGTAGGATATGATAGTCACGGCCGCTTCGTAGCTCCTGCAAAACATTCTGTTACTGGTTCGTGCCATCGATGTTTTGTGAATTCATCGACTTTCATCGAGTACCTACTCGATCTCATTAGCAAGCCAATGCAGCACGTATTGATACGGCAAAGGGGCTACTTCCCCACTGCGGCCCACAGTGAAGGTGTGTGTGAAGTCCCGGGTGCGGCGATCCATAGCGAGCACGAATCCCATAATTCGTGAAGGCGATGCATCGTCCCACCCTGACTTGATAAACAAACCAATTAATGCCAGCTGGACTCAATGCGATGCACAAGTAGATATTTACTTGACTTAAACCAATTAAGGACCGAATTCGACAAGAGCGAACTCGACCAACCAAGTAGGGTGTTAATCTATACCATAATCATGTGAAGGCAATTAATTGCTCAAAACCAATGCTTCATAACAACTTTGCAAATAATTATATCAAGCTCATATTTGAGTAAACTTAATCAAACGGTATCCAAACTTCGTAGGGATTGAAATTAGAGTTTAACATGTTCAATTCTTCCCTAGAGTCGACTCCGTTGAGTCTTTCCTCTAAATTCCCAATTTTGCGGAAATTGAAGCTATATGCTTCATAACCCAACCTAGGTCACTTCTAAGTTCAACAAGGATATAAATTCACCTAAAACATTTCAATGTAATTCATGTCCCTTATATAGTCCAATGTGAAGGATACAACACATAACAATTTTTACACATATAACATAGGCATAATTTTGGGCATTCCCAAATAATAACAATACTTCCATCAACAAACATAACACATATTTCTAACATGTTCAAGACCTCCATTAACATGATGAAAGAGTAATTTAAACTTCCAAAGGCAAGAAATCATCCTACACATGCTCCTAGCAAACTCATACTTCTTAAAATTCAAATAGAAGGCATAGGAAGCAATTATGTGTCCTCATTGACCTCAATCACCATAAACTTTGTTTCCTTAGGGTCAATGAGAACTAGAAGAAGAGAAGTAACTTACCTAGCTTGAGTGAAAACTCAAGAGAATCAAAATCTAAGCGGTGAAGTCGTTCTTTAAATCTTTAAATGCACACGTCAAGAATCCAAAGTTTGGCGGCAATCGAGCGGTTGAATCTTTGAAGATCGGAGGAAGAAGATGAAGCTAGGGCTCAAAACTCAAGCCCCCAACTCACTCTCTCTAATTTGCAAGATGAAGATGAATAAATGAGAGATTTTGAAATTTGGCTAAGGCTTGGGTATTTATACCTCCCAAATAGAGAAGGGTAAAAGAGGTATTTCTCAAGTGCAATTAGTAGAGATTAGGGAGTTAACAAACACTAATCCAACCTAGATTAACTTCTAAATAGTGTTAGGACATGATTAGGACTAAATATGGGTGGTTAGGAAGGGTTTAGAGGGGTTTAATGAGGGTAGGATAGGCATTTCACGTCAAAACTCAAAACGAGGGGAAAATCCCGTAATTGCATATCAAGGTATGTTGAGGCGGGCGCCTCATAGATGCCAGCCGGCGCCTCATTCTTGAGGCTGATCCCGGTCAGCGGCTTCACTTGAAATTGCTCCTGCATTTGAGGCGGGCGCCACAAGGTGCCAGGGCGCGCCTCGGCCCGAACCTCCAAAACTTGGTCTAAACTTGTCCTAAATGATCCCAAACTTATGGGCAATCATTCTAAGGTCTAACCCTACTCAAAGAGTCGGGCACTTTCGAACAACAACCGGAACAAGATAGAACAAGGCTCCGACTCACGCGACGAATGATTAACGAATCAAACTACAATCAAACACCAATCAAACTAGGATAACTTGGACATGAAAAAGACTTGTTTAAACATGGTTAAGACCTGAATATAAAGCCAAGAACTCAACGAACAACACCGTGCGGCGAAATAGAAGCAATACGAGCAGCAGGGAATCGCTAAGGCCAAAATCAAAGCGATCGAACCGGCGATTCAACAAACAAGCTTACAGCGATTCTAAACATGTTAAGAACTTCAAGAATGATTTATGAATGATTCTAAAACATTTATAAACTAGGTAAACATGCTCACAATCAACAAGAAATCAAGAAGACAAGCATACAATGCACATGCAAGAATATGGGGCGTTACACCTCTTTCCTCCTTTAGGAATTTAGTCCTAAATTCTTACCAAGTTAGATCAAACAAATGTGGATGCTTCTGCGCTTCCGTTCCCAAGTTAAACTTCTTCAATGTTGTGGTTTCTCCAAAGAACTTTAACTAAGGGAATTCTCTTGGTTCGTAGCACTTGCTCTTTGGTGTCCAATATCTTCCGCGGCTTTTCAACATAGGACATATCCGGCTCAAATGTTATCTCTTCATACTCAGAACATGGGACTCATCTTTCAAATATTTTCGTAACATGGAAACATGGAATACATTATGAGTCTCCAGAAAGTGAAGGTGGCAATGCAATACGATACGCAAAGGACCCAACTTTCTCAAGGACCTCGAATGGGCCAATGTACCTCGGTGTAAGCTTCCCTTTCTTGCGAATCTCTTCGTACCTCTCCCTCGGTTATGCCTTCAGAACAAAATCTCCCACACTTGGAACTCAAGATCTCGTCTTCGATGTCAGCGTAACTCTTTTTGTCGACTTTGAGAGCGTCTTGCAAAACGATCTCTAATCAACTTCACGCTCTCAACCATTTGCACTAACTCGGAACCCCCAAAGTTTCGCCTCTCCAACTTCATCCAACAAATTGGTGATCTACACACTTAAGCCCATACAAAGCTTCATGCGCCATCTTGATACTCGTGGTAGGCTGTTATTATGCATAAACTTCGGCTAAAGGTAAATGAGAATCAGCTTCCATGAAATCCACGGCTGGCACAAGCTCGAGGCATGTCCTCCAAAATCTGAATGTCGCTCGGTGGCCATCCGTTTGCGGATGAAAAATTTGTCTTGAAGTCTAATTTGGTCCCCAAGCTTCTGCGGCGTTTGCCAAAATCTAGATGTGAACCTCGGATCTCTACTCGGATACAATACTCACAGTGCGCCATGAAGTCTCACAATCTCTTGAATATACAAAGGCGCCAAGCGAGTCAACGAATAAGTGATCGCGATCGAATAAAGTGTGCTGAACTTAGTCAATCTGTCGACTATAACCCAAGCTGCATTAAAACCTCTCCGTCTTTGGCGTAACCACAGTCACAAAATCCATGGTAATGAACTCCCATTTCCATTCGGGGAATCTCCAGTGGTTGTAGAAGTCCCGGAGCCTCGATGCTCGGCCTTAACTTTCTTGCGACCGTCAAACACTTTGACACATACTCATAGATTTCCCTCTTCATGCCTTTCCACCAAAATTGTCTTTTCAAGTCTAAGTACATCTTCGTGTTCAGGGTGAATGGTATACTTCGTTTTATGAGCCTCATCAGAACCAACCTCTTCATTCATCATTAGCGAGGAACACAAATTGCGCCTCGAAATGTCAGCACCCTCCTATTAGTCACAAAATCGAGGCGATTCATTCTCGGTAACCCATCCAAAATTTTCTTCAACTCAGGATCATTCCCTTGCGCTTCTTTAATCTTTCCAAACAAAGCGGTGTAGCACGAACATTAGCGAAAATTACTCCTCTATCAAAAACACTAGGACCCCAATCTCATGCAGTCCTCCAGACATCTTCCATTCTCTAACCATCATACACGACATGTGAACCTTCCTACTCAAGGCATCGTACCACATTTGCCTTCCCCGGATGATATAAAATAGTGCAATCGTGATCTTTTAATTTCTCCATCCATCTTCTTTGCCTCATGTTCAACTCCTTTTGAGAAAATAAATACTTCAAACTCTTGTGGTCGGTAAAGATCTCAAATTTAGCCCCATACAAGTAATGTTTCCATTTATGCGAATGTCATGACCAACTCCAAAATCGTGTGTCGGGTAGTGCAATTATGCTCGAATAGACAACTTCCTCGGCATGGCGATAACTCTACCATTGCATCAACACACAACCCAAACCTTCCTTAGAAGCATCACTAAATCACAAAATTATCTCCTCACTAGCGAAGCCAAAATAGGTGCCGGCGTCAAGCAGCTTCTTAAGCTCTTGAAAACTAACTTCACATTTCTCGCTCCAAACAAGCGGCATTCTTTTGCGTCAATCTCGTCATAGGAGTCACATCAGAAAATCCTCAATAAATCTCGGTAATAACTTGCTAGACCCAAAACTACGAACCTCGGTAAGCGAACTAGGTCTCTTCAATTCGTCACCGCTAACTTATAGAAGGATCAGCGGCTACTCGTGCTAGAAATGATATGCCCCAAAAAGATACTTCCTCAAGCCAAGGCACATTTACTAAACTTCGCATAAAAGGCATCTCTCGAAGAAGAATAGACAAGAGCAATCCTCAAGTGTTTCTCATGCTCCTCAGAGATTCGAATACACTAAAGATATCATCAATAAAGACTACAACAAAACAATCAAGGTAGCTGAAAGACACGGTTCATCAAGTCCATAAACACCGTGCATTCGTCAACAAGCGGCATCACCACGAATTCAAAGTGCCCATCTAGTCGAAGCTGTCTTGAATGTCTTCCTCTAACCTTCAATTGGTAGTAACCCATCTCAAATCAAGCTTAGAATAAGCAATAGACCCTTGCAATTGGTCAAAAGATCATCAATGTGGGGTAGTGGGTATTTATTCTTAATGGTCACCTTATTCAATTCGCGATAATCTATGCGTAACCGGAAACTCCCATCTTTCTTCCTCACAAATAGGACCGGAGCTTAAGCTGACACACTCGGTTTAATAAAACCAATCTCTAGGAGTTCTGCAGCGGGTTTTCAACTCCTCTCTAAGCTCGCGAGGCCATCTATCACGATTAGAAATCGGTGAAGTCCCGGAATAAGCTCAATACAAAATTCTAGTTCTCTATCGGGCGGCATAGCATGAGTCGGTAGAAAACACATCAGGAAACTCACATACTACTGGAACCTCCTCTAAGCTTCGGTGAGAGACCTCTTCTTATCAACATGAGCAAGAAGATAACCCGTACACCCTTGAGGCAATAATTTCTAGCCCTTAGTGCGAGAAATAAAATGCAAGTCACTCGATGCATGATCACCCACAAAAATAAGCTTCGAGGCACACGGCATATAAAGTAACCCGCTTCTTATGGCGATCAACTATAGCATGATAAGCACATAACCGGTCCATGCCAAGAATCACATCAAAATCACGTAGGGTAGAACTACCAAGTCCGCATGCAAAGTGTGGTCACCCACCAAAACATCACAAGATTTAAACACTGATCTTGAGGCATATATATTCCCGGCGGGGTAGACACTTCAAGCAAATATGGCAAAGATTGAGGCAACACATAAATTCTCAACAAAGTGCGAAGCAACATAAGAATCGAAGACCACGGATCTATGAGAACTCGGGCCTTATGATCAAATATAGAAAAGTACCTCCTATCACTTTGCCGTAGACTGAACCTCAGCTGATCAAAGCGCAAACACTGACCTGAACCTTTGGTTTACCATCCACATCTCTCTTAGCCCAGGCTATGGCCGGCGCTACTTGATTGATTGCCCAAACTTGGACAATCTCTCTTCAAATGAGTCCGTCTCCACAAATGTAACACACTTCCAGTCTTTCCCGGCATCGGTGTGTGTGCGGACTTACGGCGAGCAGACAAATCATAGTCTCATTCACGAGACCACTGGCACTTTGAGTAGAAGAAGTGTTGTTGCCACACTTCACATGGCAGCCTACCTTGGCCTCCACCTCTCTATCACGGTTCCCTTGGTATCCCTTACGCTACCTGAATTATTCCCTTGATTAGTGTTACGGCGATGCGTAGTGCATTACCGAATTACTCTTGACTGGGTGCTCCTCATATCTTGCTCCCAACCTCATAAAGCTCTATCAGCTGCACTCGATAATCGGTGAGCTTAAGTGCTAGAAATGCCTTCTAAATTCGGTCCTCAATCCTTTAACAAACTTATGTGTCCTTAGCGGTAGGAATCAAATACGTGCAATAACGGCTCAACTCGGTGAACTTAGAATACTCCGCAGTCATGCTACCTTGCTCAGATTATAGAATTCTTTCTCCCTTTTGCGAACCACATCCGATACATATTCATTCTTAAATTCCCTTTGAAAATTAGCCCAGTGATAGAACTTGTTGCATCTCCCAACTTTCCTTCAGCACATTCCACCAATGTTCGGCTCCCTTAAACTTAAATGTCGCTAGCTTGACTCTCTCTTCATCGTACACTCCACATAGATAATACCTTGATCATCTCTTCCATCCACACTCGGCCTCCCTAGGGTTTGGCTCCCCAAAATACACTAGGCTTCAACTTAAGGAAGTCTCTAGGAGAGTGTTGTTCGGTCCTCGGTCTCGGTGGTGGTACAACTTCCTCTGTCGAGGTGGTGGTGGTGCTCCCTCGGCTTGACCTCCTGGCTTTGCCGAGAAAAGCCATCAACCTACGGTGTAATTACGCCATATCCGGACCTGGATTACACCTCAGCAATTTCGAAGGACCTCTCTGGGCCTACCTCTCTACGCGGCCATTTCCATTCCTATAGTTATCCATCGAAACCCTACAAGAATTCACTCGGCGTTAGAATCATCACACAATTAACCAACCCACCTAGCCATGGAACCTATCTGACGGCTAACTATAGCTCGATACCAAGCTGTGACCCGACCGGACCCCCAGCAAGTCGCCGGCATGGCGTTACAGCGGGAACCCAACTTTCTTTACTCCTACAATTAACACATGCTTATAAAACCTCCTTGGCCACAACATGCGGAGACAACAACAACAATATTACTTTAAACAAGCTTTAGCGGAAGAAGCGTGATGAACCATCAACATATAAACAAACACGACATATAAGTCGGCATACAAAAGATATTAAGTATCAAGTTTACTACAATCACAAAACCGAAGTCAAGTCTAGATGACTTGCTTCCCAGCGATCCTTACCAAAAACAAAAGACTAATTACTACACCCAAAAGAACAACCTCTAGCTGCAAGCAACCATGCGTGAAGTCTAGCGCGGGGCGTCTCCTAGCTTTGATCTAAGAAACAAGAAGCAAAACAAATGGGGTAAGTCGAAAGACTTAGTAAGTTACTAAAATATGCATGTTCATGTTATAGCATGACATTTATCAATTATTTTACATAATCATCATTTAACACTTAGCACCTTATTCAAATAAGTGCGTAAAATAAATCATACAAGTAGGATATGATAGTCACGCGCTTCCGTGGCTCACCAAAACATTCTGTTACTGGTTCGTGCCATCTATGTTTCTGAATTCATCGACTTTCATCGAGTTCCTACTCGATCTCATTAGCAAGCCAATGCGGCATGTATTGTTACGGCAAAGGGGCTACTTCCCTGCGGCCACAGTGAAGGTGTGTGTGAAGTCAGGTCTCGGCGATCCATAGCGACACGAATCCATAATAGTCGTGAAGGCGTGCATCGTCCACCTTGACGATAAACAAACCAATTAATGCCAAACTGGACTCAATGACGTGCACAAGTAGATATTTACTTGACTTAAACCAATTAGGACCGAATTCGACAAAAGCCGAACTCGTCCGACAAAGTAGGGTGTTAATCTATACCAGAAAACACGTCAAGGCAATTAATTGCTCAAAACCAACCTTTCATACCAACTTGTTGCAACAATTAAATCAAGCTCATATTTGAGTAAACTTAATCAAACGGTATCCAAACTTCGTAGGGATTGAAATTAGAGTTCAACATGTTCAATTCTTCCTAAAGTGGAAAACTCATTAGTCTTTTCTCTAAATTCCCAATTTTGGGGAAATTGAAGCTATGTGCTTCATAACCCAACCTAGGTCACTTCTAAGTTCAACAAGGATATAAATTCACCCAAAACATTTCAATGTAAATCATGTTCCTTATATGGTCAATGTGAAGGATACAACACATAACAATTTTCACATATCACGCAAATAATTTAGGGCATTCCCAAATAATAACACTTCCATCAACAAACATAATACAAGTTTCTAACATGTTCAAGACCTCAATTAGACATGTTGAAAGAGCAATATCAACTTTCAAAGGCAAGAAATCAACCTAGACATGCTCCTAGCAAATTCATACATTTAAAATTCAAATGGAAAGCATAGGAAGCAATTATGTGTCCTCATTGACCTCAATCACCATAAACTTTGTTTCCTTAGGGTCAATGAGAACTAGAAGAAAGAAATAACTAGCTTGGTGAAAACTTCGAGAGAATCAAAATCTAAACGGTGAAGTCGTTCATCCGTCGCACCCGTCAAATCAAAGTTTGGCGGCAATCGAGCGGTGGAATCTTTGTAGATCGGAGGAAGAAGATGAAGCTAGGGCTCAAAACTCCAAGCCCCCAACTCACTCTCTCTCTAATTTGTAAGATGAAGATGAATAAATGAGAGATTCTTGAAAATTGGCTAAGGCTTGGGTATTTATACTTCCCAAATGAGAGAAAGGGTACAAGGAGGCATTTCTCAAGTGCAATTAGTAGAGATTAGGGAGTTAACAAACACTAATCAACCTAGATTAACTTCTAAATAGTGTTAGGACATGATTAGGACTAAATATGGGTGGTTAGGAAGGGTTTAGGGGGTTTAATGAGGGTAGGATAGGCATTTCACGTCAGAACTCAAAAGCGAGGGGGAAAATCCGTAATTGCATATCAGTATGTTGAGGCGGGCGCCTCATAGATGCCAGGCGGGCGCCTCATTCTTTAGGGTCTCCGATTCAGCTGGCAAAATCGCTCACTTGGGCAGCGCCTGCATTTGAGGCGGGCGCCTCGGCTTACGAACCTCCAAAACTTGGTCTAAACTTGTCTAAATGATCCCAAACTTATGGGCAATCATTCTAAGGTCTAACCCTACTCAAAAGGAGTCGAGCAGCTTTCGAACAACACCGGGAACAAGATAGAACAAGGCTCGACTCACGCGGCGAATGGTTAACGAATCAAACTACAATCAAGCACCAATCAAACCAGGATAACTTGGACATGAAAAGAGCTTGTTTAAACATGGTTAAGACCTGAATATAAAGCCAAGAACTCAACAGCGAACACTTCTGCGGCCGAAATAGAGGCATACGAGCGAGGGAATTTAAGGCCAAAATCAAAGCGATCGAACCGGCGATTCAACAAACAAGCTTAGCGATTCTAAACATGTTAAGAACTTCAAGAATGATTTATGAATGATTCTAAAACATTTATAAACTAGGTAAACATGCTCACAATCAACAAGAAATCAAGATGACAAGCATACAATGCA
>CM028384.1:63627660-63683753 GCA_013146195.2 Codonopsis lanceolata | reverse complement strand
GGGTCCATTCGGAATAACTAGCATTGTAAAGAGGAACCTCTGGGTTGGCAGAGGCTAGATAGCACACCTTTAAAATCGCCAGCGAGATCATCTCAAGGCATACTATCATTGATGTAACCGTTTGCAAGACTAGTGAATGATAAGCTTTATTTTTAGAAGATAGTGTAACCACCTATTTTCATTCTCGAGCGGAGATGCAATAGGACCCGTCCATCCTCGTGCGGAGGTGGGAAAAAGACCTTATCCTCGGTATACGAGGAAGGCCAACAAAAGCGACAAATGAGTTTACTCATCCCAACCTCAAATGCGGAGGTGGGAAAAAGACCTTATCCTCGCTAGCGAGGAAGGCCAACAAAATGATAAATAAGTCAAAGTACTTCCATCCCGTGCGGGAGGAGGGAGAGTTCAGAGGATCAAGATACAAAGAAAAAATGTTCGAGCGTCTGGCTTTAACTAACCTCGTACTTGAGCATAGTTAGGAATAAGGCTAAGAAAAAGCAAACAAGTCAACTCATTCATATATAGCTAATTTTAAAGCGACTAAGACATGAACAAAATTGTTTACAAACAACATAAAGGTTGTTACGAAATAAAGGCACACTGCGCCTCGATTACTCGGCGGCGAGGTAAAATGAGATGCTACTCGGGGAGATTGGCGACCTCGGTCTCACGAGGAGAAGGAACCATCTTTGCTTTCGGCCAAAGGATGCAACCTCGAACTTCGGCTCGGTTGGAATGTTAAGCCTCGCCCATGAATTGTCTAAGTTTGAGGTGCAGGTGAAGTCCACTTCTCGCCTTGCACTCAACTTGCTTTAGGCTATTACATCAGCGACCATGGGGTGGGTGGCACCCGTTCCTCCATGTTGTATTGCGTCAGTTGCCGCGGCATCGCCATCTCTTCCTCGGTAAAGGGATCATCTCATGCCCTTGCAGCGGCTCACCGCCGTGAAAATTTCACTACCCATTCGACTATGGTGCCCGGACTCATCGAGGCAGCGGCTACTCGAAGCATATCTGCGAGTATCGGTCATAGCGGCGATTTCGTTATTAAAGGCATCGGTCCTCGAAGACTTGAAGGTCGCGGCCTTTGCACCCTCGACCTCTCCTCTAAACTAGCAACTCGACCCTCGGCTCGGCCTCTGCTCGACGGCGGTCCTCTCGGCATCTTTGGCATTCTTCGGCAACATGACTTAGGCCAATCCTTGGCTTCATTCGGGCGGTTTATTTTGGCCGAAGACTCTTCTAGCTGGGCTTTCCCCTTCGCATGCTCGCTTGTCGGGAGGCCACTTGACCTACAAAAGCTCAAGCTCGTCTTTGTCAACTTCGGCTTTGAGCTTTCAACTTGTCGACTGGATAGCGAGGCGTCGGCTCAGTGGCAGCGAAGATACAAAGAGCAGATCTCTGAGAAAATACAACGAATATTGAGGACAATCGACAAAACAAAAAAACAGCGAGAACATTACCTCGCTCATGCATAGACCAATTAGTCCATGCCCTCGGCCGGGCGAGGGATTAACAATCCGACCATATCCCAACTGAGCTCGAACAACTAGCCCTTGCAGGGAAGCTAAGGCCATGGGGGAATCACGGCGACAAGCGTCAAAATTTTGGAGGGCGGGATATCGCAAAAATCATGGCGGCTGGGTTTTGCGGCTCGGGTGGTCGACTAAAATCATCCCTCAACAGGGGGGTTGTCTCTTTGCTAGTCGAGGGAGGGGACGGCTTTGCCCTTGCCTTTCAATTTCTTCCAGCGAGGCGGGTAGACTTGTCGCTGCGGTGCGTCCTCCCGGCGTCCACGATCGGTTGTCTTTTCTTTGGGAAGGGGCTGGGGCACTCTCTCAACGAGGTGAGAACTGCCTTCGGGCGGGCGAGGCTTACTTCTTCCGGGGGTTGGCTAACCGGGCTCGGCGAGCAGCTTGAGGTGCAGGCAAACCCCTTGTTCGTCATTAGGGTTGGCTTGAGATAGGCCTTTTGGGTTCCTTGGCATCCCTCAATAGGTGCGGCGGTGCTTGGTCGCGCTGCTTGACTTTACTGTAAGGCGTCTATCGATCATATCTGAAACAAGCGAGAAAAGTCGGTCAAGATGAGTCCAAAAATTATCAAAGAAAAGCTACGAGAAAGAAAACTCAAGTAAAAGCTACTGAAAGTAATGATATGTACTTCAAGCCTTGAGGAAAGAATGTATTTTCTTGCAACGCGAGGCGATCCGGAAGGTATTCCCTCGTGCATCGACCACCGAGTCTTGGATGTACTCGGGAACTTCACATCGACATCAGCCACTTAAACCTCTTGGTCGTCATCAGGCCATCCTCGGCAAACTCGTCAACACTTATCGCATTCCAGTCAAAAACTCGAGGCGGCCCTTCCTCTTACTCCGAGGAAATCCTCGATAGCCTTACGAGCAGCCTCTCATACTGGGTCAAAATCGCGGTGAGGGAGAGGGACTTGACCCCATTTGAAAGGCGAGGGGGAACCACTTATCTACCCTCACACTAACGAGGACCTTCTCGTCCCAATGACCGGTTTCCGAGGAGGCTTGGCGAGCGAGGTTAATTCCGGTTATGGTGTTCTGATGAAAGGCAGCTTCATCGACTTGGTCAGCGCAAAATAGGTCAGAAAGGCGAGGGGTCGGCTCAATCCGAGCATACGGACATAAGTGCAAAAAGCAGATCAAGTATCATTGATGAGGTTTAGCGAGGTCAAGGGGTGAGCACCGGCTTCCTCTAAGGTCGCCGAGGGGAGGGATCGAGTGGCAAAAGCGGCAGGCATCAAAGAATGAAATGTAAAACCCTACTTTATCGAGTCATCGCTCCCGGCTCATCCATGCTAACAAATTGACAGGGGCGAATCCCGAAAAATCTTAAACTATGATTGAATTGATCATCCCGTTGTCTACGTCGGGAGGATAGATATTCCTCCACTCCCAGTGTTCTTGACAGGAACTGTCGGCTTCACCGAAATTCGGCGGTGGCAGGCTCTCCTGTTTTTGACGGGGCCTTGTTCGCCTCAACTGTCTGAGCGATCGCCATGATAGTCTTGATTAAAAGATACAGGAGTCGTGCTTTCGAACATACCAACATATGCGCCCGGCGGGATAATCCTCGCTTGACATCCCGCAAATCGGAGAGTGGGTAAATCTTCCTGCTATAGCCACCGGCGACAGCGGTGTCACCGCTGGCACGGTATCGGCGACCAAGCACCATCCGTCTGCCAGTATAACTTTTTGGTCGTAGGAGATCGAATGCAGCTCACAGGCTAGCACGTGTTTGTCCTCATATTTCTCACGGTAGGCAGTCGAGGAGTTGGGCGAGGATGAAGAGTTTCGCTCGAGAACAAACGAGAAAAAGCGGAACCACTGGGGCTCTTAAAAAGCCTAACCACAGAGGCCCTAACTGAGAATCGGGGTGAGTGAAAGTACCTTGAGGGGTGAGGTCGGGGCGAGCAAAAGAAAAGCGGGGATTTGAGCGAGACCGAGGGGAAGAATACGAGGCGAAAACTCGGTGTCTGCGAATAGCAGGAAAAACCACTACTGAAAGCGGTGTCTTGACGGAATTTTTAGCGACGAAATTTTTCGTCGCTAATTAGCGGCAATTTAACTTTAGCGGCGGAATTTTGCATCGCGGCGAATTGACCATGGCGGCGGAATTTATCAGCGGCGAATTTTCCGTCGGCGAAGGCTCCTGCTGGCGCGGAATCAGCGACGGAATTAATCATGCGACGGAATTGAACATCGGCGAATTTATCGATTGGTTTTCCGTCGGCTGAATATTCAGTAAAAATTTCGATTTTATTTTCAGCGACGGAAAATTCGTCGCTAAAGGTTACAACAGCGGCGGAAATTTTTCCGTCGCTACTTAACAGCGACGGAATTTTCCGATCGCTAAAGGAAGCGACAACTAGCGGCGAATATTCGGCTAAAGGATTTTAAAAATTAATTAAAATTGAATTTCAACGACGGAAATTTCCGCTAAAGGCTTTTAAAAATTAATTAAAATTGAATTTCAGCGACGGAAAATTCCGTCGCTAAAGGCGTTTAAAATTTAATTAAAATTTATTTCAATGACGGAAAATTCCGCGCTAAAGGCTTTTAAAAATTAATTAAAATTGAATTTCAAATACTTAAAATTCCGTCACTAAAGGCATTTAAAATTTAATTTAATTGAATTTCAGCGACGGAAAATTCGCCGTGCTAAAGGCGTTAAAATTGAATTTCTCATCGATAATGAAAAATTAAATTGTTAATTTAAAATTGAATTTCCGCTTCATCGATAATTAAAATAATTAAAATAATTAATATAAAATATCAAAATTAAATTAATTAATTTGAAATTAAATTAAAATAATATTTGAAATGTTAATTTAATAATATAATATCAATAATTAAAATGATTAGCATCAATATAATTACAAAAAATAAATTGAATTCTAATTAATTAAAAATATCTTAAATTGAAATTAAATTAAAATAATATTTGAAATGTTAATTTAATAATATAATATCAATAATTAAAATGATTAGCATCAATATAATTACAAAAATAAAACATTCAAATTACAACTTAACGTAACTTAAATTGAAATTAAATTAAAATAATATTTGAAATGTTAATTTAATAATATAATATCAATAATTAAAATGATTAGCATCAATATAATTACAAAAAATTAAAACATTCACATTACAACTTAACTTAACGTAACGTAAACGTTAAATTGAAATTAAATTGAAATTAAATTAAAATAATATTTGAAATGTTAATTTAATAATATAATATCAATAATTAAAATGATTAGCATCAATATAATTACAAAAAATTAAAACATTCACATTACAATTAAACTTAACTTAACTTAACGTAACGTTAACTTAAATTGAAATTAAATTAAAATAATATTTGAAATGTTAATTTAATAATATAATATCAATAATTAAAATGATTAGCATCAATATAATTACAAAAATTAAAACATTCACATTACAACTTAACTTAACGTAACGTAACGTTAACTTAAATTGAAATTAAATTAAAATAATATTTGAAATGTTAATTTAATAATATAATATCAATAATTAAAATGATTAGCATCAATATAATTACAAAAATTAAAACATTCACATTACAACTTAACTTAACTTAACGTAAACGTTAACTTAAATTGAAATTAAATTAAAATAATATTTTAAATTTTAACTTAACTTAATATAATATCAATAATTAAAATGATTAGCATCAATATAATTACAAAAATTAAAACATTCACATTACAACTTAACTTAACTTAACTTAACATAAACAACTTAAATTGAAATTAAATTAAAATAATATTTGAAAAATCAATATAATTACAAAATTAAAAACTTCTTAACTTAATAACGTAACTTACTTAACTTAACTTAACTTAACTTAACTTAACATAACTTAACTTAACTTAACTTAACTTAACTTAACGTAACGTAACGTAACTTAACTTAACTTAACGTAACATAACTTAACTTAACTTAACTTAACTTAATGTAACTTAACTTAACTTAACTTAACTTAACTTAACTTAAACTTAACTTAACTTAACTTAACATAACTTAACATGAAAAACACACTACGCCTATTGGCGAAATGGTATAATGGACTACGATGGACCATTATAACATGAAAAACACGTGACTACTTATTGGCGAAATGGTATAATGGAGTACGATGGACCATTATAACATGAAAACACGTTACGCCTATTAATGGTGAAATGTTATAATGGACTACGATGGAGCATTATAACATGAAAACACGCTACGCCTATTGACGAAATGGTATAATGGAGTATGATGAACCATTATAACATGAAACACGATACATCTATTAGCGAAATGGTATAATGGAGTACGATAGACCATTATAACATGAAAACACGCTACGCCTATTGACGAAATGGTATAATGGAGTACGATGGACCATTATAACATGAAACATGATACGTCTATTAGCGAAATGGTATAATGGAGTACGATAGACCATTATAACATGAAACACGCTACGCCTATTGGCGAAATGGTATAATGGAGTACGATGGACCATTATAACATGAAACATGATACGCCTATTAACGAAATGGTATAATGGAGTACGATAACCATTATAACATGAAAACATGCTACGCCTATTCGATTTAAATGGTATAATGGAGTACGATGGACCATTATAACATGAAACATGATACGCCTATTAAATGGTATAATGGAGTAACGATAACCATTACTTAACTAATAACTTAACGTAACTTAACTTAACTTAACGTAACTTAACTTAACTTAACTTAACTTAACTTAACTTAACTTAACTTAACTTAACTTAACTTAACTTAACTTAACTTAACTTAACTTAACTTAACTTAACTTAACTTAACTTAACTTAACTTAACTTAACTTAACTTAACTTAACTTAACTTAACTTAACTTAACTTAACTTAACTTAACTTAACTTAACTTAACTTAACTTAACTTAACTTAACTTAACTTAACTTAACTTAACTTAACTTAACGTAACTTAACTTAACGTAACGTAACTTAACTTAACTTAAACGTAACTTAACTTAACTTAACTTAACTTAACTTAACTTAACTTAACTTAACTTAATATAACTTAACTTAACTTAACTTAACTTAACTTAACTTAACTTAACTTAACTTAACTTAACTTAACTTAACTTAACTTAACTTAACTTAACTTAACTTAAACTTAACTTAACTTAACTTAATTTAACTTAACTTAACTTAACTTAACTTAACTTAACTTAACGTAACTTTAAACTTAACCTTAACTTAACTTAACTTAACTTAACTTAACTTAAGCTTAACGTAACTTAACTTAACTTAACTTAACTTAACTTAACTTAACTTAACTTAACTTAAACTTAACTTAACTTAACTTAACTTAACTTAACTTAACTTAACTTAAACTTAACTTAACTTAATGTAACTTAACTTAACTTAACTTAGCTTAACTTAACCCTTAACTTAACTTAACTTACTTAATGAAGTATAATGGACCATTATAACATGAAACACGATACTTATTGCGAAATGTTATAACTTACACGATAACCATTATAGCATGAAACACGATACGAAAATGGTTAAATGGTATAATGGAGTACGATAGACCATTATAACATGAAAACACGTTACGCCTATTATTAATGGTGAAATGTTATAATGGACTAAGATGGACCATTATAACATGAAAACACGCTACGCCTATTGACGAAATGGTATAATGGAGTACGATGGACCATTATAACATGAAACACGATACGTCTTAGCTTAACGTAACGTAACTTAACTTAACATAACTTAACTTAACGTAACATAAGTTAACTTAGCTTAACGTAACTTAACTTAGCTTAACTTAACTTAACTTAACGTAACATAAGTTAACTTAGCTTAACGTAACGTAAGTTAACTTAGCTTAAACGTAATGTAACTTAACTTAAACGTAACGTAACTTAACGTAACATAACTTAACTTAAATGTAACGTAACTTAACTTAACTTAACTTAACTTAACTTAACTTAACTTAACTTAACTTAACTTAACTTAACTTAGCTTAACTTAACTTAACTTTAACTTAACTTAACTTAACTTAACTTAACTTAACTTAACTTAAGCTTAACTTAACTTAACTTAACTTAACTTAACTTAACTTAACTTAACTTAACTTAACTTAACTTAACTTAACTTAACTTAAACTTAACTTAACTTAACTTAACTTAACTTAAGCTTAACTTAACTTAACTTAACTTAACTTAACTTAACTTAGCTTAACTTAACTTAACTTAACTTAACTTAACTTAACTTAACTTAACTTAACTTAACTTAACTTAAACGTAACTTAACTTAACTTAACTTAACTTAGCTTAACTTAACTTAACTTAACTTAACTTAACTTCACTGTAACTTAACTTAACTTAACTTAACTTAGCTTAACTTAACGATGAACCATTATGACATGAAAACACGCTTACGAAATGTTATAATGGACTACGATGGACCATTATAACATAAAAACATTGTCTCAACCTCCGGGCCTAGCTAGGCTAGTCCAATTTTTCTTAGATTTGGCCAACCAATGGTTTGCTTCACTTAGTCCACCAAAGGTTGGTTGTCATTAACAACTTTCTTCCCCAAGAAGTACTACATTGTGAATCTAGATGCAGAGTGCACATTCACATAAGTTTTACTGCTTACTTAATAATCACGTGTCATGTTTCTTTTCAACTTATTGAAAAAATGTGAAAATTTTAGCGACTTAATGTGCTAGAGACAGATGACCACATGCAAATGCAAATTCCGAGCCTCGCTTATCGCATCGATGCGCCTCCCAACCTTCGAAAAGAAGCCATCCCAGACTGTTATAATTTTGGAAGCGAGACCCTTTCAACTCCGCCCATTAGAGGCTGGATTGCTAGTGACTCGCCTGCTTAGCCCACTCCCCGCCTCCCGACGAACATCCCCACCGCCATCTTACCAAACGACATCACCACAAAGAAGACGCAAGTGGATTCTTATTGCGCCATATCTTCGTCTATATTCAAGGACGTCTCTTCCTAGAAACCTTCTCCCATATCCGTACCCTCCTCTTGGTCAATAGATTGGAACCAGTCATGGACCACATTAAAAGTGGCTCCATCAAGAACACCCTCAAGCGAGACACGGGAATCGTCGGATTTCACAATATCCTCAACAAATTCATCTTGGGCCACCATCATACGGGGCTTGCTCGATTTGTTATTATTATTATTATTCTTATTATTATTATTATTATTATTATTATTATTATTATTATTATTATTATTATTATTATTATTATTATTATTATTATTATTCTTATTATTATTATTATTATTATTATTATTATTATTATTATTATTATTATTATTATTATTATTATTATTATTATTATTATTATTATTATTATTGTTATTATTATTATTATTATTATTATTATTATTCTTATTATTCTTATTATTCTTATTATTATTATTCTTATTATAATTATAATTATAATTATTATTCTTATTATTATTATTATTATTATAATTATAATTATAATAATAATTATTATTATTATTATTATTATTATTATTATTATTATTATTATTATTCTTATTCTTAATAATAAAATATCATTTATTAAAATGATTATAATACACAAAGGGATTTCACGAAAAATTAAAACTCCCTCCACCCAAAAATTAAAACTCCCTCCACCCAAAAATTAATATTACCGCCCAAAAGAAAAAGGCGGCTGAAATCTCTCTCTCTCTCTTCTGTCCGTTCGGAGATCACTAGCTATCACCCGGCCTAGATAAAATTCCCATGTTCATCTCTCTCTCTTCATCTCCATCCTCACTGCCATCCCTCTATCTCTCTCCCCAATTTTCTCAAAACCCGGCGTCCCTCCATCTCTGCCCTCTCTCCGATCCCCTCCGTCAACACCCACCGGCGAATCCACATCTCCGTTATCACTCCCTGTTCAAACAGACCGGTGAATCCCTTCGTCTTCTCTTCAGTCGAACATAACGCAGAATCTCCTAATCCTCTTGCGCCGTTCTCTCTCTCATCTCTGCAACCCCCGCCAAAACTACGGCCAATTCTCCCTCCTCCCTCCGTCCATCCTCTCACATACCATCAAATACCCCCAAGTCCTCACATTTCTCTCTCTCTTGCGATCTGAGCCCTAACCCTTCCCTCAAATCCTCTCCCCCCAAATTCCGACCACTCCATTTCAAAGCTCTGGCCGATCCCGATCGATTTCATCGCCACTTACTCATTTAAACAATCGTCACCGCTGTTAAATCTCCCACCTTCCATCCAATCAACTTTGAAATTCAGTCGGCTGAGCCTTCAAAGATCGAAATTCAGCCGGCAATTGTGGAGGAATCCGGCTGTCATTTCAACCCAGAGCACGTACCCGTCAAGTTCAAGCTCGACCACAGTCTTCGCAAGCAATATCGGAGTTGCATTTGGTCCTCATTTTCTGGTTTGCGCTCGAATTTGTCAAGTAACATCTCTCCTTCTGTCCTTAGATTTTAAAGATCTACTTTTCAAATTGCTGAAATTATTGAAGTGAGTTGTTTTGTTGTGTGAAATTTTGTCCTTGGTTGTTTTGTGACCTCCAGTTGGGAGTTTGGTACTTTATCTGTGGTAATTACTGATTAGCTGGGGTATTTGTGTTGTGATTGTGTTGGTAGTCTGTGGTGTTATCCCAATAAGAGGCAATGATTTAAACTTTTCCTAAGCGTGTGAAGCTTAACCGGTGAGTCCGAGTTCTATTCGTTTATTTTTGTTTGGTAATTTTTCCGAATTGTGGACTGTTTTCAAGGCCATTTCGGACAGCTTGTAGGTGTTGCAGTCGTGTTATGTTTGAGAGTGTTTTTGGGCTGTTTTCGTTGTTCTATTGCTCCTTTAATTTTCGACCAAAGTAGAAGTGTTGGACAGATTATTCATAGCAACAGGGGCTGTTTTAAGGATTTTCGGACAGCATAGTTGCTGCCTTAATTTATTCTTCAGGCAATTTCGTTTTCGAGCAGCACACTCGCATCAGAATGTGTTGGTTTATAAATGCTCAATTTGTTTTTGGTGTAAAATCTGAATATGATTGCAAGTCAAAGTAGGAGTCTGTTTTGGAATCGAGCTAGTAATTTAATTTCATTTAAAATATTGTTTCCTTTGTTAGACTAGAACTTTGAAAAATTATAGCAATTTACTAGGTGTTTTTTATGTGTTTGAGTTTGGAAGCTTCACACGAAGCAGAATGCCAAGGTCAACAAGCTGATCTCATGTACATTGAAGGTGTTAGGTTTTGAAAGAAATATTTTCTTATGTAAATATTCAAATTTGTACATTGAAACAATTTGTTCTAGTCTAACAAAAAGAATTTCTATCCAACCCTTTCTTTTTGTTTTTTTTTTTAATTTTTATCTCTGAAGGTTAAGATTACCAATTTGTTTTGCTAGGATGGGAGACAGTGAAATGGTGGTTGCCTATTAATGATCCTAGGTATCACTTGATTATCTACATCTATATATCCAGTACTTGTTTGTACGAGAAAAAAAATACTGCAAATTGATAGTCCATAAGATATGTATTTGTTAACCCAAGATTCCATCATTGGTGGTGTTAGTGTGGATGATTGGGATTCTATCCTTTGATTAATTGGGTGTTTTTGTATTTCTTTTCTTGAATTCATAGCCACGAATTTTCTCTCCAACGTGTTGAAATTCTAATCAGCTGGGTACTTGGGTGCTGAGTTTTCAGCGTTTTTGGTTTGGGCCAAACTGAAACTATTAAGGTGACAACTTCTAATAGGCTTTCGGAGGAATTCTTGAATTCTTTGCTCAGGGTATGTCATACAGTCATAGAGAATGGTGAAGGGTTATATTTCTACGTGAAATAGAAAATAAGGTTCAGGACTTTGAATTCGCTTTCTTGCAAGTTGAGATTTTAGAATTGAATAAATTGTCTTCTAGAATTTTATATTGAACCTATCCAAGTTGGAGAATAAACTAATTTTTTTTATGGTATTCTGGTATCAAGGTTGCTGAGGTTTAAGTTCTGTATTGAACATAGTAAGATATCTTATTTATGTTCCTAGGTTATCGAATGTGACCAGGTGCAAATTGCTTCATCTATTCTTGTTTAACACTTGCAATGTGCATTCACTTGAAGTTTTAATCAACTCTTAAGTTTAACTTTTGCTATGTAATTTTAGGTTTGGATGTTGAATTTGAGTTGTTGACTTGTTGGCTATTGCTATTTTTTTTATAAGTGTTGACTTGTTGCTATTATATGTGATCTTAATTTCATATATTATCCTCATTTATAATATGCTTTGGAATTTGTTACAATAAATAAATATATATACTCCCTTTGTCCCCCCCCCCCAAAAAAAAGACTTTCCTCTTTGGTTTCTTTTAAAAAATTAGTCCCATATCTAGTAACATGATTGACTTCTACTGTTTGAGAATTGATTGAAATAATGTCACATATCTTAAACAAACAATCTCACTTTCCTTTCAATGATGTTCCATTGAGTCATGTTTTGAAATTTAAGTTTGCAGTTTTTGTGCCATTCTAGTTTACCCTGTATATGTCAATAAGAAAAGTTGGATACAACCCCACCCAACCCCAACCCCAACCCCAAACCCAACCCCAACCCCAACCCTAAACCCCAACCCTAACCCTAAAATGTAAACCTTAAACCTAAACCTAAAACTAAACCTAAACCATAACACTATCCCTAAACCTAACCCCAACCCCCAACCCCCAACCCCAACCCCAACCCCAACCCCAACCCCAAACCCCAACCCTAACCCTAAACCTTAAACCTTAAACCTTAAACCTAAACCTAAAACTAAACCTAAATCATAATACTATCCCTAAACCTAAACCCAACCCCAAGCCCAACCCTAACCCCAACCCCAACCCCAACCCACCCCACCCCACCCCAACCCCAACCCCACCCCAACCCCCACCCAACCCCAACCCTAAACCCCAACCTAAAACGTAAACCTAAACCTAAACCTAAACCTGAACCTAAACCATAAACCTAATTCGTAACACTAAGTTCACTAACCTTAAACCTAAACCATAACGCTATCCCTAAACCTAAACCTAACCCCAACCACACCCCCAACCCCACCCCAACCCCAACCCCACCCCAACCCCACCCCCAACCCCAACCTACCCCCAACCCCAACCCCACCCCACCCCCAACCCCAACCCCCACCCCCAACCCTAACCCCAACCCTAACCCTAACCCTAAAACGTAAACCTTAAACCTAAAACCTAAACCTAAACCTAAACCATAACACTACTAAACCTAAACCTAAACCCAACCTAAACCTAACCCCAACCACACCCCCCCACCCCACCCCCACCCCACCCCAACCCCAACCCCACCCAACCCTAAACCCCAACCCTAAAACCTAAACCTTAAACCTAAACCATAACACTATCCCTAAACCTAAACCTAACCCCAATTAACCACACCCCAACCCCCCCAACCCCACCCCAACCCCAACCCCAACCCCAAACCCCAACCCTAACCCTAAAACGTAAACCTTAAACCTAAAACCTAAACCTACACCTAAACCATAACACTATCCCTAAACCTAAACCTAACCCCAACCACACCCCAACCCCACCCTAACCCCACCCCCACCCCACCCCCACCCCCACCCCACCCCAACCCCAACCCTAAACCCTAACCCTAACCCTAACCCTAAAACGTAAACCTTAAACCTAAAACCTAAACTAAACCTAAACCATAACACTATCCCTAAACCTAAACCTAACCCCAACCATGTTAGTTTGTATGGTACGTATGCTAGTGTAAATTTAGTGTATTAATGTTTAAACATCGATTTATGTATGTTTGTTAGCTGGGTAGCCATGTTGATGCTATGAAATCCATGGTTTTAGTTTAATTGACTTTGAAACAAAAAAGATAACTTTATGTAAGTTTGGGGGGTGTTAGTGTAAATAGTAAGAAATAAAAGGGTGTTAGTGTAAATTTAGTGTATTAATGCTTAAACATCGATTTATATACGTTTGTTAGCTGGGTAGCCATGTTGATGTTATGAAATCCATGGTTGTAGTTTAATTGACTTTGAAACCAAAAAAGATAATTGTATGTACGTTGAGGGGTGTTAGTGTAAATGGTAAGAATTAAAGGGGTGTTAGTATAAATTTAGTGTATTAATGCTTAAACATCGGTTTATGTACGTTTGTTAGTTGGGTAGTCATGTTGATGCTATGAAATCCATGGTTTTAGTTTACTTGACTTTGAAACCGAACAACATAACGTATGTACGTTTAGGGGTGTTAGTGTAAATAGTAAGAAATAAACGGGTGTTAGTGTAAATTTAGTGTATTAATGTTTAAACATCGATTTATGTACGTTTGTTAGATGGGTAGCCATGTTGATGCTATGAAATCCATGGTGAACAACATAACTGTATGTACGTTTAGGGGGTGTTAGTGTAAATAGTAATAAATAAACGGGTGTTAGTGTAAATTTAGTGTATTAATGTTTAAACATCAATTTATATATGTTTGTTAGCTGGGTAGTCATGTTGATACTATGAAATCCATGGTTGTAGTTTAGTTGACTTTGAAAGCAAAAAAGATAATTGTATGTACGTTTAGGGGGGGTGTTAGTGTAAATGGTAAGAAACAAAGGGGGTGTTAGTGTAAATTTAGTGTATTAATGTTTAAACATCGATTTATGTACGCTTGTTAGCTAGGTAGCCATGTTGATGCTATGAAATCCATGGTTGTAGTTTAATTGACTTTGAAACCGAACAACATAACTATGTATGTTGGGGACTTTGAAACCGAACGTGCTTACTTTCAAGCAACATTTATTCCATTTCTTCTCTTTCCATTCCTCTGGTTTAATACTCATATTGGGGGTGGGGGAAATAGAGTTGGACCATTTTTGTTATTATTATTAACTAATTGATTTTGGATAACTTGTACATGTTTAGGTTCATCCAACAGAAAAAGCAAAGAAATGATGATTATGCCATAAATGTATTCCTATGGTAAGCTTCTAAAGCTTCTTGTTTGATCATATGAAAACAATGACTTACTTTTTCTTGTTGATTTTTAATCAAAATAGTAATTTTACTTGGACAGGTTTTCTAGGCGATTCTTTGTGAAGATGAAGTTTTTTTATACTCATGTCGTAGGATTTTTTAATTTTCTTTTTAGTTTTTTTATTAGATATAGTTTACATGGATTTGTACAAGTTTAAATTTATAAGTTAACTCTAGAAATAAGTTTTTGGTATTAATTGTTATGTATAATTTACATGGATTGTTGTAATAACATTTACAGTTTGATGTTTTTAAATTGGTTTTATATTATTGTTTATTTTGTATCTTCGCTTTGTATTAATTGTTATATTATCGGTACAAAAATTTATAATAATAGTATTTTTTTTTTAATTTTTTTACATTATTAGCGGAATTTTCCGTCGCTGAAATTCAAATTTAATTAATTTTTAAAGCCATTAGCGACGGAATTTTTTGAAATTAAAATTTAATAAAATTTTCAGAGCCTTTAGCGACGGAATTTTCCGTCGCTGAAATTCAAATTTAATTAATTTTTAACGCCTTTAGCGAAATTTTCCGTCGAAATTCAATTTTAATTAATTTTTAAAGCCTTTAGCGACGAATTTTCCGTCGCCTGAAATTCAAATTTTAATTAATTTTTAAAGCCTTTAGCGACGAATTTTCGTCCGAAATTCAAATTTAATTAATTTTTAAACGCTTTTACGCCTTTAGCGACGAATTTTCCGTCGCTGAAATTCAATTTAATTAATTTTAAAAGCCTTTAGCGACGGAATCGGTCCGTCGGCATCGGCGGATTAGCGATTGAAAATTCCGCCGCCGGGCCTTTAGCGACGGAATTTCGCCTTTAGCGACGGAAAATTCCGTCACTAAAGGTAATTTTTCTAATAGTGGGATGAGATAACACAGCGGTCAAGCAACAAGATATGATAGAACTTAGGGAAACTGGTGCGACGCCAAAGCGAAACAAAGAGTCCAACCCTGTAAGTGAAATTCTGAACCTTTGGTATCCTGGACAAAAATTGGTGGACGACCAGTCTAGCATCAAAAGGAAAGTAGGGGCAAAGTGTATCTGAAAACATCTACCCGGCTTACAGAAAGCATGGGGGACCCTGTAGTAGTGTATCAATTCTACAACAGGTTGTCTGTGACATTCTTGGCTTCAGATGAGGATTAGGCATAATAAGTGATCCTGTCATCTAATCCTAAGAAGTCTTTGCCCAATAAGACAGAGGCAGAACTTTCTCGGTTGATATGTGTTTCCAAAATGCCTTCACTTTATACTAAGTCTAAGAATAACTTTTCTTATCTTGCTTGTAGCGAGACTCAGATTTTTCAAAGATTTCTTAACCGGAGCATCTTGCGTTGTGACCAACAATTCATGGCTCAGGAAACATGGAATAGAAGACTGCATGGACAAGACTCATGAGTTCGGTGGGAAAAACCCCAGGGTGACTCAGTCAACAAATCTTTCAAGATGGGATAAAAAGCCCCTAGCATACTCATGTGATACGTTTTTATGGATATGAACGGAGAATAACCCCAGAAGGAAGTGGATGGAGGGAAAGCCTCTTGGTGGACTTTTATTTTCTTCTTCTTCTTTTTTTGTTAGTTTTTTTTTCTGGAAGAAAAAATCAAAGACACAGGATATGAGGATGACTCCTGAACAAGAAAGACAACCGGAATTCAGAGTTCACTTTATTGCTGAGTATCACCAGGTTTGGTGGTTTATGGACCTTAATTGGTAATTATCTTTTGATGTTTTTTCGTGTGTTTTAGCAAGGAGTTCCATCTTTAACTCAGATCACGTTATGACCGATTGAAGTAGAGTTGTTGATCGTGACTGGTTCAGGGTGTACTGTTTAAATATTTGGGGATGGATTGGTTTTGAGGTCTCTGGTTAGAAGGTCTCTTCTTGGAATTGGTTTCTGTTAAAAAAAAGCTATCAATAAATTGATCGTTGGTTGGCTTTTCAGGTTGTGGGTTTTAAAAGGATCGTTGGTTGGCTTTTCGGGTAATTGACTTTTGGATAATTGTACTTTTGGTTTTGACCTTTTTGGGTTTGGTAGACCTTTGGCCATGGGTTTTAATGGCCATTTTTAATCCACACTTGAAGAAGTATATATATGTTGTTTTCCCAGATAAGCCTAGATTAGTTTGGATAAGAGGGAGATAGACAAATGATGGACTTGCTCCAGAGAGATTTCTCTTTTTTTTAATCTCTTTTTTCTCGGAGCATCATCATAGCAGTTGGAGAATGTCATCTCTCCTTTTGGGACAAATGGATAATCATTCTTGGTGGATATAAAAAGGTGACACAACCCCGATTTTGGAAAGCTGTATCATGTGGATAGTTGTTTGGCTGGGGAAATTGAAAGGCCTTAGTTTTGGTAAGGATTTTGGCATATGGTGGACATAAAAGGGTTTCAGGTTTTTTTGAGGGGTTCTGGTGTTTATGGTAGGAAGCCCCAATATGCTACTAACAGTTCAGCTGTAATGAGTCGAAAGCGATTCCGATCAAGACGACTTGCCTACTTTGGATTTCATGTGTTCTGAATAGTTTGCGAGTCCGTATCTTCTAGATGACTCATTATTAACTCGTGTAGGTTTAGGTGTTTTTTAAGTGAGTCAACTTATCATCCTTAGAAGAAAACATGTCTAGGGATACTCGGAAATAGGTAACCTGAGAAAGAAAAAAGATATATATGGAAAATATACGAAACTGACGCTGAGTTGATTTCAAAAAAAGTACAAAGTTACTTCTTGAAGATTTTATTTGGAGGTTCAAAGGTAAAAGGGTTTGAAGAAGTGTATACAAAAGGGTATTTCGGGGTTCTATGAGTCTCAAAGTCTTCCCTTGTCCTTTCCTAAGTGGCCAACAACTTCTTGTACTAACGTTCTTCCCTATCCAAATTCTTTCTCAATGTTGCTCCTTGGGCGATGCTTGATCACTTTTTATTAGAATCAATCATGGGTGCGGCTTCTTAATGATTTTAGCATTGATAAGGTCTTGGATAGCATTCCTAAGTGAGAAGCATTTGTTGGTGATATGACCACTAGATTGGTGGTATTCACGGTACTTGTTGTGGCTCCATTTGGCGGGTAATGGGTTTGGAGCTAGGTTTATAGTTTTCAAGGGGCTCAAGGACTTCTTGTGCTATTAACCCTTGTAGTATCAATGACATTGGAGCATGTAGTTCATCATAATGTCATTTGTTGTGAGGACCTTTTGTATGCCTGCTGGTATTGATGTCCTCTCTAACAATATTTATAGTTTCATCTACTCCATAAGACCAAGGTACATTATTGTACTTATCAATTGGAAATCTTTCAACAACGTTGATTTCTTCGTAGATGTTTCCTCCGATTCAGAGTAGCTGAATTAACTTGGAGGTGTATCAATTTCTAGGAACGTTGTACATATTTCTTCATCAATATGATTTCCTATTTCAACAATGGCATTGAAATCACCGTAGGGAAGATACCTCATGCGTTGAAGATAAATTGGCTGGAGGTTTTTTATAAACAACCGAGCTGATTCAGATGGATCAGATCTGTCTAAAGTTTGGGCAACATTCTTATTCCACCTACTTCCAAAGTCTGCAAAGGTTTCTTGTTTCCTTTTGGGTGCATGCCTTAAGTTCCCTTTTATTCTCAGAGCTACTGTTGTCCTTGTATCTCTTTTGGAATTCTTCGGCCATTTGATCCCAAGTAGCAACCGTACTGTTATCTGCTAACATGAGACATTGCTTAGTAGCCCCTACCAAGGTCAGATGGAAATTGGAAATTATAGCCTCGAAGCTAGCTCCCCTTGACTGCATCGCGATAGAGTAAGATTTTAAGTGGGAGACAGGGCATCCAGTCCCATCAAATTTCTCTATGTCAGGCATTTTTTATTTTGAGGGAAATATAGCTGAGGGTTGTAGCGTTAATACATGTGTATAAAATTCCCCTTTGTTCAAGACCATGAGCATCATTTCCTTAAGGTTCTTCATATCTGCCTCTATTTTTGTGGGAGGTGGTGCTGGAGCATGGTATATATTTGAGGGATTGGGGGTAACTGGGGTTCATTCCTGAGATCGGCTGAGGTATTTGGTAATGATTTTGAGGAGGTGGAATATTTGTGGCTTCTGCCTAACGACCAAAATCATTGATTGGTAGATAAGTCGTCACTTGTCCTAGCTGGGCATTGCTTCTGGGGTCCATATGTGGGTTGTGTTGGAGTGAATTAGTGATGGAAAATGGGAGGCCACTTGGATTTTGAGGTATATTGGTGTCTGGGAAAGGATATGATCGGTTTGGTTGGAAAGGGTTGAAATTTTGGTAATAAGTATTTGGTGAGAAATTGGTGATTGGTGGAAGGTTAGTGTTTGGCTTAGTGTTTGGGTTTATAGGAGTATGAGAAGTAAATGCTTCTTAAGGGGTTGCAGGGAAGGTGATTCCCTCAACATAATGGGTTTTAGACCTTGTATGAGATTTGCTATCTAGCTTAATAAGCGATCGGCATGTTCACCCAAACTTTGGTCTAACCACTGCTGCATGGCCGGAGTAGGAGCGTACCCTAGAACCCCTGTATGAGTACCCACGGTAGACTGTCCATTTTCGGCAGCCATTCTACCCAAATCTGTACTTTCTGAACTGATTCTAATACTTTCTGATCTGACCTCTGTGCTTGTATCCCGTATCAAACAACCGGTGCTATCTTTTCCTTTCCAAACTCGGGCCAGGTGTCTAAGGAAAAGGGTCGAAGTTATCAGAAGGGAAGGTTTTAAGCTTTTTGGTTCTGAGTACAGTGTGCCTTTCTTATTTTATTATTATTCATTTTTCCTAAGATTGATCGGACAAGCACTTGCTTTGTTTTGACAGTCCTACGACTCTTCCTAGAATAATTGATTCTTTCTCCAGAGTATAAAACCTTCGCATTCCACCTGCCTTTCGACTTCCCAAGATTGAACTGATCTCAAGTGAAGGGTCTATACTCTTTCCGGGATCCATCATTCGAATGGTCTAGGACAAATACCATAAAAATTATCGATCAGCCCCTGTTCATATCTATTTATGTTTTTTTTTTTTTGCAACAGGGATTGGTCAATAATTTAGAGATATAAAAACTGATTCGGTCTATGGAGTGTCCTGCAAAACTATATGCTTTTAACGTTGACTGATGCAGGGGGTAGGCTGGCTTTGGTGTAAGGGTACCAATTCGGAATATTACTACGTGCGTACATGTGTGTGAGATATCAAAAAGGCAGTAAAATCTTTTTTTTCCAGATATATATAAAGCAGTAATAGAGCAATAAATGACCCGTCTTTCTGTTTATTGTGGATTTTCTCGGCTGATTAGTTTGAATCCTCAAAAGGACGGTGCGAGCGAGTGTGGCGGCCATTCAAATCAATAAATATAAAGAAAAGCGGGAATCTATCCGTTCCTATTAATTACATTTGGTCCGAATCCCCAAAATAAAATGACAGAATAAAAGAATATTTACATATTTTGCGAGGAATAATAAATAAAGCATAGCAAAATAAAATAAAGTGATATTTTTTTTATACTGCCCGAAATTTTATATTTTTGTTTCGAAACGGTACCCAAAACGAAGCTATTGCAAGATTTCATATTATTTGCACAGATATATATGCAGATATATATAAAAATGCAATTTTAAACTGTTAAATAAATATAAACATATTTAGCCAAAATAAAAGAAAAACTTATTTTTTTATGCGTCTAGACCTCCGTTTTTATTTTATTTAAAATAAAAACAATGTCCTTATCAGAGTCGCCGTGAGTGCCACGATTTTTTACCTTTCCCCTCCCCCCCCCTTGGTGAAAAGCGGGTGGTTTCAAAACCTTTTAAAGCGCGTGCAATACGCTCGGCCTCAATTGTGGACTCAAAATGTGATCAACAGAGTCACCTTTTTTATTTCAAGGAAAACAAAGAAAAACCAAATATAACCAGATTTGTCAAGGGTTCGAAGGCTAAGTTACGAGGTGGGAAATGGTTAGGCACCCAACTCGTCCTTCCGTTCTCAAAATAGTTTTTTGGCTAAATATTTTTTTTTACATTTATTTAATAGTTGCAATAAAGCATTTAGAATAATATAGATCTGTATATATATAAGGAAATAATTACAAACTTACAGCAGCCTCCTTCCTGGAGTTACAAATACATTTATAAAAATTTAACCATAATAATGACTCTTTTTAGTGCTATTTATATAGAATTTCGGGCAGCACAACTGCTTAGTTTTCTTACATTTGACTAGTCTAAATAGCAATTTTCATAAAATAAAAAACTTTAATAAACCTACCTCTTGAAGCATGTGGGCTTTATCCCGTACCAACTACCTTCAGGTAAGTCCTAGGGTACGCTCGCTCTGTCCTTCAGGGAGAGGGAGTCTTTTTGCTATTGCTTTGTTGTTGAGGGGATTCGGACAGGATGACTGCTCCAATTAGTTGTTTTTTGCCTCAAAATCCGGGCCGCACAATAGCTTGCTTTGCTGGTGTTGTTGACTTGCTGGCGTCGAAAATCAGACAGAGCAACTGCTTGCTTTTTGTTGATTTGACGTCTGGATTCGGGCAGGGCAACTGCTCCTTTTGGAATTTTTGGACAGGTGGAATAAGGCGGAATCATAGCAGGGCAAGTAGGTTTCACTTTGACCGGAGAGTTTTAGTGTTTGGGGGAGATTTGGCAGAGCTTCAGGGCTAGAGGAAGAAATTCTTTTGGCATTCACTCAGAAGAGCAGACCGCGGAGAGAATTTTCATGCAGTTAAAATTTCATTGTGTGCTCACTATGTGTTTCTTCTGTCCAATTTGTGAAGTTGGACGCCTCTATTTATAGGCTGGGAGGAGGATTCCTTCATTGTTAATTAAGTTTTACTTTCCGTGCTTCATCATCTTGTACCGTGCGTTGAGAGAGTTGCACCTTAAGCAAACTGCTACAGTGATTGGGGACTATTGGGCACTGCCCATAAGAGAGGTGGGCGCGGCGCCGAAAGGGGCTGTGGGCGGTGCCCACATCTTCTTTTCTTTTAATTCTTGGAACTTTGGCTCCTGCAATTCACTGTTTATGCATCCTTTCATTTCTTTTGCATTTTTTTTACATTTTAAACTCTGTAACTTAACATTTGTTAGTCATTTTAACATGTCTTGATATTTTATTCCATGTTACATACCAGGGGTACCAAATTGGGGTGTGTACAAGACTTTGAAAGGTCAGTACACCGCATGGATTCACTACTAAAAAGCGCGCCTTCAGCAACGAAATTATCAGCGAAGGAAATTTTTCGTCGCTGAATAGCGACGGAAATTGAGCAGCAGCAAAGGAATTGATTTGAAAATGCCTTCAGCAACGGAAATTCCGTTGCTAGAATTAAATTGAAATTAAATTCTGAAAACCATTAGCGACAGAAAATTCCGTCGCTAAAGGTCACCTTTAGCGATGGAAATTTCCGTTGTTGAAATTAAATTGATATTAATTTCCTGTATTTATAAAAAAATGTTTGTTTTTGTAAAATCCCTTTGTATTTATATATATATATATATATATATATATATATATATATAATATTATAATCATTTTAATGAATTATATTTTATTATTAAATTAATATTTGAAATATTAATTTAAAAATAAAATATCATTTATTAAAATGATTAGCATCAATATAATTATAAAAATAAAAATATTCACATTAATTTATATATTTAAGATTATAATAAAAAAATTATATAAATAGAGTAAAATTATATTCATAATTTAATTTTTATAAATACAGAAATTAATTTCAATTTAATTTCAGCGACAGAAAATTCTGTCGCTAGAGGTGACCTGTAGCGACAGAATTTTCCATTGCTGAAATTAAATTGAAATCAATTTCCTGTATTTATAAATAAAATTGTTTATCTTTGTAAAATCCCTTTGTATTTATATTTATATTTATATTTTTTTTATTTAGGAAATATTATAATCATTTTAATGAATGATATTTTATTATTAAATTAATATTTGAAATATTAATTTAATAATAAAATATCATTCATTAACATGATTAGCATCAATATAATTACAAAAATAAAAATATTCACATTACGACTTAAATTAACTTAATTTAACTTCACTTAACTTAACTTAACGTAACGTAACTTAACTTAACTTATCATATCTTAACTTAACTTAACTTAACGTAACATAACGTGACTTAACTTAACGTAACTAAACATAACTTAACACGCTACACCTGTTGGCGAAATGGTATAATGGAGTACGATGGATCATTATAACATGAAAACACGCTACGCTTATTCGTGAAATGTTATAATAGACTACGATAGACCATTATAACATGAAACACGCTACTCTTATTGGTGAAATGGTATATATAATAGAGTACGATGGATCATTATAACATGAAAACACGCTACGCCTATTGACGAAATAGTATAATGGACTACGATGGACCATTATAACATGAAAACACGCTACGCCCATTGGCGAAATGTTATAATAGACTACGATGGACCATTATAACATGAAAACATGATATGCTTATTGGCGAAATAGTATAATGGAGTACGGTGAACCATTATAACATGAAAACACGATATGCCTATTGGCGAAATGGTATAATGGAGTACGATGGACCATTATAACATGAAAACAAGCTACACTTATTCGTGAAATGTTATAATAGACTACGATGGACCATTATAACATGAAAACACGCTACGCCTATTGGCGAAATGGTATAATGGACTACGATGGACCATTATAACACGAAAACACGCTACGCCTATTGGCGAAATGGTATAATGGACTACGATGGACCATTATAACACGAAAACACGCTACGCCTATTGGCGAAATAGTATAATGGAGTACGATGGACCATTATAACATGAAAACACGCTACGCCTATTGGCGAAATGTTATAACTTAACGTAACGTAATGTAAGTTAACTTAACTTAACGTAACTTAACTTAACTTAACATAACGTAACGTAACTTAATGTAACGTAACTTATCGTGACGTAACGTAACGTAAATTAACGTAACATAACATAACTTAACGTAACGTAACGTAACCACTTGTCTCAACCTCGGGCCTTCGGGTTTTACTGATGCTGGCTGGTCTGGATTTTTCTCAGATTTGGCTGCAGTCCAACCAGTGGTCTGCTCACTTCGGTCCACCAAAGGTTGGCTGTCATTAACAACTTTCTTCCCCCAAGAAGTACTTGACCCAGGCTGATCAATATCTTTTGCAAATTTAGTTCCTCCCCAACCAGTGGATCTAGAAAGTTCTTACTTTGACCACTCATTTGATACTGGTTTTTCTGTACCAGCAACCACATTATGCATTTTGTCTATCACCTGCTCCCAGCCACCACTTGACTCAACATTTTTCTTAGATCCCACTGCAACACAACCACTTGTCTGATCAGTTCGGTCCACCTTAGTACCCTTATATCATTAGTATTTTTGAAAGTACCATAATTTGGGAATTAGATTAAGAAATACTATAGTTTAGGAATATTTAAATAAAACTACAATATTTTGGTAAAAAACTCAGTATAATATTGTAGAAGTTATATAAAATATTCACTTAAAAATAATTTTGAATAATTTTTAAAATGTTTTACTTAAAAATAATTGTGGTAGTTAATCTTTTGATTTTTAAAATATATTGGATTTGGTAATTTAATAATATTATATTATAAAATATAATTATATTTAACTAGTTTTACACCCTTGCGTAGAACGTGCTCACAGTTTTTTTTATTAAATTAAATTCAAGCAAAATAAAGACTATAAATTGAAAGTATAAATTTAGAAAATATTCAAATAAAATTGTTTTGTCTATTTAATAAAATAAATTCAAGTAAAACAAATACAATATAAATTATGTGTACTTACACTACAACAAAAAAGATATTTTAGGACCCCCTACCTAGGACGCTTTTAAATAGTCGTCCTATAAAAACCCCAATAGGACGATCTACTCATTGGGTCCTATCATAGTATGACATATTTTTGGTGATGGTGGTGCCGGTAGAATTGGTGGTGATAATAAAATAATAATAAAAATATTATGTGAAATATTAATTTTTTCAAAATAATATTTATACTCAAAACCATGTACATTCGTAATTTTTTTAAAAGTTGGTTGTGTTATTAAATAAGGACATAAGTTTTTAATTGTTTTTAAATAATAAGGATATGTATGGACCAATCACTTATACTCCCTCAATTCCGGGCAAAGAGTCTACTATTTCATTTTGAGATGTGTCATTTAAAGAGTTCACTTTAAAAATTTAAGATATAAAAGTGTCATTTTATTACTAATAAACTACTAAAGTTGTCATTTTCTTAAAAAAATGAGTTTCAAACGAAGACTATTTAATTACCCGGAACGAAGAAAGTATTTGAAATTATAAAAATATAATTTCAAGTCAATTAATAATCATGTTCCCGAAAAATTAAAACTCCCTCCACCGCCAACCACAAAATCCCCAAAAATTCATATTACCGCCAAAAACAATCTTCCCTTAGTGAAATCCCTAAATCAACTATCAAAATCCTCATCAAATCTCCAATTCTCTCTGTTCAGGTTATTGCTGCGTCTAACCATTGCTCCATCCTTCTTCATTGCCTCCAAATATTTCCCATAAACTTCTCTCCCTAAGATTTCACATTCCGGCTTTACTTCCCTCCATACAAGTTTTTGCCAAATTCCCAAAAATTCGCTCTACATAGGTTTTCCCCAAATTAACTTAAACATTCAATCGATAGAGAGCAGAGACTTTGCACAAGCAATTCGAGGAATCACTAGATACAACTCACCGGTTACAATCTCTCTCTCTCGACGAGCAAAATACAAGTATACAACCACATGACAAACATCACCTTCAACAATATTCATAGACCACCACCCCCACAACAGTCTCTCTCACGCTCTCTGCATTTATTGCTAAACTATGGTGCTTTGCATCTTTTAATTTACAACCCCACCCACTATATCAACTTCCAACGGCGTTTCCACCCGACGCCTCAGCGATATTTCTGTTGGAAAACTAGTGTTTTTAAGTGAAGTAAATTGGGGCTTTAAGGCACTAATATATTTGTGAGTCATTTATGTAATGACTATGGTAATTGTGGAATTATGTTCTTCTCCGTGAGTACATAAGAATACTATATTTATTTGTCCAATTCGGATATCGGATAAATAAGTTATAGATGTTTAAAGTATGACATTGAAAATGTTGGAAGTGGGTTATCCCACATTGGAAAAATATGAAAGGCTTGAAGGGTTTATATACAAAGGCTCCCTTGTGTTTGGGTAAGCTTGTATAGAAAGAACTATCCCTCCCGCGCCCGCAGGGGGGGTGCAAATCAAGGTCCAATTTGGCTTGGACTGACGTACTCGTGTGCCTGCACATGCGAACACAAATGTCAGACCAAATTGTGCTACCTAGACAAACCCGCCTTTTGCACATTTTTCTTTTGAATTTTAAATTCAATTTTCGTAACTCCAACATTAAAGAGAAGATTAATTTTGTCTTAATGTCTGCTTTAATTGAGTGGTTAATGGGCATAATCAAAACATTTTAGTAATTAAAGCATGTTGATTTTCTGGCCTATATAAAGGAACCATTCTCCACAACAAAGGACAGAATGAAAGAGAACACAAAATTCCTCACCCTCTTATACACCTGCATTGCATTGCATCTTGAATATCTTCTTCTTGGTCTCCTGCTTTGGTGATAGATTTATGGCATTATTCAGTTCGCCAGACCTTAAGTGTAAAGTCATCCGGTACTACCGTTGTATCCTGGGAGACGATCGTCCTGAGTAAGAACTCCAAGCACTTATAGGGAGTGGGACGAATAACGTTTCAAGGAAACTGTGTGTTACATAGGCCTCGGTCACGCTTTCCCTCCACCAACAGATATCAGTGTTCCACCAGTAGACATTAGTCCTTCCACCGGTAGACCTGCAGTACTTCCGCCAGCAGACCTTCACCAAAAGACGTTTCACCAACAGACCTTAGTTCAAGTAACCAGCAGACTTTGGATTAAGTCATCAGCATACCTTTGTTCAAGGACCAGTAGACTTCACAAGTCTCCCTCAACCAGCAGCTCAACGGTTTTGTATTCTATTTTTTATTTGTTTTAAAATCGTAAGATTGTATAAGGTGTTACCCAACAATTTCCTATGAGGAACTGCTCCGTTTAAGTATTGATATGGTTGATGCCATTAGACGTAATATTGGGTTTCTTAGACTGGTTGCCGAATCCCATTGGCTCCACCAATTACCTACCATTTATGAATCTTTGAAAAGGTTATTACTATATTAGTTACTGCTTACTAGTTTAGTTATGTTAATTAGAGTGATCTACGTTGAATTTGGTTATTGAATTTTGTGATGGGTTTTGGATTTTTTGCTAGGTATGATCAACTCTGGATGCCATTGATTGCTGATCTTATGGCGGGGTCCAAACCTCCCATGATCCTTCGTCCTATTGATATTGAATGGGTTTTGTTTTGTCACTCTCTAAATCCGGCAAGTTTTTTCTGATACTTGATTACTGCTCAGTTTGTTGGGTTAGAAAGTGTAATATATTATTTGATTCATAAAATGTAACTATGATATGCCTAAGAAGAAATTAGGAAGAAAGAGTAAATGAAGGAGCTTGTAGTTGAGTAATTGAAGTGGAATTTTCAATTTTGGGAGAAAAATGTTTTTTTAGTTTTCTTGGTCCTCTTGGATACCTAAGCAAAGTTGAAATGAGCTGGGAAATTATTCTTAGATATGTAATTTCTAAATATGATAAGTTGGCACCAATTTCAGGTTCACTACAGGCAGTACTGTGAGTCAAGGTTTGCAAAGATCATAGGAAAATCGGTCATATTTAATGAAGAGAATGAAGACTATGCGGTGGACAGATGCAGAGAAATTTGGATTCAGAAATACCCATCTGAGCCATTTGAAAACGAATTAGATTCTGATGTAAAAGACCCAGTTTCTGTCAATGAAGATCTGTTGGGAGAAATGTCGAAACAAAGATGTCTGTACAATAAATTTTTTGAGCCTTATATGTTGGAAATAGTATATTTAATTGCAGTCAGACAGAGGTACAAGGGATTTTTGCATATGATGTAGAAATTTGGAGATGGCTACTCTGGTTTAGTACCTACTTCAGATATTCTACTTATGTGGTTGACCCATAAGGTAGGCTTATGTGATTTTTGTATATAATTGGTACTTCGATGTAATAACATTTAGAGTTTGAGGTTTTTAAATTGGTTTTATAGTATTGTTTATTTTGTATCTTCAATTTTGTATTAATTTATAATGATAGTATTTTTGTATATATATTTTTATTTTTTTTCCATTAATAACGACGGAATTTCCGTTGCTGAAATTAAATTTTAATTAAGTTTTAAAAACCATCAGCAACGGAATTTCCGTCACTAAAGGTTCATTTTCAGTGACGGAATTTTTCGTCGTTGAAAACCAACCTTTAGTGACGGAAATTTCCATCACTGAAGGTTGAATTTCAGCGACGGAATTTTTCGTCGCTGAAATTCAACTTTTAGCGACGGAAAATTCCGTCACTGAAATTAAATTTTAATTAACTTTTAAAAACCTTTAGCGACGGAAATTTTCGTCACTAAAGGTTGATTTTCAGAGAAGGAAAATTCCATTGCTGAAATTCAACCTTTAGCGACGGAAATTTCCATCACTGATATTAACCTTTAGCGACGGAAAATGGTCCATCGGACATCTGCGACGCATGATTACCAACGGCCCACCGACAGAAAAATTCCGTCGCTGGGAAGCCATTAGTGATGGAATCCCGCCTTTAGCGACGGAAAATTCCGTTGCTAAAGGTCATTTTTCTAGTATTTCTCTCCTGTTGAATGGAACTGAGTTTGTTGAAATTTCTATGCCTAAAAGCTGCCTCCATAATACAATCCGTAATATCAAACAGTTCCGTAATATTAAAAAAAAGAAGGAATTATTTATCTCCTGTTGAATGGAACTGGGTTTGTTGAAATTTCTATGCCAAAAAAACTGCCTAATCACAAATGAACAACTAAAAATCACTTAAAAATCACAAATAGATTTTGCATGACAGTCTGATAGTCTCATTTTGTGCTTGCTTCCCATCATATACTAAAAATCACAAATAAATTCATAAACCAGATGAGAAGAAAAAAGAGAAGAAGAAAAAGAAACTTACAATTTGGCGGCGAGACCCGGATTTGGCGGGGAGACCCAGATGAGAAGGAAGGGCAGGTGACTATACAGATGAGGGGGAATCGAGCAGATAAATTCTCTGTTGAAACCCAACGACGGGACTCAAACCCAAAAGACGGTGAGAAGCTCTGTAAATTCGGTTTGTGAGGGAAGGGTAGTGGGTTTGGTAAAGGGGGAAAGTTAGGTTGGATGGAGGGGTTGAGGAGTTGGAGAAGGCGATTGGAGCAGCGGCGGGGGCGAATTGGAGCAGATGAGGAAAAGAAAACCCAATGACGGGACTTAAACCCAAAAGACAGGGAGAAGCTCTCTGTAAATTCAGTTTGTGAGGGGAGGGCAGTGGGTTTGGTAAAGGGGGAAAGTTAGGCCGGATGGAGGGGTTGAGGAGTGGGAGAAGGCGATTGGAGCAGCGACGGGGGCGAATTGGAGCAACGGGGGGATGGGGGAGGAAGGGTTGAGACTAAGGAAAGCCCAAAGAGGGAAAGCTGGAACAAAAACGAAGCTTGAACTGGCACCGTAATAAAAGGTGGAGAAACCCATTGGAAGACGTAACAAACACCACGAACTGCCGGAGAAACACTCGAAAAGATAAGGAAATAGTATGGGAGTTGGAATCGTAGAGGGAGAGGGGAACGCAGAGGGAGAAGGGTTGTGTGGGGGCACCGATAACTGCCGTTCACACGCGTAATGAGGAATAAATTACGACCGTTTGATGAAAGTAAAATTATAAATCTCAACCGTCACTTATCTCAAGTCAATTGTAAGCGTGCGAGAGTGAGCTCTATTGTATATTAGACTAGTACTCTTGCCCGTGCCGATGGCACGGCGCCAGTTTGAAAATTTATCAATAAATGGAGCAGATATTGTAGAAATAAACTACTAAAAATATTATTTTCTTTAAAAAAATTGATTTTCAAACGGGGTCTCTTTGCCCGGAACGGAGGGATTAATTAATAATTTGTATACGGAATTGTGGGCCAGACAAAACGGGCCGGATAAAACTTAATTTGCTTAAGTTAATTACGATAACAGTTAAAAAGAAAAATATATATTTCAAATTACAAAACTTATTTTTTTTTAAATTTTTTAATTTGTATATGAAATTACGGGTCGGAAAAAAATTAAATCGATTAAGTTAATTACGATAACAATAAAAAATAAAAAAATATACAAATACAAATTTTCGCAACCACAAAACTGTAAAATATTAACTGTAAAATCGTATTATCTTAGTAAAAGAGTAACTAATTTTCGCAAATAACTGTAAAACCGTAAAATATTAACTGTAAAATATTAAATGTAAAATAATAACTGTAAACCGTCTTATAAACCGTAATATCTCAATAATTTTCGCAGTAAAAAATAGGGATGCAAAAAAATGTGATAAAAACGGTTGAGATTGTGAGATTAAACGTGACAGAGAGACATTCTTTATATTTCATATATATCAATATTACATTGAAATGAATGTCCGCACATAATTTTACGTTTAAAAATTTGACATTCATCAACTTTTTAAAAACTACAATGAAAATTCTTTTAAAAAAATTGAGAGACATTATTTGGAAATTGGTGTTGCAAAATAATTTTTTATTCAATAGCCGTAGAATCTTGGTAAAACAGTAATTGATTAATTTGTATACGAAATTACGTGTCGGAAAAAACGGGCCGGACAAAAAGATTACGGTAACAATTAAAAAGAAAAAAAACAAATATTTCAATTAATTTGTATACAAAATTACGGATCGAAAAAAAATTACATTGATTAAGTTAATTACGATAACATAAAACTGTAAAACTGTAAAACCGTAAAACAGTAAACCGTCATTCGCACATGCTAGAGTTGAGGGAAATAAGGACTGTTGGATCACCGTAAAACAGTAAATACTGACCCATTTTTATCTCAAGTCAATTATACGCATGTCACACTGACCTCTATTGTATTATAGACTAGAACTCTTGCCCGTGCCGATGGCACGACGTCAGTTTGGAAATTTATCAATAAATAAAACAGATATTGTGGAAATGAACTACTAAAAATATTATTTTCTTAAAAAATTGACTCTAAAACTGTAAAACCGTAAAATATTAACTGTAAAACCGAGTCTTCATCTTTATAATAGGGATTGATAAATTTCCAAGCGGCATGCCACGGCAAGAGTTCTAGTAATAACTGTAAACCGTCTTAAACCGTAATATCTCAATAATTTGCGCAGTAATAAAATAGGGATTGAAAAAAATGTGATAAAAACGATCGAGATTGTGAAATTAAACATGATAGATAGACATTCTTTATATTTCATATATATCAATATTACATAGAAATGAATGCACACACATAATTTTTCGTTTAAAAATTTGACATTCATCAATAACTTTAACTTATACTTCCTAATTTAAACATGTGCTACCATTAATTAAGAATATTTCCAACCTATTTATAAAATTTTAGGAGAGATTATTGAAATTACTAGGACAAAATTGTAATCTTTTTAAAAACTACAATGAAAATTCTTTTAAAAAAATAGAGAGACATTATTTGGAAATTGGTGTTGCAAAATAGTTTTTTATTCAATAGCCGTAGAATCTTGGTAAAACATTAAATTGATTAATTTGTATACGAAATTGCGGGCCAGAAAAAACGGGCCGAATAAAAATTAAATTGATTAAGTTAATTACGATAACAACTAAAAAGAAAAAAAACAAATATTTCAATTAATTTGTATACGAAATTACGGGTCGAAAAAAAATTAAATTGATTAAGTTAATTACGATAACATAAAAACCGTAAAACCGTAATGGGGAAGAGAAGGAGTCAGGTAAAACCGTAAGGTAGCCCACCGATGTACAATTTGCTTTTGAGATCAAATGATTTATTTGAAGAGTACATTTTTATAAAAAAATTATCGTTGCTAAACATGTGTTTGTTAACTTGATGGCTATAAAAAAGTTAGTTGTTGTCAATATATGTAAATTGGTGGAAAATGAGTTGTGTATATGAGTTAGGGGCGGGCATTTAGTTTAATGTCATTTGATTACTGAATTGATGCCCTTTTGTCATGGCACAGAGGCATTTCCATTGTTTAAAAAGGATTCAAAAAACTGTAACTGAAAAACAAAAACAAAAAGCATGGCACGAAACTGTGTGTGTTTGTCCATTCTTAACACTCAACAAATCTTTGTAGAAATGAACAAAGAGATATAGAGATATCCCATGCATCCATATGTATAATCTGTATACAGAATCCGCGTACAAATCAATAAAATGTTCATTAATTTCTTTTCCTTGCTATTTCTTCGGGCACACGCCACCATCGTCCAAATTTGTACCGTGTTCATTGAAACTGACCATAATGCCTATAATCCCCGCGTAAGCCTGACTGAGAGGGTGGACTCGTGTTTTAAGCAATATTAGAGATACATGTGCCACCGTCTTGGGTATCATATATGGGTAAGCTTGTCTGAATCCTGGTATAAGATCAATTACCAAAATGAATTAAGAGGGTTGGAAATGATGCAAAACTCTAATGGTAGTTAGCAATTGAAGTCACATAAGTGTTCTCGTGCACCTCTATTTTTAGATATATCAAAAATAAAACCTGATTAGAACAATTTAGATATGCACATAAATATTTTTAGTAGATATTTCATGTAATTTATAAAAGACCCCCTAAATAACTCGTGGTTCCAACATATTGTCCTAACAGAAAGAGCTTAATGTTATCAAGGCTTCAAAAGCTAATTAAACTAACTCAAAACAAAAAGCCCATTCAGCAGTTCCAAAGGGAGAGGGAATATAGTTTGATCCCATAGAGAGAGAGAGAGAGAGAGAGAGAGAGAGAGAGAGAGGATCATGTACCTGGAGATGAATCACGCAAGTAGAGAGACTCAAAAGCCTGCAAAGAAAATCTAACATATATAGCCTTGTTCATCATCATCTTCTACTTCTCTCAGTTTCACCTTTGGATACACTGGCCATTATTCAAAAAATCAACAATGCCGCCAACAACCCATTACGGAAAGGAACAAACAGAAGCATACTAAAAACTCAAATTAACAACAACAACAACAAAAATCCAAAATCATTAGAGGACTTACTTGGTTGCCTCAAGCAGATGCAACTGGGAATATCAAGAGATGTTTTACCCGAAAGCAAATGCTTCTTGGATAAGTTGTTAATAAGCATGATTTAAGGGTCGATAGAGCATTAAACATTGACCTAAATTGAAAAAAATCATGAAAACAATTAGTAACTATTATTGGAATTAAAAACAATACAGGGTATCTAACAAAACATATTACAAAATATGAATTCAGAACTAATGGCAACAATGGACAATTGAATGAGGCAACCAAGTAAGTCCTAAAAGCATCATAAATTCTTTCATGCTTTACTACAGTAAATAAAAGATCTAGAGTAACGGAAAAGGACGAAAAAGAATAGAAGAAATCTAAATGCATCAAAATCTAGAGTAACATAAGCTTTTCTCTTTTTTCTGGTAACAAAAAGGTCTAGAGTAACAGCGAAAATTTGAAAGTTGTGCTTCTTTCATCTGAATTCTGATTATCAAACTGCACCTTCATTAGTCCATGGCATATCTCTTCTCTTGTGCATGTCTGTAGAGTCCCAACTCACAACTTGCAAACAACCCTTCTTACATGCCAAGAGAGACTCACGACCACTCTCTATCTTTTTAAACAACACTTCAGACGGGAATTCCAGCCACACACCTAATTACATGTTTTCATGAAACTTAAGTTAAACATAATAAACTATTCTTGCATACTTGTCTATTACTTAAGCTGGTTCTTTCTTTCTTTTTTCTCCTTACTTCTGTGTAGTTTAAAGTAGTTAGAGCCGGGACTTTTAGTTGGTTGTGATGTTCTGACCTTATTCTATTCCTCGTATTGCTTAATAAATATCCAAGAAGTGCTTGTGTTATTCATGATTTTTTCCCCGTAATTAAGCAGCTATGTAGTTAGTGTATTCTAGAGTTTCACTATGTGTTGCTAGTTCTCTTAAAGAATGTTAAGATGGTTGATCCTCAACTACTTCTTTATGACTTTGACCTTTATTTGAGCTGTGGTTAAATGACAAAATCTCCGAACCGATTATTAGCCATGTATATCCCAAAACCATTTTACTTATATTCTCGGTCTTTATAGATTCTGCAACATAAGAAATTAGTTTGAGACTTACCGAATCCAACCTCGTTGATGACGTCGCGGAGTTTCAGGCGAGTCGAGCCGATGATCGGCTTGACATCCTCGGCGGCGTTGGCGTGGATGATGTCGATCCCCAAAACCATCAAAGATAAACAAAATCAAATTTCTGAATATGCGGATAGCTGTTCCCATAGTATATAGGACTGCCTGGTTTGGAATCACAAAAGCAGTAGCTGCAACCTCTCAAATGAATAGCTTTCACGTACTCACATCCTCAAATATGAAATGCATAGCCTTTTCGCAGTTGGATCGACCCTGAACTCACAAATTCAATTACTTCCATTAAAACCAAATCAATAAAATTACTTGCATTAAAACCAAATCAATTATTTCATTTCACTAACATAAGTGCTACACATGCATATTCATCTCTGCTACCAGAATATTATACCAAAAAGAAACATAAATTGCAAGAGAGTTCTTGTGCTTAATATGTGGCTTCAAATGTATTCTTCAGGAGAAAAGTGAAATCAAAATGGTCTTCAAGGGGCATTCAGACTATTTGCATTCTGTTGTTGCCCGCAATTCTAGCTATCAGGTAATATGTTATCCTCCCTATTCAGTTCGGTTACTTGTTCTGGTCCATGGTGTAATTCTTTTCTTCTTTTTCCTTTCGAGTAGACTTATATTTATTGTTCTGATCCTCTACATTGGTGTTTACTGGATCTGTACTTGTTTCTTCCCTTTCTTACATTGAGATGAGAAGGATTGGAGATCAAGGAAGCTATACCATTAAGCGTTGTTAATTTTTCTTACTAAAGCAGTGGACGAACATGTAGTCAACAGTTGTGACTAAACTATGTTTACTTTATCTCCCTAATTGATGTGCTCTTTATTGTTTTTGCTGTCTCCAGATCATAACTGGCTCAGAGGATGGGACAACTCGAATATGGGGTAATTTAAACGCCAACGTCTAAATATGAAAATCATAAGAACCAACTGTAAAATGAAAATCATAGGAACCATTGGAGAAAGATATAAAGCAAGTGCAAATAGAATAACCGATAAGAACCAACAGTATAATGAAACAACCAAACCAGTAATAGGAAAGCAAAATGTGATAATAGAGAGAGAGAGAGAGAGAGAGGCATACTTCTTCTTACATATGCTTTGCGACTCAGAGAAAACGAACCCTAACAGCTATCTAAATTCCTCAAATCACAATCCAAATGCACATAAAAACTACCAAATTAAGCAAAGTACAACTCCAATCTACACTTACAAATGAATCAGCACAACTTAATAGAGTTTAAATTTACTAAATACTAATTCAGGAACCAGCAACAATTAGGTACAGAACTTTTTTTTAAACAAATCAAAAAAGAAAATCTGATCAATTATTGCAAAGAAAAATTGGGGTATATACCCAATTTTAGGGTGAGAAAAAAGAGACAGTAACCAATTTCAAAGCAAACAGAACACATAGTGGAAAAGGAAGTAAAATTGAGAGTCATGTACGCTAGCAATTGCCTGAGAATGTGTTCTCATTAGAATTGCCTTTCAGCAAGCAATATAAATAAATATAATACTCCCTCTGTCCTAAAATGAGGTTTGAATTTTAAAGTTTGAGTTTGAAACTCACCCAGATAGTGCTCGATTTCGGTGGTGGCAGGAACAACCTTTGAGAGGGACTTTCCCAGACAAAAAAGGAGGCAGAGAGGGAAGTGTCAACTGGGCGGAGAGGGGTTGAGTGCTTTGACAGCATAAATCACCAAAAAACAGAGAAAAAAAAAGAAAAACCATTATCACCAACGTTAGAATTAAAATAAGAAACCAATCAGATAAATTCCAAACCAAAGAGCATTATCACATAAGACTCCTTCATATTTTTCAGTCAAAGCCCATTGAAAAACTGAGAAAATAAAAAACAGAATAAACGTATGAATACCATTACCGTTAACGTTAAATTTAAGCCAGAAGCCCGATCAGATAACAAAGTGTCATTTTGGGATATTTCACTATTCCATTAGCCCTTCATATGATATCCCAAAAGTTACCTCAAAAGTTTTCACACACTGAACTCAGACGGAGCAAAACGCGTCCAAACCAAAACCATGCAAATGTTCTTAAAACCAAATGTTGTTCAATTGATTACTTAACCAATTGTCGGTTTTTTGATAGACATGAATTGTTTTTTTCCTTGGGCAGAACATGTTCACTATTGCATTTTATTGGTTCTTGAAAAAAATATACTTTAAGGAAACTAAATATCAAAAACAACGCTGCAACAGCAGAAAGAAACTCACTTTAGGGCAACTCTAGCTGCAGCTTTGAAATGCTCAAAACAGTAAAGCACATAATCAAACCCCTTAAAACAGTAAAGCACAGAATCAAATCTCAAGAAGCAAACCATGTCTGTTAACACAGGCTGAATTTATGGGTCTTTTTCTTTCTATTCCTGAATTTAGTTTTCTCCATGAACACAGGAACTTGGAAGAATTAATTTTCAAACACATACACACACAGGACTCAATTCAGTTCAAACATCATTATTATGCCTCAGTAGGTATAGAATTTTCTGTCATGCCTAGTTTGATATTTCTTGATTATTCATTGCCCGGAAGGGTAGCATTCAGTGATCAATATGCTAGTTTCCTTGTTAGAATGTGGCTCGATTCTCATGGGACCTTCACATTTTTCAACAAATGAACCATCTGTTTTCACTGTTTTTCTTTATTTAGCTCTGAATCTGAGGGCGTTAATAGTTTATACTACCTTAATTGCATGCACTCATTATTTTCTTTGATGATTTAGTACTGTCTTTCTACGTTTGCCTAAAAATGGACTACATGCTTGGTAGATGCGTGCAGTTTTTTTGTGGCACTGCTCACTTTTGAAGCTTTCTTGTTCATCTGTCAACTTTTTCAGTGTAATGGAAGTGTCTTTATGTCATGGCATATGGAATATTCGTCCTATTTATCTAATGATATAAGATGTTCTTTGAGAGCAGAGTAAAGAGTGAGCCTGGAACTTGTCGGGCCGGCAAGCGCAGTTCGCCATGTTTTAAACTGTCTTCCCAAACCATGAGGGCTTCCCGGCAGAACCTGTCCATATTATTGAGCACTGTATTTGTTTTTCCAGGGATCTCATGATGTTAGAGGTATAATATTATTCAAATTGCATGTGCAGGGTCTCTCGATCTCCTCATCCAGCTGATCATTCTCTGGCCTCTCACTACGAGAAAACAGGGCAACAGCAACGGAAAATTCCGTTGCAAAAAATGAAATTCCGTTACAATTAGACGATTGAAACGGAAAAAGTTCGTTGCAAATTCCGTTTGGAAAACCCTCGTTGCAAATTTTGTGCAACCGTATGTATTCCGTTGCATGATATTGCAACGAAAACCGAGCGTTGCAATTTCAAATTTTTCGGTTGCAAATGTGTTTCCAAGTGCAGTTGAGGTCTGTTGCAAATAGCAACTAATTTTTTCTGTTGCATTTTTGCAACAAACTTTTTCCGTTGCATTGTTGCAACAGACTTTTTTTGTTGCTTTCGTGCAACAGATTTTTTTCGTTGCATTCTTATAACATACTTTTTCGTTGCATTTTTTGTTGCAAGAATGAAACAGATTTTTTTTTGTTGCATTCTTGTAACAGACTTTTTCGTTACATTTTTTTGTTACAATCTTGCAACAGACTTTTCCGTTACAATGTTTACATATTTCTGTTGCTATATATATATATATATATATATATATATATATATATATATATATATATATATATATATATATATATATATATTACCTGATTGAACATTTCATATTTCACATTTTATAAAAAAATTTAAATATAAAATCAAACATTTAAAACAACTCAAGTTTAAGTATTTTGATTCAAAAGTCATTGTCAAAGTGTCGGATTACATGAAAGTGTAGAGAATATTACGAGCCTCCAAGTGATTAACTGTCAAACTACATATACGTTGGTGAAGGTTGTTGGGCTCTAAGTGACCGAATTTCATCTTGTATTAACTTGAAATCAGCTTTGATTTTCTCCATTTCTGCAGCATTGTCAGCTTGTATTTGTTTTTGAATATCTTCCCTCACTTGTTCTACTCTTTCACAAAGCTTATCTTGAAATTGTTGGGTTTGTGTGAAATCTTCATTCACACTTCCATGTGACGAATAACTTGCGCTGCCACTGCCACTCAAGATCTTTGATGCAGGAATCAATGAACCAAAGCCATACAAACGATTTTTTGCTACACCACCAGATGCATCAACCCAAGCTGTGGGATCGAAATCTATACCTTTCTTTCGAGCAGTATAATCCTTCTAAAATGTTAAAAATTAATATTATAACTAACTTTTCAAATTGAGATTTAAATAATATTATGAACATTGAGATCAAGGATACATCTATAAAAAAAATTAAATGATCAAAGTAAATTCATAAAAAAGATTAAGTATCATAGATAAACTCACAAGTCACAAAACTAAAAAATGAAAATGCTTATATTTCAGCTTTGATGATAACACTTATAGCAGTTGACTTGACTTCATTTAACAGACCGTTTTCCCCAAGTGGAAATAGTTAGATAGATTATTCTCACAATTTTGTTTCTGGATTGTTAGGCTTTGTCTCAAGCAGTCCATAATCCAACAACACATTAACCGGCTTATTGGGAGGGAGCAAAATTGCAGAAGAGAAACCAAAGGCACATGAGTGTTTATTCCGCGTTCGACCCAACCAAGAAGGAAGAATAAACATGCAAGGTTCAACTCATCCAACACAACAAGGTTCCACAACTACAAGCATTCAGATAACTCATCAAGACCTCAACATCATCATCATCATCATCAAGTAATTTTCAGTAATAATGCTATTAACACAATATCCTACAATTCTTTTAACCATAAAAGATGTTAATTAATCACTTCTTCATACTATAAATAGAATACTCGAGTCAAGTGTGTGTTAATTTGTAAAATCTTTACTAGCTATTAGCTAAGGATCAAGGATGGAGGCTACTAATAATAAACTAGTAAACTTGTAGTAATGTTTTTTCTTTATGATATGTGCTGGTCACATAGATCTGTACACATTCATTATCAGATTTTAATTAGGGAGGTTTCCACCTAAGTTTCCTGCCTCCCCCTGTCCCCTGTAATGGAATTTGTATGATTGTACTTGAGCTTGATCTAGGATAAGTTTGTAAGATGCTTTGATCATTCTATATATTGTTTAATTAATTAATTAATTAATTAATTCTCCAACGATCATATACAGAAACAATCTCTGCTTTCACAGGGTCGTAAGAGAGAGATTAGTTGCACCAAACCTCGTCGAATCTTGGAATCGCGAGAGCCGTCTTTGAATCATGACATGCTACAACTAGAGTAGTGTTCTAATTAATTCATGGTTGCACGTCTTAATCATGATTCATGCCATCACTTAAGGAACATGGTTTTAGTCTATTTTTAATTCTGTTATATAATTTCATTAATTATTTATGGGTTGGGTTGGATTGATAAGAAAAATGATGGTATTGGTAGATCTCCATTGGGAAGAATATGTTAAAGTAGTCATCGTTTGAAAAGGAGAAACCGAAATGCCAACCTAAAAGTACATGCTCAAAAGCTCTCGTCATGGAGATTAAGATTAGTATGGAAAAATCCTGCTACTTGAAATGCTCTTTCTATTATCCTTACATGCATGTGTTGCCTTGTGCAATCTGTGTAAGCATGCAGAAGCATAACCATTTAACACTCATTTCAGAAACCCAGTATGACTATACTGCACAAATACTTTGAGAATATATTTTGGAATGCTCTTAGAAAACTTACCATCTCAGTATCTTGCCTACTGAAGCAACCTTGGCATCTAGATCAAGAATGAGTGCTCCACTTCTTAAGAAGTCATGAGCAGCCTGCACCAGCTCTTTATCAATGTTCCCAGGAAAGTAGCATCGGAGAGCAGGTGCAGATCGGTTACCAGAAACCAGGGAAAAGTGAACAAGTGGCTCAGGATATGGAAGCGCCACCTTAAGAATTAAAGAGAGAGAAGAGAGCATGAGTTACACAGGGACATACATATAGAATAAGAAGCTAAATAAATCAACTATTAATTCCAAAATCTCATCAAACAATTTGATAAGGACCGCTAGGATTCCCAACATAGGCAAATAGTCATCAAAGAGTCGAAAGAAAATTACTTGTATACATTCATATCATTCCGTAAGTACCCAATAAAGTTGGGTTGATTCCTCCCAGCCCCATACTGGTCATATCTTAATTTCGTTGTGCACAACTCTTGATATTTTAGAAACACTTGGATAATTTATTCATAAACAGTTACTCCCTTCGTCCCAAAATTTGTCATGTTTGACTTTTTTTTGGTCACAAATGATGTTTTTCAAATGTAAATTTGACATACATAGACTTTTTATTTTTTTCTAAATCATAAAACACGTAATTTGTAGTAGCTAAAAATATTACATTTTTTGTGTTTTATGATTTCCATAAGAAAAAGAGGTGGATGAATGTAACAGTTATGGAACGGAATTGAGGTACAGAAGACAGAGAGAGACTAACGAGAGATGGGTCTATTGGGACAAATAGAAGGAGAAGGGTGAAGTAAGTGGTCCTCACTATTTCTTTTTCAAGATTACAATTCTTGTAATTGTGTCAGTGTACTAAATGAGCAGTATTATTTTGGAGAAAAAAATGGGCCCTTTGTTAAGATACCCTTGAAGAGGATATCCTAAGAAGATGTTATATATATATATATATATATATAACCCCATCAACAACACTACTACAGTCCTCCACCAAACCAGCATAACCATCATCACCAGAGCCCATTATAGAATGGTTGTTATTTAAAGGTCTTACTGTAACTAATATCCTTCATAGACCTAGTGCAATTATAATATTTTTATTTTTTTTATAAGTGCAACTACAATATTTACTATCTGGGATTGAAGAAACTCCCTTCAGTTCAGCTTGCTACTCACATAACTCGCATTTGGTCAGAAATTGTTTAATATGCAGGTTTAGAAATATCTTACAATAGAAGCAGCACATCAGAAATGACCATACAGGCTGACATTAAAGTAAAATAAATTTTTGTATCCTTTGTGACATTAAAGTAAAATGTTATACTGTTGTCTTTTATTTGTTGCATCATTATGGAGGCTTTGAGTAAAATATTGGATAGATCAGCGCAAGGTGGTTTCATCAGTGGCTTTAAGATGGGTCGGGTGGATGATACAGAGATCAGGATGTCACATCTGTTGTTTGCGGATGCCTCTTTGATATTCTGTGAGGTAGTTCCATCTCAGCTAGGCTACCTTAGATTAGTTTTATTAGTTTTTCAGGCGACATAGGGTCTTTGGGTTAACATTGCAAAGTGCAAAATTCCCGTTCTCCAGCAAAATAGCGCAAAGAGAATATAGACAAAACTCATATTCATCATGTCAAATCGTAATTATGCAACAAATAAAAGACAATTGTTTAACAAGCAATTAGAAGGAATGAAATAAATGCAAGTGGTTAAGAAAAGCACACATGTCAATTCCTTCAAATAATAAACACAAAGTTTTCCACTCTTTACTACTCATGCGGCACAAGACATATCTTCTTGGAGTTGAATGCTCATACCTATACCAGTCTTTTCCTTGTTTCCATCATTTTCTTGTTTTCCCTGATCGAGGTAGTTTTGAAAGGTAAAGTTCAATAAGATCAAGAGTAGATATGCTTTGGCTGAAAACCAATGCTTTGTCGCCAACATCATTACACATGGACAGGATCTCAAGCAGAAAAACAATTTTACCACTGTTTTCAACCTCAAAATTGTTTTCCTGAAGAAGATCATTCCACCAGTTCTGAAAGAAGTATTTGACAAGCATGATGATTAAAACAAGAAGAGGTAAATCCGAAAACTGAAACCAAGCAAACACCAAAGTAAAAGGCTACAAATATTCACTTGAGCAATCTATTTTTCTGATTCATTTAGCCATGCAGGGGGCAAAACTAAGAGAAGGGCCCTTGCGACGGCTGGGTGTTGAAGGGGTTTAGATAATAATCCTTACCCCCAATAGAGGAGTCTGTTAACATGGCTGGACCTGGGCCACCCAGATCAGATGGAGTAACCATACCTTTACACCAAGAATAGCCCTCACGATAACAAAAATTGAGAAATAAACGCAAGATAACATACAAACCTCGCGGAAAAAACAATTTTCATGCTTTTTAGATGGTATATCAGTCTTGTTTCTCAACTTCTCTGCAAAGCATGGGAAGATAAATTATAAGAATAGAGGAGTAAGCAATATCTTTTGTAGGGAAGGTACAAAGAAATTGGAAGGATTCTATAATATCGTAACATGCCATTGATTTTGTTTACAAAAATTTTGACCTGTATGCATCAAAAGGCAGCTTGACTAACCTATTATGCAAAAGATCAATAAAAGACAAAAAATGAAATCAACGTAGAAGGAAAAAAAGCATATTGTGCGCGTAAAAGTTACTGTAAATTGAAGCAGTAGCGATTTAGCATGGCTTTAATGATCCTTATTTGGTTCTCATCATGCTTCGGTACACATTGAACTCCAAACTTCTCCGTTACAAATTGAGCAAGATATTATGCAATGTATGGTATGGCCCAGAAGGAAGGGGCCTGTAATTCATAAAGCACAAGGTCTAGAGTGCTGACTTCTGTGACCATATCTTCTACCTATAAATATGAGATTATTAACACAAATGAAAGAAGCATTTTCATGTCGTGCATTCAGAATAAGACATTATTGAAGAATAGTTTGTGGTTGTCTATAGTGAATACAAGTCTTGGATGTAAAAGAACAAACTATACTGATAGCTAAAAGTGGTAATAGAAGTCCAGGAAAGAGCTATTTTTTCTCTTTGGCTAAGTTATAGGTCTTGACTATTCCTCCAGCTGGTGCAATGTCCACCCATACATGTGTCGGATGATCAAAGGGAAAAATGAAATCATACAATGAAGGCCCAACAGGGAAGAATCAAAGTAAAAACTAAAACCCTTCACCTCCTGAAGTGGGCTGCTGGTTGATTTTAAAAAGAAAGCCTGCTAAAAGATGCAATACTAGGGGGAAAAAACACCAGTAGTTTGGTATAATTAATAAATTAGTGGACCTACATGCCTTGGTAACATATGAGTAGCTGACTCCAGTACGGGACAAAGACTGAGTTAAGTCCCTTAAGAAACAACTCAACTTTGGGGCTATGGTAGCAATGATCCTTTATCCTTAACAGCATGCCAACCTAGTTTTCCAAATGAAAAGGAGAAAGAGTGAACAACTCTGGATTAGGAAATTGAATCAAGTGAGCCAAGAAGGATCTAGTAAACCAAGGACTCGAATATATTATAGGAGCACAGTAAACCAAGGACAAACGAAATAATATAGTGCTAGTCTAATATCAAAATTATTTCACTATGCAATATTCATAGTGCTTCATGAAGAACTGCATGTTTTTATCCAGCCTCCCAATTCCAATATCTTTACCTTGTTTGCATTGGTTACTATTCTCTTACAAGTATAGTGCCATGCTTTTATTGCAGAACTTGAAGCAGGTGATTAGAGACTTTGATGTTTGATATACAAAGGATTAATGTAGCTTGCAAACAAAGAGTTGCCTGTACTACTACTTTTTGGATTAATCCTGCCAGGGTGGTGGTGGTACATATGGATGTACTTTGTTGGGTTTTGGCTCTAATTCTGTGATTGCCCTTTCTTTTTTTATTTCTCTTTCTCGTTCAAGAAATTCAAAATGATATTGAAAGAGAGATAGACCAAGATCTCAACAAAACTATTTGATAACCCTTACTGTAAATCAAAACCCTTACTAAAAAAATCAAATTATGAAAAGAACTAAACCCTAATGAACATTAACCATAAAATTGAAAGAAAAAAAACTGAAGCCAATGGTCAACAAAATCGAAATCATATAACATACATATAGTAGAATTAATCCATAAATCCTAAAGGCTTTGAAGAAACAAAGAAATCAAAGAAGGGAGAGAGAGGCATACCTGTAGAGAAGCGTCTGTTGGAGAGAGAGAAGAGCACCTTTAGCAACTTTAAACAACCCTTAATCGGCCCCAAAATCACAGAGACCTCGATTTGGGGATAAACAAACAAATTTGGGGATAAACGAACAAATTTCCAATCAAATCACAATAAGATTTCTTTGAACAAAACCTCGATTTCAAAGCAAAGAGATTAAGGAGAAGAGAGATACCTGGGTAGTGCGTCGATGTTGGCGTAGGGAGAAATCTGGGTAGTGCGACGGCGGCGGCAAAGACTAAAAGAACAAAAAAAAAATCAGATACGACGAACAAGGTGTTTGAGAGAGATGAAGAAGAAGGGAGAGAGGTACCATACCTGAGCGATGAGGGCGTCGACGGCGAGATTGCGAAAAGGAGAGTATTGTGAGAGATACCGTGAGAAGGGATTGTTTTGATACGTTTGTGTGATTGTGCAGGGAGTTTATTTTTCAATTATATAGGAAACACACGAAACGACATAGCTTTTATAGGGTAGGGCAATTTTAAATTAAAAAAAATTAAAATTGTTGCAAAAATTGTTGCATATTTTGGTAACATTTTTCCCTCTAATTTTTCCCCCAAAAAAGGACACGGCTAATGGTTTCCCGGCTAAAAATTATTTATCAACTTCATATTGTAACTAAATTCAATTTTGTTGCAATAGTCTGTTGCAGTTGTCCAGTTTTCTTGTAGTGTCACCTCGGTATTTTACTGACCGTTAGTTAAAATCTTTTACTTCCTAAGTTTCTTAGTCATGAATTGCTTTGTGTGTGTGTGGGGGGGGGGGTGTTGGTGTTACTCTGATTGCTTTGTGAGGTCATATAATTGAATCTTTCGTGTTTTTACTGCAGAAGAGTACCTTCAAGGTCAATTAGCAAGTCCCCCAATTCCAGAAGTATTTCGAAGTACGTATTTAAATACAGTAGCATTAGGCACACGATTGAAATAACAGACAAAAAAATATCAGATTTCAAGGACACAAAATACTTAAAAGAGAATGTTGCAGCAGACGAAGAATCAACGCAGAAAAAGAATCAATGGTTAGGTGCAACTCTTAAAGATCTATACGATTTACTCTATTCCCCCTTTTAATTGATTAGGATTCAGGAGTAGTAAAACAATGGAGTATATACAATTTACAACTGCCAAAAACAATAAGAAAATCTACGCAAAGAAATAATAAAAATCCTGCGTCAAAGACAGACCAAAACTTACCTCGAAAAATGTAAATGGTTAGATTAGGAAATCCTGCGTCAAAGACGAAAACTTTGCCTGATCCTAACAAAAGAAATCCAAACACAGCAAATCAAAGAGAAACTCACTCAAAAGAAAGAGAAACTTACAAAATCAAAAGAGAAACTCTGGTCACTCAAAGCAGCAGCAGAGAAGCGATAGGGAGGGAACCAACGACGGGACGATTTCAGGGAGTGAGGGGCAGCGGCGGGGACGAAGAAGCAAGGATAATTGTGGGAGAATACGTGCGATAGGGAAGGAACCAGCGAGGGCACGATTGGAGTGAGGGATTTCAGCGGGGACGAAGAAGCAAGGGTTTTGTAGGAAAAGATGAAGACTCGGGAGGAATTGGAATCGCAGAGGAAACCCCATTGGAAGAGGACTCCGAAAGAGTTGGGAAGGATGGGAAGGATACACACAGAGGAAGAAGGGTTGGAAGAGGACTCTGAAAGAGTTGGGGAGAAGGGAATACGCACACAGAGAAAAAGGTCCAAACTGCCCTTCGCACATGTGAAACTTTGACAAAATTGGGACCGTCAGATCTCGGTAAATAAATTGATCTCAGCCTCTGATTAGCTTTAGTCAATTGCGAGCGTGCGAGTATGAGCTCTATTGTATAATAGATTCTTGCATAATTTCTTTAAAGTGCTGAACCTTTTTACAGAGAAATGATCTTTTTTTTTCCTAGCAACAAGTAATGTGTAACAGAACAGCTGCAAATTTCTAAAATATAATCACTGATGAACAAAACAATCACTTTAATATACATAGTACTAAAGATGAACATCTGGAGGTCAGATTACACAAAGTGAAAAAAAATTCAGGCTATAAAGCAGAGAAATATATGGGATATTAATGAAACATCAATTAGCTCATTTACAACTAGGCTTTGATCAAACACGGACTAATAATCAGGAAGCAAAAGTTTAATCATGCTTTCTCCAACTATAAATAAGGAAATAACACACTAAAATACCAACAACAAAATCATGTAAAACTTTATCTGATCTCCCATTGGGATCTTTCTTTGTAAAAAATAGCTTTAATAACGATAGTTTAATGCTATTATTGATGTGCATAAGCATTTTATGAGTAACATTCCATTTCATATTCCTTTTTCATTTTATTACTTCCACATAACTTAATTGGTATGATTAACAAATCAACTTAGCTACTGAGGTAAGATGTGAACACTCAGTCAATTTAGACTAGATATAATATTCAACTATTATGTAGAGATTACACTTGCCTATCGTAGATACCTCAATTTCATACCCTTTATTTCATAAAATGCCTAATCTATAATTATTACTAAAACAGAAGCCACTGCTGTCACGTGCCGGCTTTCTGTGAAAAGCTAAAAAAATTTAATAGATTTTGTGCTGCCACGTGTCACCTTTGAAATGGCAAAAAAAAATTAAATTGATTAGTTTAAGATAAAAATTATAAATCTAATTAGATAAGATAAAATTCCTAAAACGAATTTGATAAGATAAAACAAATTTAAGATATAGTTTTACGAGCAAATTTATGATAGAGATTTAGGATTTTGTTTTGTTTTTCAAATATCGTTTAATTAAACTAGATTTTATCTTATGTAATTTATACAAGTTTAATTTGATTAAAACTTTTCAATTTCCATCTCTTTTAATTTTCATAATTTTTAATTAATTATTGATTAGTAGCCTATTAATTATCGATTAACTATTATTAAAACAGAAGTTGTTGTTGTCACATGACGACTTTTTGTTGAACACTTAAAGTTTTAAATAAATTTTGTGCTTCCACGTGTCACATTTTTCTGAAGTTGTAAATTTATTTATTTATTTTTAACTACAAAAAAATTAAAAACTGATAGATTTTAAAATCAGTACCTCATTTATATATGGTAAAAGTTTTTTTTAATTATTTTTTGCTACAAAAATCGGTTAGTACGAGATAGATTTTACCACATTTGATTTAAACACGTTTCACTTAATTATGACTCTAAATTTTTATTGTAAAAGTGTTTTTTGCACATAGATTTTACCCGTGCTAAAAGATTTTAATATTTTAATTACATATTCATACAATCAATTTAGAATATTTACCTTATTTTTAGTTTTTTTCAAATTACTCTAATTAATTTTTTTTAACTATTTATTACAAGTGTAGAAAATCATCTTATTATTAAAACTATGCATACTGTACTTTTTTTTTCCTACCAGAAAATAAAACCAGTGTCTCATTTATACATTGTAAAAGTTTTCTTTACTATTTTATGCTGACAAAATTGATTAATAGCAGATATATTTTATAACATTTGATTAAAATGTGTTTCATTTGATTAGAACTCCACATTTTTATGGTGATTTTTTTGTGTATAGATTTTATCAATTCTCATAGATTTTAATATTTCAATTACATGACTATATGATCAATTTTGAATATTTACATTTTTTCATTTTTTTCAAATTATTCTAATTACAACATTTAATTATTTATTACAAGTTTAGAAAATCATCTTATTATAAATAATTTTTGAAAAAAATATTAAAATCATGCATATGGTATTAAAGATATCTTTATTAAAAAAAAATTGCTGCCAAAAATTAAAATCGGATAGATTTTAAAATCGATACCTCCTTTATATATGGTAAAAGTTTTTTTTTTACAATTTTTTTGTTGTCAAAATTAGTTAATACCAAATAGATTTTATCACATTTTATTTTAACGTGTTTCACTTTATTAGTACTCCAAGTTATCTTGGTAAAAAAAAATTTACGGATATATTTTTTACCATTTTTTGCTGACAAAATCGGTTTGCACCAGATAGATTTTATCACATTTTATTTAGATAAGTTTTATTTGATTAAGACTCACCAATTCTCATGGTAACATTTTTTAATTTTTATTATTTTACCAAAACTCGGTCAATTTAAAATAGATTTTATCTAATTTGATTAAACGTTTTCCACCAACATTACAAACAACCACTATGAAATAGTTTACAAATTATATCTACAAAATTTGCATGAATTTTCGGTTTGATAATTCAGTGTGATCTCACGTTTTTTTTAATTTATTAATTATGTGGACATATTACTGTTGTTGATTCATTCAAATAGCTTACAGATTCTATCTACAAAATTAAGTTTCAAAAACAATACTAAGTCAACCGTGCATCACACGGGTAATAACCTAGTATATATATATATATATATATATATATATATATATATAGACACACACACACACACACATAAAGAGTGAGAGAAAGAGAGCCATACACTTAACGAATACGTCTTTGAGATGTATAGGTTGAGTTTTTTAGTTTGCTTATGTACACTAATTATAATTTATAATTTATAAATTAATAACACTCCCTCGGTCCTTAGTGTTCACTATTTCATTTAGGAATGTCCCAAAAAAATGTCACCGTTCCTTTTTGAAGAGCCTTTTCAATTCACTTATTTAGTATGCCTTTTTTTATTAGAGAGATTGAGAGATAGATGGATCCAATTGATTTGACATTACTTGTAATAATTGGACAATTACTAAAAGAAAATTACATAAAATCAAACACTTTCCTAAAATCCATGTATATTTAATAGGGGACCACTAATTTTTTGAATAGTGATTATAACATGTGTACGTAGTCACTAGGCCTGGCAATTGCGTGGGTTGAGTTGAAATAAGTAATGAGTTGAAACAGATCGAAACTTATTAGAACCTAAATGTTAAACGAGTTTAAATGGGTTCGGTCAGAATGAGTCCGGTTGAAACAGATAACGGGTTAAAGTGGGTCGACCCATCTCAACCCAAAAAACATAAATGTATTACATAAAAGCTCACGGGTTGAAATGGATAACGGCTTCGACCCGCTTTAACCAGACCCGACATGACCCGTTAATATTATTGGGTCAAAACGGGTTACCCGCTTCAACCCAAAAATATTAATGGGGTGAATTGGGTAATTAGTATGTTGGATTGGGTGAGTTAATGGGTAATAGGTTACAATTTTCAAGCCTAGTAGTCACCATAAGTCTTTCATAAGATTTTTTGTCAAGAATGACCATTTATGCTTTGCTGTGCAAGAAAAGGATAGTAGATCCAAATCTAGTTGAAAACGTTAATTGATGTGCCCGGCCCAAACCCGGTCACGAGCAGAGCACGAGCTACCTTCACGTGCCGGTCACGAGCACAAATCTTACAAGGCCCACAGGCCCAGCAAGCAAAGCTATGGCATCATCGAGCAAGCGAGCATGACATTCCCGACCAAGCCTGGACGGGCACAGCGCGGGCCACATGCGACCGAGGCCATGCAGAAATATGCTCGCCCGATCAACATCTATTATACAAGTGGGCAGGGCCCTGCCCGCCCAGTCCAATATCGAGCAAAAGACACCAGTAGCTTGCCCGCCAAGACACTGTTGAAGATTACCATATGTGGGCATGACACTTGCCTTATCTGTTCCTGATATCTCGCGGCCAGTCGCGTATCATGCCTAAAATCTAGGGATCCCCTCCTTGTTGAACCAGATAACTAAGGAAACCAGATCCTACACGGATTCAACCACAAAAAGGCCAATAAATACTCCCCTACCAGGCATAACAAGGTACACGCATTCATACACTCTTCCTCTTCCTTGAGCTTTGGTATTCTGCTTTACACACGATACTTACTCTCACCCCGGAGGGGTTTCGCGAGGCCCTGCCTTGCACTTCCACTCAGGTTTTCTCTATCCTTAGCCAGGTTCAAGGAAGCAGATTCAAGCCTAGATATCCTACCCAAAGCGCAGACGGCCCAAGCTGAAGATTTTGCCACATCAGTTTGGTTCAGTTGCCGGGAAATCGACATAAAAAACACCCCCTTTCTTCTCAAAGTTTTCCGACACAAGTTTCCAACCCTTGCAATGGCCGGTAAGAGCAAGCACCATGCTACTATGAGCAACAACCAGGCTGGTAGTCAATTGGCCGGTGACCTCCCACCAAAACCACCCCAAGGGGTTCAGACAAGAAGCAAGAGGATGGCCGCATGACAAGCTACTCATGGGAAGGACGTGCCCTATATGGAGGAGCAGCCATCTCAACGTGCTAGCCAGAGCCGGGCCAGCCAACGTGATGACAGAGAAATCATCAATGAACAGCGCAGTGCCCGCGCAGATGCTATGGATCTCAGGGCACAACTAAATCGCCAAAAGGAGAATGGCCATGGCAGCCACGTGAATCCGCCTGGCCAAGCCCCCGAACAACATGCCGCTGCTCTCCAAGTTCAAGCGGACTACTATAGCAAGATGTACAAACTCAACCAGCAACTACTTGCCTTGGGCCATGCCCCGGTTCCGGTGGCTGATTTGGAATTGCCAACTCTCAGTGTCCCCGCGGTTGTTGGTGATGGCCACGCTCACAATATCTACCCGCTCACAACATCTACCCGCTCCAAGCAAGCGACTCCTATCTGTTATTCGCATACCTTCAGAGAAGGCTGAAGAGGTACAACGAGCAGATGACCAGGCGGAAAGCAGATATAGCCGCCCAATTTTTTCACACAAACGTAGTCGCGGGCAAAATAATTATGCCCGCAGTGAAAGTCACAGTCGCCGCAGAGCTCGTGAACACGCCGAGAAAGAGGCATACCGGCCTAAGCATAGACCACGAGTAGACAGAGAGGTGGAAGCTTCTTGCACGCCAACCTTCTGCCCGCCAGCCCCGCACGAACATCGGTCAGATCATGCCCGCTCATCGGGTATCAATTTAGATGCTGAGAAGCGCTTGTCCGAACGCATGGAAGCTATGAAACGTGACATGGCAAAACAGATGGCTAACCTGGCTGTGGCCAAGCCCGGCTATGGTGTCATTAAGCCGCTGGAAGGTAGCCCCTTCACCCCCGAAATCGAAAATGCACCACATGCGTAAGGTATCATATTCCCACAATTTGAGAAATACTTCGGTAAGACACGGGCAAGTGATTGGCTCAGATCATTCGAGGCACAGATTCGAATGGTAACTGATATTGAGGCTCTAAAAATGCGAGCATTCGAGGGGGCCCTTCAGGGGAAAGCACAAGCATGGTTAGGAAGGGTTCCCCGGGGATCCATCGGCAGTTGGGAAGTGTTACGAGAGAAATTCCTAGAAGAATTCAGCACTGCCGGACCAACACCTAAAAACCGGTTCGATCTCGTTAAAGTCAAACAGGGTGAGCATGAGTCCTACGGGAGCTATTTGAAGAGGTTCGAGGAGATGCTCGACCAAGTAACCGCTACCAGTGACCCCGAAATAACTTTCTGCTATCTAAACAACATGAAAGCAGGGCCACTGAAGACAATGTTAACTATGAACCCAGGAGCTTCCAAGGCTGAACTGCTAACAAGTTCCCACCTCTTCTGCTCGAACGAGACTGCTCGAACAGACAAAAATAAGAACAAAGTCAAGGCCAATGACAGCTCGGCCACGCCGACTGACCAGGACATGGAGGCGATGAACCGTCCGCAGAGACGAGGAGATCATTTACCCCAGGCGAGGTTATTCGGAGAAGAAGCAGTTTACCCCGCCGAACACAACGGGGAAGAAATCATGCTCCAAGTGGGAGATGCTGCGCGGTTCCTATCCTCTTGATCCCGAAGCTCGCCCATACTAGGGACCCCAACAAATACTGCGACCACCATCATGGTACCGGGCACACCACTGAGGAATGCATAGTGTTGAAGCGAGAGATACAGAAACTGATTAACGCGGGCAAATTGAACCGCTTTAAGAAAGATCAGGGCGATAGGAACAATGCGGATAATGACAGACAGGGGAGACCTCCAAGAGGAAGAGGTGGCCAGGCCCCTCAGGTTCGAGGAGTAGTCAATATGATCCAGGAAGAGCTTCCGTCCAACACCCAACTTGGGAAGCACATATATTCCCTTTCCAGAGCAATAAATTCTCCAGCTGTACAACGGGCAGACGAGCCAAACATTTTCTTTACTCGCAGCGAGTTAGCGAGCACCCCTCTTGCCTCCGAGCAGCCGTTGGTCATCTCTTGCCTGGTAAATGAATGGCAAGTCCACGAGTCTGCTCGATCTTGGTGCGTCTTGAGAGACATCATGTATTATTCTTGCTTCAAAGAGTTAGAGTTAGCAGATGTCCGGCTCAAGCCCTATCTTGGAAAGCTGGAAGGGTTCACTAACCACCAAGTGGGCGTCAAAGGGACCATCGAGCTTGAAGTTTTCATGGGAGACGGGGTGCAAACCCGAACAGAGATGATCAACTTCCTGGTGATCGATCTCAAATCGACATACAAGCGCATCTGGCGCTCGGCCATGGCCAAATTCGATGGTGACCGATACCCCATCAGAAGGCAAAATTTTACACCGAGGATGGAGTGGGTATCTTGAATAGCAAACCCCGGGCAATGTGGGAGTATGTCCGGGACTCCCAAAAGAAAAAGCAAAAACTAATCGTGGACATTTACGACCAGACAACATCAGGAAAAGAGATGCCCGATGCTACGCCAGCTCCTGTCCCCATAAACAACATAGAGATCGGACAAAAGCCGGGAGCAGAGGACCCCATGGAAACAGACAAACCCGAACAGGCCCCATCCCCAGCACATTCCAGGCGTAAGGCTAAACGCCTAGAGCCACAAGATATTGAGATGGATACCCTGCAAGTGCGGGATGAACCCGATATTCAACCTGAAGGCGAGTTGGAAGAGATAATCATCAATCCCTCCTACCCCGAGCAAAAAATCAAAATCGGGAAGGCCATGCCTCCTGAAGCTCGGGAAAGGCTAATTGAGCTGCTAAAAAATAGTCTGGATGTATTTGCCTGGACTGTCGAAGATATACAAGGAATCAGCGAGGACGTTGCACGCCATGACTTAAATGTTGATCCAACATTCAGACCTATCTAGCAGCGTCCGAGACAATACTCCCCGGAGAAAAATGCAGCCATCCGGGCAGAAGTTGAAAATCTTCTAAAGCCAGATATCATCGAGGAAATACAATACCCGACCTGGTTGGCAAACGTAGTTATGGTCAAGAAAGCCAATGACAAATGGCGGATGTGTGTTGACTTCACGAGCCTCAACAAAGCCTGCCCGAAAGACTGTTACCCACTGCCTCGTATAGACATGCTCGTGGACTCCATCGCGGTTTGAAATGCTCGACGCATACCGTGATACCACCACGTGTCAAGATGAACGAGCAAGATAAAACAAAAACAACCTTCCGGGCAGCGGGAGGCCTGTATTGCTACAAGATGATGCAATTCGGGCTAAAGAATGCGGGGCCAACTTATCAGCATATGGTTAACAAGGTCTTCGGTTCGCAGCTCAGAAGGAACATGGAAGCATACATAAATGACATGGTCATCGAAACCAAAGGCCGCGACCACACTCTTGACTTGGCAGAAACATTTGCCAATCTACGAAGACATAACATGAAGCTGAATCCGGGCAAGTGCGCTTTTGGGGTTCGGGCAGGAAAATTCCTCGGGTTTATGGTTAACCAGCGTGGTATAGAAGTAAACCCAGAGAAGATACAGGCCTCACTTGACATGGAACAGCCCTGCTGCATTAAACACATACAACGATTGAACGGTAGAATCATTGCCCTTGGCCGCTTCATCTCCCGGTCAGCGGAGAAGTGTCTCCCGTTCTTCAAGATCCTGGGCGGCAACAAAGGATTCGAATGGAATGCTGACTGCACCAAAGCCCTAGAGCAGCTCAGGGAATATCTGGGCAAACCGCCCCTCCTTAGCAGTCCTGTGCCCGGTGAGCCTTTGTACGTGTATTTAGCGGCCACAGACCAGGCTGTGGCCGCTGTTTTGGTTAGAGAAGAATTAGACATTCAAAAACATGTGTATTATGTATCCAAAGCCCTTAGTCTTGTTGAGGGTCGTTATTTTAATGCAGAAAAATTAGCTTATTCGCTTGTTGTAGCTGCCCGGAAATTAAGGGCTTATTTTTCTGCACATGTAATCGTAGTATACACAGATGCACCACTACGCAAGATTCTTCACAAGCCCGACTCGCTCCACTCAACTGGGCGATAGAGCTCACTGAATTCCACATAGACTACTTGCCCAAGCGAGCAATCAAGGCTCAAGCACTGGCCGATTTTCTGGTAGAAACAAGCTTCACTCAAGAGAAGAAGAGCTCAAACCCCGGTCAAACGAGCCCGAGCAAAGAGCAACCGCCACAACCCCCCGCCACCGTTGGGATTTATATGTTGATGGAGCAATGAAAGCAAAGTCGGGAGCGAGCCGGCATCCTTCTCATAGCTCCCACCTGTGTTACATACTGCATTCGAGCTAGCATTACGATTTAAGTTCCCCGCCTCCAACAACGTTGCCGAGTACGAAGCACGGCAAGAATCGCCCTCGAACTAGCAAATGACATGGGAGTAGATATGATCACGTTGTACTCGGATTCACAACCGGTTGTAAACCAAGTCCGTGGGGAATACATGGTACATCACCCTCACTAGTCAAATACTGTGAACTTGTCAAAGGAATTTTGAAAAATTTCAAATTCTGGGAGATAATCAGAATTGACCGAGCGGACAACATGCGAGCAGATTACTTATCTAAGATCTCTGAGGAAAATTTGTCACACCGAATCCTTCAAGAATGATCGAGCACCTAGAAACTCCGACTATCGATAGACTGGTAATGGACATTGAGCCACGACTGTGAGTTGGATTGACGACATAAGGACTATATCGAGCAGGATCCTCGCCTCGCAAAAAAGTCAAAGCCACCATAGTCGTAAGCCAGGCCGTTTTGCCGGTACTTGTAGTGGGGAATTCCATAAGCGATCTAAGGTCAGGCCAATGCTTCGTTGTGTGCCCCTGGAATTAACTGAAGGTGTCCTATATGAAGTACACGAGGGAGAATGCGGCGGCCACCCGAACACCCGCGCCCTAGCAGAAAGGGTACTACGCGCCAGATACTACCGATAACCCCGAAGGGACGCAGAGATACGCTCGTGAATGTGACAAGTGCCAAAGGTACGCGACATACCGAGACCGCCATCCACCATGCAAACCCCAACAGGCGCGGCCCGGCCCTTCGACATGTGGGGGATTGACCTAATCGGCCCGCTTCCACTTGCACAAGGCAAATACAAATACGCAGTGGTCACCATTGATTACTTTACAAAATGGATAGAAGCAAACCTCCTCGCCAAGATCACGAAGCAAATGTCATCAAATTCGCCCATGATCAAGTGTGGTGTAAGTTCGGCCTCCCGCGGCAATCATATCGATCACGGCACGCTTCTGACAAGTTTATCGGCAGTAATGTGCTCGCTTAGGCCAAGCATTGGCAATCATCCGTAGCCTACCCTCAAGGGAACGGACAGGCGAGTTTTCGAAGCCGGAACAAGCAATCTTACATGCGCACTCAAGAGAAATTTAGAAGGGCGAAAGCAGGAAATGGGCCGAGGAACTACCATCAAGATTATGGGCGCCGTAACTACTGCAGTACGTCCAACAGGGAGACCCCATTCGCTCTCACTTACGGGTCGGAGGCAATGATACCGCTCTAGTTGAAATGGCTTTGCCTAGTTATCGAAGTCTCTCATTACAATGAGCGTAACAACCAACTTGCGGGCAATAGACCTTGACCTTAGAAGAAAGAAGACCGATGCTCGACTCGTAATGGTCAACTACAAAGGGCAAAAGCTCATCATGACAAAAAGTCCGGCGTAGCCTTCATGGTTGGCGACCGGGTGCTAGAAAGATTGAGGT
>CM028384.1:63590669-63627560 GCA_013146195.2 Codonopsis lanceolata | reverse complement strand
GTTAGAAGTATTAAGGGTTTAGTTGGTATAAGGTGTATGTTTGGGGGTCTTGGTGTAATATTTGTTATCACAAACATATATATATTTAAACTAGCAGTGATTTAGGTTACGGCTTCTCCAAAACTCTTCTCTTCTTCTTCTTCTTCAATATAATCAACATGGTATCGAGCAGAATACTTCTAATCTCTGTCTTGATTGTTCTTCATTAATTCTTTTTCTTTTCTTTTTTCTTTTCTTTCTTTTAGTGCAGTATGCTTGATCGGCCTTTAGCGCGTTTAAAGTCGCCGGAGGAGATGCGGTGAGGGTGTGTATAGGAGGATTGTGTCGCCCGATCTAAGCGACTTATGCAATGCGTCGCCGCCAGGTAGGAAGCTCCTTCACTTAGCGCCTTGGCGTCACGTAGGAAGAAGTTAGGAGGTCGTTCGGACCAGCCGGATCTGGTCGCTGGGCACATGAGTTCTGTTTCGGGTTGGTTTTTGATTGACACGTTTTTTGGGGTTTTTAGGTGCGATCGGTTGGGTGTTACAGTTTGTTTGCTTCTTTGGTTGGGTTTTCGATGGCGGCGTATCGGGGAATACGGGGGACTACGGAGTCTAAAACCTTGGTTTACGAGGTTTTCTCCGCTAGTACAAAAATTACGGATAAGAATTAGCAGGCAAAATTATTTAATGTGGCGGCGGGTTGTTGAAATGAATTTAAAAGGGCAAAATAAGGAAGATCATCTATTCTGGTTAACTCTCTTGACGTCTTTGCTTGAATTAAAGTGCAGATCTTGATTTGTATTGGAAGCTTATGAATTCCATGGATGATGAGGCAATTTGAATTGGTAGCTCATACTACAATGTTCGTGATTTGTGGGAGTATTTAGGCGTGTTGTATGGGGGTAGAGATAACATGAGCCGGATGTATGACTTGTCGTGTGCTATGTTTCGCCGGGGATCGACAAGGTCGTAGTGTTACCCGGTATTTTGCGGACTACAGAAATTGGCGGCCGAATGGAGTTCTTTGCTTCCTTTGAGTACAGATGTTAGTACTATCTGAACCTGGCAGGGAACATCGATTATTCTTGGATTTTTAGGCGGTTTGAGATCGAGTTCGTGCTTGCTCGCTCTCAAATTTTATCGGCACAAGTGTTGGATCTCTTCGGGATGTGTTCTCGTGTGCTTCGGGCCTCTCGAGTTCTCTTGGTTGGCCCCGCTAGCGGTATTGGTGATTCCTCTGCTCTTGTGAGTCGGACATCTCACCTAATCGAGTCAGGAGACTAGTGGTCGGTGGTGGTCGATCTTACGGTAGAGGAGGTCGTGATGGTGGTCGTGGTGGCCGTGGTGGAGGTAGGGAAGGTAGAGAGGTTCGTACTTGTTATCCTTTTGGGGATCTACGAATCATGTGGTTCGTAATTGTTGGAATTGCATGGTAAGCGATGCGGTGATCGATATGCGCATGTTGCCTCTCCTGTGATGCGCTCCCCATGACCGTCTCGCCTAGTGAGGGTAAGGTATCTGGATGGCCGATGATGAGTTTGCGAGATATACCCGTATCGAGGCTTCTTCCTCTGCTTCTTCCATTCTACTTTTGTCAGAGCAGGTATGCCAGCTGCGTGTGTTTCTTCCTCTCACTTGTAAATGGGTTATTGGTTCTTGACCATCGAGTGGCAGCGAGTATTTTTACTTCATTCGTCCATCTTCGACATTCAGAGTATTCTTGTAGCGATGGGTCTCTTTATACATTGCAGGCGGTGATATTTGTCTCGCATCCTCTCTTTCATTATCCTCTGTCTTGTACATTCACGGTTTTAGTTCAATTTCTTGTCTATTAGTAAGTTTACGTGATCATAAGCTGTGATGTCTCATTTTTTCATTTGCATCTTTCGAGGATCGTGTGGCGAAAGGATTATTGGTAGAGGCGAGGAGTGCAGCGGACTTTATTTCTTTGAGGCTTCATCTCTCGGGTTGCGTGTTCGAGTGCCTCTTTGTCCCGTTTCAAATCCATTGTCGTTTGGGTCATCCGTCATGTCGAGTCTCAAGAAATTATGTCGATCTTTCCTCTTTACGGCTTTTGGATGTGATGCTTGTCGGTTTGCGAAGCATCATCGCATTCTTATATTTCTAGGGTTAATAAGCGAGGCGCGTGCCCGTTTGATGTAGTTCATTCGGATATTTGGGGACCTAGTCCTATTGTCTCGAAGTTAGGTTATAGGTATTTTGTTACTTTTGTGGATGATCATTCTCGTGTTACTTGGATTTATTTAATGAGACATCGTTACGAGTTATTTGATATTTTTACGTTACGTCTTTGAAATTAAAACTCAATTTGGTGTGCTGTTAAACATCTTAGCGGTGATAATGCTCAAGAATATTTCTCCACTTGTTTACTCCAAATTTATGTTGGCTCGTGGCATGCTCCACCAATCCTCTTGTACTGATACTCCTCAGCAAAATGGTGTTGCTGAGAGAAAAAATTGTCACCTTCTTGAGGTTGCTTCGTGCGCTTTCATTTCGATGCATGTTCCTAAACCGTTTTGGGCGGATGCGGTGTTAGCGCTTGTCATCTTATCAACCGTATGCCTTCTTAGTTCTTTTACGGCGATCCCTCATCAAGTCTTGTTTCCTTCGGAGTCTCTATTCCCGGTGTCTCCTAGGATATTCGGGTGCGTCGCCTTTGTTCGTGATCATCGTCCTAATGTCACCAAGTTAGATCCTAAGGCACTCAAGTGTATCTTTTTGGGTTATTCTCGTACTCGAAAGGATATCGATGCTTCTCTCGACTTGAATCGATATTTGGTTTCTGGCCGATGTTTCTTTTCATGAGTCGGTGTCCTTCTACCCTACATCGGATATTCCACTGTTGAGTTTGTTCCCGATGATGATTTTCTACTCTATCGGGTTGTCAGGAGTCCACTTCTTTCCCTTCCACGATCTACCTCGTCCTCCTATTCAACGGGTTTACACCGACGCACATGCCTCGAGGAATATGCCTCTGCTCTGCTCTTGAGTCCTACCATCGTCGCCCGATCCGGCCTTCCGTAGAGGTACCTTCGATCTTGATATTCTGTTGCTCTTAGAAAAGGTAAGCGTGGTTATGCGTTACATCCTATTTCTAACTTTGTTAGTTATGATGGTTTGTCTCACGATCTTTGTGCCTTTGTTAATGTCCTTGAGTCTCATTCTCTTCCTAAGTGCGTAATGCAAGCGGTGGGTCATCGGAAGGCTGCATGGACGAGGAAATGGCGCCACTACGCACAATCAAACTTGGGATTTGGTTCCATTGCCATCAGGTAAACATACTATTGGGTGCAAATGGGTCTATGCTGTTAAGGTTAACCCGGATGGTTCTTTGGCTCGTCTTAAGGCTCGCCTTGTTGCAAAGGGGTATGCTCGGACATATGGGGTTGATTATCTGCACACTTTTTCTCCGGTTGCTAAGCTTGCCTCGTTCGTTTACTTATCTCTCTTCGCCTCTTCTCATTGGCCTCTTTATCAATTGGATGTCAAAAATGCATTCCTTCATGGTGACTTACGAGGAGGTCTACATGGAGCAACCTCAGGGGTTTGTTGCTCGGGGAGTGGGTTGGTTGCACCAAGCGGTCATTATACGGGTTAAAACAATCTCCACGTGCGTGGTTTGGGAGGTTTAGTGAGGTAGTGCTTGAGTTTGGGCTTATGAGATGTCGAGTGATCACTCGGTATTCTATCAACGAGGGGTGAAGGAATCATTTCTTGGTTGTTTATGTGGATGATATTGTCATCACGGGGAAGTGATAGTGCGGTATTAGTGCACTAAAGCGGTTCCTTCGAGGAAAAGTTTCAAACGAAGGATCTCGGTAATTTGAGATACTTTCTAGGGATTGAGGTTGCTCGGTGCAAGCAAGGCATCTTCTTGTCCCGGAGAAAGTATGTGTGTGATTTGTTGAGTGAGGCGGTATGTTGGGAGCGAAGCCTTCGAGACTCCTATGGATCAGAATCTGAAACTTACAGTGAAGGGGTGAAAGCTTTGCTGATCGAGATATCGGCGACTTGTTGGGAAATTGAACTATCTTCTTTGTGCAGACCGAGATATTGCATTTGTTGTTAGTGTAGTAAGTCGGTTTATGTCCTCTCGCGGACTACACATTGGGAGGCCTTGTTAAGATTCTTCGGTATCTTAAGAGAGCTCAGGCTAGGCATCTTGTATCGAGATCATGGACATATGAGAGTAGAAGGGTTTCTTGATGCGGATTGGGCGGGATCCCCGATAAGAGATCTACTTACGGATATTGCGTGTTTGTTGGGGGTAACTTGGTTTCTTGGAAGAGTAAGAAACAATCGGTTGTGTCAAGATCAAGTCTTGAATCGGAATACGTGGCTATGGCTCATGCTACATGCGAGTTAGTGTGGATTCGTCGTTACTTGGGAGATCGGTATCGGGAATCCTATGCCTATGCGGTTGTGGTGTGACAATCAAGCAGTATTCATATTGCATCTAATCCGTGTTTCATGAGCGAACAAAGCATATTGAGCTTGATTGTCACTTTGTCCGTGAGAAACTTCAAGAGAAAATAATTTCCACTAGTTTTGTTCCGACCGGCGATCAACTAGCAGATGTTTTCACGAAGTCTTTAAATGGCACAAGAATAGGATATATTTGTAACAAGTGGGCATGCATAACATTTATGCTCCAAACGGCTTGAGGAGTGTTAGAAGTATTAAGGGTTTAGTTGGTATAAGGTGTATGTTTGGGGGTCTTGGTGTAATATTTGTTATTACAAACGATATATATATTTCGGCCTAACCGTGATTTAGGTTACGGCTTCTTCAAAACTCTTCCCTTCTTCTTCTTCTTCAATATAATCAACAGTTAGGCTATTAAGTGATTGGCCCAGGCAGCCAGGCCCAAGTGTAAGCCGTAAGTCACTAAGGAGTAGGACTCTTAAGAGTTACTAGGTTAGGGTTAGGTAAGCCGTAACTACTGTCTTTCTTCTCACTTCATTCTCTCAACATCTCGTCTCTCACTCTTTGTCTCTCTTAGTCTCACTCTCACGCTCACTCCGCCGTGTCGCCGTCTCTCACATCTGTTCACGGCCGGCAACGGGTTCAGGCGAATTAGGCCCTTCACGGCTTCGGCCTGTTAGACTCTCCACTCTCGTGATCTCGTCTCTCGCCTCATTCATTCTCTGCTCTCACCTCACTTTGTTCTCTCATCATTCACGAGAATCACGTGCTCAACCCACGCCTTCACTTCAAGCTTCGGGTTCAATTAGGCCCTTCGGACTTCACGGCTTCATCCTTCAGGTTAGACTCTCCACTCTCGTCTTGTGATCCCGTCTGATCTCTCAGTCTCACTCGCTCCGTCTGTGTGATTGATTTATGGTAATTAGTAATTACTCTCTCTTACATTCACACATTCTTAGTTTCTTACACACACATTCTCTCTCCCTCTCGCGCACAAGAATTTTGTTTGGGTTCTTGAATTTATATGTTTCTTCTAGTTAGTTGGGAATCTTTTTGACTTTTTTTTTGGTTTACATTTTGAATTTTTGATCGATAGTTTTTTTCTTTATACCGTCTCATTTTTAGTTATTATAATTGTGGTTTTTTGTAATTCTAGTTCATGTAAGGGTTTTCTTTTCTAGGCTTCAGTTTAATTTAAAATGAAGTGTTGGTTCTGTAAGGTGTTTGAAGTTCTTTGCCTAAACTTTATTTCTGTAAGGTGTTTGAAGTTCATGTAATTCCAGTTCATGTAAGGTGTTTGAAGTTCTGTAAGATTTCTGTTTAAATTGATATATAGTTAATTACTAGTTAAGTTTATCTACAAGTAATGTCTGAATTATAATTGATGTTCAACTGAACACATAGAAAATTAGAAATCCTCTGTCAGACTGCCACAACATTATTTTATTCAGTGTTTAGTAGTGACTACTGGCTAGTGACTAAAAATGTTTTCAAACAAAGGTCTTTTCTCAATATGATTTTTTTTTCTTGAAAATATTTTATTTTTAGTTTTTGGGTGTAAATCAATTTTTGCCAGTGACAATTAGAGGTGCCAATTCAAATTGGGTGGTTTGGTTCGGCTTGGATATTTATCAAAACGAGTCGTTAGGCTATGATTGCAATTGTACCTCATGAACTACGGTTTCAAACCGCCAAACTAAACAACCAAATCATAAGTATCATTTGACCTTATTTCTTGATTAATTGCTCTAGTTTTTATTTTTGGTTTGTTAGGTTTTTATTCCTTTTTTTTAATGTTTTAATTGTTTGCAAATGTTTAGTTAAATTTTCTAGATTGTAGGAAGAAATTATGTATTGTTACTTTAATCCTCGAGTCTTGTAGGTATGATACTAAATTGTAAATTTGTAATATCATTTAAAAAGCTTATCTTGTCGTTTCAATTTTTCTTTTTCTTAATTTTCCTACAATTATCTTACTATTTGTAGATTAAGAATTAAGTGGAAGAAATCAAGAATCATGGAATCTACTACGAATCAATGTATTGATTTAGATGGAGATCAATTGGAAACTAATAAGAGTAATACTAATGAGGAATCCAATGATCTATTAAAATTAAAAGACCAAAAGAAACATCGATGTTTGGAGGTCTTATAATAAGATAAGTGGACGGTGAAGGGTAGTAATAGCGAGAATGTAAGGGATGTAAGAAACATTAAATGTGGGGTAGAAAATATGGGACTTCGACAATAAGGCGTCATAAGGATAATTGCAAAATGTTAAAGTTTCATGATGTGGAACAAATGCTTGTTGATCATGATGGGAAGTTAAGGTCTAGGAAGGTAGACCCAAAGATATCACGTAACTTCTTAGCTGCTGCAATTATTAAACATGATTTGCCATTTTCATTTATTGAATATGATGGCATTAGAAGTTGGGCGAAGTACTTAAATCCTGACGTTCCTTGCATTTCTAGAAATACTCTTGTTTCTGATATTAGAAGAATGTATGCAAGGGAGAAAGCGAAACTTAAGATCATTCTTGGTAATATTCAAAACAGAGTTTGTTTAACTTCATATTTGTGGACTGCATGCACTAGTGAGGGTTACATTTGCTTGACTGGTCATTTTGTGGATGAGAATTGGAAATTGAATAGTAAAATTCTTAGCTTTGCTCATATGCCTCCTCCCCACTCGGGAGTTGAATTGGCTGCTAAGTTATATGAATTTTTGAAGGATTGGGGGATTGAGAAAAAAATATTTTCTTTGACATTGGATAATGCATCTAACAATGGTAATATGCAAGAACTTTTGAAACAACGGTTCTCTTTGAATGATGACTTGTTGTGTGATGGTGAATTTTTTCACATTCGTTGTTGTGCTCACATATTAAATATCATTGTGCAAGAAGGTTTGAAAAAGGCAGTTGTTGCTTTGGATAAAATTAGAGATTCTGTCAAGTATGTGAAAGGTTCGAGGGTAGAAAGAAATTTTTGAAGAATGTGTGTGTGAGTGCTTGGTAATATTAACACTAATATTGGTTTGCGGTTAGATGTGTCTACTCGTTGGAATTCAACTTATTTGATGTTGAGCAGTGCAATTATTTATAAAAAGGTTTTTTCTCAACTTCAATTAAATGATCAAAATTATAAGTATTGTGCATCAATTGAAGAGTGGAAAAGAGGGGAGTTAATTTGTGCACTTCTAGAGCCATTTTATCAAGTTACCAATATTATATCGGGCTCTTCTTATCCTACATCAAATTTGTACTTTTTACAAGTATGGAAGATTGAAGTTTTATTGAAAGGAAACTTGTCAAATGAAGATGAAGTGTTGAGTGATATGTGTAAGAAGATGAAAGAGAAGTTTGATAAATATTGGAGTGAATATAGCGTTGTGCTTGCATTTGGAGTTGTTCTTGATCCTCGATTAAAGTTGGTAATGTTGGAGTATTTTTATGGAAAAGTCGAGAATGATCCAAATAAATGCAAAGAGAAAGTGTCACTAGTAAGGACAAAGCTGTATAAGTTTTTTGAGCATTATTCGAAAGCTAAGATTTCAAATCCTTCACAGTCATAGCCCCAATCATCTTTTGTTGTTACTCCATCTACATCCTTCACAGTCCCAATCAATGTCAGTGCGGAAAAAAACATATTTGATGTAAGTATTTAGTATTTGAGCACTTTCTTTCTTTCTTTTTCTTTAAGTTATATATATTTCATTTGATTACATTTATTTTTATATTCTTTCATACTCTATTTAATATAGGAAATTAAAGCATTTGAGCACCAAACAATTTCCAATGCTGGAAAATCTCAGTTGGATCTTTACTTGGAGGAGCCGAAGCACGAATTTTCTTTTTATGATGATTTTGATGTCTTGAATTATTGGAGGGATAATAGGCATCGGTACCCAATCTTTGCACCAATGACATGTGATATTTTGGCCATCCCGATAACTACCGTTGCCTCAGAATCAGCTTTTTCTATAGGTGGTCGTGTGCTCACCAAATTTAGAAGTTCTACCCTATCAAAAAATGTTCAAACTCAAATTTGCCTTCGTAATTGGTTGCATGGTTACGTTGATTATGATATGTTAGTTTACCAATTTCTTAAATTATATTCATTATCAACTTATGTTTTACTTTGATATAAATATCTTATTATATGTAGGTAAAGGTGATAATGAAGATGCAAATGTCCAAAAGTCTCCCTCGGAAGCATCCACGTCGAATGTGGTAGAAATTATTGATGAAGGCAATGTAGATGATTTTGATGATGACATGGTGATTTCCTAATCGATGATTTGGTATTTTGGTGGATGAAATTTGAAACTTATTATTTATATTTAGTATTTGAAGTATTTTGAATTTAATGGATATGTAATTTAATTTGGTTATTTAGTATTTTAAGAATTTTGAATTTAATGGTTAATTGGTTATGTAATTTTGTTATTTAGTTTTAGTATTTTGAATTTAATGGATTATGGATATGTAGTTTATAAGTTTACTAATTTTGTTATTTACTTATTTAGTATTTTGAATATATTAATGAATATGTAATTTAACTAATTTTGTTATTTGAAATATTATAAATTTAATGGTTTATTTGTTGAAAATTTAAATCTATCAATTATCATGATTCTTGAATTTAAATAATTGAAAATAAATAAATAAAAATTTAAATAAACTCATTTTTTTGCCTAATTGGTGTATATTGGTAAATAAACCCAAAAGCCTGGGCTTGCCTCTGCTTTTGCCCGGCCCTAAGGCGGTTTGGGCTAGGGGTTTTCAGGCCCGTTATGTTCGCGGGCTTTCCTGCCCGCCCCGTTTCACAGCGGGCTTTTTCGGCCCGCGGGCTTTCCCGCCCCGTAAACCCGTTTTGACACCTGTAATCACATGGAATAATTCATCAAGTTATTCCTCCTTATACTCCACAATCCAATGGGATTGCTGAAAGGAAAAATCGTATACTAAAAGAAATGATGAATTAATTATTAATTCAATCTGGCCTACCCAACGAAATGTGGGGGTGGGCGGTGCTCACAGCAAATTACTTGCTCAATAAGCTACCACACAAGAAATTTGAGCAAACTCCTTATGAATTATGGAATTGTCGAAAACCTTCCTACAAATTCATCAAAGTGTGAGGGTGCCTGACCAAAGTAGCAGCATCATTACCTAAAAAAGTAAAAATTGGTCCAAAAACCGTGGATTGTATCTTCATAGGATATGCAGCTTGGAGTAGTGCCTATAGGTTTTTAGTGCACAAGTCTGACAATCCAAATATTGAAGTAAATACAATATTAGAATCAAGAAATGTCATATTTTTTGAAACCATATTTCCATTAAAAAATAATAATAATACTAATGGAAAACGCTCCTTTCCTTCGAACACAAGCGAAAATGAGCACGAGGCCCCCACAAACATTATCCCCACGGACATCATCCAAGAAGATCGTCAAGGTGAACAGGATGATGAACATAGAAGGAGCAAACATGCAAAAATAACAAAAACCTTCGGACCTGACTTTGTGACCACATTTATAGTGGACAATGAACCTCGAACGTTCAAAGAAGCAATATCTACTCCAGAAAATCCTTAATGGAAAGAAGTCATTAATGGCGAAATATCTTCCATTATGCAAAACCACACTTGCGAATTAGTTGACATTCCCAAGGGGTGTAAACCATTGGGCTGTAAATGGATTTTCAAACGAAAATTAAAACCCGATGGTTCCATTGATAAGTATAAAGCACGATTAGTCGCAAAAGGATTTACTCAAAAAGAAGGTGTTGATTATTTTGACACTTATGCTCCTGTAACTCGAACTACGTTTATTTGACTAATTGCATTTGCAGCTTTACACGGTCTTGAAATACATCAAATGGATGTTAAGACTGTTTTCCTAAATGGGGAACTCGAAGAAGAAATTTATATGAATCAACCAAAAGGATTCATAGCTCCAGGCAACGAAAAGAAAGTATGTCGATTGATTAAATCGTCGTACGGATTAAAGCAAACACCAAAACAATGGCATAAACGTTTTGATGATGTAATACTTGCAAATGGGTTCAAGATCAACGAATGTGACAAATGTGTGTACGCAAAAAATACACAACATGGTTACGTAATTATCTACCTCTATGTAGATGACATGCTCATAATTGGCAGTAATAACAACATGATCAAGGACACCAAGAAAATGTTTGCCAACAGGTTCGACATGAAAGATCTTGGGATAGCTGATGTCATCTTAGGTATTAAAATATCTAGAACATCCGAGGAAATCATACTATCACAATCTTATTACATCGAGAAATTACTAGAGAAATTCAGCAATGGTGATAATAGTATTGTAAAAACTCTAATAGACCCAAAATTTCATCTCAAGAAGAACCTACACAAAAGTGTATCTCAAATTGAATACTCTCGTGTCATTGGAAGTCTTATGTATCTCACGAATTGTATGGAACCAGATATTGCTCAAACAGTTAATTGATTAAGCAAATTTAATAGTAATCCCGGACATGATCACTAGAAGGCTATTGTAAGAGTCCTTAGGTATCTTTGATACACTAAAGACTATGGGTTGCACTATTGAAGGTATCGAGCAGTAATAGAAGGTTATAGTGACGCCAACTGGATATCTGATACGAACGACTCAAAATCCACAAGTGGATTTGTATTTACACTTGGTGGTGGTGCTATCGCATGGAAATCTTCCAAACAGACTTGCATCACAAGATCTACAATGGAATCAGAATTTATCGCTCCAGATAAAATAGCAGAAGAAGCCAAATGGCTACGAAACTTCTTAGAAAATATTCTAGCTTGGCCACAACCAATACCAGCTATATGCATCCATTGCGACATCCAAGCCGCAATAGGAAGAGCACAAAACAATATGTATAACGGTAAATCACGACACATACGAAGGCGTCACAATACCGTTAGGCAACTCCTCTCAAATGGAGTGATCACCATTGATTATATTCGATCAAGAGACAACCTAGCGGATCCACTAACTAAAGGTTTGTCTAGAGAGCAAGTATGCAGCTCATCGAAGGGAATGGACCTCAAGCCTACGAAATAAAAGAATAATTTAGCGGAAAACCCCACCTAGCTGATTGGAGATCCCATGGTCTAGGTTCAAAGGGACAACCCAACTAAATTAATCTCGAAGTTAACACTAAAGGATTTAACTCCTACCCATTCCTATGGTGAAACACACTGGTGTTATCTGTCATGGTGAAGGATAAGCTTTGCTTTTAATGATTCCTATGACTTGACTCGTCAAGCGGAGTTCTGACAGAACAACTCCTTATAGGCAACCACATATGTGAATGTAAGACTGGCCGATCTTATGAGAATTTAGAGGCTGAAATTCTCTAACAAACATTCACAGAACCAGGCATCGTTCAGGGCCAAAATGAACACAAACGAAGAATCACACCCTGTTTGAGGGTAGCTGTGTGATTACTATTGTCTTGGTTGACATTAAAACACTAATCAGTTCAAGACACTCAAGTCACTAATTAATAAGTCATCCCGATAGTATATCATAAGGAAAGGTTCAAAGCCAAAAGCCACCTATTCCAGTACAGTTACTCTCAGTTGTATCTCTGTAAATATCAATATGTTATCAACTTACATGATATATCATTCAATGTAAGGGATTGTTGGAAAAATGTTTCAACATAATTGAATGAGGAAGTTATGTAAAATAGAAAGTGGGGAATCCCACGTTGGGAATAAGATGAAAACAGCTCTACTTTATAAAGTAGAGCTTTTAGGCTTAACATTCGGCCCTTGGGCCACTGCACTTTTTGTGTTGGAGGGAAGACCTAGCTAAGTGCAGGTCCAAACACACCCTATCTTTTTGCTTCCAGTTCAATACAAGCTGTGTGTGACCCTTTTGAACCCGTGAACCTGTTCTAACAGTTACAACACAACAGTTATGCCTTAGACAACGGCGGTTACCGACGGTTACATCTGAAATCGTTGTGTCCGTTTCGGACACACCCAACCGCTCCCAACTTCCAACTCCCAACTGCCATATAAAACTGCACGAAAAACATATTTTCATTTTTGAACAAAAACTCTCTTTTTTTCAGTGCACACCACCTTTCTGCCCTAACAGAGATACAACAGCGTGTCCAGATTCGCTAGTGATTAAAGCTGGAAGATCTGGCGTCTTTAATCACGTAAGATTCCAAAACCTTAGGAGACTCACTGGCAAACACCTGTCCATTCCATACACTGTGCGAGTTTTTGTCTTAAGGACAGAGATACTATATCTCGTGGATCTTCTTCTACTTCTGTAAACTCATTACTGCAAGAACTGGATCAGGTCCCCCCTTTACACTTGGGTTATCGCTTTGTAACACTTAATAAGATTAAAAAACTTCAATAAATAAATACATTTTAAATAAACATTTCATTATTATGAGAAGAAACCTCCTGGAAGAACACATGGTTGAATATGAACGATACAAAGGAAGTGTAGAAATTCACAATTGATAGGAATAACAACATAGACTTTCTATTGATTGAATTACATATTTATATATGGAGTTACAATTAGGATTACAATAGGAGTGTGGTGCAAGAAACTTTTACAAATGAAGAAATCATAATAAGGAAAGAACTATATAAGGAAAAAAACTATATACGATAGTTACTACTAAACACTAATTACAATAAATAATGGAATAATTAATAAATATATTATTCTCTAATATGCTCCCGCAAGATGGATACCTGAGAGGAGAGACCAATCTTGTGAAGTAATTGATGGAAGCGCTTGCGAGCAAGTCGCTTAGTAAGGGTATCGGCCAATTGATCAGCCGAGGAGACATGCTAGACCCGTAATAGCCCATCCTAAATCTGTTGCTGAATGAAGTGAAAATCCAGGGCCACATGTTTCATACGAGTATGGAAGACTGGGTTGGAGCACAGGCTAGTGGCACCCACATTGTCACAATAAATGACATGTTGAGTCGATGAGGTGATACCGAGCTCGCCGAGGAGAGACACAATCCAATGGATTTCAGCAGCCGTGGCAGCCACGGACCGGTATTCAGCTTCAGTGGAGGAGCGAGCAACAGTGTGTTGTTTCTTGGAGCTCCAAGAGATCGGGTTGCTGCCAAGATAGACAATGTAGGCACTGGTGGATGTGTAGTCATCTTTGTTGCCCGCCTAGTCAGCATTAGTGAACACATGGAGAGCTGGAGGAGACTAACGATGAACAAGAATATGAGCATCAATAGAACCACAAAGATACCTGAGAACACGCTTGACCGCATTCCAGTGCTCAGTAGTCGACCTATGTATGAAGTTGACGACATAGGCGACATCAGGGCGAGTAAGGGACAGATACTGAAGACTCCCGACCATTGCCTGAAACTCTCTAGGATCCGTAAGAGCAGTGCTCGACTGAAGTGTCAAATTTGGCGAGGTGGCGAGGGGAGTAGCAACTGGGCGAGTATCTATCATGCCTGTGCGAGCAATGAGACTAGCAATGTATCCGCACTGGAGAGCAGGAGACCACTTGGTCGCTTAACAACTTCAACACCAAGGAAATAGTGAAGATCACCAAGGTCCTTGAGTGAGAAGCGACAAGCGAGCAGAGAGATGAAGGTCTGAACTACAGCAGACTGGTTTCCAGTGATGATAATGTCATCCACATAGATAAGGAGAAAAATGATGGTGCCCCTTGTATGAAGTATGAACAGCGACATGTCGGCCACATAATTTTTTAAGTCGGAGGGAAGAAAAAATTGTTGTAGTTCGTTGTACAATGCTCGGGGAGCCTGCTTGAGTCCATAGATGGCCTTGTGAAGCCGACATACGTGCTGAGGGTTGTCCTTATCAATAAATCCCAGAGGTTGAGTCATGAATACTTCCTCAGAGAGAGTACCTTGGAGAAAGACATTGTTCACATCGAGCTGCCGAAGAGCCCATCCTCGCTAGACGACTAGGGAGAGAACTAGTCTCACTGTAGTGGGTTTAACAACCAGGTTGAAGGTCTCATGATAGTCAACACATGGTCGCTGGTGAAACCCCTTAGCAATTAGGCAAGCTTTGTAGCGATTAATGGTGCCATCAGCATGACATTTGATACGGAAGATCCATTTGCAGCCAACAACATTGCGAGCACTTACCGAGGAAACCAGATCCTAAGTACTATTGCGAGTCAGTGCATCATACTCCAGACATGTCATGGCATCATTTGACATTTTTGAGAGCCTGTGTAACACAAGTCGGTTTGTTGTTCGCTACTAGGTGAGCCGAGTTTGGTGAGTGGCCTGTAAATACTATTCTTGAAGCGAGTAATAATAGACGAGGTACCAGCAGCAACGGGCAAGGGAACTGGAGCAACGGGCACGGGATTGACCTCGGGTTCAACGGGCACTGGAGTAATGGGCACAGTGCTTTCCTCGAGTAGGGAACTTGATGCAAGGAAGGAGTCAGTAGCGGGCATAGATTTTTCCTCGGGCTGGGTGTTGGGTGTCGAGGAGGGTTAAGTAGTATGCACAGGGTTGGTCGCGGGAATAGGACTTACTGAGAGGTTGGTGTATGGGAGAGCTGAGATCAACCAAGGTCTGATTAGTGCTAGGAGCAATTGGCATAGAGTCACTGGAGCGGGCATCAGACGATGTGTATGAAGCCGAGAGAATATCATGAGTTAACCAAGTAGCACGTATGGAGTCAGTGGGCTGAGGAAGAAGGGTTGGTACAAGTGAAAGGGTAGAGTGTGCCAATTCAAGGGTTTGAGCATGATCGTCGTAGCCGATAGAGAAGAAGGGTTGGTACCAGTGAAAGGGTTTATGGTCATAATAGTGACATGGTAGATGGGTAGTGTCTTACAGTTAAGGGATGTCGGTGATAGTAATGGTAATGGTAGGATATGAAGAGGCGATGGTGGTTTGGTGGTGAGTAGGAGGTGATAGTTTTCCTAGGGAAGAGAGGCATATTAGTAGTAATTATGAAGGGTAATTATAACTAGGTGATAATTATTAGGCTTATTGATAATAGGATACTAGGAGTCAAGTATCTAATTGTTTGCACCATAATAGGACACTTAGAGTTGAGCGTTCTATTAATTGCACCATAATGAGAGACTAAGAGTTAGGCATCCTATTAGTTGTACAATAATAGGACACAAAGAGTTAGGCGACCTATTAGCTATACCATAATAGGACACCAATAGTCCGACGTTCTATTAGCCATAACATATAGGACAATATGAATCATGTGTCTTATTAGATTGTATCATAATAGGACATTAAGAATTAGCGTCCTCTTAAGCATATCATAATAGGACAATAAGAGTCGGGCGTCTTATCAGGTCATACTATGATAGGACCAATGAATAAGGCGTCCTATTGGGAATTTTATAGGACAACTATTTAAAAGCGTCCTATGTTGCGGTCCTAAAAGATCCTTTTTGTTGTAGTGTACTCAGTGCATCGCGCTACATCAAATTTTGTACCACGATATATCAATTTAATTGAATCAATTTTTGTAGCGCTATGAAACAATTTTTACACCGCGATACATAAGTTTTAATTACCCAATCCAATTTTGTACTTTGATGAATTAATTTTTGCACCGTGATACATAAAATATTATTCAATCCAATTTTACACCGTGATACAAAATCTTAAAGAACCAGACCACGTCATCCACCTTCTTCTTCCATCTTCTCCGTCGTAAACATTATTCTTCCTCCTCCTCCTTCACCTTCGTCCTATTGAAAAATTCTTCAACCAGCACATTCATTACAGTTTCGCATTTAATGAATAAACAAATCGTTTACCTTTTAAAGGTGTTTCTTCCAAACCCTCACGGAGGGGCGCTGCTCCCTCGACCCCCCGCAGCTTGATCGAGCAAGTAGATCCTTGTTTTGTTGCCTAATAATGTTGATTTTTGAATCCAATGTATTTGTGAGAGCTGTTGTAGGAGACGATAATATTTACGGAACAATATTTTGAAAAATGACCTTTTGCGGTTGAAGATACTGGAGGGGTTACAAACTTTACAAAAGGGATCAGCCAGAATTTCAACAAAAAATTTAACCTGTTTAGTTCCCTATATCAAATAGTTACTCCATATGTCCAAAAATTATCGTCTGGGTTGATTTGGCGTACGGTTTAAGAAAACACATTTGATTGAATTATTGATATTAGTTTAATGTGTAGTTTACTTTAAAACTCATGTGTATGTGGCACATAATTAAAGTAAAATGAAAAAATAAGAGTAAAGTAGTAAAAGTGTTGTCCTAAAAAAGAAAGTTTTATACAAAACAACAATTTTGGGACGAACGAAAAAGGAAAGCATGACAATAATTTTGGGACGGAGGGAGTATAATTTATGTAATTAATTTAAGAGATTAAAAAAATAGAGAATATTCTCGTCTATATACACTAATGTAGATGATGTTAGAAATTTTAATTAATGCGAATGGTTTTTGCCAACTTAGTGGGTTTCTTTGGGTACTATGCGAGTTGACTAATGTCCAAATAAGTTCATAAATTACAAATTCAAAGTTGTAATTAATTTTTGAGTTAAAACTATTTAAGCAATTAGAATCCATCGTTCAAAAATGTGTTAATTGGAGGAGATACATTACTTTAAGAATTGGTAAAACTCATCATTTGGCCACCCAACTTTTCAAAAGCTTGCAAGGCGACTACCAAAAGTTTAAAACTTGCAATGAGGTCATTGTATATTAGTTAGGCTGCAAGCGAGCCCATTTTTTGAATGGACGTTAGATTCATTCGTTAAATTATGTAAAATACCTATTTTGCCCCTAACTATCACTCATTCTCTCGCTTCCTGTTCAAACTCCCTTCATCTTCCAGCCATCTCCCTAAATCCGCCCAGCAGTCATCCTCCACTGCCGGCGAACACTGTCATCTCCCATCAACCGCTCACAGTCGCCATCTCTTCCCTCTTTCTCTCTCTCTCTCTCTCTCTCTCTCTCTCTCTCTCTCTCCAGCTTTGATTTCATCTCCGTTGCCATTTCCATCACCAACCATCTCCATATCGCTGAATCTGGCCAAATCGCCTGACATCTCCATCTCTATCTCTTTCCACAGCACAACGCCGGAATTCCAGTCCAATCGGCTTCCTCCTATCAATTTTTTCTCCTCCACTTTGCTTTCTTTTCCATCTCCACCCAAAATTGTTCAAGCCTTCAGATCCGGCCGATCTTTCATTCTATCACCCACAGATCCGGCCAAACCCCTCATCTTCCCTCCATCATCGACGAAGTGTGCCCCGATTTTCTTTCTCATCCCCGTTTTTCTTCTCAATTTCCAACAATAGCAGATCTGATCCATTCGGCCCCTGCTCCAACGCCGCCTGCCAGGAAGAAGGCCGACAATAATAAAGAAGAAGATGGTGAAGGCGGAACGAACTGGGGAGAGAGACTGAGAGGGGTTTGCTTTGTCGAAAATGGCACATGTGCTCAAAATTGCAGGAGGCCGATGATGGAATTGTTGTACCAGGTTTGGGGAAGACAAAAACGGAGGCTGGCAGACTGTTTTAGGCCGAACTCGAAGCTGGATCCGGTGAGGAGAAAGCTGGGGTTGGAAAAATCGAAGAGCTCTTGGTTTCTAAAAATCTCTATTATTGATATATAACCAAATTTTTTTTAATTTCCACCCTTTTGTTTCTAATTTCACATAAAGGTTTAGTAGTTACAGGGGCAAAATAGGTAATGACATAATTTAATGACCGTCCGAAAAATGGGCTTGCTTGCATCCTAACTAATGTACAGTGGCCTCATTGCATGTTTTAAACTTTCGGTGGCCGTCTTGCAAGTTTTTGAAAAGTTGGGTGGCCAAATGGAGGGTTTTGCCTTAAGAATTTAATAATCTCTCTGTTTCGGACAAAGAGTCCCTGTTTGAAAGTCAAGTTTTTTTAAAAAAAAGACACTTTTAGTAATTTATTAGTAATAAACCAACATTTTTATGCATTATTTTTTTAAAGTTGACTCTTCAAGTGAAATATCAAAAAATGAAATAGTGAACTCTTTACCCGAATTGAATGAAGTACTTTTAGTGATTACGTGTTTTCCTAATTGGGCTAAGAAAGATAAAGTTCAGTATTGTTATGCTACAAAGTTTATGAACTTAGTGTTTGTTTGCTAAAGCGTTTTGATCAAAATGCTGGCTAAAAATGTAGCATTTTCTCTTAAAAAATGTTTCAATTCAGTATTTTAAAACGTAGTGTTTAAAAAATGTGCAACGTTTTAAAATGCTCCAATTTGTAGCGTTTTAAAAATATGTTGCGTTTACAACTACTCAATTAATGAAAATAGCGTTTTGAAATAGTTTTCCAAACGTGTTTACAAGAAAAAAAGACTGCGTTTTGAAAATGCTACGTTTTAAAAACGCTACATTTTAAAAATGCTACGTTTTAAAAATGCTACATTTTAAAAATGCTACGTTTTAAAGAACCAGACCACGTTCTCCACCTTCTTCTTCCATCTTCTCCGTCGTAAACATTATTCTTCCTCCTCCTCCTTCACCTTCGTCCTATTGAAAAATTCTTCAATCAGCACATCCATTACAGTTTCGCACTTAATGAATAAAAAAACCGTTTACCTTTTAAGGGTGTTGCTTCCAAACCCTCACGGAGGGGCGCTGCTCCCTCGACCCCCCACAACCTGACCAAGCAAATAGATCCTTGTTTCGTTGCCTAATAATGTTGATTTTTGAATCCAATGTATTTGTGGGAGCTGTTGTAGGATCCGATGACATTTACATAAAAATATTTCGAAAAATGACCTTTTGCGGTTGAGGATACTGGAGGGGTTACGAACTTTACAAAAGGGATCGGCCAGAATTTCAACAAAAAATCTAACATGTTTAGTTCCCTATATCAAATAGTTACTCCATATGTCCCAAAATTATCGTCTGAGTTAATTTGGTGTACAGTTTAAGAAAACACATTTGATTGAATTATTAATATTAGTTTGATGTGTAGTTTACTTTAAAACTCATGTGTATGTGACACATAATTAAAGTAAGATGAAAAATAAGAGTAAAGTGGTAAAAGTGTTGTCCTAAAAAAGAAAGTTTTATACAAAACAACAATTTTGGGACGAACGAAAAAAAAAAAGAATGACAATAATTTTGGGATGGAGGGAGTATAATTTATGTAATTAATTTCAGAGATTAAAAAAATAGAGAATATTCTCATCTATATACACTAATGTAGATAATGTTAGTGTAGATAATGTTAGAAATTTTAATTAATGCGAATGGTTTTTGCCAACTTAGTGGGTTTCTTTGGGTACTATGTGAGTTGACTAATGTCAAAATAAGTTCATAAATTACAAATTCAAAGTTGTAATTAATTTTTGAATTAAAACTATTTAAGTAGTTAGAATCCATCGTTCAAAAATGTGTTAATTGGGAGGTACATTACTTTAAGAATTGGTAAAACCCATCATTTGGCCACCCAACTTTTCAAAAACTTGCAAGGCGGTCACCAAAAGTTTAAAACTTGGAATGAGGTCATTGTACATTAGTTAGGCTGCAAACGAGTCCATTTTTTGAATAGACGTTAGATTCGTTCGTTAAATTATGTAAAATATCTATTTTGTCCCTAACTATCACTCATTCTCTCTCTTCCGGTTCAAACTCTCTTCATCTTCGAGACATCTCCCTAAATCCGCCCAGCAGTCATCCTTCACTGCTGGCGAACACTGCCATCTCCCATCCACCGCTCACAATCGCCATCTCTTCCCTCTTTCTCTCTCTCTCTCTCTCTCTCCAGCTTTGATTTCATCTCCGTTGCCATTGCCATCACCAACCATCTCCATATCGCTGAATCCGGCCAAATCGCCTGACATCTCTATCTCTATCACTTTCCACAGCACAGCGCCGGAATTCCAGTCCAATCGGCTTTCTTCTATCAATTTTTTTCTCCTCCACTTTGCTTTCTTTTCCATCTCTACCCACAATTGTTCCAGCCTTCAGATCCGACCGATCTTTCACTCTATCACCCACAGATCCGGCCAAACCCCTCCTCTTCCCTCCATCATCGACAAAGTGTGCCCCGATTTTATTTCTCATCCCTGATTTCTCTTCTCAATTTCCAACAACAGCAGATCTGATCAATTCGCGCTTCCAACAAAGAGCCGACTTGTTTCTCCATCTCCACTGACTTGGCTACCCCGGCACCAACCCCTACACTCTTTCGCCATCTCCAGCCTAGCAGAGCTGGCAAAGCTTCGCCCCTGCTCCATCTCCACTGACGAGGATAAGTCGTTGGCCCCTGCTCCAACGCCGCCTGCCAGGAAGAAGGCCGTCAGCAATAAAGAAGAAGATGGTGAAGCCGGAACAAACTGGATAGAGAGACTGAGAGGGGTTTGCTTTGTCGAAGATGACGCACGTGCTCATAATTGCACGAGGCCGATGATGGGGTTGCTGTACCAGGTTTGGGGAAGACAAAAACGGAGGCCGGCAGACTGCTTTAGGCCGGACTTGAAGCTGGATCCGGTGAGGAGAAAGCTGGGGTTGGAAAAATCGAAGAGCTCCTGGTTTCTAAAAATCTCTATTATTGATATATAACCATTTTTAAAAAAAATTACCACCCTTTTGTTTCGAATTTCACATAAAGGTTTAGTAGTTACAGGGGCAAAATAGGTAATGACATAATTTAATGGTCGTCCGAAAAATGGGCTTGCTTGCATCCTAACTAATGTACAGTGGCCTCATTCCAAGTTTTAAACTTTCGGTGGCCGTTTTGCAAGTTTTTGAAAAGTTGGGTGGCCAAATGGAGGGTTTTGCCTTAAGAATTTAATAATCTCTTTGTTTCTGGCAAAGAGTCCCTGTTTGAAAGTCAAGTTTTTTTTTTTTTTAAAAGACACTTTTAGTAATTTATTAGTAATAAAATAACATTTTTATGCATTAGTATTTTAAAGTTGACTCTTTAAGTGAAATATCAAAAAATGAAATAGTGAACTCTTTACCCGAATTGAATGAAGTACTTTTAGTGATTACGTGTTTTCCTAATTGGGCAAAGAAAGATAAAGTTCAGTATTGTTATGCTACAAAGTTTATGAACTTAGTGTTTGTTTGCTAAAGCGTTTTGATCAAAATGCTGGCTAAAAATGTAGCATTTTCTCTTTAAAAATGTTTCAATTCAGTATTTTAAAATGCAGTGTTTTAAAAATGTGCAGTGTTTTAAAATGCTCCAATTTGTAGCGTTTTAAAAATATGTTGCGTTTACAACTACTCAGTTAATGAAAATAGCGTTATGAAATAGTTTTCCAAGTGTGTTTACAAGAAAAAAAGACTGCGTTTTGAAAATGCTACGTTTTAAAAACGCTGCGTTTTAAAAATGCTACGTTTTAAAAACGCTGCGTTTTAAAAATGCTACGTTTTAAAAACCTTGCATTTTAAAAATACTGCACCGAACGAGACTTTAGTGTTCAAAACTAAAAAACGTAGTAAATATTTACGCTCTTGTGGACTCAATCTTTGAAATTGAAGTCTTTGAAAGTTTCATAATTATCTACATCTAACAAATTTTAAAATAAAAAAGTATTCCCTTCATCCCTAAATTATCGTTTTGGTGGACTTGGCGCATGGTTTAAGAAAATACATTTGATTGGATTATTAATATTATGTGTAGTTTACTTTAAAGCTCATGTGTATGCGGCTCATAATTAAAGTAGAATGAAAAAATAAGGCTATAGTGGTAAAAGTGTTGTCCTAAAAAGGAAAGTTTCAAACAAAACAATTATTTTGAGACAGACGAAAATGGAAAGCAGGACGATAATTTGGGGAGGGGGTAAATCAAATGGTAGATGTCAAAACCAAATTTTGATACATATGTAAGAGCATTAGGGTCTGGTTAAAGTAAAATGTATCAAATTAAGTGTGGTACTAGGAAAGGTAGTAAGTTTTAATGGTATTGTACCTAGTACTACACATAACTTTAATAGTACTATTTATTTTAACCATATATTTATGTCACAATATCTGTTGGTACATAATTGTATATTAATATTTTGTTTTTATTTTTTTATTATGATATGTGTTGGACATAATTTTTTTTAAAAAATTTTGTATTAAATTTTGATACGTATAGTTAGGGGTGAGCTTGGTCCGGTTCGATCCAATTTTTTGGAAAAAAAAGAAAACTAGAACCAGACCAATAGTCTAGTTCTCAAAAAATTTAGAACCGGAACCAACCTAATGTGTATTAGAACCAAAACATTGGTCCGGTCCAGAACCAATCAAAGATGTATGAGAACTAGAACCGGGCCAATATTATGATTTTTTACTTTTTAACTGTTTAATACAAATGCATAATAAAAATTTTAAGACTGAAACTTCATAAAAAAAACTAAAAAATATTCGATAAAAATACATTCAACAATTAAAAATATCGAACTCATAAACTCAGAGCATAACAAATCAGTGGAAATAAAATAATAAAAGAGTACCAACTAAAAAGTAGAACAAAGAAAGTATTAGGAACTAATATATATACTTATATAATAATACTATATATATATATATATATATATATATATATATATATATATATATAATAATAAACAACATATTGGGTCGGTTCGGTCCGGTTCCGTGTTTTTTTAGTTCGAGAACCGGGACCAATCCAAATATCCGGTTTTATGAAAATTTAGATCCAAGACCAAACCAAAGTATTGGTACGGTCCAGTTTTGATTGGTTTGGTCCGGTTCTATTGGTTCGATCTGGTTCCGAAAAAATCATGCACACCCCTACGTATAGTTGGAGATGATTATTTGATACTCATAAATAATAACCAATAGGTCTCAAAATTTGATTTTGATACATATGAAAAAGTACCACCATTGGATTTACCTTTACAGTAGCTTACGCCAATCAAATTTGCTATTGTCTATTTCTTCATTTCATAAAATAGTTTAGTTTATAAACGTACACCCTAAACGTCGCACCTTAAAAACACTAAACGTCGAACCCATTTAAAAACCAAATTACAAAAGTAGCCTTATGAAAAAAATAACATTTATTTCTTTCACACATTTTTTCACTAGTTTCAACAATAGACCCTCCTACTATCAAATTTTACACTTCAATGAATTTTATTCTTGACGACAATGAGAATCCCAACGATAATGTGAATCTTAACGACAATGGGAATCCTGACAACAATAAATATAGTGTATCCAGACAACAATGATCATATAGATTCTTTTGCTCCTCTTTTTTTTTAATCACTTTCAACAATAAACTCTTCCAATATCAAATTTTACTCTTTAACGGATTCTAATTCCGCCGACAATGTGAATCCCGACAACAATCTTCATAATGTTCAAAATAAAGCGAAACCGAACAACAATGATTATATAGATTCTTATTTTACGGTATTTTCAACATTTTTTTTTTTGCTATTTTATAGTCTAAATACAGAGCTGAAAATCAGAATGATTGATTTGCTTTAAGTCGTCAGGGTCGAAAGACTTACATCTTATAAGTTCATCAACCCTGGCGACTTACTTCAATTTAAGTCCAAATCGCATTTCAATTTTCCCGTATATAACTCGAAATGCACCATCGATTTGATAATTTTGAAAACCTTAGTGAAGTCGTTAGGGTATTTGACTTAAAATTATTAAGTCCACTAGGGCTTTGGACTTAAAACATTGTAAGTCTAATTACTGGTCAGGTGACTTTTTTGAAAACCTTAATGTAACCGCTATGGTATGTGGACTTAAAATCATTAAGTTCACTAGGGTTTTGAACTTGAAACATTGCAAGTCTAACTGGTCCGACGACTTTCCTGAAAACCTTAATGTAGCCGCCAGGGTATGTGAACTTAAAATCATTAAGTTCACTAGGGTTTTGGACTTGAAACATTGCAAGTCTAACTGGTCCGACAATTTTTAATCATTTAAGCTTACGTTGCCTGGCGACTTAAGCTAAAATTAGCCAAAAAAAAAAATATTTTTTTTAATTTTTTCTTTTAGATTATTTCTGATACTAATTTTTATTTTTCCTACTGGAGAAGAAGGACAGTGTGAGAAGCTTGTTGCTGCCTGGAGGCGTGATTGCTAATTTGTATAGGGAGGGGGGTGTTTGGAAAATGATTGAAAAATTATGAGTTATTTTGTTTTAAGGGAAGTAAGGGTGTAATTGTAATATGACCATTTAAAATAGTGCGACATTTAGTAAATGAGGTGCGACGTTTAGTGTCACCCTTTATAAATGGTTTAGTTTGTGAATTTCCATATAACTGTTTTGATTTTTTTTGAAATCACATACCTTGTTTTTTAAATAAAAATTTAACGCATAATTTTTTAATTTCTTAAAAATTATAAAATACGTAATTTGTTTTATTAAATTTATAAAATACGTCAACTTTTCAATAGAATACCAATCATTTTACTTTTAAAAAATTAAAACAACAAAAAATTTAGGAAAGGAGCGATTAATTACCTTAGAAGGTTAAATTAGCTTCTATAAGAAAATTAGGGATAAACTAAATTTTCTTTAGGGTGTGTTTAAATCAATGACTTGGAATTGGAGTCTCCAAAACCAATTCTGTTATTTGGGAATGCAATTAAAATTTTGAATTGGAATTGAATTGTAAATTCAAATGCCTTAATTTCATAAAATTAATTCTATACTTAAACCTAACTAGTTTTTTTAACCCGTGCGTTAAACGCACGTCAACTAAATTGTACATAAACAAAATAAAGAGGATCAATTTATTAACAATTATACATAGGTATATCACTAATCATTATAGATTATAAAAAATTTCCTTATATACAACATTTGTTGTCTTATTAGTTGGTTTTTCATGTTCACCACATATCAATATCTTCAAACAAAAATAATTTGTTACTCTAAAACCTACGACATATAAACTGTCTATGGTTAAATACTAATTTTTTTCAAAAAGAGACCTACATGCAATTATTGACTTTGACACTTGTTAATTGTCATTGCATATGATACCAGTAATGTAAATTGTCTTCTTTGAAACTTGAAAGACAGTCTTACATTGGATAGAGTTAATGACAATCTTGGGATAAAAACATTTTTTCCAACATTGCTTCCTTTAAAAAAAAAATTTGTTTCAACAATATGATCATCCCCAAGATTTATGATGATTAGTGATGTTTTATTGCACAACACTGGAGCATGGTCAATGTTTTTCAATAGCATTACTGGAACACTAATTTTAAGTGTCAATTCATGGCTCGACAACTCCGAACACTTTATACTATTCAAAAACTCTGTATAATTAATGTCTTCGAACAAACTTTAATTTTTTCCGTCCTGCAAATAGAATCTGAACTCAAATAAGTTCTTTCTTTCGAATGATTACTTTTATTAAATTATATTTGTATTTTATGAATAAAGAAATTTCTGAGAAGAAAATAAGCTAAAATCAAAATAACGAAATTATTTTTATCGTTAACTATTATTTTTGTTTTATAAATTGTTTTGATTTTAATAACTTCCATTATATATTTTTTGTTTTATTGACTTCGTAACTATTATTTTCGTTTTATTTTTAAGAATTAGTTTTACAGAAAAATTTTGTTTCATAATTTATTATTATTATTTTACTAACCTCGGTTTAAATTGTTTTGTTTTATTGACTGTGTAACTATTATTTTTGTTCAATCAAATATTTTTATTTTACTAACGTATTTTTGTTTTACATAACTATTTTTAAAAATTTGTTTTAAACTTTTGTTCCGTAAATTATTTTTATAATTTTACTAACCTCAGTTTAAATTATTTTTGTTTTATTGACTTCCGTAACTATTCTTTTTGTTCCATCAAATATTTTTATTTAACTAATGCATTTTTGTTTTACATAGCTATTTTTAAGAATTTGTTTTAAAATTTTGTTCCATAAATTATTTTTATTATTTTAGTAACCTCAGTTTAAATTGTTTTTGTTTTTATTGACTTTGTAACTATTATTTTTGTTCCATCAATTTTTTTTATTTTACTAACGTATTTTTGTTTTACATATATACTTTTAAGAATTTGTTTTAAACTTTTGTTTTGTAAATTATTTTATATTACTAACATCCGCATTAAATTATTTTTGTTTTGTTGATTCAGTAACTTTTATTTTTATAGTGGCTTGTTCTATAAATTATTTTTATTTTACTAACCTCTTATATTTTTGTTTTCTTGACTCCGAAACTATTATTTTTGTTTTAGTCACTATTTTTTATGTTTAAAGAGAGAAAAATGTTTAAACATAATTAAAAGAGAGGAGGTGGTGGTGATAAGAAAAAAATATGGAGGAAACATGAGAGAGAAAGAGAAATAAAACCAGAGAAGATAGGAGAAAGAAAGAGTGGAATAGTTACTCAAAAGTTAATAATTCAAATTTGAAATTTTGGAGGGAGAAATTTACTCTTACCATTATATATATATATATATATATATATATATATATATATATATATATATATATATATATATATATATATATATATATATATATATATAGATAATTTGAATTCTAAATTTTCTTACCTTTTCCCCTCTATATATTACTTTACACAATAACTCACCCTTATTTAATTACCACCACCACTGGCCACAATAACCAACCCCTGCCGCTAGCAACAACCTCCGGCATCCACCGCTAGCTGTCATTAACCACCAACACTATATGTTATTTATTTTAAAAAACTTACTCCCTCTGTTCTGGACAAGTAGTTCACTATTTCATTTTGAAATCTTTTACTGAAAGAGTCTATTTTCAAAAATTAAAGTATAAAATTTCATTTTATTATTAATGAACCACTAATAGTGACATTTTCTTTAAAAGTTTGAGTTTCAAACGAGGACTTTTTATCCAAAACGGCGGGTTTAAAACTTCTAAATATTTGTTGTTAGTAAGGTTTGAACATTTGCCATTTGATATCACTAACTATTACTACCACTAGGATAGATTACATAATTAAAAAAATATTGTAATTTTATTTTAAGTACAATCTAGAATTACAATTGAATTCCACACATGGTATAAACTATGAAATTGCTATGATTTTAAAAACAAATTCCACATAATTTAAATATTATGAAATTTAAATGCTTATAGAATTAAAAAAACGATGTATCCAAACGGACCATTAATTAATATTTTTAAAAGTAGAAATTTCATAGTGGGTTAGAACATCCCCAACGTGAGTTTTTTTCACTTCTTAAGTTTGGAGAAGTGTGTCATGGTGGCCACATAGAAAAGATAAATCTCCACCTATGAGAGAGAAAGAGATATAATTTCTAATTGAGGAAGTTACTGACAAAAGGTGCAAAAGGAGGGGAGAGGTGGGCAGGTTGTCGGGGGGTTGTGTGTGTGTGGGGGGGGGGGAAGGGGGGACGGGATTTTTATTTTATTTAGGATGATGTTAAATTTAATATTTTTTTATGTAAGAAGTTGGGTAAGAATAGTATACAATGAGAAGATTTATTTTTAAGTATGTAAGAAAAAAAAATGTGTAGGTGGCAATGGGACCCAATTAAGAAGTTGTATAAGAAGTTGATATAAATTTTAACATCAAGGATGCTCTTAGTCCCATAAAAGAAATACTCATTTCATTATTATTATTAATAATAAAAACATGCCAACCTTTTCCTTCCTTTTATATTTATATCATTCTAGAAAAAGGTGTCCACTCTCTAGCATTTTTTTTAGATGTTACTTTTATCATTTTATCTATGATTTAAATTATTACTACAATTAATGGATCCATCCTCAATTCCTCACGTTGGCATCTTTGGAAAACATATATTATTAGTAACATTTATAGTTCTAATTTGAAATAAAACAAAAAAAAATAGATTTTTGTCTATATAAATTAATGAAAATAAATGTAGTGGTAGATAAATTTAGACTTCTCCATTATAAAATTTGTTTCTTGACTAAGGCCCAAGGAAAAGAAGGATAGGGTTTGTTCATAAATTTATCAGTATAGGAACGGTCGTTCTCTTTTATTTCAAAACCAATTTATTCATTGGCCAACTCCTGTCGAGATGTATTTATTGGATCAACCTTGTCTGTACTCAAGTTATCCGAATCTGGAGTCTGGACCACATTTTTAAAAGCTTCACCAACTTGCCTTGATGTGCGTTCACCAATATGGCAATACGATGAATCAATTCAAATTAAGTAAATTGGCTGGCATGGTCGGCCAAAACTTGTATAGGATGGAATTTGATATGATAGAGCTCTATTTAGAATTTGTGAATCATAATAAATATAAAGCATATTACTAATTACTACTCCCTAAAACATAAAAATGGTGGTTTGTGATGGAAGCTTTTAACCTTGATGGAGGTCCTGAATTCGAAACCTATTAGCCCCAGAAATTGTTTTTAATTGAAATGTTCAATCTTTTGCTCTGGTGTCCCTGGTTATCCAACAGTTGCTGTTGAAAATTTCCCCCTTCCTAACCTGTCAGCCCGTTAGCCTTCCGTTAACTTCATTCGTCTTAAGATGTTTGACGCACCCTAACGAATTTTGACGAAACGTTACGTACGTAACAATTTAAAAGGCAAAAATATTACTTATTTTCATTACAATGCATAGTGATATTTATAGGACCAAAAGTGACACTTTTAACGATAAAAAGTGACATATTTAATTCTAAAAATGACACTTTCAAGGTCAATAACGACGATTTTTAGTTATAAAACAATTCCTTGAAATGCTACAATTATATATATGATGCTTTTGGTGTGGCTCGAACAAATGGTGCCTCTGGTGAGACTTTGAACACCCGACCTCTCGGTTGAGAGTAGTTAAGTCCCAGGGTGCCTCTGATAGAACTTGAATACTCAACCTCTCCGTTAAGATAAGTGAGTAGCTAAATGAGACCTTTGGCTAAGGTTTTAACAACAACGATGCCTCTTAAGAGGCTTGAACACCCGACCTCTCTACTGAGAATTGTAATGTCCAGGGTGTCTCTAGTGAGACTCGAACACCAACCTCTCCGTTAAGAGAAGTGAGCAGTACCAGTTGAGCTAGAGCTCGTTGGTTTTTAGTTATAAAACAAATTGACACTTTTAGGGTTAAAAGTAACACATTTAATGTCAAAAAATTACACTTTTAATGTTATAAATTGACACTTTAATGTCAAACGTAATGATTTTCATTTATAAAAAATGAGACACTTTTCAAAATAAAAGTAACACATTTAAGCCTCAAAATAGCACTTTTTTAGGGAAAAAAAATTATAATTTTCATTAAAAAATACAAAGTGACACTTCTAAGGCCAAAAGTGACATATTTTATTTTACAAAGTAGGTCTGACAATTACAATTTAAAAAACCGCTAACCCACCCAACTCGACTTGAAAAAACATCTGACCCATCTCGACCCGTTAATTTTTTGGGTCGAAATGGTAAAAATTAACAACTCGACCCGTTATATTTTTGCTATATAAATGTAAGTTTTTTTTTTTAATGGAAAAAGGTGTCCTCTGTAACATTTTTTTTTGATATTATTTTTATCATTTTATCTATGATCTAAATTATTAATACAATTAATGGATCCATCCTCATTTTGGCATCTTTGGAAAACATATATTATTAGTAATATTTATAATAGAGTACTGAACTGAAAACAATTTAAAAAAATAGATTTTTGTCTATATAAATTAATGAAAATAAATGTAGTGGTAGATAAATTTAGACTTGTCCATTATAGTGAGAGGAAGGGTTGTTCATAAATTTGTCAGTAAAGGACCGGTCTTTCTCTTTTATTTCAAAACCAATTTATTCATAGACCAAATCCTGTCGAGATGTATTTATTGGATCAACATTGTCCGTACTCAAGTTACCTGAATCTGGAGTCTGGACCACATTTTTAAAAACGTAATATTCTCTTCAACCCCAACCCCTAATTTAGTTTGACTTTGACCTCTTAAATATTAATATTTTAAATTGAAAAATCCTTATTACTATTAGTAAAGACATTTTGGTTATTTTAAATATTTTCATTTATCTAACTAACGAAAATAATCTTCAATTCTTCAGTAACCTTATTAGTTTGATTGGCCAAGTACAGTGATTAAATTAAGAAAAAAAATAAAACGATCTTAATGAAAAAAGCTGAAAAATAAAATAACCAAATTATTATTTAAGCGTTATATTTATTATGATTCGTAAATTTTAAACGAAGCTCAGTCTTAGTTAGAAGTCAAGAAAGAATAGGATGACTGTTTCCTCCTAAATTGCTTAATTTGCGTATCACTTCCTAATTCCTTCAGATAGATGGGGGTTCCTCTTTGTAAACCCCTCCTGTTGTGAAAAAAAAATCATATATCTACTACTTAGTCAAGCCCTTCCCTCCCGATCGAGCTGCGGATTTTAGATCCTGTACTTCTTCACATTCCCAACAGAATCATAAATCAAACCAAACCCAGTTGACTTTCCACCTCCAAAATGGATACGAAACTTTTTGGTTCGGATCGTCACTGCCTTGTCCGCCATGGTTGCGTCGTTGGGATAGCAATCACTCGGTAGTGGAGCGAGAGAGAGGGAGATCTTGAAGAAGATATTCCTTCATTCTATCTACCGTGTCTAAAAGTTCTTCAAAGTGAGTGGGATGATACCCAAACGATTTCATGGAAGAAAATCAAATGTGGTTTTTATTTTGTTTTAGATCTAGGTTTGATTTGAGATCAAGGTTTTGATTTACATCTGCAATTGTGGTTTTGATTTGAAATCACGGTTTTGATTTACATATGCAAATGTGGTTTTGATTTTGTTTTAGGTATGGGTTTTATTTAAGATCAAGGTTTTGAAATCAAAAGAATGGTTACTTTTTCTTTGGTTCGTTTTTGAAAGTAAGCATCCAGTCTCTCTCCTTCGAATGTTATCTCTCTTTCATAAACAATTCAGCCCAATTCTACAATAAAGTGAAATTCCTATACGAACTGGTGGTGGGTGGCTGTGTAAACTGTAAATGGACTAATGGACTAATGGAGAAGATGGCTCATGTTTTGTATTTTCATATTTTATGTTAAAAGCTCCATATATATGAAGATATATATATAAATAAAATCGTTTTAAAAAAGCTGTTTTCTGTATCGTTTCATTATCTTGGAAGAAGATGGAGTCTTCAAATCGTTTTGAAGATGAAGTTTGAGGTGTGAGCAAAATGCAAAAAGACCAAATTGTGTGCAGGGGCATTTTCAGTTTTTTTAATTTTTTTTAAAGTTTTTCATCCAAAAAATTAGATGGAGTGATGAACGTGGGATATAATGACAAGTATAGTTACCAAATTGAGAAAAAAAAAATTATAGTGATCTTAATGAAAAAAATTGAAAAATAGGGTGACCAAATTGATATTTAAGCCTAAATATAAAACATATTACTAAAACATAAAAATGGTGGTTCGTGATAGAAGCTTTTAACCTTGATGGAGATCTCGAATTCGAGACATATTAGTCTCAGAATTGTTTTTAATTGAAATGTTTCATTTTTTGCTCCTATGTCCCTGGTTATCCAAAAGTTGTTGTAAATTTCCATTTTTTTTTTTATTTTGTTGTAAATTTCCTTCTTCATAACCTTTACAATTTAATGAAAATAAATGTAGTGGTTGATAAATTTAGACTTCTCCATTATAAAGTTGAGTAATACTAGAACCACTCAATGAACACTCAAATTTGTGCACCAAATGATGTGGTTTCCAATGTATTATCTTATTTGGTATTTTATGGGCCCCACTATAAGTTAAAAAATTATGTTAACAATATAACACATAAGATGCCACATCATTTGATACCCAAAATTGAGTGCTATTAGAGTGGCCCTAGCATTACTCTATAAAGTTTGTTTCTTGACTAAGGCCCAAGGAAAAGAAGGATAGGGTTTGTTCATAAATTTATCAGTATTGGAACGGTCGTTCTCTTTTATTTCAAAACCAATTTATTCATTGGCCAAATCATGTCGAGATGTATTTATTGGATCAACCTTGTCTGTACTCAAGTTATCGGAATCTGGAGTCTGGACCACATTTTTAAAAGATTAATTAATAGGGGCATTTACACAAATGGCCAAGTCAAAGATGACTTGGTCATTTATAACCTCACTTAAAAAATATATACTTTTATAGCCACTTTAATCTAAAAATGCCATCAATACCCTTCCCTACCATTTGCGTGTTCATGCCTCCGGCTACGGCACCAACCACTCATAATGCGGCAGCACCCGCTACTCCTAATGCCGCAGCACCTACCACTCCTACTACACCAGCTCCGGTGACGGCCCCGACTTCGGCACCACTCTACCGCCAAGCGCTTGTTTTACTCTCGCTGCCGGCCAGTGTCCGCTCCTCCTACTGTTTACAGATTGCCCCCCGCCGCAACACCGGGAGCTCGCTTTGTTTAAGTGCCGATCAGATCTCCTTCTTCGCCTCCGGTTGAGGCTCCAGTTAGTACTCCAGCTGTTTCTCCACCGACGCCTGTTTCTTCACCTCCGGAGACCACTCATGCTCCTCCCGCCCAAAGACCGAGCAAGAAAATGACTAAAGCACCTTGGGGATCTTGGTCGGAGATGGAGGCTGGGGATGAAGAAGACAAAGACGAAGATGAAACCACAGTGGTCGACTAGACGACCACCTAGTCGACCAATGTGGTCGTCTAGTCGACCACTGTGGTCGTTAGTCGACCAGGGGCTGTTTTGTCAGTTTCCTTCTTTGGTTAGTCAAATGCTATATATGTTCAACAATCGGGTCAAATGGCTGTATTTGATAAATCCCACTAATAATTAATATTCCCTTCAATAACTCCTTCACCAACTTGCCTTAATGTGCGTTCACCAATATGGCAATACCATGAATCAATTCAAATTAAGTAAATTGGATAATTATGGCATCCTCGGCCAAAACTTGTATAGGATGGAATTTGATATGACAGAGCTCTATTTAGAATTTGTGAATCATAATAAATATAAAGCATATTACTAATTACTAAAACATAAAAATGGTGGTCTGTGATGGAAGCTTTTAACCTTGGCTCCTTGATGGAGGTCCTGAATTCGAGACCTATTAGCCCCAGAATTGTTTTTAATTGAAATGTTTCATCTTTTGCTTCGGTGTCCCTGGTTATCCAACAATTGCTGTTGAAAATTTTCTCCTTCCTAACCTGTCAGCCCGTTAGTTTTCCGTTAACTTCATTTGCCTTAAGATGCTTGACGCACCCTAACGAACTTTGACGAAACGCTACGTACGTAACACATTTAAAAGGCAAAAATATTATTATTTTCATTACAATGCATAGTGATATTTATAGGAGCAAAAGTGACACTTTTAAAGATAATAAAAAGTGACATATTTAATGCTAAAAATGACACTTTCAAGGTCAATAATGACGATTTTTAATTATAAGACAAATGAACACTTTTAGGGTCAAAAGTAACACATTTAATGCCAAAAAATGACACTTTTAATGCTATAAAGTGACATTTTAATGTCAAACGTAATGATTTTCATTAATAAAAAATGAGACACTTTTCAAAATAAAAGTAACACATTTAAGCCTCAAAATAACACTTTTTTAGGGAAAAAATTATAATTTTCATTAAAAATGCAAAGTGACTTCTAAGGTCAAAAGTGACATATTTTATTTTACAAAGTAGGTCTGACAATTACAATTCAAAAACCGCTAACCCACCCAACTCGACTTAAAAAGCATCCGACCCAACTCGACCCGTTAATTTTTTGGGTCGAAATGGTAAAAATTAACAGGTCGATTTGGGTCGAGTTAAAGCGGGGCGAACCCGTTACCCATTTCGACCTGTTATATTTTTGCTATATAAATGTTAGTTTTTGTAATAGAAAATTATGGGTTGAAACGGGTTGACCTGTTCTGACCCATGACCTATTTCGACCAAACCCATTTCAACCCGTTTAATTTTGGGTTATAACGGGCCACGATCCATTACCCGTTTCGACCCAACTCATACTCGACCCAACATACCAAATTGGCAGCCCTATTACAAAGTGACATTGTTAATAGTAAAAAGTGATACTCTGCATATATAATCATGAGAGATAGCGTTGTAATTTTTAAAAACTAAGGGGTTGCATTGAGATTTCTGAATTTTGTCTTAGTTAACCTAGATAAATCCGTCTTACATGAGACCACCTCGACGTCCCACCCTCAAATCCTAGTATATATGCCTCGTCTAATTTCAAAATTCTTTGAATTCGAGGGGTCTCTGTGAGACTTACAAAAAATGCGGTGGTTCTTAAGTTTTTAAGATTTTCTGTTGTGTTCTTTTTTTACTTTTTAAAGTCAACTTAATATTTTTTTTTTCAAATGAAAATTAGAGCTTATATTTTTTCAAAATCATCAAAACCTTAATATGTAATACTCCACTGTTTGTTGTATAGTTAGGAGTAGTTGTAATTTTATTATCAATAATTAAATAAAACTTACGTATTTTCGGTTTGTCTATTTACATGATTTCGTGTTGTGAAATCACAACTTAGAAAGGAGAACTTCGACCCCCAGGTCCCAATTTCACCAGGCATAAAACTCTAAGAAACAGAGGACGTAACAGAGGAAGCAGTGACAACTACTCTACGAAACGCCATCAACTTTCACTCAACACTTCAAGTTAATGACGGCCACTGGCCTGCCGAATCTGCTGGCCCTCAATTCTTTGTCCCTCCTTTGGTAACTATATACCATGCAAATTACATAACAAAATATTGATTTTTAGACCATTAATAGATACTATTTGTGATGATACTGAAAGTGGATGCTCACAATATATTTGCCTAGGTTGGGTTGAGGTGATTTCACACAACCTAATGGCTAATGGGTAGATGGATATTCATGGTTTTAGACTTTGATAGTTTTGTAAGGAACGATGTTCAAGTTTCAAAATCACATAATGTAGATGTTTTCACATCTCGAATCGCATCTGAGTAATAAATAAAAGCACACGAAGTAAGTCTTTATCGTTCTACAACTAAAATACTTGTTGATGTGCGGCCACATTATCTACATTTTGTGTTTGAACACTTGAATATCGCCCTCTGAGTGCCTGTGAGAATAGCTATTGAAACTCGATGGCCGTAGACGTAAAAGTTATTAGAAGAAAATTTACTCAAAGAAAACATGATATATGTGTACAAATATCTTAATGAATCAAATAAGCGAGTTATATCTTTGTACATCATCGAGGGATCCGAATACTATTCTACCTTCGAATATCAAAAGGAATGTAAACGTTACATGTACAATCATCGTAAACATGCAGCAATACTCACAAAAGTAAAAAGAGTTCTTCCTGTATAAAGCGAGAGTTTATTGTGAAATTGAGTTTGAACAATGGTACAGAATGAAGATGGAGGATGGGGGTTTCATTTTAGGACCCAAAGACTTCATTCGAATCGCTCTAAACTACATTGCATTGAGATTGCTTGGAGAAGGACCTCAAGATGGGGAGGACATGGCAATGGCTCGGGGTCGCAAATGGATCCTTGAACATGACAGTGCGGGTTGGGATTCCATCGTGGGGAAAGTTTTGGATTCTATTTTTAAATTTAATCACATCGGTCAAAACATTGATTAATTGATTATTGATCAAACTACATTTGTTCTTTCTATGTAGGTGCTTGGAGTGTATGAATGGGCGGGATGAACCCAATGCCACCGAACTTTGACTTAGGAGTGTCCCCATTCATCCGGGTTTATAACACATTTGTTCATCTTAAGCCCGATAACTTACCTTTTGTAGAGAATTTTGGCTTTTCCTCGTTAATAAAAAACTACAAAGAATTGTAATCGATCAAACAAATTTATATTCTTGATTGTCACATGGCGGTTACTAAGTCTAACACCTTAATTATGTATAAACTAGGTCAAATGAGCTATTATCGCGTGGTTTACATGCCCATGTCGTACTTATATGGAAGAAGATTTGTTGGAAAGATAACTGAATCGTTGATCTCTACGACAAAAGCTCTATACTAAACCTTATCATGAGATAGATTGAATGCAACACGGAATACTTGTGAAAAGGTTTGTCAACCTTATTTAGAGATGAAATAACATATGCAAAAGTAAGAGGAAATATAATAAATCCTAAATACGTTTAGTTGTAAATTGCGGGGAGGATCTTTACTTCCCACATCCTCTTGTGCAAGATATGTTATGGGCATTCCTATACAATGTTCTTGAGCCTCTTTTGTCCGTTGGCCCTTTTGAAACTTAGGGAGAAGGCTTTGAAAAGGTCGATTGAGCATGTACATTACTGAAGATATTAGCGTGGACACCTACAATTGATGCGTGGAAAAGGTATGTATGCGTATAGTGCCACCTGCCAGCTATTTTGAGAACTTAAATCTATTTTGTTTGTTCTTTCTTATTTTTCTTGTATAGCTTACTTATTTTAAACAAGTCAATGTAACATGTTTGTCGATTGGAATTTGT
>CM028384.1:63551272-63590569 GCA_013146195.2 Codonopsis lanceolata | reverse complement strand
GAGCCATATGTGAGGCAAAAGGAGTTTCGCGGTCGGACCTTTGGCCAGTGGTTCGAACACACCGAGGAAACAATCGCGGCTTCGTCCACCCATGCGGCTCGCCTCCAAATTTTTCTTCAAAATTGTAAGTATACGTTTGTTCCGGCTTACACTTTGCCCGTTCCCTTGGGGGTGCGAGGCAGAAGATCGGCGTGGTCGATTTTCATGGTTAGCAAGCTTCGGTAAATTTATTGAAAATTGTGTTCCCTATCCGATATAATAACTTCGTGCGGTCAGAATCGACACCAAATGCGCTCGGACAAACTTAATCGCGTTTGCCTCCGTGATGCTTGCCGTGCCTTGGCCTCTACCCATTTGGTGAAGTAATTCGGCTGCTACAATTGCATATTGGCATCCTCACTCGGGCAGGAAAGGCCGATTAGGTCAATCCCCATTTGTCGAAGGGCCGAGGCGGCAACAGCGGTGTCTGCTCGGCGCATACCTTGGGAATGTCCGAATTTCGGCCAGTCTCGCACTTTTTGACATATTTTTACGCATCCCTCTTGAACTTGGCGATAATACCCGAAATTTTATTTTTTTTACGCTAACGATCGTTTTTAGAGGTGTCCACCACATACGCCTTCGTGTACCTCTTCGAGCACACCTTGTGACATATCGGCCCAACACACCTCATCGGCTTGCCAAAAGATCTCTTGTACAAAATTCCATTTAACATGATGTATCGAGTACGCTTTCGACATTGAATCTGCGGGCCTCTTGCTTATTCTACGGCAATCTTCCCTCCTCGATGTACTCTTTTCGACTCAGTAATCCAACTTTTTTCTTCTTCTACTATCTCCATTACTTGGGGTCGGCAAATAAGCGGGTACCTCGGCGAACTTCGACTTCGAACTGTGTCGGAAGGGCCTCTCGCATCCGGCAGGCCAATTTCGATAGGTAATACGCCGTGTGTTGTCATCCCTTCCAATCTTTGCCGGTTCCCAATAAACAAATTTTTCGGCTAACCTCTTCACTAGTTCGCGATGTTGCACCAAGGTTGGGTTGTTGACTCCGTATTCCCGCTTACTTGGTTGACCACGAGTTGAGAATCAGTGTGCGGCCAAGTGTTTAATTCCATGTCAATACACAATTCCATTCGGCTATAAGGGCCTCATACTCCACGATTATTTGAAGCTTTAAATTTAAACCATAAGGCCTTCTCGAATTGGTGTTAGTCCTCGGGTGCCATCAAAAATATTCTGCGCCACTTGCTTTCTTGCGATGAAGACCCATCTACATAAAGCGACCAACATTGCTCGAGTCGAATTTTGACTTGTTCATTGGATGTGCCGCTATAGGCTCTTTGTTCTTGGCTTTCTTGTTTGGGCGATCCACGTCACAGGTAAATGTACACTCCACCGAAATCGGCGCTTGCGCTTTTGCGCTGCGCGGGGTGTAAGTTATATCGAACTCAGTGAGCTCAATCGACCGGTTTAACAATGCGAGAACATTACGGATTGTGCAATATTTTCTAAGCGATGCATCGGTATATACAATGATTTCATGTGATAAGAAATATGCCCTCGGTTTACGAGGCGAGAAATAATAACAACGAGTAGGCCAACTTTTACGCATTAAAATATCGGTTTCTACATCGCTAAGTGCTTTGGATACATAATAAGCGGGTTTTTGAACATTGCCCTCTTCTTTGATTAAGGCGGCGGCCCTTTGCCAAGTCGGTGGCGCCAAATACAAATATAACATTTCTCTATTTTGGGGCTTACAAGCGGTGGTGGGCGGCCCAAATATTCTTTAAAATTGTTCAAAGCGCGTTGACATTCCTCAGATCCATTCAAAGGTATTGTTCCCCTTGACACTTTGAAAAATGGTAGACATTTCTCGGCGGACCTCGACATGAATCTACCAGGGGCCACCAGCGGCCATTCGGTTGTTGTACTGCTTGATGCATATTGGAGCCTTCATCTCTCTTAAGGCTTGAATTTTTCGGGGTTGGCCTCAATTCCCCTTCGACTCACCATAAACCCCAAGAATTTGCCCGCCGATTTACTCCAAATGCGCACTTGCTTGGATTCGATTTCATTTGATTCTTTCTCAGTTGTCAAAAGTTTCGGCCAGTCGTCGGTGTGCTTTCCCGTTTTGTCTTGATTACCATGTCATCTATATAAGCTTCAACATTCCGCTTGATTTGGTCTCAGAACACTTTGTTCACCATCCTTTGATCACGTAGCACCGGCGTTTTCAACCAAAGGCATCATGACATAGCGGTAAGTTCCACCCGCCCAAGCGCGATTGATAGGCGATCCGCTAGGGCCATCCTTATACGGTGGTACGGAATAGGCATCAATAAAACTCATCACTTCATGCTCGGCAATGGAATCCACCAACTTATCAATTCGGGCAAGGGTAGCGATCTTTTGGGCATGCCTTGTTCGTCACGTAAAATCAACACACATCCGCCATTTCATGTTTGCCTTCAACACCATGACCACATTGGCTAGCCATGATGGATAGTAAACCTCTTTAATTATTTTTGCTTTAAGCAGCCTTTTCACTTCTTCTTTGATGGCAGCTTCTTTTTCTGCCCCAAATGCCCTTGCCCTCTGTTGTATCGGTGCAAATTCGGGTTGACATTCAAATGATGCTCGCCATACGTGCTTATACCATTCATGTCTTCAAGCGCCCAAGCAAATATGTCTAAGCTTGCTTTCAAAAATTCTATCAACTCCTCCTGTCACTTCCTTGCAATGTCTTCCAATCTTGACGGTTTGCTCGGGGAATAAAGGATTGATCACCACCTCATCAATTCCTCGCATGGCTTTAGGTGCGGCTCCTCCCTTGTTTGCATTGTTTCAATCTCTATGGTTTTACGGGCCTCTTCCCTTTTCCTTTTCAACCTCGCCCTCTCCTCTTTCTTGCTTCCTATGATGTCGACAGGATCCCCAACGGGCTGTTCCATGTCAGTATCTATTAGGAGCGGCTCAATTACGGCTATCATCGGTGCTTGCCTGTAGCTTTTGGCTTCTTGGTCATGGTCCACCTATTCTCACTATCCTCCATTGTTACGCTTCAACTTGTGCGTTTCTTTGACATGCTCGGCATCGCCCGTGGTTCACTGCATGGCGATCCGCTTCTTTGTTATAAATTTTACCGGTGGTGGGTATGGAGGCCACCATTTGGAAAGCAACCATTCTTTGGTTGTCCCAAGATTGCATTGTAATGAGAATGCAAATCCATTACCATAAAGGTGACCGCCTCGGTCGCATCTTGTCGTCCTCCCCAAAGTGACCATTACCTTAAGTGTGCCGCTTCACGTTAACCTTATGATTAGAAAATCCCTCGGTTGCCCGCCATATGGAGTTAAGTGAGCATCGAGATAATCCCATAGCCTTAAAGCATGAATAATACAAGATGTCCTACTAGCTCTGTGTCGACCAAAATCCTTTTCACGTTATGTTTTTTGTTGCTATCATCAAGGTAAATGACTAGCGGTTGTTCAGCGTGCAAAGGAGTTGGTGCTAACTTCGGACCGGGTAAAACCGATAAACTCATTCTCGTCTCCAGATTTGGGTGGTACAAAAGGAACTTGGGTCAGGCTGAATATTTGGCTTTTCGGTGATTAGTGCTTGAAAATTCCTCTGTATTACTCTTATGGCGGGGATGTCCTCTTGTCGGGGTTGTTGTGGGGTTGTTGTCATTTCTTGCGGGCAGGCTGCCACTTTGTATTTGTTGAAAACTCCTTGGTCCACCGATCTTTGTATCGCTTTTTTCGATTGAATGCACTCGTCGGTCTGTGCCCGATTTCCTGTGATATTCGCGTACTTGTTTGGATTCCTTAGGTGTGCGGGTGTCAGGTTCATTGGTCGTGTGCTTGGCATGTTTTCAATTCTCATAATGGCGCGCAATTGGTGTGTTAAGAGGGGTAAATTCTTCTGCCCTCTTGGCCAAACTTGGCCAAGGTTCGATAAACTCCATTTCCCGGTGATAGTTGTTCTCATAGCCTACGCCACGGTATCAGTGGTCATAGCCTCGGCCTGGTATCCTTGGTCATAGCCTCGGCCTGGTATCCTTTGTCACCTCTATTCTTTTCCGGCGGTCATTGTTTCTATCTCCTCCTTTATTGCCATCTCGTTTCCATTCCTTACATGCCCTTCCTTTCTTACATTTGTGGCTCGCATTGCCTATGTCTTGGGCTCTTTTGAACAAGTCGGCCGATTAGTGGGAGCCTAGCCCCGAATTCGATTTTCAAGTTCCCGGTGCGGCCCCCTTCAAAGCATGTGATCACCTCCTTATCGAAATGCTCGAAAATGCGTGCTAGCTTGCTGGAATCTTTCAAGTAGGCGATTGTAGACTCCCCTTGTTTACGTTTCACATTGCTTAGCTCACCCCTTGACTTTGGTAATGTGCCCGGTTCCAAACTCTCGACAAATGCCTCACGCAATTGCGACCATCCATGATCGATCCCTCGGGTAAATTTCTAAACCAAGATCTTTCTTTCCCATGGCGATCCCACACCTTACATAGTATTGCCTCGTCCTCCGTCAACAATGCGAGTCGCCATCTCAACATCCGATGCATGGTCGCGAGCATTAGTAAGGCCCTCGTACTTCTGAAAAGTTGGGTAAATAAGTTTTGGATTGGGAGGGGCATTCCTGATCCAATCTGCAAATGGGCGCAGGTGTGGATGCCCGCTTTATCTGTTTTCTCCTTTTCCATTGCATCTACTCTCTTCTTCAAATCTAGTAACTCACTCCCCCATGTTTGTCTACTAAAGGTTGCACGTGGGAAATTCGATGCCGCTTTCAAGTGGTGGGGCAAGAGTGATGAGGGATTTAGATGCAGAGGCCGCTTGACCAAGGTATGCACGATCCTCCGGATGGTGAGGATGGGGGCACGAATCTCCTTCACGACTCCTTTCACGGGTTCTCCTGCGGGAAACCAACCTCTTCTTGACACCGACCGCTATGTGTAGGTTGTTTTGCGACAAAGTTCCTAGCCATTTTTGCTCATCAATGCAAGCATCACGATCTCTCCACCTCTCGATCCCCTTCTAACAGAGTGTTCTTCGACTGAATGCACAATTTTCCCTTGAGAAGCACTTATTGTAATCATCTGGGCGGGGTAATGTGCGCTGGTTGTAGAGGAACGCCAGGTGAGGCGGGATGGATATTTCAGCCATACCCATTGCCGCAAATGCTTTGGTTGTTTAGCATGATTTGCATTAACGCCGCGGTTTGTGTTTGGATCTGTTGGGCTTGAATTTTGCAACATCTTGAGGGTTCTCAACACCAACAATTGTAGACCACGGCTTCTTCTCTCTCAGGTATCGTCTCGCAAATCCTTCTCCGGCTACGGCCTCGGCCTTCTTCTTACTCGTGGTCGCTCCCTTGCCCTTAATCACTTTTTGGTGGTCAATGCTCTTTCCTTTCTGCTTCTTAGCTTCGGCCTCCTCCGTCCCTTGGCCCCCAGTCCGCCCCCGCTTGCTCGTGATAGCGGTCATTCCACCTCCTACCCCGTTTGAGCGCTTGAAGCGCCACGGGCTCGGGACCGTGCCCATTGTCACCTCCTTCTCCGGTCATTGGTGTCAAGCAAATTTCAGTCCGATTGAGTTGATTGTTACGTATCGGTGTGTCGTTTCGACAACGGAACCACTTGATGATGCTGTTTTCTGCGCCAAGGATATGATCGGGAATCTACTCAACTAGCCTGGATCGGTACCTGAAATGGATAAGCAAACGTCACACCCCCTCCGGTGTGCGAATCAGTCTCAGTGATAATTAGAGAGAATGAAATTTGACAGCGTAAGGGTATAAAAATGAGAACGTACCTTTCTGTGAAAGGGTCAGGGCCTTTATATATGCATTGCACAGAGTAAAGTTCGTTAGGCCACGAGGGCTTCTAGAAGGCGTATCTGTCCTGCTGAGGTGGACAATGAGCATGTGGCATGGATTAGTTGGCAACGATAGTGGACAACTATACTCTTTAGGGCCGCATGGTCCGCCCTAGAACTGCTAATAGTGGCATGATGGGTCTGGCCTGTCCATAGTGCCTTTGACCTCCCACCAAGTTATGAGTCCCCAGGTTACAAGTTACCGGATTGTAAGGACGTTATTACCCCTACTGGGAATTATGGGTGGCTCAGTACCCAAAGAAACCCACTAAGTTGGCAAAAACCATTCGCATTAATTAAAATTTCTAACATTATCTACATTAGTGTATATAGATGAGAATATTCTCTATTTTTTAATCTCTTAAATTAATTACATAAATTATACTCCCTTCGTCCCAAAATTATTGTCATGTTTTCCTTTTTCGTTCGTCCCAAAATTGTTGTTTTGTATAAAACTTTCTTTTTTAGGACAACACTTTTACCACTTTACTCTTATTTTTTCATTTTACTTTAATTATGTGCCACATACACATGAGTTTTAAAGTAAACTACACATCAAACTAATATTAATAATTCAATCAAATGTGTTTTCTTAAACCGTATGCCAAATCAACATAGACGATAATTTTGGGACATATGGAGTAACTATTTGATATAGGGAACTAAACAGGTTAAATTTTTTGGTGAAATTCTGGCTGATCCCTTTTGTAAAATTCGTAACCCCTCCAGTATCCTCAACCGCAAAAGGTCATTTTTCGAAATATTGTTCCGTAAATGTCATCGTCTCCTACAACAGCTCCCACAAATGCATTGGATTCAAAAATCAACATTATTAGGCAACGAAACAAGGATCTACTTGCTCGGTCAGGCTGCGGGGGGTCGAGGGAGCAGCGCCCCTTCGTGAGGGTTTGGAAGAAACACCCTTAAAAGGTAAACGGTTTTTTTATTCATTAAGTGCGAAACTGTAATGGATGTGCTGGTTGAAGAATTTTTCAATAGGACGAAGGTGAAGGAGGAGGAGGAAGAATAATGTTTACGACGGAGAAGATGGAAGAAGAAGGTGGAAGACGTGGTCTGGTTCTTTATGATTTTGTATCGCGATGCAAAATTGGATTGAATAATATTTTATATATCACGGTGCAAAAATTAATTCATCAAAGTACAAAATTGGATTAGGTAATTAAAATTTATGTATCGCGGTGTAAAAATTGTTTCATAGCGATACAAAAATTGATTCAATTAAATTGATATATCGTGGTACAAAATTTGATGTAGCGCGATGCACTGAGTACACTACAACAAAAAGGATCTTTTAGGACCCCAACATAGGACGCTTTTAAATAGTTGTCCTATAAAATCCCCAATAGGACGCCTTATTCATTGGTCCTATCATAGTATGACCTGATAAGACACCTGACTCTTATTGTCCTATTATGATATGCTTAAGAGGACGCTAATTCTTAATGCCCTATTATGATACAATCTAATAAGACACATGATTCTTAGTGTCCTATAATGTTATGGCTAATAGAACGTCGGACTATTGGTGTCCTATTATGGTATAGCTAATAGGATGCCTAACTCTTCGTGTCCTATTATTGTACAACTAATAGGATGCCTAACTCTTAGTCTCTCATTATGGTGCAATTAATAGAACGCCTAACTCTTAGTGTCCTATTATGGTGCAGACAATTAGATACTTGACTCCTAGTATCCTATTATCAATAAGCCTAATAATTATCACCTAGTTATAATTACCCCTTCACAGTTACTACTAATATGTCTCTCTTCCCAAGGAAAACTATCACCTCCTACTCACCACCAAACCACCATCACCTCCTCATATCCTACCACTACCATTACTATCACCGACATCCCTTAACTGGAAGACACTACCCATCTACCATGCCACTATTATGAGCATAGACCCTTTCACTAGTACCAACCCTTCTTCTCCATCGGCTATGATGATCATGCTCAAACCCTTTAAATGGCAGACACTACCCTTTCACTTGTACCAACCCTTCTTCCTCGGCCCACTGACTCCACACGTGCTACTTGGTTACGTCATGATATTATCTCGGCTTCATACACATCGTCCGCTGCCCGCTCCAATGACTCCATGCTAGTTGCTCCTAGCACTAATCAGACCTTGGCTGATCTCAACTCTCCCATACACCAACCTCTCAGTAAGTCCTATTCCCACGACCGGCCCTGTGCATACTACTTAACCCTCCTCGACACCCAACACCCAGCCTGAGGACAGCTCTATGCCCGCTACTGACTCCTTCCCGGCACCAAGTTCCCTACCCGAGGAAAGCATTTTGCCCATTACTCGAGTGCCCGTTGAACCCGAGGTCAATCCCGTGCCCGCTGCTCCAGTTCCCTTGCCCATTGTTGCTGGTACCTCGTCTATTATTACTCGCTTCAAGAGAAGTATTTACAAGCCACTCACCAAACTCGGCTCACCTAGTAGCGGACAATGAACCGACTTGTGTCACATAGGCTCTAAAAAATGTCAAATGACGCCACGACATGTCTGGAGTATGATGCACTGACTCGCAATAGTACTTAGGATCTGGTTCCCTCGGTAAGTGCTCGCAATATTGTTGGCTGCAAATGGATCTTTCGTATCAAACGGCATGATGATGGCACCATTAATCGCTACAAAGCTTGCCTAATTGCTAAGGGGTTTCACCAGCAACCATGTGTTGACTATCATGAGACCTTCAACCTGGTTGTTAAACGCACTACAGTGAGACTAGTTCTCTCCCTAGTCGTCTACCGAGGATGGGCTCTTCGGCAGCTCGATGTGAACAATGTCTTTCTCAAAGGTACTCTCTCTGAGGAAGTATTCATGACTCAACCTCTGGGATTTTTCGATAAGGACAACCCTCAGCATGTATGTCGGCTTCACAAGGCCATCTATGGACTCAAGCAGGCTCCCCGAGAATGGTACAACGAACTGCAACAATTTTTCTTGCCTCCGGCTTAAAATATTTTGTGGCCGACATGTCGTTGTTCATACTTCATACAGGGGGCACCATCATTTATCTCCTTATGTATGTGGATGACATTATCATCACTGGAAACCAGTCCGCTGTAGTTTAGACCTTCATCTCTCTGCTCGCTAGTCGCTTCTCACTCAAGGACCTTGGTGATCTTCACTATTTCCTTGGTGTTGAAGTTGTTAAGCGACCAAGTGGTCTCCTGCTCTCCAGCGCGGATACATTGCTAGTCTCATTGCTTGCACGGGAATGACAGATACTCGCCCAGTTGCTACTCCCCTCGCCACCTCGCCAACTTTGACACTTCAGTCGGGCACTGCTCTTACGGATCATAGAGAGTTTCGGGCAATGGTCGGGAGTCTTCAGTATATGTCCCTTACTCGCCCTTATGTCGCCTATGCCGTCAACTACATGCACAGGTCGACTACCAAGCACTGGAATGTGGTCAAGCGTATTCTCAGGTATCTCTGTGGTTCTATTAATGTTCATATTCTTCTTCATCGTTAGTCTCCTCCAGCTCTCCATGTGTTCACTAATGCTGACTGAGCGGGCAACAAAGATGACTACACATCCACCAGTGTCTATATTGTCTATCTTGGCAGCAACCCGATCTCTTGGAGCTCCAAGAAACAACGCACTGTTGCTCGCTCCTCCACAGAAACTGAATACTGGTCCGTGGCTGCCACGGCTAATGAAGTCCACTGGATTGTGTCTCCTCGGCTGATCAGTTGACTGATACCCTTACTAAGCCACTTGCTTGCAAGCGCTTCCATCAATTACTTCACAAGATTGGTCTCTCCTCTCATGTATCCATCTTGCGGGAGCATATTAGAGAATAATATATTTATTAATTATTCCTTTATTCATTGTAATTAGTGTTTATTAGTAACTATCGTATATAGTTTTTTTCCTTATATAGTTCTTTCCTTATTATGATTTCTTCATTTGTAAAATTTTCTTGTACCACACTCCTATTGTAACCCTAATTGTAACTCCAAATATGTAATTCAATCAATAGAAAGTCTATGCCGTTATTCCTATCAATTGTGAATTTCTACACTTCCTTTGTATCGTTCATATTCAACCATGTGTTCTTACATGAGGTTTCTTCACATAATAATGAAATGTTTATTTAAAATGTATTTATTTATTGAGGTTTTTAAATCTTATTAAGTGTTACAATGCGATAACCCAAGTGTAAAGGGGGGCCTGATCCAGTTCCTGCAGTAATGAGTTTACAGAAGTAGAAGAAGATCCACGAGATACAGTATCTCTGTCCTTAAGACAAAAACTGGCACCGTGTATGGAATGGACGAGTGTTTGCCAGTGAGTCTCCCAAGGTTTTGGAATCTTACGTGATTGAAGAGGCCAGACCTTCCAGCTTCAATCACCGGTGTATCTGGACACGCTATTGTATCTCTGTTAGGGCAGAAAGGTGGTGTGCACTGAAAGAGAGAGAGTTTTTGTTCAAAAATGAAAATCTATTTTTGATGCAGTTTTATATGGCAGTTGGGAGTTGGAAGTTGGGAGCGGTTGGGTGTGTCCGAAACGAACACAACCATTTCAGATGTAACCGTCGGTAACCGCCATTGTCTGAGGCATAACTGTTAGAACAGGTTCACAAGTTCAAAAGGGTCACACACAGCTTGAATTGAATTGGCAGCAAAAAGATAGGGTTCAAGCCAAGCCAGCCAAGCCGGGTCGAGTCGGGCGGCGGCGGCGGGCGCACGTATGTTTGGACCTGCACTTAGCTAGGTCTTCCCTACTACACAAAAGTGTAGTGGTCCAAGGGCCGAATGTTAAGCCTAATATGGGATTCCCTACTTCCTACTTTACCTAACTTCCTCATTCAATTATGTTGAAACCTTTTTCCAACAACCCCCCACATTGAATGATATATCATGTAAGTTGATAACATTTTGATATTTACAGAGATATAACTGAGAGTAACTGTACTAAAATAGGTGGCTTTTGGCTTTGAACCTTTTCTTATGATATACTATCGGGATGACTTCCTAATTAGTGTTTTAATGTCAACCAAGACAATAGTAATCACACAGCTACCCTCAAACAGGGTGTGATTCTTCATTTGTGTTCATTTTGGCCCTGAACGATACCTGGTTCTGTGAATGTTTATTAGAGAATTGCAGCCTCTAAATTCTCATAAGATCGGCCAGTCTTACATTCACATAAGTGGTTGCCTATAAGGAGTTGTTCTGTCAGAACTCCGCTTGACGAGTCAAGTCATAGGAATCATTAAAAGCAAAGCTTATCCTTCACCATGACAGATAACACCAGTGTGTTTCACCATAGGAATGAGTAGGAGTTAAATCCTTTAGTGTTAACTTCGAGATTAATTTAGTTGGGTTGTCCCTTTGAACTTAGACCATGGGATCTCCAATCAGCTAGGTGGGGTTTTCCGCTAAATTATTCTTTTATTTCGTAGGCTTGAGGCCCATTCCCTTCGATGAGCTGCATACTTGTTCTCTAGACAAACCTTTAGATAGTGGATCTGCTAGGTTATCTCTTGATAGAATATAATCTATGGTGATCACTCCATTTGATAGAAGTTTCCTAACGGTATTGTGACGCCTTCGTATGTGTCGTGATTTACCGTTATACATATTGTTTTGTGCTCTTCCTATTGCAGCTTAGTTGTCGCAATGGATGCATATAGCTGGTTGTGGAAGCTAGAATATTTTCTAAGAAGTTTCATAGCCATTCGGCTTCTTCCGCTGTTTTATCTAGAGCGATAAATTCTGATTCCATTGTAGATCTTGCGATGTAAGTCTGTTTGGAAGATTTCCATACGATAACACCACCACCAAGTGTAAATACAAATCTACTTGTGGATTTTGAGTCGTTCGTATCGGATATCCAGTTGGCGTCACTATAACCTTCTATTATTGCTGGATACCTTCAATTGTGCAACCCATAGTCTTTAGTGTATCGAAGATACCTAAGGACTCTTACAATAGCCTTCTAATGATCATGTCTGGGATTACTATTAAATATGCTTAATCGATTAACTGTTTGAGCAATATCTGGTCGCATACAATTCGTGAGATACATAAGACTTCCAATGACACAAGAATATTCAATTTGAGATACACTTTCGTGTAGTTTCTTCTTGAGATGAAAGTTTGGGTCTATTAGAGTTTTTGCAATACTATTATCACCATTGCTGAATTTCTCCAGTAATTTCTCGATATAATGAGATTGTAATAGTATGATTTCCTTGGATGTTCTAGATATTTTAATACCTAAGATGACATCAGCTATCCCAAGATCTTTCATGTCGAACCTGTTGGCCAACATTTTTTTGGTGTCCTTGATCATGTTGTTATTACTGCCAATTATGAGCATGTCATCTACGTAGAGGCAGATAATTACGTAACCATGTTGTGTATTTTTGGCTTACACACATTTTTCACATTCGTTGATCTTGAACCCATTTGCAAGTATTACATCATCAAAACGTTTATGCCATTGTTTTGGTGTTTGCTTTAATCCGTACAACGATTTGACCAATCGGTATACTTTCTTTTTGTTGCCTGGAGCTATGAATCCTTTTGGTTGATTCATATAAATTTCTTCTTCGAGTTCCCCATTTAGGAAAGAAGTCTTAACATCCATTTGATTTATTTCAAGACCGTGTAAAGCTGCAAATGCAATAAGTAGTCAAATAGACGTAATTCGAGTTACAAGAGCATAAGTGTCAAAATAATCAACACCTTCTTTTTGATTAAATCCTTTTGCGACTAATCGTGCTTTATACTTATCAATGGAACCATCAGGTTTTAATTTTCGTTTGAAAATCCATTTACAGCCCAATGGTTTACACCCCTTGGGAAGGTCAACTAATTCGCCAGTGTGGTTTTGCATAATGGAAGATATTTCGCCATTAATGGCTTCTTTCCATTGAGGAGCTTCTGGAGTAGACATTGCTTCTTTGAACGTTCGAGGTTCATTGTCCACTATAAATGTGGTCACAAAGTCAGGTCCGAAGGTTTTTGCTATTTTTTCCCGTTTGTTCCTTCTATGTTCATCATCCTGTTCACCTTGACGATCTTCTTGGATCATGTCCGTGGGGATAATGTCTGTGGGGGCCTCGTGCTCATTTTCGCTTGTGTTCGAAGGAAAGGAGTGTTTTCCATTAGTATTATTATTATTTTTTAATGGAAATATGGTTTCAAAAAATGTGACATTTCTTGATTCTAATATTGTATTTACTTCAATATTTGGATTGTCAGATTTGTGCACTAAAAACCTATAGGCACTACTCCGAGCTGCATATCCTACGAAGATACAATCCACGGTTTTTGAACCGATTTTTACTTTTTTAGGTAATGGTGATGCTACTTTGGCCAGGCACCCCCACACTTTGATGAATTTGTAGGAAGGTTTTCGACCATTCCATAATTCATAAGGAGTTTGCTCCAATTTCTTCTGTGGTAGCTTATTGAGCAAGTAATTTGCTGTGAGCACCGCCTCCCCCCACATTTCATTGGGGAGGATAGATTGAATTAATAATGAATTCATCATTTCTTTTAGTGTACGATTTTTTCCTTTCAGTAATCCCATTGGATTGTGGAGTATAAGGAGGAGTAACTTGATGAATTATTCTATGTGCTGCACAGAAGTCTTTAAAAGGATGTATGTATTCACCTCCTCGATCAGATTTGAGATTTTTTTATCTTTTTCTCAAGTTAATTCTCGACTTCATTCACCAATGAGCTCTAGCTGAACTGGTACTGCTCACTTCTCCTAACGGAGAGGTCGGGTGTTCAAGTCTCACAGGAGACACCCTGGACTTTACAACTCTCAATAGAGAGGTCGAGTGTTAAAACCTCTTCAGAGGCACCGTTGTTGTTCAAGTCTTACCCAAAGGCCCCATTTAGCTACTTACGTATCTTAACGGAAAGGTTGAGTGTCCAAACCCTACAAGAGGCACCCTGGTACTTCACTACTCTCAACCGAGAGGTCGGGTGTTCAAAGCCTCACCAGAGGCATCATTTGTTCGAGCCACACCAAAGGCATCATATATATAATTGTAGCCTTTCAAGGCATTAAAAATAATAAAAAATTAAAAAAAATTCTCGACTTCATTCTTGTACATTTTAAATGTCTCGAATGCTTCATCTTTACTATTTAACAAGTAAAGATGACAATAACGTGCACTGTCATCAATAAAGGTGATGAAGTAATTTTTCCCGCCACATGATTCTATGGATTTAAAGTCACATAGGTAGCTATGAACTAGCTCTAATGGTCGAGTGCCACGTTGTATTGTTTGAAAGGAGGTTCTTGTTTGTTTGGCCTCAACGCATATTTGACATTTTTCCTTAGTGTTTATTCAAGCTTTTGGAATTAATTCCATTTGCATTAATCTTCGTATAGATTCATGGCCTAATCTAACTTACCAAATATTAGAGTGCTCATATTTTTTTGATCGTAAATATTAGAGTGCTCAAGCAAGTAATAAGAAGATGCAGTTGCTGTATTATTAATAAGATGCAGTTGTTGTATTAGAGTGCTCAAGCAAGTAAGAAGAAGAAGAAGATGCAGTTGCTGTATTATTACATTGCATTTGAACAAGCCCTCATTGAGGTAACCCTTACACATAAAAACCCCGCTCTTACTAAGTACAAACTTGTCGGACTCAAAGACCAACTTAAACCCATGCTTTATTAAAAGGGGACCAAAGATTAGGTTTTTTCCTAACATCTGGGACATGGAGGACATTAGTAAGTGATCGATGTCTTATTTTAATTATTTTCCTTGCAAGTGGACAAGACTATTGGAGAATAGTTTTGGAAGCAAGGGTCGAACCCACAGAGACAAGAAGATCACAGATAGTACGATTTATTGATAGCAAATTATTAATCTAAGGGGGGGGTTTTATATTTATTCTATTCTAAACTAGTTATTATTCAGGTGTTTAACTAATTAGCAGCAATTACAGGTTATGAAGATCTTGTGGTGGATGGAAATATAGGATTAGGGTTTCACTTATATCTCCTCTATGCTTAATTTTAATCAAGTATCATTCAATCTCTTGGGTTCGTTCACAAAATATAGATATAGCCAGTTGAATTACCGTTTAGTCTCCATCTCCAAATAATCCATCCATTCTATATCCTAAGCACAAGAACATATGATCTATCTGTCACCTAGGTCATATATGGGACCTGGCCCTAACTTATCACTCTCGTGAATTAATAGGTCCAATTTATTGTGATGGTGAGCCAGTGTACGACATATGCACATTGATCATGCAGTTATCCGCACCTCTAGGCCTTTATTATCCACAATTACATTCATTTGTTCAAAGTGAAATAATATAGGGATTGATAAACACCACAATCAACAAGAATTGAATGAACATAAATATAAATTAAAGCATAGATTCGATACAAGTTACCTCCCACCTCCTAGATTAATGAAGATTTAGTTCATCCTTGAAAATGAACAACACATGGAGATGAATGAGTTCATGAATCGATCTTCGATACTTGTAATTACAACAACTAATTATGTTATACAACCTAAAATCTATTCTAAAGCTATAGATAACTAATTCCTAGCCTTCTCCAGCCGTTTCTAACCGTGTTATGCTCTGGCTACCGACCTCTATTTATACCAGGGAGTTGTATTACAATCGAATCTCTTGTGAAAACGCAAAATTTGGCATTTTGACTACCTTGCGGTCGCAGGGTATAAGGCACCTTGCGACCGCAAGGTCCTTGATTTCTCCGGCCTTGATTTCCTGACTTTCTGCCTACCTTGCGGAGGCAAGGTCTGCTGCACCTTGCGACCGCAGGGTGTCCAGTCTTGATTTTCGTTGTTTAATCTTCAATTTACACTTTGGTCCCTGCTCGGAATTTTCACCAAAAAGCCTTATTATTTGCGTACTTTCACCTAAAACCCTGAAACTCACAAAATTACTAGAAAACGCATATCAGTAGCCAAAAGCCTCGTGAAATAACCCAATTTAAGTCATAGAAGCATAGAAAATCAACGTATAAAATACATCGATCAATAAGCACTAATTCCCGACTGCTGGTCATCTTCAACATAACCTGCCTTTTGTCTTCCATGCCAGAGGTGGAGGAGTTGCCCATAAATAGCTTCTCGTCGGACGTCACCGTTGAGTAAGAAGAGAACATCTTCGCATCACCGCATATGTGACGTGTCACCCCAGTGTCCACGTCATTCACGACCCGTGCCGACCATATCATGTTGATGTCGTCATCAACTATGTTGACTTCGCGTCGGACCCATTTCTTCCCACGGCACTCGACAGCTTTGTGGCCTTTCTTGTCGCAGTTAAGACATTTGACTTTGAACTTGTATTGCTTGTGTTGTTTGGACGTCGCTTCACCGGAGCTTTTACGCTTCCCGTTCTTGGAGTCTTGTTCCACCACATAAGCCCCATCAATGGGACGGAGCTGCTTCTTATCGACCACCTGGTTATTTTGCTCGATTCTTAACCTGAGAATCAGGTCCTCCAATGACATGTCCTTGCGCTTATGTTTGAGATAGTTCTTGAAGTCCTTCCAAACGGGAGGTAGTTTCTCGATCATTGCTGCAACTTGGAATGCTTCAAAAATGATCATTCATTTGGCCGCTATCTCATGCAGTATCAGTTGGAGTTGCTGAACCTGTGTCATTACACTTTTAGAATTAATCATACAAAACTCAAAAAACCTAGCAACTACGATTTTTTTTGAGCCGGCGTCCTCGGTTTTGTATTTTTTTCTCTAATTCCCAAAGCTCTTTTGTCGTCTTAAATGGGCTGTATACATTGTATAACGAGTTATCCAGTCCATTTAAGATATAGTTCCTGCAAAGAAAGTCAGAGTGCTTCCATGACTCGACAGCAGCCACGGTTGTTCGGTTTGATTCCCCTTCTTTCAAGATAGGGGTTGTTTCTTTCAAGAACTTTGACAGATTCAATGTCGTCAGGTAGAAGAGCATCTTTTGCTGTCAGTGTTTGAATTCTGAGCTGGCAAATTTTTTCGGGCGTTCACCATGGGTGTGGACGGTGGGGTGCAACATTTGAGTGTCGTCAGAACAGACTGATCAGTGTTTGTAATAAAACAAAAACGGCCTGTTAAACAGATTAAGTATGTTGAAACAGATAGATGGTCACAGAATGTATGTTGAAACGGACAGATGGACTGAGTTTGTTTTAAGCAGGCTGAGTTACATGAATCTGTAACACAGACAGATGGTCACAGAATGTGACAGAAAACAGAAAACAGAAAACAGAAAAAGAAAATTCTGGTACTGTCTGCAGAAAAGATCACGCCAAAATTTTTTGTCTTAAGATTGTAAGAGGGGGCCTGATACAGTTCCTATAGTAATGAGTTTACAGAAGAAGAAGAAGATCCACGAGTTACAATATCTCTGTCCTTAAGACAAAAACTGGCATCGTGCATGGAATGGATGGGTGTTTGCAAGTGAGTCTCCCACGGTTTTGGAATCTTACGTGATTGAAGATGTTAGACCTTCTAGCTTCAATCACCGGTGAATCTGGACACGCTGTTGTATCTTTGTTAAGGTAGAATGGTGGTGTGCACTGAAAGAGAGAGAGTTTTTGTTCAAAAATGAATATTTTTTTTCATGTAGTATTTATATGGCACTTGGGAGCAGTTGGGTGTATCCGAAGTGGGCACAACCGTTTCAGATGTAACCGTCGGTAACCGTCGTTGTCTGAGGCATAACTGTTAGAATAGGTTCAAAAGGGTCACACACAGCTTGAACTGAACTGGCAGCAAAAAAATAGGGTTCAAGCCAGCCAACCGAGCCGGGTGGGCGGTGACACATGTGTGTTTGGACCTGCACTTAGCTAGGTCTTCCCTCCTATACAAAAGTATAGTGCCCCAAGGACCGAATATTAAGCCTAAAAGCTCTACTTTATAAAGTAAAGCTGTTTTCATCTTATTCCAAATGTGGGATTCCCCACTTCCTACTTTATATAACTTTTTCATTCAATTATGTTGAAACATTTTTCCAAGACCAAGTTCCTTTATGTATGGTGAACTTGAAATAAACACGTTTAATCTAATGTCATTATGCATATTCATTAGTGAACAGGAGGATGAAGGCATAAACACTCAGATTCATAACACATATGATAGAAAATTGTCAGTGATTATTACTTGTTGAGAATGAACTGGTTGCTACAACATCTATGTAAATTAGTTCTCTCTCATACATTTTTCTCTGTCATGGTGCTCCTCCGATTAGTCTCCCCCCTTCAATTCCGACAACTCTGCACCCACTGCTACAATGGTGGATAGTCCATTATAATACACTGCGGCAGTCTAGCAAATGGCAATCCATGAAGCCGGTTACATGCCAAAACTCTAGTCGCAAATTGGCACTTCGTGATCTACCCCTGCCTCTTAGACAACCAGTGTCCATCCACAGTGAACCGGGGTATTTGTTCATGCCTTTAGAACTCAAGGCTGCAGAGAAACAATTTAACAATACAAATATACAATTATTCTGAAGTTTTCGGTTGGGAGGCCTCCGATACACACGAAATTCATGATCACACCACAAAGGCTTGGAACTTGACAGGTCAGTTCATTGTGGGTTTGCTTGATCCACGTCCTACAATGGTACATTTGACTACTTTAGATGAAGATATGATTAGGGCTTTGTCAAAAGAATCTCATATGATCAACTCAACAATGTACTGTTCTTTATGATGGTCATCGGATTTTGCTTTTAAGAAGGACAATCTTAGGGTTGTGGTTTGGGTACGTTTACATCATTTGCCTTTACCTTTCTTCACTTCATTGTATTTGCACAACATTGGTAATTCTTTTGTGACATTTTTTTAGTGCAGATGATCGCACTCTATCTTTGTCACATCCGATGTTTGCATGTATTTGTGTAGAGATCGACATCTTTGTTGTCTTACCCAAGCGCATTTGGATTCGTTCGTTTAAGGAGAATGGTTTGTGGCAAACACTTGATTTCAAGGGTAATATTGCATATTGCGAGGGTTGTGGTCTTTTAGGCCATGTAGAGGATGAATGTTGCAAATAGAGACGCCTGAGTGTTAATCAGATTCATGCTCATAATATGCTCGATAAGGATTTCCACAATATTGATAATAGGGAGAGTCTTGACGATGTAGATCGGAGAGGTTTACCTGTAAGTAAGGGTAAGAGTATTGTCTCGAGTTTGCCTTGGGAGCCTAAACAGCCTAGCTTGAATATAGGGTCTAGTAATGTTTTGAACTTTGAAGGCCAAGGATGATTTGGCTAGACCCACTGGAGTTGAAACAATAGATGTGTTGGATGGACAAGTTGTTGTGCCTGGTAATGAGAGGTTCAACACATGCTCCTAACATAGTACAACTGCAAGTATGTTGGAGGGGAATTTAGAAGTTATGACTGGCATGCATGAAATGTGGGTAGCCCGATTATTAACTCTGTGGTGGGCGTTGGGAAGGCTAAAGGTCATCATGAGGGGGATAAAACAATAGTGCATATGGTGCTACAGGATGAACTAGCTGATGAACCTTATTTCGTTTTAGCTGAAAAGAAGGCAATGAATAACAGTGGGGTGGATATGCAGGATGGCTCTTTAACAAAGGTGAGTGCATTTCTTGTGGTGATGGTGGTGGGGGTGGTCGCGAAAATGGTAGGGATAACCGTGGTGGTTTATACGGTATTGTTAAATCTCTTAATCTTCAAATTTTCAAATATTCATATGAGTTTGAGTTTAAACCTTCAAATTTTAAGATTGCAAAAACCATTGAATTTAAGTTTATAAATGGTAAAATTTAAATGTGTGGTGGTGGCGGGCCGGGTGTACAAATAATAGATTTGCATACGAGTTAATTTGAAGGAAGGAGTAAAGACTAAGAAATATAAATTAATAAAAAAATTCAAAAATGATTTTTAGGTTAATGGTGAATTTTGAGGTGGTAGAAATGGTGATGGTGGTGGTAGTGGTGGTAATGGTGGTGAGTTTATGAATGATGAGGTTGAAAAAAGTATGGTTAAGAAAAGAAATTAAATAAAATCTTAATTTTATTTTTTGGGATAATGCATTTTTTAACTTTAAAATTAAATATGAGACAAATTTTAATTATTTTTGGATTATTGAAACAAATATTTATTATATATGATTAAAACATATCTTAAACATTAAATGATTAACTAAATAATGAATCTATATTATAAAAGAGATCAGTGGCTAACTAGCGGCCCAGATCGAATTTTATCAAACACAACTGACGGTCCAGATTGATTCGTAAATATGTGAGTTAGATATAAACCCTCAGTTATGAGTTTTGTTTGAATTACCCCCTCTACAACCAATAATTATGTAATAAGAGAGAATATTTTTGGATGCTTAATTATACTATTTTTGGATGAGTTACAAAATTTTACAGCGAATAAAATGTTTTATTTCTTTAATTTTCGGGAAGTCATCTTTTTTTGTGTAGTGTACATTGATCCGATCCCTAAAAAATCTCAAGGATATACTAATTTATTCTCAGCATGCTTGCTTCATACTTTGATCACGTTTATACTGACACCATATCATAGGCACGGATATGAAATTTAGCAAAATGACCAAAAATAATCACCCTGTGACATGCACAAGTAATTTTCCATTACTATTATTAACGTCCATGGACGGGAGGGGGCAAAGTTGGACTCCTAGCAAAATTGTGTATCGAAGTGGTACACTTTATAGGTTAGGGTGCAAGGTGAAATTAAAGTGGATACGTCTGAGTACTAAACGTATTTTGGCCACACAAATTAGGCCAAAAAACACATATCTCCTCAAATATCTCACGATCTATTAAGTATGAGTGAAACGTCTTACCACTAAGCTGCACTTCATTGTACTGATTTTTCATTTTTTAGGATGTTCATTAAATAATATTGATTATGTAAAAGTAAGTATTAGAGTTTTAATAAACATAAATTAGATATTCATATGATACAAATATTTTTTTTGGGAAAACAAAAAATATACAAGCCAACATTTAAAAATAATAATAATTGAAAAAAAGATACAAAAGCAACCAACATAAAAGACAAATGTGTATAATAAATTGCTTTACAATGACAAAAATTATACATTTGAAATGACGATAAAACAAAGTACTAAAAAAGATGGACACAACAACACAATTTATAAGTCTAAAAATATTGTAAAGACAAGAACAAAAAAAAAGAACTCAACAATCAAAAGTATACAAACAAATGAAAGCAAAACACTTTAAGAAAATTGTTAACGACACGTGCAACGCAAGTGTACCTAACTAATACATTTAAAATTACAAATATGTAGTAGAACTGGTAACAAATAGAATTAGAACTCACCCTTGGGGTACAAACTGCGAAGTAAGGGTGGCTAGGGATTAGGGAGGGTGAGATTGGGGATTGTGAAATTTGAGTGCTTTGAGAAGGGTTTTTTGTGTTGTAAATTAACCAGTTGAAGAACAAATAATGGAGCAGAATATGAGACCCACTATCATTTATAATCAATCAAAATTAGGTTGTGTTTATTTCACGGAAAATGATTTCTAGAAAATGATTTTTAAAAAATGAAAAATTTTCATTTTAAGGTGTTTAGTAAATTTTTTGAAAATATATCGGAAAACATTTTCGGGTGTTTGGTGAATGCACAAAATTTTTTACGGAAAACAATATATGAATAAATACAAAAAATATATTCTAATATTAATACATATATTGAATATAAAGTAGTGTTGAACTTGATCACGCAAAATTCGTAGTGACCTTGTCGCTTTGTCCACGTGGGAAGCAAAGGTGGATGGGTCTCAATTGGCTCGTCCCTGCGTGGTTACCTGCACAAGACAAATAAGAAAAAGCCGTTAAGGAGTCGGGGTATCCCGACTAGAACCCTCTGGCGTGAGAGTAAGGTTTCCGGTGGAATGGATGATAAATGAGTCATAATAATAGTTGGTCCGATAAGAGGGTTTGATAAGTGAGTTAGGATATCTGAAAAATGAATTGTCCTTGAACAATGAGGAATCTCCCCTATTTATACCTGATTTGCTTGGTGAGGTGGCGGCTGCTCATAGGGGAACAGGTTGCAGCGGGCATTAAATATGTTACAGACTTTATCAGAAATGAGTGGTCTGGACGCTGTCAGAGAGTTGGTGATTGCGTGTGGCGGTTTCAGCGGGCCTTGGGAAGCTTCTTGTCAGGCCTAGTGATCATTGGCTATTTGCTAAGGCCGAGAGGTCTGAGTGTTGTGGATCTCTGTATCCGAGGCCGAGGGGGTCGAGGACCACGGTTCTCAATTGTTCCTTACCTTGGCTAAATTGTTTCAACTGTGTTTTGCTCGGCGAGCTCGTATTGGCTCGGCTGCCTTGCCAAACCAGTTTAAACGACTTTTTATTTCGCATGAGTTGGGTAACTATGCCGGGGTTGGTTTCCAAGGTTTCATCCTTTGAGCGGCCCCCTACTTTTTGGTCGTGCTTGTCGACATAAGGCCGAGAAGTAACTTCCAAGGTTTCCTTCTTTCAGCTACCATGCCGAGGTTGATTTCGAGGGCTAGGCCGATGATAGCGGAAGGCAACAGGACGTTTTGGGGGAACCGTCCAATCATGGTGTCTTTTCGGTGCCTGACACGGCATTAAGGGCTCGTTTGTTGTGGCTGATGGCTTATGACTTATGGTTGATAGCTTAAGCTGGTAGCTGAATGACTTTTGGCTGATTGCATGATAGATTGTTTGTTACAGCTGTTGAAAAGCTGCTTATGAGTCGTTATAATTATTTGTTAAAAAAAACTTGAAAATTAGTATTCACATTTTTATGTATATTTCATAAAAGTATGAAATGAAGACAATCAAATATTTATTAATGAATAGTTGTCTTCATGTTAAAAAAAAGAACCAAAAAAGCTTAAAATTTTGGCTTTTTGGCTTTTGGCTTTTCAATGCATAAAGAGTGTTGTACCTTACTTATTGGCTTTTGGCTTATAAGCTGAAACAAACACTTTAAATATGACTTTTCAAAAGCCAAAAGCCAAAAGTCACTCCAAATAAGCTGCAACAAACGAGCACTAAATGCGGTCTTTTTGGCGGCTTTTGAATTTTTGTTTGGGCGGCTTTTTGAATTTCGAAACAGCTTTATTGCCACTCTTTTTCCCATATTCAGAAAATATCTAGGGAGAACGGTGTCGTTTCAGGGGGGGATATAAGACTTTTTTCAACTTTTTACTTTTCACTTTTCACTTTCTCACTATTCATCCAGCTTCTCCCTTGCTTCTTCTGGTCATTTCCGGTGACATTTCCTGCCATCCTTCCCATGACGCCTGTTTGTCTGCATCGTAGGTTTGTTCTCCTTTGTTTCCTCTTGTTTTTTCTGGTGGCTTTCTTTATCACCCCTTTCTTTTCTTTTTGGCACTTGTTTTCTTTGTCTGGGAGGTTTTTCTCCTGTTTGTTTGATTTTCCGGCCTCTTTCTGTTTTTTTTCAAGCTATCACCGTTTGTTTGTTGATTTCTCCGGCGTCCTTTCAAGCTTCGTTCCTTGGTACGATATTTCTTCCTTTCTTTTTGGAGTATGTCTCGTAGATTTCCTTTTCCTCTTTTTTCGTCCTGTTCTTCCAGTAGCTCCTCCATGGAGCTGATTGACTACTGGAATAGGGTCATTCGTATATCCCTAATGGTTAGGAGTCCTCTACTTCCTCTTCCTAGTAACGTAGTCGGGGCTTCCCCCTTGGTCGAGGATGTTTCAGGTGCGTCTCCCCGTGCCGAGGATCCTTCTCGTGCCGAGGTATCGTCTCGTAGTGTGAACAACCCTTGTACCGAGGTTCTTCCTCAGGCCGAGTTTAGGGAGAATCAACCGTGTGATGACGAGGCCGAGTCTATTCCTCGTGGCCCGGCCTGGAGAAATGTTGAAGTGAGTGTGTGTTTAGTCAAGGAGAGAGTGGTAAATAATACTGTTCATGTAGAAAAGACCGTAGGCCCCCTGAGCTCGAATACTTATTCTTCGTGCTCGATCTCCTCTGTGGATTTTGATGACGAGGGCCCGTTCCTAGAGTCAGTTTTTGGCAAATCTCTTCGCGAGGGCCCTATGTATAGGCAGTGCCAGGGTAGGTGGGTAGCAGTTACTCCTAGGCAAGCGAGGTTCCTCCTCGCGAGCTTTGGAGTGAAGGTTAGCTTTCACTGGAAGTTTGGTGATGAAGTTTTCTCTGCTCCGGATTATCCTCCTAGTACCCCTATGAGGGTGTTCGAGAGCAGAGACCGTATTGCGTTAAGTCTGATCACTCATTTTTTCACCAGGGAGAGAGTTCTGCATTTTCGTCAGATTGAGAGGACTCTGCATTATCTGATTATTTCTAGGGCTCGGTCCCCTACTCTGGCTTAGGTCTTTCCGAGCTGTGCGGTCTTCGCAGCCATGTGGACTTTTACTCAAGCCTTTTTGAGTCGTCGGGGCTGCGTCTTCCCCTCGACCCCTTTATTTGCGAAGTTTCGACCTGCACGAGCTCCGCCCCTCGATCGAGTCCCAACCTTACCGTGGTCGCCTTTATAATCTACACCCGATCGAAGGCGTTCGAGCCCACCATCTCGCTCTTCTGCTACTACTACAAGGTTAGTATATCGATGAATCGACTGATCGCTTTGAGGCACGTGCAAGGGTTTCCCTTGTTGGCTAACTTCAGCAATAAAGATCACCGGTGGTCGGAGAAGGTCCTTCTGGTGGAGTTAAACCGAGGGTGGAATTTTGAGGTTCCCGAGGGGAAGCCTCATGGCCTTCTGAAAACCAAGAGCTTGAATGCTGCCGATGAGGCTATAAAAAGTGTTATCGAGGCCCCATTGTTGAACGCCAAAGGGGAGCAGGTTCGCTCCTACAACTGGAAGGCCATAGTTGGGGATGAACGCCTGTTGTCCAATTTCAGGGTCTCTGCTGTCAGTGTTGAGGGGGTCGAGAGGGCTTACTCGGATTTTGAATATGTGAGCCGAGATGGCTAGGCCCTGCATCGAGGATGGGTGTTTGGCTAAGAATGTCCGGAGTGTAGGGGTATAGACGGGTCTGGGTGTTTGACGCCAGTTTAATGCTATGTTATTTCTTTTGTTTACTGTCTTTTAGTTATCTCGGTGTATTTGTCTTTTGGTTTCTGATGTGGGCTTTTTGATTTGCAGATATAGGTTTGACTCGTGATACTATTATGGCCCGGAAGAAGGCCGAGGTGGAGAGGAGGGAGGCCGAGCTGAAGGCTTCTCATGAGCGAGATCTGGCTTGCAAAAACCCTGAATCCTTGCCTTTGGTGGGCGTATTGGAGAATCCCTCCAAGGTGACCTCTGCTCCAACTCCTTCGGCCCCCAAGGCAAAGGGCAAACAACCCGTCTCTGAAACCCCGAAGCCCAAAAGACAGAGGTTCAGCTCGTCTTATGGTCAGCCCACGCCTAACTTGATTTATGCCGAGCTTCCACTGGCCTCGACCCCCGGCCCTACTCCGGCTGCCGAGGATGCGAACGACAATGACTACATTCTTGGTCATCTTTGCAAGTTGGTCAATTCCTTCCCTCCTTCTTTTGTCGGCTATGTGAGAAGATTGATGGCCCGGAGTGTCCCTGCTGAGTCCGTGGAGACGCTCATCCCTATCAAGGAGTTCCAACTGAACGATCTTAATGCCCTGTCCATTAGCGAGGTAGGTGGATTCGTTTGTTGTTTTAGTCTTCTGATTTGGTTTGTTTTGCTTATTGCATGTCTTTTGTTCTTGCAGCTCGGCATTTGTCTTGCTACGTATAATGCCAAGTTAGGCCAGGCTGCCGAGTCCGTGTCGAGCCTAGAGCGGGCGTTAGTGAGCGCGAAGGGAGAGATTTCTTCTTCGATCGAAAGGATAGCGTCCCTGGAAGGCGAACTATCGCTCAAGAAGGACGATCTCTCCAAACTGGGCACTAAGAAGACGACCTGGCTGGCGAGGGAGAAAGTGCTGAAGGGCAGAGGCGACGAGAGGGATCGTCTGAAGGGGGTGGTGGCTGACCTTGAGGCCAAGTTAGAGGGCCTTGCTAATGATAACACTCGTTTGCAAGCTGAACTGGCCGCGAAGCCTGATAGCGACGAGGTCTTGGAAAGGCATCGGGGCTCGCAGGCATACGAGGAGGAGGTTCTCAATTACATGGAGACAAGTCGGATCCACACTTTCCGGGCGGCGGTTGCGATTGGTGTGCCTCTGCCAGAGGTGGTGAAGATGGCTGGTCTCGCCTCGTTTGGTCCGGAATGCCGAGGGGTCTCCTCCCTGGTTCCCTTTGATGATAGCGAGTTCTGTGAAATCAAGGCCGCAGATGTTTCAGTCCAGGCTCCTGAATGGCTGCCCGCCCCTGCCGAGGTGGGGAATCTGTGTTCCCTGATGGATCATGAGCGAGTTTGGTTCAAGGAAAGTTATCGCCCCTACGTGGAGCCAAGGGCTGTTCCTCCTCCTCAGGCCAAGTATGTCGGGGATCGGCTTATGGTGGAGCTTGAAGGCCAGAAGACCAGCCGAGATGAGCTGTCCAAGCGGCAATGGGAATCTGAGCAGGTGGCAGCTCGTGAAGAGAAAGCTCGCGAAGGGGAAGGGGTGGGGGTAGAGTAGGTTTGAGAAAAGATACAATGTTTGTTTTTTGTAACTGATTTTATGTGATGTGGTTTTAATGTTGCTTTCCTTCGTTTTTTTTGCTTTCGTTGTATTACTCGATATTTCCTTTTTATGCACTTAGAGCCTAGCCTCTCCTCGACTAGGCGAGGAGGTTTTGAAGGCATTAGAGTCTGGCCTATCCTTGGCTGGCGACGAGGTTTTGAAGGCATTAGACTTTGGCCTCTACTCGGCTAGGCGAAGAGGTTTTGAAGGCATTTGAGTCTGGCCTCTCCTTGGCTAGGCGAGGAGGTTTTGAAGGTATTGAGTGTAAAGTGAAGAAATATTTTTATCAAGATTTTTTCTTTAGAATAAAACTAAGCAGATTTACTGGTAGTACATTTTCAAGTGGTCTGAATGCCAGGGGTTTTTTAGTGGGGTTCCGTCTGGTTTTGCGAGCCTGTAGGTTCCAGCTCGGATGATGTCTGTGACCTGGAATGGTCCTTCCCAGTTGGGAGAGAGCTTGTTTGTTCCTGGCCTGTTTCCGGTGACCTCGATTTTCCTTAGTACTAGGTTGCCGATCGAAAATGTGCGGGGATTCATTCGTTTGTCATGATGAACCTTGGCGAGCTTTTTGTAGTTGATGGCTTTTAGCCTGGCTTCCAGCCTTCTTTCTTCAAGGTAGTCAAGGTCCAGCCTCCTTGACTCAATGTTTACTTCCTCATTGAAGTGGATGACTCTTGCCGTGGGTAGGGCCATTTCTACTGGGGCCATGGCCTCCGTCCCATAGGTGCACCTATGTCCCGAGACAACTATCGTGAGCAGAATTACTCAAGCTCTTCCTTGAGCGATGGGTAACAAGTTATGAACAAACTCATCAAGCCCCTATCAGTGCAGCAGAAGCTACCCTCAATTGGCAAAGCAAAAACGTTGTTGCCCAGAACAACGCGCTCAAGCAGATCATAACTCAGTAGAGCCAGATTGTTCAGATCCAAGACAATCTCTCCTCAAGGGTACAGTCACTCGAAAGCATGACAGATGAGATCCGTCTCAAGATCCAAGTCCTCCACCAACAACTTCTCCAACTTGTCTATTCTCCACCATCTCCCCAAGTTTCCTCTTCTCTAACAAGAAAGGAAGCAGAGATGAGATTTCTTAAAGCCCAGCTCATAGATCTAGAGCGGCAACATAAACAGAAAAGAATGGCCACACTCGAGGATGATCTTTGGAGACTACCCACAACTCCCTTCGTCAAAACCGCCTTTAACCCTCAACCAATCCCTCAGTCCTCCTACATAGAGTCATCCCCTTCACTCTCTCTTTGGGCCTCCTCAAAACCTCTGTCCACCAGCCAACCCATCCAACAACAGACAACAGTTGTTCCAGCCTCCCTACCAACAGCCTCCCTGCCAAACATAGCCTCCGCATCCAACAACTCTACCCCAGAAGCCTTCCAACCAGAACACCCCGATCCTTATATCTGTGCTTCCACCATAGCCCCTGATATCTTTCCAATCGTAGAAACGAACCCGGTTTCTTAACTCCTACAAACCCTTTCCCACCATGACAACCCTTCTGATAACCCTTCTCCGTCTACCTTTGTCGGACCAGTGGTCTATCCATCCTCTTCAGATATAGAAGAAGGATTTGATCCCACAGAATCCTTTGAACATCTGTTCATGACAGAACCGGAGTCAACGGTCTAGAATGATCCAGAGGAATCCACATCTCAGACCTCTCCTCAAGAGAATCAGAAAACTCCGCTACCTGCTACCCAAGCCGACACCCAACAAATTTCACGTTTGATGATATTCCGCCTTCTAAATGGCGCGAACGAAGTGTCGAGATGCTAACTTGGTGCACAGCAGAGCTGCAGTTCTATACCATCGAGATGGTCATCAAAAGGTTCCTTGCCCGGATCCAAAGGCACCTTAGAGACTGGTATCTCAGTCTTGGAGAATACCGAAAGCTGCAGATTCAGCAAGCCCCGTTTCCAGAAGAATTGATGAATATCATCTATTCTGAATTCATTCGAAGCCCCATGGAACAAACTATTCATGCCAGAGAAGAATTCTTAAAAATGAATTGTTGTTCTTTCCTAAAAAAAGACCTAGAAACGCATTACAATCGGATGTCCCAGCGTTTCTATTGTCTCCATGGCGTTGATGATGTCAACCTCAAACAGGTGTTCCTCAACTCCTTCCTGGAGTCTCTCAACAACGAAACCTACAGATCTCTGGAATCCAGAAACATGACGGTTGCTCAGACCTCCCTTGGTGGCCTTTACTAGTTGATCCTAAATGCTCTAGAAAAACTCTGATATCAAAGGAAATTCTTCAAAGAGTTTGAAAAAACTGGTAAGAGACTAGGATCTGCGTGTGATGAAAAACATCTCCAGATCAAGTGCAAGGATAAGTCGTCATGTGACTGCACTCATACGAAGAAGAAGTACCATTCCAAGTATTTCTCCGAATCCCATGATTCCTCCCAGCAAAGGAAAAGCTTCTCACGACGCCCCTTCGCGTCCAAGAAGAAAATATGGAGATTTATAAGGAAAAACCCCCTGCGTGGTCGCAACTCTGATCGGTGCTTCATTTGTCACAAAAAGGGACACTTCTCAAAAGACTGTCCAGATACAAGGAAGACTTAGGCACTGATCCAAGTGCTCAGCCAAATCGAACCAGTAGATCTCTCTGACCTCGAGTCCCTCTACTCTCTTGAAGATGAACCAGGAGACTCAAAAATTTGTTCAATTGCCCATCCAGGTGATTCATCAGATTCTGACTCAGGTGATGATCTCATGCCAAGAGTTTCCATGTTGAATCCACTGCCCCACATCCTACTTGTACAAAAAAGCCAACCAATACCCCTGGTCAAAATCCACCTTCTCACCTCTACATATGCTAAGCCTATCCAGGTCATAACATTCTTTAATACAGGATCTGCAGTATCCATCCTCAATCCCAAAATCCTCCCGGCTAGCTTTTGGAAGCCACATCAGCAGTATTTCCTTGCTGCTAATGGTGATAGCTTCGCCATTGACAAGATCAGCGCTCCCATCCATATCAGGTTGTTTTCCAAATGTGTCATCAAACATAGATTGTTAGGCTCAAGCTCGCATGGAAAAGACCTCCTTATCGGTTTCGATATCCTTCATAAGTTACCTAACTTACGATGGACGTAGGAAGGTCTCTGTTACAAGAGTTTCTTCAACCCTTGGAGCCCAGTCCCACGGCTTTACATGACACCTCCTTCAACCATAGAATCCATCAAGCATCAGATTATCCAAGACTCTTACACCTCATCCCATACAGAGTTCTTGGCGAAACATTCCTCTCCTCTATGGTTAAACTCTGCATTCTATGTCTCATTACCTTTTAAGCAGAATGAAGATGTCAACCCCACCAAAGCAAGCCATCCAGGGATGAATCCAGACCACTATCAACTTGCTTTCACAGAATGCACCCAACTTGTTGACCAAAAAATTATAGAACCTACATCCTCTCCATGGGCATGTGAGGCATTCTATGTCAACAAAAGAAGCGAGAAAGTTCGAGGAAAACTGCGTTTGGTCATCAACTACCAGTCTCTCAATCACTTCCTGGCAGATGACAAGTTTCCTCTACCACAGAAGAAATCCTTGTTCCAATCCTTATCCGACGCAAAGGTACTCTCAAAGTTCGATCTCAAGTCGGGTTTTTGGCAACTTGGAATTACTCCTGAAGACAGACCAAAAACAGCATTCTGCATCCCTGACCATCATTACCAGTGGAACTTTATGCCATTTGGTTTAAAAAAATGCCCCATCCGCCTTTCAAAAGGCAATGGTAACAATTTTTGAACCAATCCTTTCAAATACCCTGGTCTACATCGATGACTGATCGATGTATTTTATACGTCGATATTATATGCTTCTATGACTTAAATTATGCTATTTCACGAGGCTTTTGGCTACTAATATATGTTTTCGGTGAGTTTTGTAAGTTTCAGGGTTGTTAGTGAAAATATGCAAAACTCCAGGGTTTTATGTGCAAATTCCAAGAAGGGCCAAAGATGAAAAATGAAGAAGAAACGAAATCCTGAGACCTGCGGACACAAGGTACCTGCACCGCAAGGTAAGCGACGCTTAAAGAGCAAGAAATCAAAGGCCGAGGTATCGGAGACCTTGGACGTACTCAACACCTTGCGACCGCAAGGTGGTCAGAATGCGATATTTTCGTATTTTCACATAGAGATTCGATTGGATTACAACTCCTGGGTATATATTGAAGTCGGATGCCGAGAGCTGGATATAGAAAAACAGCTGGGAACAGTCTTGGTAGATTTTAGATAGTTTTTAGATTGTATAACATAGTTAGATTGTGTAATTACAAGTATTGAAGATCAAATCATGTATCTGTTCATCTCCATGTGCTGTTCATTGTCTATGATGAACTAAATCATCCATAATCTAGGAGGTGGGAGGTAACTTGTATCGAATTTATGTCTTAATTCATAATATATGTTCATTCAATTCTTGTTGATTATGGTGTTTATCAATCCCTCTATTATTTTGCTTTGAACAAATGAATGTAATCGCAAATAATAAAGGCCTAGAGGTGCGGATAATTGCATGACCAATGTGCATATGTCGTACACTGGCTCACCATCACAATAAATTGGACCTATCGATGCACGAGAGTGATAAGTTAGGACCAGGTTCATACATGATCTAGGTGATAGATAGATCATAACTCTAGGTGACAGCTAGATTGAAAGTTCTTGTGCTTAGGATATAGAATGGATGAATCTTGCGGGGATGGAGGCTGAACCAATAGTTCAACAGACTATATCTATCTTTAGTGAACAAACCCAAGAAATTGAATGATAATTATTATGAATTGAACATAAAGGAGATACAAGTGAAACCCAGAATCCTAGATTGTCACCTACAATAAGATCTTCATATCTGTAATTACTGCTAATTAGTTAAACATCTAAATATAAATAGTAGTTAGAATAGAATAAATATAAAAACCCCTTTAGATTAATAATTTGCTATCAATAAGTTGCACTGTTCGTGATCACTTGTCTCTGTGGGTTCGACCCTTGCTTCCAATACTATTCTATAATAGTCTTGTCCACTTGCAAGGAAAAAGATTAAATAAAACATCGATCAATGACATATGATCGATGTATTTTATACGTCGATTTCATATACTTTTATGACTTAAATTGAGTGATTCCACGAGACTTTTGGCTACTGATATGTATTTTTCAGTGATTTTATGAGTTTCAGGGTTTTAGGTGAAATTATACAGATTATAAGGCTTTTTGGTGAAAATTCCAAGAAGGGGCCAGAGTGTAAATTGAAGAAGAAACGGCAGAAGACAAGGCTGGACACCTTGCGGCCGCAAGGTGTATTTTACCTTGCCTCCGCAAGGTAGGCAGTGTGTTCAAACTTCAAGCCCTGGTATTAAGAAAGACCTTACGGACGCAAGGTGCCTTTTACCTTGCGGCCGCAAGGTAGTCAGAATACGAGATTTTGAGTTTTCACACCAGCCTGGAAGACCTAATCCCCCTACAACTCCATGGTATAAATAGAGGCCGATAGCCAAAGCTTTAGGACGCCGTAGGTTTTATAGCTTTAGAATAGGATTTAGTGTGTATAACATAATTAGTTGTTGTAATTACAAGTATTGAAGATCGATTCATGTATTCTATCATCTCCATGTGTTGTTCATCTTCAAGGATGAACTAATCACCCATTAATCTAGGAGTTGGGAGGTAACTTGTATCGAATCTATGCTTTAATTATATTTTTATTCATTCAATTCTTGTTGATTGTGGTGTTTATCAATCCCTCTATTATTTCACTTTGAACAAATGAATGTAATCGTGAATAATAAAGGCCTAGAGGTGCGGATAACTGCATGATCAATGTGCATATGTCGTACACTGGCTCACCATCACAATAAATTGAACCTATCGATGCACGAGAGTGATAAGTTAGGGTCAGGTTCCATATATGACCTAAGTGACAGTTAGATCATATGTTCTTGTGCCTAGGATATAGAATGGATGAATTATTTGAAGATGGAGACTGAACGGTAATTCAACAGGCTATATCTATATTTTGTGAACGAACCCAAGTAATTGAATGATACTTTATTAAAATAAGCATAAAGGAGATACAAGTGAAACCCTAATCCTAGATTTCCCTCCACCATAAGATCTTCATAAATTGTGATTGCTGCTAATTAGTTAAACATTAGAATAATAATTAGTTTAGAATAAAATCAATATAAGAACCCCCCCTTTAGTTAATAATTTGCTACCGATAATCGTGCTATCTGTGATCTTCTTGTCTCTGTGGTTCGACCCTTGCTTCCCAAAACTATTCTACAATAGTCTTGTCCACTTGCAAGAAAATAATTAAAATAAGACATCGATCAAGTTTTTGGCGCCGCTGCCGGGGACAAGCTAGTTTGCATAGTTAGTTTGTGGGTAGCGTAATATTTCATTTCAGTTTTTATAAAAATAAAAATACAAAAACATTTTATTTTAGTAGTTAGTTGTTTTTAATTGTTTTATTTATTTTATGCACGGTCATAGATCTTTGAATCCTAAACTAGTAGAACTAAATCAAGATATAAATAATATTAGAAAGAATCAAGAAAATCTTGATAATCTAGCAACACAGCCTAATAATCAAGAACAATTGAATCAAGAGGATCCTCTGGTTGATCCTCCAATGGACAATATTAATCAAAATCCTGAAAATCCTGTTCATCCGGTTAATGTGAATCAAAGAGAAGAAGAACCTGCTAGAAGAAATATGGAAGTAGTCGTAAATCAAAGAGCTATTAATGATTACAGTCGACCCACACTAAATGTAGTAACATCATGTCTAGTCTTACCGGAAGCAATAAGGAATTTCGAATTAAAAGGACATTATTTTAATGCAATACCTTCGTTTCATGGAATGCCAGTCGAAGATCCAGTAAATTTCCTTAGAGATTATGAATATATGATGAGTACTTTTCCGTTAGGAGGGTTGACTGAAGACCAAGTAAAAATGAAATACTTTCCAAGTGCATTAAAAGATTTGGCGAAAAGATGGTTTATGAATTTAGCACCTAGTAGTGTTTATACTTGGGCTCAATTATATAATTTGTTTATGAGTAAATATTATAAGCATGCATCTCTTACAGAATACAGAAAACAAATCATGCCTTTTCAAAATGAACCAGGTGAAACATTCCATGAAGCTTGGGATATATTTAAAAATTTACTTATTATGTGTCCTCATCATAATCTGTCTCAAGATGTGCTAGTTCTTCAATTCTATCATGCTCTTTCACCTGCTTTACAAACTATGGTTGTTAGTGCGACCGGTGGGTCTATTAATAGAATGACACCAGTTGTACTAGAGGAATCATTTGAGATGTTAAGTATAAATTCTCAACAGAAAAGTGCAAGAGGTAAAAGTAGAAGTTTATACCAAGTTCAAGAAAAGCCAGAGATGAATACACAAGCTCAATATGAAAATTGACCAATTTAAGAAGCATGTGCCATGTGTGGATTATATTCTCATGCTACTAATTTTTGTCCATCTAGTGCTATGTATTCTGAACAGGTGAATGCCATGAACATGTACCCTCAAAGACCAAGGAATGATCCCTACTAAAACACATATAATCCTGGCTGGAGGAATCATCCTAATTTTTCATGGGGAGGAAATAAACCGTTACAACCTCAACACCCACAACCTCAAAAATTCCCAAATCAAGGTCAATTGCGGATTGAAGAAGTTTCAAAATCAGATGGAGCAAGCAAATGTCAAGATGCCCTTATGAAATATTTGTTAGAAGAAGTAGAAAATTTAAAGAATAAACTTGCAAAAGTTGATATCGAGAAAAGAGAAGAAGGGAAGTTCCCTAGTCAAACCAAACAAGCAAAATCTATCACTACTCTGCGAAGTGGTAGAGTAATTGGAGAAGAGGTAAGTGATCCTGTTCAATCTTCTGATGTGCCTGATAAAGTAGATAATTCTGAAAAAGAAGTTGAAAAGGATAATAATGAGAATAATCAAACAAATAATCAAGAAGTAGAAAAAGAATTGCAAAATGAAGAAAGTCAAGAAGAAGTAAGACAAGATAAAGAACAAGAAGAAGAGGAACCATATGTGGCACCACCACCATATGTTCCTCCAATTCCATTCCCTAGAAGACTTATGAAAAACAGAGTGGATAAACAATTTTCGGAAATTTATAATATGGTATCCAAAGTAAATGTTAACCTTCCTTTGCTTAATGTTATTAAAAATATTCCAGCTTATGCTAAGTTTTTCAAAGATCTTCACTCTAAGAAACACAAATTCGAAAACAATGAAAAAATTATTGTTTCGAAACGCAGTAAGTCGTTTTACAACCTGAACTTCCCCCTAAGTTGAAAAATCCTGACAGCTTTAATATCCAAGTCTCATTGGGCAACTCTAAAAAGATGAAAGCTATGCTAGATTTAGGAGCAAGTATTAATTTGATGCCTTTTGCGGTCTATAAACAATTGGGGTTGGGAGAACTAAAACCCGCTAATATGTCTTTACAATTAGCTGATTGTTCAGTTAAACATCCCTTGGGTATAGTAGAGGACATCCTAGTTCAGGTTGATAAACTAATCATTCCGGTTGATTTTGTGGTTCTAGAGATGGAAAGGAAAATATGCACACATAATGAAGTCCCTATCTTGTTAGGCAGACCTTTTATGGCCATTGCCAATACAATGATAAATGTTAAAAATGGTAAACTTACAATGTCAGTCCTAGGTGAAACTGTAGAAATGTCAGTTTTTGATGCTTTGAATAGACCCAGTGACATGAATGCTTGTTTCTCAATTGATGAAATAGAAAAATTAACAACTCAAACTTTTGAGGAAAATTGTGAGGATGACGATTATGAGAAAGATGTATTTGTAGTTTATGATGATAGACATATCCCTCCCATAAAAATTGACATTGATGAGTTTGAAAGAGAAATTCAAGAAGCTGAAGAAAGAAAAGAGAGAGAGAAATTAGAAGCTCTTAAGAATAAAAATAAAGATAATATGGAAAAGGAAGAATCCAAATCAGAAATTAATTCTGATAAAATAGAAAAAGTAGAGGATGAAAATAATGAAGAAGAAGAAGTGGAAATTTTAAAATCACTTATTGAAGAAATAGAAGTAGAGGATGAAAAAGTAGAAAACATTGAGGAGGTTAAAGAAGAAACAATTAAACATGAAAATTCTGAATTTATTCCATCTACAGATTTAACAGAAGAACAAGAACCAAGCTTGTTAAAAGTTTTATGGACACATAGAGAAGCCATAGGATGGTCCTTAGCAGATTTAAAAGATATTAGTCCGTCTATGTGCATGCATAAAATACATTTAGAAGAAGGTAGTAAACCTTCTAGAGAAAGACAAAGAAGACTTAACCCTCACATGGAAGAAGCAGTGAGAAAAGAAGTTCTTAAGCTTTTCGATGGAGGTATAATTTACCCAATATCTAATAGTAAATGGGTTAGTCCAGTTCAGGTAGTTCCCAAGAAATCAGGAATTACAGTAGTTAAAGATGATAAGGATGAATTAGTCCCTACACGAATGATCGATTGTTTTATTTATCTATTTCCTTGCAAGTGTACAAAACTATTATAGAATTGACTCGGAAGCAAGGGTCGAACCCACAGAGACAAGTGATCACAAACAGTGCGGTTATAGATAGCAAATTATTAACCTAAGGGGGTTTTTTTTATGTTTAATTCTACTCTAAATTACTAGTTATAGATGTTAACTAATTAGACAGTAATAAAGTTATGAAGATCTTATGGTGAGTGGAAATCTAGGATTCTGGGTTTCACTTATATCTCCTTTATGTTCAATTCATAATAATGTCATTCAATGTCTTGGGTTCGCTTCACTAAAAATAGATATGGTCTGTTGAACAATTGGTTCACCTCCATCCCCCAAAATTCACCCATTCCATATCCTAAGCACAGGAACTGTAATCTAGCTGTCACCTAGATTTATGATCTATCTGTCACCTAGATCATGTAAGAACCTGGTCCTAACTTATCACTCTCGTGCTTCGATAGGTCCAATTTATTGTGTTGGTGAGCCAGTGTACGACATATGTACGACATATGCACTTGGTCATGCCTTATCCGCACCTCTAAGCCTTTATTATTTGCGATTACATTCATTTGTTCAAAGCAAAATAATAGAGGGTTGATAAACAACACAATCAACAAGCATTGAATAGACATATATATAAAAATCAAAACATAGATTCGATACAAGTTACCTCCCACCTCCTAGATTAGGATGATTTAGTTCATCATAGACGATGAACAGACATGGAGATGATGGAAGACATGATTTGATCTTCAATACTTGAAATTACAAAACCTAATTATGTTATACAATCTAAAACTACCTAAAATCTATGTAAAGAGAGCTTCCAGGCCGGCCCTCCTTGCTTAGGCTCGCATCCGACTTCTATATATACTTGGGAGTTGTGATTGAATCGAATGACTGTGTGAAACCCGAAAATTGAGCATTCTCGCCTACCTTATGGCAGCAAGGCCGAATCCTTGCTCGCAAGGTCTCCAAAGTGTGTGCTTCTTGGCTCTTCGATTGCCGGGCTTCAGGACCGATATCGCCACCTTTACCTTGCGGCCGCAGGTTCGAGGCACCTTATGGTCCGCAAGGTGTCCCAATGACTTTCATTTTCTTCAATTCTTCTTTCTTTGTAATTTGCACTTAAACCCCGAGTTTCGCATATTTTCACGAACAATCCTCGAAACTTACAAAACTCACCAAAACATATATTAGTACTCAAAAGACTCATGAAATAGCCTAATTCAAGTCACGAAGATATAAAATCGACGTGATAAAATACATCGATCAAATACCCCAAACTTGAACTTTGCTCGTCCACGAGTAAACAAATAAACTTATAAATACAAAACATCTAAATAACAAAAATTAAAATCTTTTTGAGGGTGACACTATTTACATTCCTCTATAAACCCACAAACTCAAGGAGACTCTTTCGAGTGACTCGACTATGAGATAAATACAAAAACAAAAAAATATAAAACTAAATACAACTACAAACATAATTAAAACATAAAATCTATTTGGTTTCATCCTCAAGTTATAAGCATATGGCATATATGTAATCTCGCTTGGTGCTCATCACATATATGAAAGCTTAGTCATATAAAACCAACTAGTCTTTCTTTATACCGCTACTATTTTTTAATTTCTCCGTGTGTGTGATCACCTACCTTAAAGAATATCTTGACTAAAAAGCTTTTATTGAGCTAAATACCACATTCATATGAAAATTACAGCTTTAATAGAAAATCATGCATTAAGAAGTATGAGATCTACCATCCAAACCCCGGCCGGGCTATGAAATGAAGGTCCCAAGGATTCAAAAGATTTACACATCCATCCCATGCACTTCTATGTATGTATACAATGCTCTCCCTATCCCAATGACTTGTAATAGCTAAGATTATGCTAATAATAAAGAGCTTTAAGAATAATAATGATTATGAAGTGTGATCAATTCATGTTACTCACCAATGATAAAACAACATAAGCATTGGCAAAAGATCATTAGGACTTTTTAAGCTTGTAATGTAAGGCCAAGGTGTTGGGGGATTTGATGGAAAGGTATTGGAATTCAAAGTGAGAGAGTAAGACTACCCTTTATCCCTCATACTTCCAGCAAAAGGAAGTTTTCCCTATTTAGGCTAGGACACCAAAGACCACAAGTGGAGGGTGCTTTGTGTTACTTTCACTTTTCTTCTTTATCCCCCCAAACTTGTTTTGGGCACTAGATTCTTCTAAAATATCATCATTCTAATCGGAGAATTTTCTAACATATTTTCTCTTGAAAGCTATGCTTTCATTTGAATCTTGTTTACACTCTTCTTCTTCCGTTTCATTTTTTTAAATTCGACACATGATATCTTTTTTTTTTTAACGACGAAATAAAGCCAGCCTATGAAAAGTGGTCCTCCTAGAATCGATTTCCATGATCCTACTCTCTCGAGGTGTTTTAAAAGTGTATATAGCAGGTTAAGTTAATGTGGGTAAAAAACGATGTCGAATGGGGTTTAAATAGTGTGCTTAGCACACTCCATTCTTTCATTAGGCTTAAAAGGACACTAGGGATATATTTAGTATAGGTCGGGGAATATTAGGCTCTGGCGATCCAAAGATGGCCTAAATCATTTCTTAATGCCAAATGCTCACATAATATTTAAAGCAAGTAACATAACACAAAATATCATATCAACTATGAATTGGGTTGGTGTTTAGCATCTGGATTTCATAAGCATTAAGGCAGTGGACAATTGAGACTAACATGCAAACACGGTTCGAAAGTGTGCTTGAGAGATATATAAATGAAAAATCCAAGGGATCTAACTATCATGCAATTGACCTAAGTTACAATTTAATGCAACAATCATGTTCGAATGGCTATCAATATTCTTGTGCATATCTTGTTGAAGATCAATCGGTGTTATAAACTTTACATAAAACTATTCTAATCAATCGAAAAGTTATAGGCGGTGTGAGTGCATGAAGAATTTGGAGAAAAGTAAAAGTTTCGCAAAATTAAGTAAATTCGAGGGGATCTGGACTAACTATGTGGTTCATTGCACTAATCTCATGGACTCGACTAGCATTACCACACCTAAACTCGAGGATGAATATTTTGAATTTAAATATTATTTTTTTTAATATATTTTTCTAAGAAATTTGCGAAAATTGGGTGATGACGATGACACAATTG
>CM028384.1:63499261-63551172 GCA_013146195.2 Codonopsis lanceolata | reverse complement strand
GAGACTTGAGATGGTATCTTTGAGGACTTCAAATAATGCCTTCCCTTTCCTTTTTATCTCCTTATTAATAATATCTTTTTCTTTTTTATTATTTTTTTTGTGCTCTAATTTTTTGCGTAGGTTGCCCTTTCGGGTTTCAACCTAGCGAGCCCTTATTTCTCCTTTTTATTTATATTTTTTTTATTGTGCCCTAACTTTTGCCTAAGGCCCTTTCGGGTTCGGCCTAGCGGTGGAAGAAACATATTCTTTGGATGGGCTCGAGGCATAGTACCTTTGAGTTTGAGGAGTTGAAGGGCTGGACAAAATCTTCCCCATCTGGTTCGTGAGAAGCACGGCACCTCTGATCGGATCTCATAACGATGTATGGTCCCATCAGTGACTTCCATTTTCCCCTAGTATCAACGTAACTAGGGGTTTTCTCAGTACAAGGTCTCAACTTGGATATCTCGGCCTTTGACTTTTTATTGAGGCCTTCAGGCGTGCGCCTTTGATATGTCATATGAGCTCCCAAGGCTAACAAGCGTCGTTCATCAATTAGGGTCAGGTTACCGTATCGCCCTTTGATCCGATCAACTTACGCTATATCAGACTTCCATCATTACTCTTAATGATGGAATTTCTTGGTAGTGTGACGCTTCCATGTCATATGCCGGGGAGTAGGGGCCTAGATGGGTGTGTGGGCTGAAATGCGGTAGCCAGAGGACTAGTGGCAATTTTTCGGCCGGTCTTCACTGTGTCAGCCATTTTTCTAATGATGTTTTCAAGTGTTTTGTTTGTTGCTTCAACGGCACCATTAGCTTGTGGCCGGTAGGGGGAGGATTTGTGTCTTTGGATCTTTAATTCGTCGAGTAGACGATTCACGTCCCCTTCGAAATGAGAGCCGTTGTCGGAGATTATCTCAAAAGGTACCCCATGCGATATATAATATTGGCCGGATAAACTCGGACACCTTTCGGGCATTCGAGGATCTTGTGGAAGAGGCTTCCGCTTTGTGAAATGTCAGTATCGGGGCGTATTCATGGCCATTGGATCCCTTTGGGTGAATTTGGCCTATGATGTCGATTCCTCACGTTGAGAAGGGCCGAGGGGGCGTGGGTTGTATAAGCATGTGGGGGCATATCTTTGCAGTTGGCAAGCGTTGACATTTGTCATGATGTCGCACCAGGAGATCTGTCGGTTCGGCGTACTCGATAGTACCCTGTCGGATGATTTTCTTTGATAGCATATTCATGTGGGGCAGCTGGGTACCACCGTGTAGTTGATCCATAATTTGCTCGGCTTTGGCTGATTGACACATAGTAAGTTGAGGCCTTGATAGTGTCTCTTACTCTGCCATGCGAGTGCAATTGGGAGGCCCGTCTCATGGGGAGACTCTTCCTCTCTTGTCTAAGCCGGGAGGATAGAGACCTTTAGGGCGATTTAAGATGTCGACATACGAGGCTCGTGATGCGCCCGGGGCTGCATTAATTTTGAAGCAGTATCTTGGGAGTGACCTTCTTCCCGAGCTATAAATGGCTGAACTTTAGTTTCCGCGGGAATCTAGACTAGTGACGCCAGAGTGGCCAGGGCATCAGCGAATTGATTCCTATCTCGTGGCAGGTAATAGAACGAGATAGAACCAAATCGGGCGGCGACTGTTATTAACTTGGCATGATAAAGCTGCAGCCGAGGATCCTGGGTCTTCCATTTTCCTTCGACTTGATTTATGATTAGGGCAGAGTCTCCGTAGACTTCGAGATCTTTAGCCCCCTTTGAGAGCTTCTAGGCCAGAATACAAAGCTTCTATATTCAATCGTGATATTTGAACATTCGAACTCCAACCTTATAGCCAGCGGAGTACGAGAGTCAACCGGATCGATTAGCAAGATTCCTATGCCAAAGCCTCTTTTGTTTGCGGGTTCGTCAAAGAACATCTGCCAGTAGGTGTCATGGTCAGTGATTTCCAGGACACCTTCATCTGGGAAACCAGGCTCAGTCGCATCTTCGGCCTTTAAAGGTAGATCGGCTAAGTGGTCTGTAATGACACTCCCTTTGATTGACTTGAGAGTGATATAAGTTATGTCAAACTCATTAAGAAGAAAGGACCACTTGGCCAGTCGGCTGGACAGTGATGGTTTACCGAAGATGTACTTGATAGGGTCCATCCTGGATATGAGCTTGATGGACCTGCGGGAGATAGGTTTTGAGCCTCGAGTGGCCCGGACTAGGCCGTCGACTTTCTTTCCAACGGTCAGAATAATTTAGCTCGCTTCCTTGTAGCTTCCTACTTATGAAGTATATGTCATTTTCAATGTAGGAATCTTCTTTCTCTTGGGCGAGCATAGCCCCTACTTACGTGTCTGTGACGGTTAAGTATATGAGGAGAGGTTTATGTGTATGGGGTGGAGCTAGCACAAGGGGATTGGTAAGGTAGGCTTTTATTTTCTTGAAGGCTAGCTGGCATTTTGCATCCCAGACTTGGTTGGTATTCTTTTTTAGGAGTTTAAAGAGGGCTCACAGTGGTGGTCGGTTGTCGATGAAAGCTTGGTGATGTCTTGCAACCGGCCTAGAAGCCTTTGACTTCGATTGGAGTTTTTAGGTGGCATTTCTAGGATGGCTCGATCTTTCTTTGGCTCGATCTCGATGCCTTGCTCAGTTACTAAGAATCCCAGGACTTTGCCTCTGGTAACCCCGAATGTGCATTTGGTGGGGTTAAGCTTCATCTGGTGCTTCCTTAGTCTTTCGAAGAACTTTCGAAGATCTTTGATATGAGCACCGTTGGCGTCGCTGGAATGCACGATCATATCATTAACATAGACCTCCATCTCTTTATGGATCATGTCGTGGAAGAGGGTGGTGGCGGCCCTCTGGTAAGTGGCTCCGGCATTCTTTAATCCGAATGGCATGACAGTGTAACAATAAGTCCCCCAGGGAGTAGTGAATGAGGTCTTCTCCTGGTCTTCTGCTGCCATTTTGATTTGATTGTAGCCAAAGATGCATCGACGAAAGATCGGACTTTGTGAGCTGCGACGGCATTTACCACAATATCTATAATGGGAAGGGGGAAGTCATCTTTGGGCGACGCTTTGTTGAGGTCGCGGAAGTCTACTCAGATTCTAACTTTCCTGTTGGGCTTAGGACAGTCACTATATTAGATAGCAGTCGGGTATTCAACTACGAATGAAGTTGACGGCCAAATGCTTCATGATTTCTTCTTTGACTTGTAGTGACCATTACTTAATGCGTCGAGCTGTTTGGTAGGCGAGCATCGGGATATGTGGGAATCCGGTGCTCGACTATAAATTTGGCCGGATCGGGCGTGGTATATCTTCGTAGGACCAGGCAAATATGTCTACGAACTCTTTAAAGAGATCAATAAGTGCCTTTCTTTCTGGACCTTGGAGGTAGCTGCCGATTCTGATTTCTTTGACTTCATTGTCTAGCCCCAAGTTGATAGTGGACAAGTCTTCGATCGCTGGCGATGAATGGCTCGTTCACAGTACTCAACTGACTTTGCAAGCTCAAGTAGATAATTTTTATCTTTTGGGTCCATTTTATTAAATGACTCATTATCATAATTATTATTATTATTTAATGTGTCTTTTAAAGTAGGTGCAACTAAGGAATAAGCAAAGACATTTATATTATTATTATTAAAAGCATCCTGTACATGGGTTATTACATTGTTAAGGACCTGGGGTTTGAGGTCCTCAACTTTAGGTAGCGGATCGGTATATGACCAATCCGTAAAGCTAGGGAAAGGAGTGGGGATAGTATATCCGAAGCGGTCTACCAAGTCTGCGGACGTTAGGAGCGGACCGGTCGTGGTGTACCAATTATGCAGAGGCTTATTAGAAATAGACTCGAACTCAGCAGGGAGCTTTTCATAATCAGTGCCTCTGTCTATCATGCCAAGAAAGTTGTCTCCTAGACCGTCATCATCTAACAGGGCCAGAGCATAGTCATCTTGATCTATAGACCAAGTATTTTCAATAGTGACGGTCTTATAAGCAGTGCTACGGGGCTCCAGGGTAACCTGTTCCATACTATCTGAGAGAATACTAACATCCTCAAAGATTTCCCAACCAGGGCACCTTTTCCCATTCTGGTCTATCCAGGGCTCAGGAAACATGAGATAGGCTTCAGTTTCCCCCTTTCATACAAAGTAACCGTTTAAGGTTTTTCTATAAGTTTGGAAAGGGGGATATTCATAAGGACGCTTTTCTCTTTCTGCCTTTCTTTTCTCATGTTTCTTGTTTTGATCATGGCTACTTCAATTTGGAGTAGGCGTGTATCGTAGACCGAAAGGAGGGATACATTCCTTAAGTTCATCTTGGACTAAATTAACTAGTCCTTGCGATTTCGAGACCTAGACCTGCATATAATTCATCTTCGAAACATGTTTAAAGGGACCATGTTTCCTAGGGAAGTGACTTTCTTTCCGATGATGTCAGTTTCTCGCCCATACTCAATGGCGTTGACCACAGCTTGGGGGATAACCTCAAAGCCACTGAGAAAAATACCAGTGTCCTCATGTTCTATTTCGAGGATTGGGATGTCCTCGTTTTCCTTATTCTCCACGATCTTATCGGCCAGAATAATTACTATGTGGTCATTGTGGATGAATTTGACACGCTGGTGTAATGAAGAGGCTACCCCCTTTACCCCATGAATCCAAGGGCGTCCCAACAACAGGCTAAAGGTGGTTGGTATATCCAGGACTTGGAACTCAACTGCATGCTTAAGGGCCCAATAGTTAACATTAAAGTGACCACCCCTAAGACACATCGACTGGTGTTGTCGTATGCTTTAACTGTCTGCGAGGAAGGAGTGAGTTCTGATATCTTTATCCCCAGTTTGGCTAATGTACTGGCAGGACATACATTCAGTGAAGACCCATTATCTACCAAAACTCGGGGAACCCGCTTCTCCAAGATTCCCACAGTGATATAAAGTGCATCAATGTGGTTAGTTTCTTCCTTTGGCAGGTCTAGATTAGTGAACATTATTACGTTCCCGAAGTGAATGTTCCCGATCATCTGAGTAAGTTCATTTGGGGAGGTTTCGATGGGAATGATTGCCTGACTTAGAGACTTAGCTAGCGTATCACGGTGGTTCTTAGAAGCACACAGTAAGCCCCTGATGGAAATATTGGCCTGAGTTTTCTTCATCTGAGTCAATAAAGTATCTTCCACCGTTTTAGCCCCAGTATTTGTTACTTGATCTTTTCCAGAGTGGTCACCTTTTTCAGGGTTTGGCTGGTAGGCTCGGCTAGATCGGGTAAGGTGGCTAACATCTCCACCAACCCAAGTGGTTTTTTCAATGTTACAGGTGTTTTGGCTACCAAGGATGGTGTCCCAAGAGAGCATATTACAACTAGGCTCTTTTATGGATACGGGTGGGGGAATAGGAATGAGGATATATGGAAGTGGATGTTTATTTATTTCAAACTTAGGTACACAAAGGTTTTCATCAACCTCAATCATATTGATTTAAGGTAGAGGGTTATTGACTACATTTGGTCTGGGTGGAGGCCTTTCAATAACCTTATCATCTATAAGGTCCTGGATAGCATTTTTTAGGTGTAACATTTATCGGTGAGGTGACCACTGGAGCGATGATATTCACAGTACTGGGCATGGTTCCAAGTCCTGGGCAGGGGGTTAGGTGGCTTTTAATTTTTCAACGGCTTCAACACTCCTTGTGCCATTAGCCCCTATCGGGAGCTGCGGGGTAGCTCATCATAATGGCGGCTTACCCCGTTCGATTTCAAGTTTCGGTCGGGCCATCATTTGCTCCCATCAGTGATAATGCACTGTCCAGACCCATAATACCATGGAACAGAGCTATAACTTTGGGTAGAAAATGGGGTTGAGGCATTCCCTACCATATGACTGGTGTGGGTTGTCTTTCCTTTGGAGTAACGAAAGAACTAGGAGACGTATTGGTTTTCGGTTGGCGGTCAGTATATCATCATCAATACGGCTCCTATCTCCACTATTTCTTTGAAGTTGGTGTAGGGAGGTACCGCATATGTTCCGTAAATGGGTGGAGATTTTTGATGAACATTCTAAGCATGACTCGGCCGGATCAGTTTGTCAAAGGTGCGTCGGCTTTCTCTTCCATCCATACCAAACTCGCGAAGTTTCCTTTTCCGTTGGGTGCACGATTCAAGGTCCTTTCTATTTTCAGGGTGTTATCTTTGTATCTTTCAAGGAACGCTTGCTATCTCGGTCCCAAGTATTCATGGTGCGTCGACAACATTGAAAACCATGCATTGGGCCTCGGGCTCCTCGGGGTGAGATAGAAAATTGGATGGCCTTCATATTTTCCATGTCGGCCGGGGAGTTGGCTTTTGGTATATCTTGTTTGGTTATTTCGGTAGGGATGTGGACAGTGTATGGATTCCATTTAAGGACTCTCTGGGTTGATGGATTTTGGACGTTTGGATTACGGTTGGTGGGTTTTGGGTATTTCGGGTATATGGATTTTGGGTTGGTGGGTTATTGATAGTTTTAGCCGGCGACGGGATCATTAGAAGGTAAGTATTGTAACTTGGCCTAGTGGGTTAAAGCTTTTTGGGTCCATATGTGGGCTATTTTGGGTTGATCATAGGAGGATTTTGGGTATTTGGGGGGGATTTGGGGTAATGGTAGTATTTGGTAGTAGGGGGTTAGTGTTTGGTGAGGGTTGGGTTTGGAGGCACCTGAGATGTGGATGCTTCTTCGGGGATTGTAGGGGAAGAGTTCACGTCACCACTAGATTTTAAGCTTTGTACCCGACTAGCCATTTGACTCATCGTTGCACCCAACTTTTGGTCAAACCATTCCTGCATTTGTCGGAACATACCAGAGCCCCGAATCATCGATTGTTCACTTTCGCCGCCATACCGCTTCGGATCGCCACTTTCGATTCTCGCCTGTCTAGTGCGATACCCCTCGATCGAGTTACGCACTACTTTCTCGTATCAACCCCACTATCTATGCCTTTCCAAATTCGGGCCGAGGTTTCGAGGAGGAAATGGGGTTGGAGGTATCGAGGGGGAGGTGGCTTGGAGTGCAGTGCCTTTTATTAGTATATATATATATTTTTTGTTCCCTACAATTGATCGAATAAGCACCTGCTTTAATTTGACAGTCTCAGGACTTTTCCTGGAACCGTGGATTCTTTCTCCAGAGTATAGGACCAACGTATTCCACCTGCCTTTCGACTCCTCAGGACTGGACTGGTCCCAGGCGAAGGGCCTATACTCTTTCCAGGATCCACCACCCGAAATGGTCTAGGTCGAGCATCTGAGAATGATAAATCAGCCCTTGTTTATTTATTTATTTATTTGGGCGCACTTTATTATTTATTTATTATTTTTCTAAACTTGCGCATATTATATATATATATATATATATATATATATATATATATATATATATATATATATATATATTGACTCTTTTTCTTTTATTTTATTTTTTTTGACAAGGGCTGACTCATAATTTAAAGATGCAAAAACCGATCGGTCCATGAAGTGTCCTGAGAAACTACATGCATTCTAACGTTGGCTTATGCAGGGGGTAGGCTGGCCATAGTGTAGGGTAATAGTTCAGAATATACCTATATGCGTGCACGTGTGTGCGGTATCTAGAAAGCAGTAAAGTCTTTTTTTTATATAGTTATATAAACAGAAAAATGAAACAAATATGGCATGTCTTGCTGTTATATGTGGATTTTCTCGGCTTTTTAGTTTGAGCGCAAGCAAGCACACCATATTAAGAAATAGAAAGAAAAGTGGGGAAACTATCTATCCCTATTAATTACAAATTTGGTCCTATGCCCCCGAAATAAAATGACATAATGAATGTAAATATGTGCAAATGTACAAAATAATAATAAAAAAGGAAAATGAACAGAAAGAAATAATAACATAGAGCCGGAAATAAAGCAATAATTAAGCCCCAGGCCTTTTATTGTGCTGCCCGAATTTTTATTTGTAACATATAATTTTTAATTTTTAATTTTTAAATTTTTTTTTGACTTTTTGAAAAAAAAAATTCTTTTTTTTTTGCTTTTTGTTTTCTTCTTTTTTTAAAATATTCTTAAATACACCTGTAACAGTTATCGGAACGAAACTGCTGCAAGATGGAGGATCATATCCACAAATATAGGCACGGATGTATAGGAACACTATATTCAAATGCATAAATTAATATAACAAGCATACTGCAGCCAGAAACAAATAAAAATAAAATTGTTTTATTTTATGAGTCTAGCCCTCCATTTTATTTAAAATAAAACAACTCCCCAGCAGAGTCACCACTGTGAGGTTCCCATGGTGCGACCCGCGCCCCGCGCGCCCTTGGATAGGGGTGCGCGTACATGTGGATGCGGGACACCACTGCTCTCGTTCCACCCTCCCTTGTTTAGGGGAAGATGAAATCAAAAGTGGGAGAGGAGTGCTGTCTATGTTAGCGCGTTGGAATGCGCCTCGGTTGCCTTTAGTGGATTTTTTATCCAATATGGGAACTTATAGTTTCCCGCATCAAGTTATCCCTTTTTTAGGGGATACCAGGATATGGGAATGCATTACCCTTTCATTCTCATTTTCCTTTTTTTAGGGGAAAACGGAAAAGTGCAAAAAAGGATATTGCGACGCCCCCACTATGGATTTTATAAAAAATAGTCTTATGGCCCGTTTCAGACCACTATGGGAGCTTTCGGTTTCCCGCATCAAGTTATCCCTTTTTTAGGGGATATCAGGATATGGGAATACATCACCCTTCCATTCCCATTCTCCTTTTTTTAGGAGAGAACGGAAAAGTGCAAAGAAGGAGTGTTGCGAGGCCCCACTGGATCTGAAAGTTTTAGAGTCGCCATCTTTATTTTAAGGCAAAATAAATCAAAACCAAAAAAAGAGAAAAATAAACCAGAGAAAAAGAAACGGGTTCGGAGGCTAAGTTACGAGTTGGGAAGGTGCTAGGCACCCAACTCGCCCTTTCGGTCTCAAAAGTGGTTTTTGGCTGAAGTGTGCTTATTGTTATACTTATTTAGCAAATAAATAAAGTATTAAAAGACAGGAAATTAAAACAAATACATCCGTGGCTACATTATTTATGGACTTGCAGCCATTTCCTTACAATTATTACAAATGTATTTAAGAATATTTGGCCATTATAACGGCTCTTTTACATAATATTTCCTATACTAATCCGGGCAGCACAACAGCTTATATTGACTACATTGTGCCGGATTTAAATAATAACTTTAAATAATAAATGACTGGAAAAGTAAATAAATAAATAAAATAACGCCCTTAAAGGCTTTACCTTTTAGAGCGGTAGTGTGCTCGCTTTGTCCTTCAGGGAGAGGGAGTCTTTTTTGTTGTTTGTTGTGTGGTTGTTGTTTTGATTTGGGCAGAGTGACTGCTTATTTTGGGGACTTTTGGCTTGTCTACTCGGGCAGAGTGACAACTTATTTTGGTAGGTTTTGACCTTTTTGGTTGGGCGGAATAACGGCTTAGTTTTTGAGTTTTTCAGCTCATCACTCGGGCAGAGTAACGGCTTACTTTGGGATTTTTGGGCCGGGGAAGTGAGGTGGATACCTAAAAACTAGGCTAGGGATCACTTATAACCGATGAATATTTATTTTGGCGGAGTTTGGACAGGGTTTGGAGACTTTAGTGGGCTTCACTCACCTATCTCACTCCTCTCACTAATCTCTCGGCGTCGAAGGAACGCAGAGAGAGAGACAGAGCTTTGTTGCGAATTTTCTGAACGATTTGTGAACACTGAATGAGGGAGCCCATCTCTCTTATTTATAGGTGGGAGTGAGGAGTCATCCGGCATTCTTGAATTTCCTTCAGCCGTTGCCTTCGATTGTACACCGAGCTTCCCCGAGTGCACAATGCGTTAAGTGAGAAGGCCACTGTAGCAGAGCTGGCGCGGCATTATGGGTCTTCTGGCGCGGTGCCCAACCTTCTTTTAGGCCGCGCCAAGGCTACTATTCCACTTTCACCCCTCGCAATCTACTGTTTTGCGCATCCTGCTTTGCCTTTCGCATTTTTAACTCCTGCAACTTGACATTTGTTAAGTTTGAACAATTCTTGATATCACATGTCAGAGTCACATACCAGGGGTAAGAATTTGGGGTGTCTACATCTGCTTTATTTTTTACTACGCAAAATCTGTACATATTTTATTTCATTCTGTCATTTTATTTTGGGGAATATGACAAATTTGTAATTAATAGGAATAGATAGATTCTCCGCTTTTCTTTCTATTTCTTGATGTGATTGCTTGCTTGCTCGCGCTCAAACTAAAAAAGCCGAGAAAATCCACAAATAACAGCAAGACAGGTCATATCTGTTTTATATCTGGGAAAAAAAAGATTTTACTGCTTTTTAGATGCCGCACACACGCGCACGCATGTAAATATATTCTGAACCGCTACCCTACATCATGAACAGCTTACCCCCCTGCATAAGCCATCGTTAGTTTGCATATAGATTTTCAGGATACTTCAAAAACCGACCGGTTTTTACATCTCTGAATCGTTGATCAGCCCCTGTTAAAAAAAAAGAAGTCAAAAAAATGATGATGAAAAAAAAAATGATGAAAGTAAATATGAAGAAAAAAAATGATACACAGGGGCTGATTGATTATTTTCTGATGCTTGACTTAGGCCACTTTGAATGATGGATCCCGGAAAGAGTATAGGCCCTTCGCCTAGGATCAGTCCGATCTTGGGGAGTCGAAAGGCAGGTGGAATATGAGGGTCCTATACTCTGGAGAAGGAATCTATTGTTCTAGGAATAGTCCCGAGATTGTCAAAACAAAGCAGGTGCTTGTCCGGTCAATTGTAGAAAAAAATGAATAATAACAAAAATATTAATAAAAGCACGCTGTACTCCAAGCCAAGAAAGCCTTCAGCCAACCTTTCTGATACCTCCAAACCCATTTTCCTTATAAACCTGGCCCGAATTTGGAAAGGCAGAAATAATACTGGCCGGTTGATACGGGAAACATGCACAGAGATCAGATCAGAAAGTGTCAGGGGCAGATCAGAAAAGGGTAGTATCAGTTCAGAGGGTACAGATCTGAGCAGTATGGCATCAGAAAGTGAGCAGTCCGCTATGGGTACAGATACAGGGGCTCCAGGGTACGCTCCAACTCTGGCTATGCAACAGTGGCTAGACAAAAATTTGGGTGCACAAGCTTATCGTATAATGAGCCAAATGGCTAATTTGGTGCAAAATTTAAAATCCAGTGGCGAGGTAATATCTTCCCCTGCAATCCCTCAAGAAGCATCAACCTCTCATGTTCCTCCAAATCTAATTTCCCAGTCAAACACCAACCCACCAAATACCACCATTACCCCAAGCCCAAATCCTCAACCTAATCCCTACTACCCAAATATTAACCCTTTCTCACCCTATCCTTCATATCCTTTCCCAAGCACCAATATTCCCCATAATCCAAATTACCTCCCTTTTCCCATCGCCAACCCACTCCAAAATAGCCCGCATATGGACCCAAGAAGCTATAACCCTCCAAGCCAAGTAACAACCTATTTACCTCCTAATGATCCTAGCCGCCAAACCGAAATTGCCAATAACCGATCTGCCCAAAATCCTTATCCTGCCCAAAATCCTTATTCTGCCCAAAATCCTTACCAGATACCGCAGCCAAAAATTAATCCAGCCTTCCCTAATCCTGCCAGCATATACCAAAAACCATCTCCCCATCCCACCAAAATGGAGGCTGACATGGAAAATCTAAAAAGCATGATGCTCAAAGTTCTCAACAAAGGGGAATTTTCTACGCGGGCACTGGCATTACAACCTTCAACAGTATTGCCTTCAAAATTCAAAATGTCCGACATAGAGAAGTTCGATGGGACTGGATGCCCTATATCCCACTTGAAATCCTATTCCACTGGCATGCAGTTAAGGGGGGCTAGCTTTGAAGCCATGACCTCCAATTTTCATCTCACCTTAATAAGGGCTGCCAAGCAATGGTTAATGTTGTCAGATAGTAGCAACATGAGTACTTGGGACCAGATAGCTGAAGGGTTCCTAGAAAGGTACAAAGATAACACTAACCCTGAAAATAAAAGAGACCTTGAGTCGTGCACCCAAAGGGAAAAAGAAACATGCGCTGAATTTGCAGTCAGGTGGAAAAGAAAGCTAGCTCAGACGTTCGACGGGCCTGATCCGGTTGAATCTTCCAGGATGTTTATTAAAAACCTCCAACCCATATACTTGGAACACATGCGGTATCTCCCTTATAGCAACTTTAAAGAAATAGTGGAGATAGGAGTCTGTATTGATGAAGATATACGGACTGGGCAATTAAAAGTCAATACGCCCCCAGCTCTTTTCGATACTCTAAAGGAAAGGCAGCCGCATCAGCACTAGCCGTTAATATGGTAGGAAATGCATCAGCCACTTTTCCTACCCAAAACTATAGCATTGTTCCATGGTCCTACGGATCAGACAGGTCTGTCAACGCAGTCGGGGGAAATAATGACCCGAACAGAAATTTCAGGAATCAGAATAGAGGGAACCGGTATTATGATGAACTACAAGCTCCCCAGTCTATAATACTGCAAGGGCTAATGGCACAGGGAGTGCTAAAGCCTTTGGAAGGCTATAAGCCACCGAACCCCCTGCCCAGAACGTGGAATCATGCCCAGTACTGTGAATACCATCGCTGCAGTGGTCACCTCACCAACAAATGCTATACACTCAAAGATGCTATCCAGGACCTAATAGATGATAAGGTTATTGAGAAGCCTCCTCCTAGACCAAATATAGTCAATAACCCTCTACCTCAAATCAATATGATTGAGGTTGATGAAAAAATTTGTGTACCCAAGTTTGAAATCAATAAACATCCCTTACCATATATCATTGTTCCTTTCTCTCCATCTTTATCCATAAAAGAGCTTAGTTGCAATATGCTCTCTTGGGACACTATCCTGGGTAGCCAAAATACCTGTAATACTGAAAAAGCCACTTGGGTCGGTGGGGATGTCAGCCACCTTACTAGATCTGGCCGAGCCTACCAACCAAACCTGGAAAGAGGTGACCACTTTGGCAAAGACCAAGAAACAGATACTGGGGCTAAAACGGTGGAAGATACTTTATTAGCTCAGATGAAGAAAACTCAGGCCAACATATCCATCTGGGGCTTGCTTTGCGCTTCCAAAACCCACCGCGATACGCTGGATAAATCTTTAAGTCAGGCAGTTGTTCCTATTGAAACCTCCCCGAATGAGCTCACCCAAATGATCGGAAACATTCACTTTGGAAATGTGATAATGTTTATTGATCTAGATCTGCCAAGGGAAGGAACTAACCACATTGATGCTCTCCATATCACTGTGGGAATAATGGAAAAACGAGTTCCTCGAGTTCTGATAGGATGGGTCTTCTTTGAATGTATGTCCCACTAGCACACTGGCAAAACTGGGGACAAAAATATTAGAGCTTGCTCCTTCATCGCAAACAGTAAGGGCATACGACAATATTAGTCGATGTGTCCTAGGGGTGGTCACTTTAATGCTAACTATTGGGCCATTAACCATGCCAGTAGAATTCCAGGTCTTGGACATACCTACCACTTTCAGTCTGTTACTGGGACGCCCTTGGATCCACGGGGTAAATGGGGTAGCCTCTTCATTGCACCAACGTGTCAAATTCATCCATAAAGATCATATAGTAATCATTTTGGCTGATAAGATTGTGGAAAATAAGGAAAGCGAGGACGTCCCAATCCTCGAGATAGAGCATGATGACACTGGCATATTTCTCAGTGGCTTTGAGGTTATCCCCCAAGTTGTGGTCAACGCCATTGAATATGGGTGAGAAACTGACATCACCGGAAAGAAAACTACCTCCCTTGGAAACATGGTCCCTTTAAACATGTTTAAACATGTTCTCAAATCACTTGTTAATTTAGTCCAAGATGAACTTATGTGTCGGTCTCGGTAGAAATCGAAAGGACTTGTTAATTTAGTCCAAGATGAACTTAAGGCATATAAGATGTGAAAACACTCTCCTATTCTATTAGATTCTATGATGTGAGAAGGCTAAGGCGGAAAGAGAAGCGTCATCCGACATTGAGGACCTTATCCCCTGCTATTAATGATAATCTTAATGTCTTTGCTTATTCTTTAGTTGCACCTACATTAAAAGACGTATTAAATAATTATAATAATGAGTCATTTGATGAAATGGACCCAAAAGATAAAAATTATTTGCTTGAGCTTGTAAAGTCAGTTGAGCACCAGGAAAAGCATCATTCATCAGCAGCAAATGAAGATTTGTCAACTATCAATCTGGGGTTGAACAATGAAACAAAAGAAATCAAAATCGGCAGCTACCTGCAAGGCCCTGAAAAGGTAGCACTCATTGACCTCCTCAAAGAGTTCGTAGACATCTTCGCCTGGTCCTATGAAGATATGCCTGGGCTGGATCCAGCCATTGTTGAACACCGGATCCCCATATATCCGGATGCTCGACCAATTAGGCAAAAGCTCCGCCGAATTAAACCGGAATGGTCACTACAAGCAAAAGAAGAAATCATGAAGCAGCTGCACGTCAAGTTTATTCGGGTAGTTGAATACCCGATCTGGCTGTCCAACATAGTGACCGTTCCCAAGCCCTACGGGAAGGTCCGGATCTGGTAGACTTCCGCGACCTTAACAAGGCATCGCCCAAAGATGACTTCCCCCTACCCAATATAGATATTTTGGTAGACGCCGTCGCTGCTCACAAAATCAGATCTTTCGTCGACGACGTGCTGGGCTACAATCAAATCAAAATGGCAGCATAAGACCAGAAGAAAACCTAATTCACTACTCACTAGGGAACCTACTGCTACAATGTCATGCCATTTGGGCTAAAAAATGTTGGGGCTACATATCAAAGGGCTGCCACTACCCTCTTCCACGACATGATTCATAAAGAAGTGGAGGTCTATGTTGATGACATGATCGTGCACTCCAGCGATGCCAATGGTGGTCATATCAAAGACCTTCGAAAATTTTTCGAAAGGTTGGGGTTACCAAAGGCAAGGTCCTGGGATTCATGGTGATCCAGCAGGGCATCGAGATCGAGCCGGCCAAAATCAAAGCCATTATAGAAATCCCGCAGCCAAAAACTCCAACCGAAGTCAAAGGCTTCCTGGGTCGATTGCAGTATATCAGCCACTTCATCAGACAACTGACATCCATATGTGAGCCCCTCTTCAAAACTCCTAAAGAAAAATACTGACCAAGTCTAGGGACGAGAAATGCCAGCTAGCCTTCAAAAAAATAAAAGTCTACCTTACCAATCCACCTGAGCTAGCTCCGCCCCATACACATAAACCGCTCCTCCTATATTTAACCGTCACAGACACGTCAGTACGGGCTATGCTCGCCCAAGAAAAAGAAAATTCCTACATTGAAAACACCATCTATTTCATAAGTAGGAAGCTGTAAGGAAGCGAGCTAAATTATTCAGTACTAGAGAAAAGTTGCACCGGCCTAGTCTGGGCAACGCAAAGGCTCAAAACCTATCTGCAAGGACAGTCCACCAAGCTCATCTCCAAAATGGACCCTATAAAGTACATCTTCGGCAAGCCATCACTATCCAGTCGACTGGCTAAGTGGTCATTTCTTCTAAACGAGTTTGACATAACTTATGTCACGCTCAAATCTATCAAAGGCAGTGTAATTGCAGACCATTTAGCCTATCTTCCCTTAAAAGGAGAAGATGCAGCTGAGCCTAGCTTCCCAGACGAAGGTGTCCTGGAAATTACTGACCATGACACCAGCTGGCAAATGTTTTTGACGAAGCCGCAAATAAAAGAGGTTTCGGCATAGGGATCTTGCTCATAGACCCACAGATTCCCACACTTCATTGGCCATAAGGTTGGAGTTCGAGTTCTTCAAACAATACAGCTGAATACGAAGCCTGTATTGTTGGCCTAGAAGAAGCCCTCCAAAAAGGAGCCAAAGACATGGAAGTCTATGGGGACTCCGCTCTGATTATAAATCAAGTCAAAGAGAAATGGAAGACCCAAGATCCCTGGCTGCAGCTCTTATCATGCCAAGTTGACAGCACTTGCCACCAAATTTGATTCTATCTCGTTCCACTACTTGCCGCGAGATAGAAATCAATTTGCCGATGCATTGGCCACTCTGGCATTGTTGGTCCAAATTGCCACAAAAACTAATGTCCAGCCATTTGTAGTTGGGAAAAAGATCACCCTGGCATACTGTTTCAAAATTAATGCAGCCCCTGAAACAGATCACGAGCCTTGGAATTCTGACATCCTAAATTTGCTTTAGAAAGGGATCTATCCTCCCAGCTTAGACAAAAGGGGAAAAGTCTCCCTGCGGAGATGGCCATCGCAATTTGTGTCTAGCGGTGGCAGCCTGTACAAGAGGCATTATCAAGGCCTTAATCTATTATGCGTCGACCAAGCAAAAGCTGAGCAGATCATGGACCAGTTTCATGGTGGTACCTGCGGGCCCCACATGAATGGCCACATGTTATCTAAAAAAGTTATCCGGCAGGGGTACTATTGGACTACGCTTGAAACCGACTGTATTCGGTGGGTGCGACATTGCGACAAATGCCAGCGTTTCGCAAATTTGCAGCACATGCCCCCGCACATCTTATATAACTCCACAGCCCCCTGGCCCTTCTCAACTTGGGGAATCGGCATTATAGGCCAAATTCACCCGAAGAGATCCAATGGCCACAAGTACATTCTAGTAGCTGTCGACTACTTCACGAAGTGGGTGGAAGCCTCTTCCTATAAAATCCTGAATGCTCGAAAGGTGTCCGATTTCATCCGGACTAACATTATATATCGATACGGAGTACCTTTTGACATAATCTCCGACAACGGCACGCATTTTGAAGGGGACGCGAATCGTCTGCTTGACGAATTCAAAATCCAAAGGCATAAATCCTCCCCATACCAACCGCAAGCAAACGGTGCCGTTGAAGCAGCCAACAAAATGCTAGAAAATATTATCAGAAAAATGGCTGACACAGGAAGAGACTGGCCAGAAAAATTGCCACTAGCCCTATGGGGCTACCGCACTTCAGTCCGCACACCTACTGGGGCTACTCCATACTCTCTAGCCTACGGCATGGAGGCAGTGCTACCCATAGAAGTTGAAATTCTGTCATTAAGGGTAATGATGGAATCTGGCATATCAGAAATTGACTGGGTCAAAGGGCGATACGAAGAATTAGCCCTAATCGATGAACGGCGATTGCTAGTCTTGGAGCACACCCGAGCATATCAAAGGCGGATAGCCCGAGCCTTCAATAAAAAAGTTAGAGGCTGTGACATCCAAGTCGGACACTTGGTGCTTCGAGAAAAACCCCCTAGTTATGTTGATACTAGGGGAAAGTGGAAATCTCCTTGGATGGGACCTTATGTTATCAAAGAAATCCGGTCAGGAGGTGCAGTACTCCTCACGAACCAAGAAGGGGAAGATCTTGTTCAGCCCTTTAACCTCGACAAGCTCAAAAGGCACTATGCTTGAGCCGTTCTATCTGGCAGTTGCTTCCCTCTCCAACTTGCTAGGCTGAAAACCCGAAAGGGCGGCCTAGGCAAAAATTAGAGCATAAAAAAACTAAAACAAAAAGGAGAAATAAGGGCTCGCTAGGTTGAAAACCCGAAAGGGCGGCCTAGGCAAAAGTTAGAGCATAAGAAAAAAAAAAGAATAAGGAGAAAAGGAGAGGGAAGGCACTTTCTGAATCCTCAGCATCCGACCTCCAGTCTTCACCATGCAGAGTCTTGACTGACAAAGAAAAAGAAAAACCACGACGAAAGCTCGTATTAAAATACCAAAATATAATATAAGGTCCAAAGGTACAACTTAGGAATATCTGCTAAAGATATTTAGGTTATGCATTTATTGCTTGTACACTATACTATTACTTGCTACCTCTACCCCCTTATTTCACCCCAATTATCATTAATTTGCAGCTCAGCCCCGAAGCAGTCTATCAATGCCTGTGGCATCCGCCCAGCCGGGCCCATATACTCCTTCTGTGAGGCGCAGAAGAGGTTCTAGTCTCACCAGTGTGAGAACCCCCGAAAGTGTCTTCGTCTTCATCATCAGCATCCCCATTTTCCTGAACAGCCAAACGACTTGGGCACCGTGCCCATAACCCTTATGGGTGGCGCCAGGCTCTGGTCACTGTTCCTCAAAACAGCCTGGTATCCTGGTATTTTCGGCTCTGACCACTGCCTGTTGCTCTGTCTGATCGCAAAGAAAATGAAAAGGCTATAAAAGATAGCCTTGCAGCAATTATGGGAGGCCAAGCACAGGAAGAGGTGGCTGCCTCTTCCTCCTCACAGATTATCAGAAAAGCTCGTTCAAGCCCAAAGGTGTATTTTTCTAAAATATGTTTATGAGCTACAGCATGCTATTACCCCTAGATATTGGTCTAGTTTTATTTTGTGCATGAGTATTGAGTCTGTATTTTATTTTCTTGCATCATATAAAATTATACTGCATTGCATAATAAATATCTATACAAATTTTGGTACAAGAAAAAAAAAGAAAAAAAAAGGGAAAAAAGCTAATAAGTGCAGGTATCTAAAAGCTAATGGCTACAAAAAGACTGGCTCCTGCCAATATTGCCTCCCATGACTCGAGGACCCTCTCCGCCGCCAGTCCTATATGCTCGTCCTCTACCCCGAGCACGACTCGATCCGGCAGCCGCTTCATCATCGTCATCATCATTCCGACGCATGGTCTGCCGCGCCGCATCGTTCCCTCGGCAAGAGAACTCGTCCACAAGTTTTTGATAAAGCTTGTTGATGCTGAAGAAACCTCGAAGCAGCTTCTTGTAGATAGACACATTCACCTTGGAAAAAAAAGAGTGAGACGAAAAAAAAAGAAAGATATATTAGTCTCCAAAAAAATATATATATGCAAAATAAAAAAATGATGAAATAAAAAATATGAAATGTGTCTATGAGCGAGCCTGCTCCGGAACCCGGTACTCCTCGGGAATATCAACATCAGGGAGCACTTCCTCCACCATCCTGCCGCCGTGATGATATCGAAAGGTGGAGAAAGCATCATCAGGACCAGTGAATTCCAGATGCTCGTCAAGAGATGGAATAGAAGGCCGCGGCCTAGCAGAAGGATCCGAAGCACGCATGACTGCCGTAGGAACAGGAGGGGGAGGATGGAGCACGCCCCTCAGGAAATCCTCATATGCCATTGGCGGGAAGTCGCTCAGAGGCATAGGAAACTTCGCCATGTACTGATACATGTTTGGCAGAAAATCTAGCGCAATTACCCATATGGGAGGCATAGGAGGCACAACTGGGGGTGTCAAGAGTGGAGAATGGTGACGATTGACCCGCTCGTCCATATACAATGAGTCAACCATAATGGATACCATAAGTATCCGGCAGCGGCTCATTTCCAATGTGACAGCATAATGACCTATCAAGCCCCTCCAGGGAAGAAAGTTCACGGTGCCTGCGCTCGAACTGGCAATACGCTCCCGCACCGAATCTATGTTCGAGCAGCTGCTATCTCACTCCGGCCGAACTCTGTTTTCATCCACGAACTCAACCAAGTATGGTGGCTCATGAAAGCGCTGCTTCAACCGGGCCAACGTGAAATGAAATAATGAAAAAGCCCAAACCTGCAAAAAAAAAAAGAGAGAAAAAAATCATCAGCAAAAATAAATAATATGCTGCAAAAAAAGGGGGGGAGATAAAGGCACAAAAAGAAAAGATACCTCCCACGCCGGGGCTAATCCATTAAGGGTCGATGAGTCGTTGCGGCTAGCCCTATCCATCGAGACATAAAGCTCGGCCAGGCCTGCCTGCCCCCAGTCATAATCAGGAATATGGTCAAAATCCGCCAGGCATGCCAAAATGGAGATCCTTAGAGTGGTGGAAAATTGGCAAAAAGAGAAATGCCAAGAAAAAAAAAATCAGAAACGCTCTAGCAACGCGAGCTACGACCTTGTTGTTGTTCTCCGGAACCCTCCCGGCATTGTCCAGGAGCCATTTCCGCACGCTGCCAATAAGGACCTCATCAATTGATTTATATTCGTGCTCGAAGCCCAGGAGGTCTTCCACCACGTCATGATGGTGACAAATGGTATAATCAAGCTCCAAAGTCCTACCGATACTGGTAGGAAGGCCGGTAATAGCAGCAAAGTCGCAAGGGGTCATAGTCGCCTCCCCCCAACTAAAATGAAAAGTGTGGGTAGTATCCCACCAGTAATCCCTCAGCACCTCGAAGATGGAAGATAGCTGCGGAAGGGACCAAAAGCTCGCAGAAATGTGCTGAAGCTGGAACCCTCTACCAAAACATGCGCCGCCTCGGGCATCAAACTATAAATATCAGATACATTGGCACAGGTGGCCTGAATCTGTTTCATGGGCATACATCTACAAAAAGAAAATGACATATTAGAAAGAAAAAGGAGGGGAGGTAAGTTTACTATCCTTTTATTTTTCCTGCACGCATTATTAAAGATAAGCATGTTGCATATGATAAATAAAATGTTTGCATAATAATCTCTATATTGCACTATTGCATTTCAAAAAAAAAAAAAAGAGAGAGATATTTTATTGCATTCAAAATTTTTGAAAAAAAATGCATCTTTTGCATTTAAAACATTTTGGGCATTTCAAAAGAAAAAGAAAATGATAATAATTTTTTATTATTGCATTTTAGCATTCAAAAATATTGAATTGCATCTTTTAGCATCTCTAAAAAAAATGCATCTTTTGCATTCAAAAATATATTTTGGCATTTTCAGCATCATGAAAAAATATATATATAAATATATCAATAGAAAATGCATGTTTTGCATTTGAATATATAACGCATTTTGGCATTTCCTTGCGCATACATAATAAAAAAATACTCATGCATCATATTAGCAAGCATCTCATAAGTGTTTTATTTTTGCATTTGCATCAATAAAATGATATATGCATGCATTAGCCATTTATCATTTCCATTTATTGCTTAAATAGTTGCATTTTAGCATTAGCAAAAAAAAATGTCGCAAATCAAGAAAAGAAAATATTTCCGTGGCATTTATCATATCTCCGCAGCATAAGTATTTCATAAAATGAGTTTTATCGCATAAAATATTCCTGTTATATGTTGCATGCATCCGAAAATATATCCAAAAATATGTCCGAAAAAAATGCATCATATTCCAAAAAAAAAAATCTATCCCATAGGCATGCATCATATTACAATATTTTTTCAGCCTAGAGCATGCATCATATAACCAAATTGCATTAAGAATATAAAGCATGCATTGCAGGGTCAAATAGTGCTCACTAGTTAAATTATGCATCACAAAAATAAATTGCATAAATTTCATGAATAATCACCAAATTATATCATTTTACCATATATATTGCATGCATAAGCATTATAAGCAGGGTCAGATATGCTCCAACAAGCCAAAGCAGTGCAATAATCTAGGAAATCTGAGAAATCATCCAAATGGGTTTAGAAAAGAAGAAACTTACAGCCAAATTTGGGAGATTGGATACGTAGGTGTTCCAATCGCAGTGAAGATTACTCCAATCATCCTTGGAGTAGCGATATTTGACGTAATTTCGGGTCAAATGAGGGAGTTCCTTCCTCCTCTCGCCTGATTCCGGGTGCATCGGAGCCTTTCCTTTCTGCGATTGCGAAGAAGAAGCCATCTGCTAGGAGAAACACACAAATTGGCGGAAGAAAAATGAGAAAATGAGAAAAAAAATGAAGAAGTAAGCTTGCCAAACAATGGCAAATGTCGCAGAGAACGGAAATGAAGAAATGAAGGAGAAGAGAAGCAGTGGCTTCTACTTCCCCCTACCCGTCCAATTAATGGGTGGAAAACGGAATTTTTCCTTTTTCCCCCCTAAAGTTTGAAAATTCGGCACTTAAGTCCTCAAATTTCCAAAGCTGTAAAATGACCCCTGAAGCTTAACGGAAAGTTAACAAAGTTAAAATTGTTAACCAAAATTAGTGGTCATCCATCCAAAGGCAAAGTAAAGCCCATATCCCCAACAGATCAGCTGCAGAATGAGCAAAAAAGCCAAGAAAATTGGCAGCAAAGGTAAGATTCTGCAGAGAAAAAAAAGAAATGCAATAAAAAAATGCAAGCATGCAAAATAAAAATAATAATGTATAAGCATGAAAAATAAAGAAATAATAAATGCAAGCATGCAAAATAAAAAAGAGAGTGGAAAAAAAATGCACGCAAAAGAAAAAGATGGAAGAAAAAATATGCTCATGCACCAAAAGAAGAAATTTCCAGCTAAAGCCGGAAATAGCAGCAAAAGAAGAAATTTCCAGCTAAAGTCGGAAATAGCAGCAAAAGAAGAAGTTTCCAGCTGAAGCCAGAAATAGCAGCAAAAGAAGGAATTTCCAGCTAAAGCCGGAAATGTAGTAGCAAAAGAAGAAATTTCCAGCTGAAGCCAAAAATGCAGCAGCAAAGAGTAAAATTTCTAGCTAAAGTCGGAAATGCAACAGCAAAAGAAGGAAGATTTCCAGCAAAAGCCGGAAATGCAGCAAAGAAAGAAAATCCCCAGCACGAGTCCGCAAATGCAGCGATAGCGCAAATGCAACAAATGCAGCGAAAGCGGCAAATGCAGCAAGTGCAACAAAAGCAGCAAATGCGGCAGAAGCCGCAAAAGCAAAAACAATGGTAAGAAAAGGTAAAGTATTTTACCTTTTGCATGCATGATGTGTTCCACCATCGCATTCGACGAAGGACTGAGTTCCTGAGGATGCCATGTTTTCCTGCTTTAGTAGCATATGATCATCTCCTCGTGGGGCATAACCCCAAGAGGAATGATCAGCCCATTATGTGTTCCACCTGGTTGTCGGATCTTTCCCTGAAGGGGCTGCAACCCCGGGTCAGAGGGAAAGGCTATCATTCTCTGACGAAGGCAAGTTCCTGAGGAGACGATGCATTTCGCCATCGTGTTCGGCAAAGGGTTTCGACCCTTTGAGAATTCGACTTGCATTTGACGTGAGTTGTGTTTTGCCTTTATCACGAAGGGGCTACAACCCCGGGCCAGAGAGAGAGGCTGTCGTGTTTCGACGAAGGATCCTGTCCTGAGGACACGATGTTTGATCTTGGCATCCCACCCGGCACTGTCTGTTTGCATTGGTGTGAACTACGTTCGGTCTGATTCCTTGGATAAGGATACGTAGGTAGCCTATTTCGGTAGGCACGACCGTCGCAGCATGCTTGTTTCGGCTTAGCCCGAACTTCGTTTGGTCTGATTTCCTTTATTAAGGGATACGTAGGTAGCCTACTTTAGTAGGTCCGACCATTAGAGCATTTAATTTGCATATCTGCTTAAAAACTATAATAACCTGCAATAACCGACTATATATGTGACGACCCGACCCGGACCCCGAGATGGAATCACAAGTCAAGTCGTCCAAATAGGACAACAATGCATGCAAATACTCAATTAAAGAAAACGGCGTGATACAACATTTTAGTTGAAGCGCGACTCGGCACCAAAAGGCCGGAAATTTTTAAAACTTTTTACACCTGATATAATAATTAATACAATTATACCAAATCATCGGCGACTTTACCACGGAACCCAATACTACAGTTCATGCGGATATACCTCGGCGGCTACAACATGCTTGGGAGAACAACATAAATAAATAAGAGCTAAAGTAATGCCGGCGGAAGATAAATCACGTGAACTATACTACATCTATACAAGGCTCGGCGTACATGTGCGGCACTCAAAATAGAATACAAGTATAGACATAAATACAACGAAACCAAATTCCCAAGCGAAGTCTAAATGACTTGCTATACCCAACGTCCTTACAAAATAGAACAAAATAAGGACATCTAAAACCCACAACCTCGTCGCGTGCGATCACGGACAAGCGCAAATCTGCAACACCTCAACGAGCGGTACACGAGCGGCTCGGATCTAAAAGCGATAAAAGGGAGGGGTAAGTCATAAAGACTTTGTGAGTTAACAATTATGCATGTCATGGCATCATGCGGCATACATATCAAGATATCATTTTTAATATCAAGTCAATCAAAGCGTTCATTTAATAAACACTTAAAACACATATCCATGGTAGCACATTGTTTCACATAAGTGCTATAAAGGTAAACCACATATACGGAGGATATGATATGAAACCGATGCCGCTACGTAGCTCTGCAATACAGCGTTAACATTCGTGCCAATGATACCCGTGATGAGTGTATCAAAGTACCGAGCTCTCTACTCGGGTACCAAGCTCTCTCCTTGGTACTTAGACTTTCCAATGTGCTCTCTTGGTTACAAAGGTGCTACTTCCCCACCTTGTGGCCAACAGGTGAGGCGTGTGTGATAAAAACCGGTATAACAACCCATCACTATCACGAGCCCCATAACTCGTGGCGGCGATGCATTGTCACACCAACGACTCAATCAAATATGCCAGTTGAACTCATGCAATGCCAAGTAGATGTTTACTGGTCATGAAATCTCAAATAATGAATAAGTTCAACAAGAGCGAACTTATTCAACAAGTAGTTGTTTACTCACTTAAGGAATCACACAAGAATTCGACAAGAGCGAATTCAACATGTCAAATAGATTCATTATTCTACAACATGCTCTCAATCATGCATTTATTTCACACGATCACACAAACCACATAAGAACTTCGATTGAGTCTTATAAGCACACATATCAAATATGCCCTTCAATCCATCCCAAAGTCACGTAAGCTAATTCATTAGTCTAACGCACTAAATTCATCATGTCAAATAGATATATCATTCTATAACATGCTCTCAATCATGCATTTATTTCACACGATCACACAACCGTAAGAACTCGATTGAGTCTTATAAGCACACATACATCAAGGCATAAACATCAATCCATCTCAAAGTATCGTAAGCTAATTCATTAGTCTAACGAACTATATTCGTCGTAGGGATTGATTGTGGAGTCGTTATTGTTCATAACTCCCTAATTTCAACTCCGGTGAGTTTTACTAAAATTCAACCAAGTAGAGTATTGATACTATATGTATCACATTGCCCTTCCCTATGTTCTCCGTTCATTTAGAACTTGATAACTAAGCCGTTCATGTTCTCGAACTAGCCTTAAACACAATCTCGAGTTTCAAACCCTAGTTTCGGTGATTTTGTTAAACCTTGAATTGAACCGAATTCTTTCACAAGAGTTATTCCCAAGCTTAATACAAACAACATTCATGCTTTAATAAATGTCAAAATCATAACTTCATAGAGATTTCATAAAATCATACTCACATTTTATATGTTGAATTGAAGGTTGTGTCTTCACAAAAGATGTTCACAATCAACATTAAAACAACTATAATGAAGGGGTCATGCTATTTTGTTTAACATGAAAATCTCAGGGAATTGTCACTCACCTTAGTCCTATGATTAATGGAGGAAAGGTTGATTAAAGAGAGGATTCTTGTAGAGATGATCAAGAGCTTCGATTTGGCGGTCTCGGTTCGACAATCGGACCACCGGATCTCCGGGAAATGGTCCCCTAAGTTTGTGTGACCACCATGGACGAAAATTGGAGCTCAAGCTTCTGATTCTCTGGTTATGTTAGACAAAAATGGCTGAAAGGGCTGAATTTGTGTTTATATACTTCCCCTCAAACTCCCCAATCCAAGTGAAGGGCTTTAAGAGGCTTCTCATTGGCTATGGCATGTGAGCCATTGATAAGCAAATGATCAAAGGCTCAAAATGGTTTTAAACAAGTCAACAAAGAGGGCTTTGAGTGACCAAGGACGTCCAAGGGCCAAGGGTTAAGAGTCATTAGCCAAATCCACTCAAAACTCACAAATGCAGAAAACTGGACAACAGACAGTCAATCTTGTAAAATCGACCATAAATATCTCACAACTCCAAATGAGGTGATTATTGAATTTTATGAAACTAGACTCTTTAAAATATAGTTTAGCCTTTTAAATTACTCAATTTGGACTTATATTCATCAAAATATGGCTACTACAAGTTCAAGTACAGAAGCTGATTTCCTGAAAACAGAATTCTGGCACAGCCGTAAGTCAAGACCTAAATGAGGTACTTATACACCTTGGAAAAATACCATATTTTACAGGGAGTATCTTAACATATGTAGGTAGAACATACTAAATTTTTAGAAAATTCTCTTTAGTAGATTGGTACCAGAATTTTCCCGAAGTTCGCCCAAAAACCGGACTGAATCTGTGAAGTAATAAGTTGATTATCTTATTTCCAAATGCAACCAATCTATGAACATGTATAAGGCTTGTTTAAACATGGTTATGGCTTGTATTCAAGGCCTAGAACTCAACCAAACATCTCTCGAGACGAAAAGAAGGCAATACAAGCAATGATGTACAACCTCAAAACACAAACGAAGCAACGAAGCTTCTAAACTTCCAACCAAGCATGAAACAACTAAGATGAACATTGTAAATCTTGTATGCAAGGTATTAAGACTCTCATGAGACTTATTAAGGTGCTAACACGTTAATACGAACACCCGAAACAACAACAACAAGGCATGCAACGCATGGAAGACCATTACTCTATTATGATCTTAACCAATTCAATGCCAACACGATAAGAATGAAATGAAGTCTCAAATATGTAAAGACATATTACAAACATGTCATAATGATGACAAATATGAAATGGGGTTTGGGTTCTCACATCCTCCCCCACTTAAAGGAATTTAGTCCCTAAATTCATACCGAAATCTCGAGCAGTAAGGGTATTTCTCCCTCATCTCAAGCTCGGTCTCCCATGTGGCTTCCTCAATATCATGATTCTTCCACAAGACCTTCACTAAAGGAATCCGCTTGGTCCTCAAGACTCGCTCCTTGGAATCAAGGATCCTCACGGTTTCTCAACGTAAGAAAGATCGGGCTCAAAGGTAATTCTCCTCATAAGTAAGGACATGTGACTCGTCCTTCAAGTACTTACGAAGCATGGAAACATGAAACACATCATGAACACCCGATATAGGCGGTGGTAACACAAGTCTATAAGCCAAAGAACCAATCCGCTCTAAGATCTCGAGCGGACCAATAAACACGGGAGAAAGCTTCCCTTTCTTCCCAAACCGCTTAGTACCGTCGAGGCGTACCTTGAGAACACAAAGTCACCAACACGAAACTCAAGATCTCGTCTTCGGTTGTCGGCGTAGCTTTTACGTCTACTACGGCGGTAAGCAATCTATCTCTAATCGACTTCACACTCTCGGTATTTGTTGCACCATCTCGAACCCCAAAACTTAGCCTCACCAACCTCATCCCGGCAAATCGGTGATCGACACTTACGCCCATACAATGCCTCAAATGCGGCGCCATCTCAATGCTAGGCGATAGGCTGTTATTATCACGCAAACTTCGACCAAGCGGTAGATGTGAATCCCAACTACCCTTAAAATCCATAGCACACGCCGCGTAGCATATCCTCCAAGATGCGTATCAATCTCTCCGTGACCATCGGTGGGGATGAAGCGATCTTGAAATTGACCGTACCCAAAGCCTCTGCAAAGAATGCGAGAACCTAGAAGTAAATCTATGATCTCTATCGACACAATGCTAGCAGTACACCATGATAGTCTCACAATCTCTGAATGTACAACGGCCCCGACTCAAGCGTAGGAAATCGCAATAGGGATAAAATAAGAAGACTTAGTCAACCTATCAATGACAACCCAAACTGCATCAAAGCCTCTACGAGTACGTGGCAACCCTGAAACAAAATCCATGGTGATATGCTCCCACTTCCACTCCGGAATCTCAAGTGGATGAAGCAAACCAGTAGGTCTCTGGTGCTCAGCCTTAACCTGCTGGCACGTCAAACATCTCAAAACATACTCAGCTATCTCCCTCTTCATACCATTCCGCCAAAATTGCCTCTTCAAGTCACGGTACATCTTAGTACTACCCAGATGTATCGTATACTGGGCCTTGTGAGCTTCATCAAGAACCATGCGTTTCACTTCATCGGAAGAAGGAGCATGAAACCCTACCCCGAAATGTCAAAATCCCATCACTGTTTATCGCGAACTCGGGTGTATTATTCTCACCCAATCCATCGATAATCTTCATCAGTTCTGGATCAGTAGCTTGAGCTTCCTTGATCCACCCAAACAATACTGGTGTAGCACGAACACTAGCAAAGAGAACACTATGCTCACTCACAACAGGACTCCATTCACGGATATCCTCGAGCATCTTCCAAAGAAGCGTCACAATAAACCACGAAGTTCTCACCACCACTAGGCAAAGCTAAAACCGGAGCTGTAGTCAACCTCCTCTTCAACTCCTGAAAGCTAGCCTCACACTTGTCACTCCAAACAAAAGCAGACTTCTTCTGAGTAAGATTGGTCATAGGAGTGGCAATCTTAGAAAATCCCTCAATGAACCTACGGTAATAACCCGCCAAGCCCAAGAAACTACGGACTTCGGTCACCGTACTAGGAGTCTTCCACATTTGGTAACGACCTCGACTTTTGATGGATCCACCGCGATACCATCACTAGACACAACATGCCCAAGAAAAGCAACTTGTTCTAGCGGAATGCACACTTGCTAAATTTAGCAAAAAGCTTTCTTACGCAACACAGTAAGAACCTCTCTCAAATGATGCTCATGCTCCTCTCGTGACTTCGAGTACACAAGGATATCATCAATGAACACCACTACAAAGCAATCAAGGTACTCATGAAACACTCTATTCATCAAGTCCATAAAAGCGGCGGCGCGTTTGTCAAACCAAGCGGCATCACAACAAACTCATAATGGCCATACAGCGTGCGAAAGGCGTCTTGGGACATCCTCGCGCGAACCCTCAGCGGTGGTAACCACTCCTCAAGTCTAACTTGGAATACACAACAGACCCACGAAGGCGATCAAAGAGATCATCAATGTGAGGTAAAGGGTACTTATTCTTTATAGTAACTTTGGTTCAGCGGCGATAGTCAATGCATAATCGCAAACTACCATCCTTCTTCTTCACAAACAAAACCGGTGCACCCCACAGAGACACACTCGGTTTAATAAACTTCTATCGGCGGTTCACGCAGCTGCTCCTTCAACTCTCTCAACTCATTTGGAGCCATCCTATAAGGTGCTCTAGAGATAGGTGAAGTACCGGGCAATAACTCAATGCAAAACTCTAACTCTCGGTCAGGAGGTAATGCATAATCAGTCGAAAAGACATCCGGAAATTCATTAACTACCGGTACATCCTCTATACTAACAGAAGACATGCTAGTATCAAGCACACAAGCAATACACTCAGTACACCCCTGAGATAGAAGTTTTCTAGCCCGTAAAGCAGAAATAACATGTATACCTCTCATAGCATGATCGCCAATAAACACAAACTCCGGAATTCCGGGCATGGCAAAAGTAACCCTCTTGCGACGGCAATCTACTAAAGCATGGTAAACACATAGCCAATCCATTCCCAATATCACATCAAAATCCCGGATAGGCAATACTACCAAACCCGCATGCAAAACCCGATCACAAACAAGTACATCACAACCCCTATAAACCTCAGATGCAAGCATACAATCACCCAACGGTGTAGACACCTCAAGCACATAAGGCAAGCGGCGAGGCAATACACATAAATTCTCAATAAAATACGGTGCATAATATTTGCACCTTTATAGCAATACACCATTTACTGTTCCATACCTTTTTGGTAATTGGTTTGGTCAATTTCAAATCTAATTTATACCATTCTAGTTCTCCGACGAAGACCTCTTGATAATCAAGTCAGGGGCCCTCTGAAGTGACTTCAAAAGCTTTCGTCGTAAAGGATGTGGGGTGTTCGTGAATCACATAAAAGCATCCTTTATATCGGTCTCAAGAATACAAATCATAAGCACATATAGGCATGGCATCAACATCATGCAACATAGTATATTAATTTACTATGTATGTAAACAAGATTTTGAAATATTCATACCATTAACTACCTATCAATGGTAGATAAAACACATTATACAAGGCTAATACACTATCATTGTATTAGACTAATAAAGAGACAATACAACATTTCACGCGTCACTAGGTAGCATATTCTTACTAACTAGTATACGACCAATCCTTATAAGTCAATCCGTATGCGAATTCGACAACCAATCATCACGTGACCACCTCTTGGCCAATCTCCAAGTTCCAACATATCATGGGAAATTTCACCTTGATCAAGGTAGTCCCCCCAAATACCCAAACACAAACATCGGGAAAGAGTTCTCAAATTCCCAGCACCAGTAATACAAGCGGTGGTTAATTACTACCATAACTATCTACACATGTATAGTAATCTATGAAATACTAATAGGTAACACGGGAGGTTTAACCACTCCGCTCTCAAAGCGTATTACAACGAATTTTCGCCATAATGATTAACACGACGATCACCCTTGGGACCGACAATCTAGCTTCTCGATTCTAAAAATGGAACAAGGAACAACGGCTCTACTAAAAGCGGCACACCACTCTTGGTATAAATGCAACTCATTAGCAGTATAGGAGAAATATAATACTCCTAGACACAAACCTTCACTCACGGCAATCTAGAACAAACGAACTTAGTACTCCAAGTCGTATTCATTCTCGAAGAATGCGCCAATAAGGCATGATCAGAACACTCAGCGTCAAGATTCACACGGGGAACCAACCCACCTAGGCCATGGAACCTATCTGGCCGATAGCTAACCTATAAAGCTCGATACCAAGCGTGACGACCCGACCGGACCAGAGATGGAATCACAAGTCAAGTCGTCCAAATAGGACAACAATACAATCAAAGACTTCGGTTTTGGAAAGCGGCGTGGCCAACATTTCGGATGAAGCGCGACTCGGCACCAAAAGGCGGAATATTTTAAAACTTTTTACACGATATAACAATTAATACAATTATACCAAATCATCGGCGACTTTACTACGGAACCCAACACTACAGTTCATGCAAATATACCTCGGCGGCTATAACATGCTTGGGAGAACAACATACTTAAATAAGAGCTAAAGTAATGCCCGGCGGAAGTTTTAAGCAGATGAACCATAACTACATCTATACAAGGCTCGGCGTACATGCGCGGCACTCAAAATAGAATACAAGTATAGACATAAATACAACAAAACCAAATTCCCAAGCGAAGTCTAAATGACTTGCTATACCCAACGTCCTTACAAAAGCGAGAACAAAATAAGGACATCTAAAAACCACAACCTCGTCGCGTGCGATCACGGACAAGCGCAAATCTGCAACACCTCAACGGCGGTACACGAGCGGCTCGGATCTAAAAGCGATAAAAGGGAGGGGTAAGTCATAAAGACTTTGTGAGTTAACAATTATGCATGTCATGGCATCATGCAGCATACATATCAAGATATCATTTTTAATATCAAGTCAATCAAAGCGTTCATTTAATAAACACTTAAAACACATATCCATGGTAGCACATTGTTTCACATAAGTGCTATAAAGGTAAACCACATATACGGAGGATATGATATGAAACCGATGCCGCTACGTAGCTCCTGCAATACACAGCGTTAACATTCGTGCCAATGATACCCGTGATTAGTGTATCAAAGTATCGAGTTCTCTACTCTAGTTCTGCTCGGGTACCAAGCTCTCTCCTTGGTACTTAGACCTTCCAATGTGCTCTCTTGGTTCAGCAAAGGTGCTACTTCCCCCTTGTGGCCAACGGTGGGCGTGTGTGATAAAAACCGGTATAACAACCCATCACTATCACGAGCCCCATAACTTCGTGGCGGCGATGCATTGTCACACCAACGACTCAATCAAATATGCCATTTGGACTCATGCAATGCCAAGTAGATGTTTCTTGGTCATGAAATCTCAAATAAGGAATAAGTTCAACAAGAGCGAACTTATTCAACAAGTAGTTGTTTACTCACTTAAGGAATCACACAAGAATTCGACAAGAGCGAATTCAACATGTCAAATAGATTCATTATTCTACAACATGCTCTCAATCATGCATTTATTTCACACGATCACACAAACCACATAAGAACTTCGATTGAGTCTTATAAGCACACATATCAAATATGCCCTTCAATCCATCCCAAAGTCACGTAAGCTAATTCATTAGTCTAACGCACTAAATTCATCATGTCAAATAGATATATCATTCTATAACATGCTCTCGATCATGCATTTATTTCACACGATCACACAACCGCGTAAGAACTCGATTGAGTCTTATAAGCACACATACATCAAGGCATAAACATCAATCCATCTCAAAGTATCGTAAGCTAATTCATTAGTCTAACGAACTATATTCGTCGTAGGGATTGATTGTGGAGTCGTTATTGTTCATAACTCCTAATTTCAACTCCGGTGAGTTTTACTAAAATTCAACCAAGTAGAGTATTGATACTATATGTATCACATTGCCCTTCCCTATGTTCTCCGTTCATTTAGAACTTGATAACTAAGCCGTTCATGTTCTCGAACTAGCCTAAAACACAATCTCGAGTTTCAAACCCTAGTTTCGGTGATTTTGTTAAACCTTGAATTGAACGAATTCTTTCACAAGAGTTATTCCCAAGCTTAATACAAACAACATTCATGCTTTAATAAATGTCAAAATCATAACTTCATAGAGATTTCATAAAATCATACTCACATTTTATATGTTGAATTGAAGGTTGTGTCTTCACAAAAGATGTTCACAATCAACATTAAAACAACTATAATGAAGGGGTCATGCTATTTTGTTTAACATGAAAATCTCAGGGAATTGTCACTCACCTTAGTCCTATGATTAATGGAGGAAAGGTTGATTAAAGAGAGGATTCTTGTAGAGATGATCAAGAGCTTCGATTTGGCGGTCTCGGTTCGACAATCGGACCACGGATCTCAGGAAATGGTCCTTCAACCTAGGGTCTCCTCCATGGACGAAATTTGAAGCTCAAGCTCTGATTCTCTGGTTTTAGATCACAACAATGGCTGAAAGGTCTGATTTTATGTTTATATACTTCCCTCAAACTCCCCAATCCAAGTGAAGGGCTTTAAGAGGCTTCTCATTGGCTATGGCATGTGAGCCATTGATAAGAGATGATCTAAGGGTTCAAAAGGGCCTTAGACAAGTCAACAAAGGTGGCTTAGACTCACCAAGGTCGGCCAAGGGCAAGGGCACTTGGGTCAACAACCAAAATCAACCAAAACTGACACAAATGCACAATGCGGTCGCATCATTTTGGACCCATGGCTTCCACTATTCATGGCCAATTTCAGATTGTTGTTACTGGACAGTCGATCTTGTAAAATCGACCATAAATCTCTCACAACTCCAAATGAGGTGATTTTGATTTTTCTGAAAGTAGACTCATTAAAATATATTTTATAATTTTAAATTACTCAATTTGGACTTATATTCATCAAAATAAAGTTACAACAAAATCAAGTACGAAGCTGATTTCCTGAAAATAGAATTCTGGCACAGCCGTAAGTCAAGACCTAAATGAGGTACTTAGACACCTTGTAAAATTACCAAAATTTACAGGGAGTATCTAACATATGTAGGTAAAACATAATAAATTTTTAGAAAATTCTCTTTAGTAGATTGGTACCAGAATTTTCCGAAGTTCGAAAACCGGACTGAATCTGTGAAGTAATAAGTTGGTCATCTTATTTCCAAATGCAACCAATCTATGAACATGTATAAGGCTAGTTTAAACATGGTTATGGCTTGTATTCAAGGCCTAGAACTCAACCGAACTTCTCTCGAGACGAAATGAAGGCAATACAAGCAATGATGTAAAACCACAAAACACAAACGAAGCAACGAAGCTTCTAAACTCCCAACCAAGCATGAAACAACTAAGATGAACATTGTAAATCTTGTATGCAAGGTATTAAGACTCTCATGAGACTTATTAAGGTGCTAACACGTTAATATGAACACCCGAAACAACAACAACAAGGCATGCAACGCATGGAAGACCATTACTCTATTATGATCTTAACCAATTCAATGCCGACACCATATGAATAAAATGAAGTCTCAAATATGTAAAGACATATTATAAACATGTTATAATGATGGCAAACATGAAATGGGGTTTGGGTTCTCACATGAGTTGAGCCAACAAGTCCTACAAGATCAATTAACTCTTATCATTATAGAAAAAGTGATACCAAGCTATTATGACTTTTAAAATGATAAATCAGAAATGGGACCTTCATGAAGGTGAATAGCCAAAAAGCTTTTGGATAGAGAATGGAAAAGGGAGAATTATTAAGCATAATATTTGCCCAAGAAATTAAATCTAACGGTCACCCACACCCAAGAAGAGAACATCCATAACTTACATACTCTTGCACGCCTTAAAAGGATGTCTCCGAACTTATTCTCCAAACACATTATAGATTTTCTGCCTTTTTCTTTTAGCTACTTACTTTTTTCATCTCCACTAACAGCCACATTTATTTCCTTTGACATGCTCAATAAGTCTTCACAAATTGACTTAATAGAATGGTTAAGTTCTATTGGTTCTGGAACCTTTTGTACATTGATCTTAAGCATTTGATTTTCTAGTCATATGTTTTCCCAGGATTTTGTAAAGGAAGTTCTTGAGACCATTGAGCATGACGGGATAAAAGACTCGCTGGTTGGTGTGCCGAGGGAGTTCTTGGTCTATCGGTGAACAATGGAGCGCCTCACTATAGCTGTGGAACGGTTGCCAATCCCTCCGGTATTTTCATGGATGAACCTACAAGCTGGATTAGATGCAAGGTCGGTTGCAGCTTTCATGAGGGCGGTGAAGAATGTGGTTGTCTGAGGGAAAAAGACCGCACGGTCGAGCATCGACATATTTGAAGCATTTGATAAGGTAAGAACTAACTAAGCAATTATTGTAATACGACAATGTAAATAAAGCTCGTAACTCAAGTGGGAATTAATTTCCTAAAAGAAGCACAATCACTACAACAATCTCAAACTTATTGTCTTTTATTTAAATTCAGTTGCTGGTCTTTTTTTCTTTTGTAATTTTTCTCTCTTTTACTTGACTGCTATTTCAAAGCTTATTTGAATGATGTCAACATTAAATCCACAAAATTTGAATAAGAGCAGATTAAGAAAAAAATGACAGGTCAGATTATGGGGAGCACCTCTTGCTGTAAATGTGATCTTCCTTGTGCTACATATGGACGAAGAACCTAAACTGTAACAGGTGTGTGGTCTAGGTAACATTTATATATGGGTCCATAGCCTCCTTCTCCAATTTTACGAGATTCTGAAAAGTACTCTCTTGCAGCTTCAATCTCGTCGATCATGTACTTCCTGTAACTGTACCTGATATCTGATTGTGCGAGGGCACTAAGCTCCTTATTCTTCTCTTCCGACTATTTTTGTGCTTTCATTTATGCACTAATTCTCTTTTGTGCTTCAAGTTCTACAATTCTCTGTGCCGCTTCAGCAACTTCAATTCCAGCCTTTGACGTAGAGATCAATGTACAAAAAGAGGGGAAAAGCACTGTGGGTATGGCATGGCTAAGGCTCCCTAGTCCCAACTCTCTCCGGTTGAATCCAGTGTTGTTTGTAGAATGAGGCTAATATTTTGCTTGAGGTCATCATTCATGAATTGCACTCGACTCGACTAACACCACACGACCCCTGCGCCTACGGAAGCAGAATATATTCTCCCCCAATCAACCTTAAGAGGACGAGGAATTCTACAACAACCTAATACTTTGCTTGAGGTCATGGGTATATTTTAGATTTGGAATTCATGGTTGGCCTGTTTCCAATTTCTTCTGCAAACTTATGGTTGAACTGTCACCATGTTCATTCAGCAGGTTTTATCAGGATTTTTTTGTCCAGCAAAATGGAGACTAAGAATGATTTCTTGTCCTACTACTTTCAAACATAGCTCGGGGAGACCGGGAAAATTGCATATCCAGAATATCTTTCAGTTTTCTACCTCAACTAACAAAATTATAAAAAACGAGCAGGGACTGATAATATTAGTTCCAGACTTCTAGCTAACTAAAAAACAGTCTCATAAGCCACATTTTCTTACATAAGAATCATTTAGCCTAGAATAACAGTTGCAATGACTTCCATGCAAATTGACAAACTGAAAGTGATTCCTAACTTTCCCATTCATCCATAAACTCCTCCACTATAATCTTTTATAATTTTTTTTGTCCTGCTGCTTTGAGCTAATTCTTACTTGATTTTCGATGCGAAGGCGGTCAAAGGTCGGATGTGCACAAGAGCAATGTTGGAGCTCCCCATAAGCCGGATGAGCCAAAAGATCAAAGCTCATCTAGACAAAGCTACGGTACATCCTGGTCAAGGAGCGGATATGCGTATAAAAATCTTTGGGCGATTAATCCATCTTCTCAATTGGATGACCCAAAAATTCGAGGTTCATCGACACAAGATAGTCAATTACACGCTCCAACTTTTGTTATTGGACTTGGAAATAGTAGGATATCTGACTCTCAAGGAGTGGCAGATAATAATGTACCTTCTTTAATGCAAGTACCCGTAGAACCTGGGAAACTGATCCTAAATACCGAACCGAAGTTAGACGATGCCAGGAAAATGCAAAGGTAGGCCAACCTAATCATGCTTTCCTCTGCAGGATCAATGAAAAGCCCAGTGAGAAAGTTTTTTTGTTCTTTTAAATAAAATAAAGCTGTAAATCCTTATCTTGTTACAAAGTGGTCTCTTGGGGCCAAAATGTGGTTTTCCTCCTTGCCGTACTTGTTTAAAAATTAGATTGTTGATTTCGCTATTGTGCTATGGCCCATAAAACTTCCATTAGCAAAGCAATATGCAATAGCTTATTGTGTTATCCCCTTCTTCTCTTCTTTTTGTTTAAATATATATTTTAATAACCGAGATGTGTCATGGTGTAAAGTTTTTGAACCAAACTTCCTAGCATCCTGCATTGATATCCTTTTGTAATCTGGAATCTTTGATGTCCCCAAATTTGATGTGAAAGCATAATTTATGTACTAATATTACTAGGTCAATCTCGATTAACAAACATTTATTAAATCCTTTAATATCTAATGAAAAATGGTTGAAATGATGATGTATTTTCTTACTGATGAACCGAATAATGGGTGTAAAAAATTATTGTACTTGATATTTTGGTGCAGTAGTGACTGCTATAGCCCATTATGAAGCAGATACTCTTAATGATGGTATTCTTAAGAAAGGTTTGAACTGCAGCCTAACTTCAAATCTGAGCAACTAACTTGGTTGCATTATGCCTTTGATGTTGACTCAAGTTTAACTGCACTTTCCCCAGTGAGGTTAGCAAGGAGGAAGGACAATATAAGAGGCCAAAGAGGAAATCACAAAGATAGTGTTTGTAGTAAGGCGGCCTATGGGAGGTTTCTAGCAAATTTGGTTACTGACTACGAGCAGTTTGGTTTACGATTTCTCTTGAAAAGATGGTACGTGTGATTGTACATGCATTGGACAATAACAGTTTTGTTGATGCTATCTATTATTATTACTATTAATTTTTTTTTGGACAGATGAGACAACTTCAGGATTTACGTATGCGATGTTTGAGACTGCGCAAGCCGTGCTCAGGGGTGCTAGACACATGGTATGTTATTACATTTTTGGTCTGAATATTTACAGAATACATGACTTTCATTTTATTCTAGCTTGTTATATACCAGTGTTTGCTTATGTTTGCAATTGTTTTTTTTTTCAAATTGATGCAGGCAGCTGTTGAGATCAGCTGCGAGCCATGTGTCCGTAAACATGTTCGTAGTATCTTTATGGATAATGTTGTAGTATCAACAATGTGGCATTATCTTTCTGCACAATGCCAAGCACACAAGCCCAAACTGCAACTCAGGAAAAACAACAGCCTCACTTGAAAGTTTCAGCCCCTACTACGTGGTCAAAAAACATTGGTAAAATTTTGAAAGATTATGAAGCAATTATTGATATTGAAAGACATGTACAACTATCCACTATGAAAAAGGCATTTTGTAGCTGTCCTTACAACTATGGGTCTCTACCAAACACATGCGTTTTCCCTGTTTGCATCGGTTTACCTAGGGCTCTGCCGGTTTTGAACTCCAAGGTAATAGAGAGTGCAGTAAAGCTTGGTCTTGCATTGAACTGTGAGTTGTCTTTCAATTCAAAGTTTGATCGTAAAGAGTACTTTAATCTTCTTTCTTGAAGAAGTTTGCTCTTTTGACTAACCATGATATAAAGAAAAATAAGACACGTGAACAGTAAAGAAGCTGCGGGGAGGCCTACAGTTAATGCGATCTTATATATTTTTTATTTTTGAAGATGTATCGGTTTTCTGCACCTTTATGAAGAATGAAAGAGCCAAGTCAGGAACCGTGGACTTCTTCAATGAGAAGATCTGGGATGGCAGATAGCAACCACCATATGAGATATTTGGATAAGATCGGCGAAATATAGCAGCTTGGCAAGAACATTTCTGCAAGCATGCGCTTTTGCAACTCTCTAAATTTGTATCTGCAATATCGACATCAAATCCGAAGTACTCGACATCTAGCAGCTCCAAAAGAAGATGATGAGTAGAAGATTGGCAGGACAATTTAGTAACTTCTTCACATCCAAAATTGAGGTACAGAGAACTAAATTCTTTGAAATAACTAGGACCGCTAGAATTTCCTTCTGGACATCTGCATTGCCCATTATTGCAAATTCCATAATTTCCACAGATCATAGGATAGCCGCAGTAACCCTGACTGGTGATGGGTACATCAGAAAATCCCTCGGCCTATGCTACCTATGCATATACCATTAAATCTGCAAACAATACTTTTATCGCAAACAACTTGTTATGCTACCTATGCATGTACCATCAAATCTGCTATTATGTTCATGAACTAATACAATTCAATGCAGAGTGGTATCTGTAGCATCGGTCTAAAAGAATTGAAGTCACTGGGACTTCTTCTAGAACTGTGGGTTAGGGTACATGTGTGTTTCTTTGTGCATGCTTGAGTTTTTAAAGTCTAAGTGATGGTGTAAAGGTTAATGCATCTACTGTCTGAAGGGATGAATCTTCATACCAGGACCTTGGTCCTCTTCTCTCACTTTGGATTGAACAAGCTTAATAAGTAAATAATTACCATCTTACATTACAGTGTTCCATTCCTTGATATCATAGTTCCCTTGATCATAATGTTCATTGTCTGTATGCAATGGCTCTGTGGTAAAATTTGTATGGTGGGCCAAACAGAACTTTTGATGCAATTGCAGCCTCTAACCCAAGCTTTTTTCACAACCCAAGTGGAAATAAAGATCCTCATGCCTAAAGAGAAAAAAATAGGAATCCATTTAGGCGTCACTCTCTTATCCTATCTGCTACTTCTAAAAAGAGTTAAAAAGACTAGACTAACAGCTATAGTTAGCTTACTATCCTCTGGACGGTAAAAAAAGGTATTAGATGGATGTCCAGAAGCATAAGATAGTCCAGAATCAGATAAACGATAAGGGCTCCACCTGGAAAACTATGGAGTAGAAAAGAAATTGGTTCTTACCTCCCCTCTCAGCTACTCAACCCTCAAGAAGTGAATTTTTTCGCATTAATTTGGAAATTCATACTCATAACCAAATTCATAAATCAAATGTCCTTCATCTTTATCCAATTTTATATGAAGAGAGAGAAGAAAAATCAATCCCAATGATTATATCAAATTTTCTATTGAATGTGTTTAAAACTGTGTACAAACCCTGTGAATTCAATGGCTTAAGTCAATAAAATCAATATGAATTAGTAACGCACTTCTTGCTTACTGCACTGGCGGTCATCTTTCAATGTCTAATAAGGAATTCATTTTTTTGGAGCAAGGATTCGTGTTGGGTATTCTTCACAAAGAAAGCAAGTGAAAGGCTAACTGTAACTTGAGCATTTTTTATTCATTCTGGTTTTCTAGAAGCATCATCTTATAACGTTGCAAGGTCGGTCATATCACCCGGGCTTACAACATTTTACTCATTTGTTAGTACCTCATTTCCTCTTATCCTGCAGGAAGATTCTCAGCAGTGGCACTCACTCAAGTTACAAAATTCGACTCCTAGATTCGTCAAGTAAGTTACCATCTGCACTTCCAGTTCTGTAATTTTCTGCAGGGCAATTTCCTTGCATTTCAGTTTTAGAAAGTGGTGAGTTGATAACAATATATGAGTATACGAATTGATAACAATATATTTAAAACCTCAGAAATTAAGTTCTAAAGAATATAGTATTAGCTAACTTCTTGGCAAGCCTCAAGAGAATTTGTGAGATAGAACTAGTTGGACAATGCCTTGTTGAGTTGAGTTTCTTATTGTTATGTTTCAGGTGCCCCAATAGTTTTGATTACTTTGGAAGGGACAATGTTAGGTGTGGCTAGTAAACAACAGATGTAGATTGTTTGAAAAATGTTAGAAAACCAACTTGTAGATAATTCTGAGGAATGAACTTTGAATAGACTAGCTGGTCCTGCTAGTCATGCTTCTTTACAAACTGGACAAAGTCAAGGTGAACAAAAGATGTATTTTAATTGATAGCAATATTAAACATATAAATAATGGAACAAATCACTGAAAAATGGTAAAAAAGTTAATGCAATGAACATATATCAGGTAATAATAAATAAACAAATCAAGATATGCTTAAAAGATTCAATGAAACTAATCATAAGAGCTTTTAATAGTACTTATTTTTAATCTTAGTTATCTTCGGTCTAGGATACACGCCTACTCCAGCTGAAGTAGCCACAGTCATGAAACAGAAACGTGAGAAAAGGAAGGCAGAAAAAGAAAAAGCGTCCTTATGAATAACCCCCTCTCCAACCCTATAGAAGAACCTTAAATGGTTACTTTGTACGAAAGGGGGAAACTGAAGCCTATCTCATGTTTCCTGAGCCCTGGATAGACCAGAATGGGAAAAGGTGCCCTGGTTGGGAAATCTTTGAGGATGTCAGTCTTCTTACAGATAAAATGGAACAGGTTACCCTAGAGCCCCGTAGCACGGCATATAAGACTGTCACTATTGAAAATACTTGGTCTATAGATCAAGATGACTATGCTCTGGCCCTGTTAGATGATGACGGTCTAGGAGACAGTTTTCTTGGCATGATAGACAGAGGCACTGATTATGAAAAACTCCCTGCTGAGTTCGAGTCTATTTCTAATAAGTCTCTGCAGAATTGGTACACCACGACCGGTCTGCTCCTAACACCCGCAGACCTGGTAGACCGTTTCGGATATACTATCCCCATTCCTTTCCCTAGCTTTACGGATTGGTCATCTACCGATCCGCTACCTAAAGTTGAGGATCTCAAACCCCAGGTCCTTAACAATGTAATAACCCCTGTATAGTATGCTTTTAATAATAATATAAATGTCTTTGCTTAATCCTTAGTTGCACCTACTTTAAAAGACACATTAAATGATAATAATTATGATAATGAGTCATTTAATAAAATGGACCCAAAAGATAAAAATTATCTACTTGAGCTTGTAAAGTCAGTTGAGTACCAGGAACAGAGCCATTCATCAGCAGCTACTGAAGACTTGTCCACCATTAACTTGGGGCTGGACAATGAAGTCAAAGAAATCAGAATCGGTAGCTACCTCCAAAGTCTAGAAAGAAAGGCACTCATTGATCTCCTCAAAGAGTTCGTAGACATATTTGTCTGGTCCTACGAAGATATGCCCGGCCTAGATCCAGCTATAGTCGAGCACCGGATTCCTACATATCCGGATGCTCGCCCAGTCAAACAGAAGCTCCGACATATTAAGCCAGAATGGTCACTACAAGTCAAATAAGAAATCATGAAATAGATGTGCATCAACTTCATTCGGGTAGTTGAATACCCGACCTGGCTGTCCAATATAGTGACCGTTCCCAAGCCCAACGGGAAAGTTAGAATCTGTGTAGACTTCTGGGACCTCAATAAAGCGTCGCCCAAAGATGACTTCCCCCTGCCCAACATTGATATTGTGGTTATGCCGTCGCAGCTCACAAAGTTCGATCTTTCATCGACGGCATGCTGGGCTACAATCAAATCAAAATGGCAGCAGAAGACCAGGAGAAGACCTCATTCACTACTCCCTGGGGACCTATTGTTACACTGTCATGCCATTCGGATTAAAGAATGTCGGAGCCACTTACCAGAGGGCCACCACCACCCTCTTCCACGACATGATCCATAAAGAGATGGAGGTCTATGTTGATGATATAATCGTGCATTCCAGCAACGCCAACGGTGCTCATATCAAAGATCTTCGGAAGTTCTTCGACAGACTAAGGAAGCACCAGATGAAGCTTAACCCCACCAAATGCACATTCGGGGTTACCAAAGGCAAAGTCCTGGGATTCTTAGTAACTGAGCAAGGTATCGAGATCGAGCCAACAAAGATTAGAGCCATCCTAGAAATGCCACAGTCGAAAAATCCAACCGAAGTCAAAGTCTTCCTAGGCCGGTTGCAATACGTCAGTCGTTTCATCAAACAGCTGACCACCACCTGTGAGCCCCTCTTTAAACTCCTAAAAAAGAGGGGCTACCTTACCAATACCCCTGTGCTAGCTCCACCCCATACACATAAACCTCTCCTCATATACTTAATCGTCACAGACACATCAGTAGGGGCTATGCTCGCCCAAGAGAAAGAAGATTCCTACATTGAAAATGCCATATACTTCATAAGTAGGAAGCTACAAGGAAGCGAGCTAAACTATCCAGCGTTGAAGAAAAGCTGTACCGGCCTAGTCTGGGCCACGCAAATGCTCAAAACCTATCTCCAAGGAAGGCCCATCAAACTCATATCCAGGATAGACCCTATCAAATACATCTTCGGTAAACCATCACTGTCCAGCCGACTGGCCAAGTGGTCCTTTCTTCTTAATGAGTTTGACATAACTTATGTCACTCTCAAGTCAATCAAAGGGAGCGTCATTGCAGACCACTTAGCCGATCAACCTTTGAAGGCCGAAGATGCGACTGAGCCTGGTTTCCCAGATGAAGGTGTCCTGGAAATCACTGACCATGACACCTGTTGGCAGATGTTCTTAGACGGAGCCGCAAACAAAAGAGGCTTTGGCATAGGAATCTTGTTAATCGATCCGGCTGACTCTCATACTCCGCTGGCTATAAGGTTGGAGTTTGAATGTTTAAATAATACGACGGAATGTGAAGCCTGTATCGCTGGCCTAGAAGAAGCTCTCCAAAGGGGGGCTAAAGATCTTGAAGTCTACGGAGGCTCTGCCTTAATCATAAATCAAGTCGAAGGAAGATGGAAGACCCAGGATCCTCGGCTGCATCTCTATCATGCCAGGTTAACAACAGTCGCCGCCCGATTTGGTTCTATCTCGTTTCATTACCTGTCACAAGATAGGAATCAATTTGCTGATGCCCTGGCCACTCTGGCATCCCTAGTACAGATTCCCGCAGAAACTAAAGTTCAGCCATTTATAGTCGGGAAGAAGGTCACTCCGGCATACTGTTTCAAAATTAATGCAGCCCTTGAAGCAGATCACGAGCCCTGGTATGCTGACATCTTAAATCTGCTCCAGAAGGGTCTTTATCCTCCTGGCTTGGACAAAAGAGGAAGAGTCTCCCTGCGGAGGTGGGCCTCCCAATTTGTACTCAGCGGTGGTAGCCTGTATAAGAGACACTATCAAGGCCTCAGCTTACTATGTGTCAATCAGGCTAAAGCTGAGCAAATTATGGATCAACTACACGGTGGTACCTGTGGGCTCCACATGAACGACCATATGCTATCAAAGAAAATCATCTGACAGGGGTACTATTGGAGTACGCTTGAAGCTGATTGTATCTGGTGGGTGCGACATTGCGACAAATGTCAAGGCTTTGCCAATCTACAGCATGTGCCCCCACACGTCTTATACAACTCCACAGCCCCCTGGCCTTTCTCAACGTGGGGAATCGACGTCATAAGCCAAATTCACCCGAAGGGATCCAATGGCCATGAATACGTCCTGGTAGCCGTCGATTACTTCACAAAGTAGGTGGAAGCCTCTTCCTACAAGATCCTGAATGCCCGAAAGGTGTCCGAATTTATCCGGGCCAATATCATATACCGTTATGGGGTACCTTTCGAGATAATCTCTGACAACGGCTCTCATTTTTAAGGGGACGTGAATCGTCTACTCGACGAATTCAAGATCCAGAGACACAAATCCTCCCCCTACTGGCCACAAGCTAATGGTGCCGTTGAAGCAGCCAACAAAACTCTCGAGAACATCATCAGAAAAATGTCTGACACAGGAAGAGACTGGCCAGAAAAATTGCTGCTAGCCCTCTGGGGCTATTGTGGGTCCCAATGGCCACAATAATAAGTTAGAAGGGGGGAGGTTGAATAGCTTATTAAACACTTAAAACTTTTAGTAGATACTTTGAAAGATACTTGCAACCTATCGAAAGGATTCAAGTAGCGGAAGACCTTCAAGGTAGTTATTCCAGGTCTGCCGATAAGGACTACCGGTAGACCCTTTACAGGTTACTTAAGTTTTGCTGTAAATGGATAAAGATAATCAAGGTAACGACTAAGTCAAATGACAAACAAACAGATAAGAAATAACACAAGTATTTTGGGATGGTTCACACTACAAAGAGTGCTACGTCCACCACCAAGGCAGTCAACCTTGGATTTAAATAGTGCACTATGTTTTCCACTAGATCAATTACAAAGAATATCCCTAATGGATCGTGTACAAAATATTGACTTGTGTTTGGGGTCTATGGAATTAAATATCTGTAAATACAAGATATTTAATTCGTGCAGAAGTATAGTTAATGAAAGTAAACAACAAAAAGATAAAACAATAAGTGTTGATGGCGAGCTTCTTGTTGTTGACGAGGACTTCTAGATCGTAGAGGATCTCTTGATTGCTTGTTGTAAGACTTGAAGTTATGAAGTTTGAGCAATCCTTTTAGTGTTCGATTGATTACATGCAGTCTTTGTTATTTCGGTCTTCAATGGCGGTATTTATAGCGTGCACTTCAAAGATCCGTTGGAGAAGGCGAATATTTCAACAGCTCTTTTCATCAATGCATTAAATGCATGGGGTTGTCAGTCAATGATTTTCGTCTTCACAGATATCTAGAGCAGGGAATGATTTCTGAGATCTTCAAAAAGGTGGGCGATTTAGGTGTCAGATCTGAGAGTTGTTGCAGAAACTAGGGGACGATGCGCTTTTCACGCTTTCAGTTCGGGGCGAAAAGTCTTCCTGCTTTTCGGAAAGTTGCTTTCGGCGGCTTGACATGTCAGGGAATGTCTTGGATTAATTCAAATAAAGATGTAGAATAAGTTTGAATTAATCCAATGAGTCATTCTTTGGATTGGACACGTCATAAGAGACAGGTGGACACAAGGTGCGCCGTTCTTAAGCTTTAAGCGAGGTCTTCCGGTGAAGGCTGTGAAGAGGTCTTCCGTGAAACTGTGAAGTCCTATAAAAACTATACTAGGCAAAGTTCTATACAGGTTGCCACGCTAATCGATCGCCCGATTAGCCATTGAAGTATAAAACTAATGTAATGAATTGAACAGATATAAATCTAACATAAGAATCAACAATCTCCTCCTATTTATATCTGGTCATCATTACTACAAATGAGGGCTTTAAAACAGACTATTTGATAGATAATAACATGTCTGAGAAATTTATATATAGAGTAACAGAAGACATGCCTCTATCAAACAGAATAACACCTCAAATGTAAGGGACTAATCTAAGTGCATACAAAGGTAAAAAAATCATAGAACAACGCACACAGATTAGCGGCGGTTCAAATAAATTTAAAGCGATTGTTTAAATTCTAAGCAGATATGAATATAAAGCAACAAGAATTTAAACAAGATAACCTTTTTTGAAAAACAAGTAATCTTCTGTATTTATAAACAAGAAGTTTACATATCACAGAGTTTTCAAAAATGAAGATAAATACAAAGGTAAGGGAAGAAAAGATACATAAACTACCAAGGTCTTTTCCTTTTTCCTTTGTCTGCAGCCTCCTTTTCTCTTCGTTCTCGCTCAAGCTCTTCCATTCTTCGTTCGTATTCGTCATACGCATCGGTCGGAGGTCGGTGGAGCGAGCGGTAGTCGATTCTTCACGAAGGCGGTTGTTCTCTTCCATCGGCATTACGTTGATTGACCTCATTGCTTCTCCTCCGTGATGGCGGATCACGATCACGGTTGGCATTCATGGCGTTTGAGCGAGTCTCGAGCAATACGGTTGAGTTCGAGAACGGGAGGGCGGTTGCCGAGATGGAGAGTGATGGCATGGAATAATCGTAGAAAGCGAGGAAGATCTGGACACACTCATCTCGTTGAGCTTCAACGTTGATCTTGACATCGGTAAAGTCGTGTCGTATCTGTCCAAAGCGAGTCCAGACATCCTCTTGGAATTGTCGAAGAAGAGCGGCAGTGCGGTCGTTGGCTTTGGGCGGCGGTGGCTATTTCGTGATAGCGGTAGTGATCTTTGGTAAGCGCGCCTAGCCTTTCATAGATAGCATCAGTAGGGACAAAATTTCATCATTGGCGGTGGATGAAGAAGTAGTTGCTTGGCCAATATGAATGGTGCCGGAGGAGGTAGAGTCTGCAGGCCGTATGGGCTGTTGGAGTGGAGGAGTGATGGAGTCGGAAGAGGACGAGTCTTGGGTTGGTATGGTGTTGGTGGAGGAAGATATGGTAATGGGTGGAGGGGGAGGGAGTTGGTGGGGAATCGAGTTCCATATCAGTGTCAGAATTGTCACTGATATGGGAGGATTCGGGGAAGGGTCGAGAAGAAAACCGAGAAGAGGGGCGGGGTAGAAGAGGGATTTTGGTTTTCTAAGGGAAGGTTGAGAAGGTTGAGGAGGTTGATGGGTAGGGGTAAATAGGTCTGCTACTGACGAAAGTTCGAAAAGGAACTTGGCAGCAGCAGAGTCTAATGGCTGGGTGGGAGGGATTTGAGTTGGCTGTGGTGTGGTTGATGAAGTTGGTTGGGATTGGGGAGGTGAGGAAGGGGTAGATGGGTCAGGTGAGTAGTTAAAGGGTGAAGGAGGAGGAGGAGTGGGGGTTACAGTGGCTCCTCTGAGGGATAGACTCCTCCGGAGGTGGTGAATTCCTCTGAGTAGATGACTCAGGAGGAATAGATGAAGGGTTGACAGTTGAGGGTTGGGTGTTGGTAGATGAAGGGTTGGCAGTAGAGGGTTGTGCGACGGTAGATGGTTGGGCGTCGGTAGTGGTAGTTGGTTGGGCGTCGGTAGTGGTAGTTGGTTTGGCTGCGGTAGAGGGTTTGGGACCGGTAGCTCTCCTTTTCTTCCTTAGCGGCTGAATAGGAGACTCAGCTGCTTCATCGGTAGTGGTTGGAGGGCTGCGGTGGGCTGGTCTTGAGGTTTCTGAAGTCTCCTTCGTTTGGGTTTAGGAGTTGGTGCAGGAGAGGGTGATGTTGATTGAGTGGTTTGGGTAGGAGGCTGTGAGGATGGCTGGGCTTGGGCTGGCTGTTGAGTTTGAGAGGTTGGCTGGGTTTGGGCTGGTGAAGGTGAGGAATGGCTGGATTGGCCTGGTGCCTTGTTCTTTTGGCCTTCCTTCATCTCCTTCCTAACCCATTTGGCCTGCTCCTCTTCAGTTGGAGTGGCCTCTTCCGGCCTAGTCTTCTTTGCCTTGCCCTTGGCTGCCATCTTGGTCCATAGCTTTGCTCTGCCTCATCGGCCAAGTCTTTGGCCTTTTGATGGAGGGGCAGCGGCCACTTGATCGTCGAATTTTGCGAGAGGCCTTTTGTGGGTTACGCTTGCGCGTCATGTGCTTCCATGTTGAAGCGAGTGACCAAGATAGGTGCAGGCTTGGCCACTTTGTCGAGTGGTGGCGGTAGACCCCTGCGGCCGTCGCTTCGTACTCGGTGTACTTCTTGAAGAGCGAGGCGTGAGTTGCTTCTCCTTGGCCACAACAATCAATTCATCTTCCTTTAAGGAAGAGTTGACATTAGCATCATCCCTTAGAAGGGCATTGATTAGCTGACGAAGGCGTTTGCAAGTGGGGTTGTTCTTTGCTTTCTCCACCCACTGCTTTAGCTCACTTGAAGATGATGGCCCCCAGTTGAGGCAATTTGAAGAAATACGGCACTTGTCAAGTTGATTTCTTTGGGCGTAAACATATCATGTGCTCCACTCTTGAATAGGAGCCCTTTGTCAAGGAGGTGGCTTGTGCGTTATCGTCCGAGAGGAAAAGATTTGAGCATTTTCCCTTGGGGTTCCTGTGTGGGTTTCTACACCTCTCATTGCTTCCGGGCATGTACGGCCTCGGCGTGGTTGCTTGAGGTCCACCAAAGTGTCGCCGATGATGGTGGAAATTTTCTTGGCGGTGATGGAGATAGGTCGGCCCTAATCCATCCTCGAAGAGCATTCGGGCTCATGAGCTCCATCCTCGATAAAATTCTTACGCAGGAAGATCTTGTAGTTTTTGTCGTTGAGGCGAGAAGAGGAGTATGCGAGGCGTTCATGTCATCGCATGCTTTGGCCAGCGGTTATTGAGCGAGCAGTAGGGAGGTCAATGCACATTCTGGAACATATAGCTTTGAGTCAGGCGACTATGATGTCATGAGGCGGGAAAGGTTGGGTAGCAGGAAGGTTGACATCCGTACTAGGAGGAATGTCGGTTTACGGGTTCATTTCTTTCATCTCGCTTTGATTTTGAAGTTCTTGCTGAAAGAAATACAAATAAAATTAGGGCTTTTCACTTTTAAGAACTAAACAAGCGAGAAATTTCAAGGTTTCTGAAATAATTGGAATTTTCGAGCGAAAACTTGAAACCCTAGAATGTTTAGAGTAACCACACCGAGAAATGTAAAACATAAGTTTTCCATAAGAATAAGCGATGAATATACATAAGCATTGTTAGTATTCTTAGGTTTTTAAGAACAACAATGGCGAATCTTGAAGAAACTTCGAAAATGACTGTTTGTATTCCAAAACAAATCTAGGTTATGAACTGAAATGTGAAACACAAAACAATAAGTTTCAAGTTGAGAGGAGGAAGGCGTACCATTGTCGTCGATGAGAAGAAGAAACAAGAAATACTTGGATTTGCAGAAAAGTTACAGAGAGAAAGACGAATAGAGAGAAATATTTTGTCAAAGGGTTAAATAAAGTTTGGCAAATGCGGTTCAAGGACTATTTAAAGGCGAGAAAATTTTAGTTGACAAAGCGGGAACTTAAGATATTTTCTTAAGTACCAAATTTTATCCTTGACCCCTTTTTTGCTTTAGAAACCTTTTTAACATAAAAGACTAAGTAATAATACTAACCTTGAAGTCTTAGGTAAAGAGAGACTTACGTCTTCGATTAGTCTAAAACTAAGTCTACCGGTATGAAAGAAATATTAACAAATAACTTTGAGTTTAAGCGGTAGGATCAATCATACCAAGATTTCTCCTTAAATAAGCAAACTTGGTGGCATCCGGTGGTTTTGTGAGAATGTACGCCAATTGATGCTCGGTTGGAACATATTCAAGCGATGTTACCTTTCCACATGATCTTTGAGGAAGTGATAACGGATATCAATGTGCTTTGTCTTGGAGTGCATCATTTGGATTTTGGAGGCTGAAATTGCGATGTGTTGTCACACATGATTGGGCGGTTGCGATCTTGATGTTGTAGTCCACTAGTTGTTGCTTCATCCGCGCGTAGTAGTTAAGGAAACCTTTGCTGACAATGTATTCGGCGTGGTTGAATTTGCAAGCCGATCCTTGTTTCTTGAAGATGTCCATTGAGAGAAAGGCATAACATCCATCGATACACTTTGAAGTCCATGAGCGATGCATAGGCTAGAAAGAGTCGGTGCCTCTAGTCTAGCAACATGAGCAAAAAGTTTCATCAAAGTCAATTCCTTCTTCCTTCACAGCCAGGTATGCGAGCAACCCAGTCTAGCTTTATTTACGAGTGACATTTCCTTCTTCATCTCTTTTTTGTTTAGAAAACCCTTGAATTAAGTATTTGGATGATCAGTCGGTCTTTGAACTAAGCTCCACACTTACATCTTTCAAGCTGGTTCGGCTCTTCTTGCGTAGCTGATCAGTTATGATCTTGATAACTTCATCAATCTTCTTTGGTTCGAGTTCCGATACAAATGCATAAGCAAACATAGTTTCTTCTTGAACTTTATTTCTCGTACGAACTCCTGTGTTTAGATCACCAATGATTTGAGAAATGGGATGATCTCTTGCTTCAATAATGGTTGGAGGAAGATCACTTCTGATGGGTTCTTCCGTCCAGAATTCCGGAGTAGGTTGAGAGGGTGATTCACCAAAATCAGTTCGAGAAGAAATGGATCTTCAAAACCTTCATTTTAAGTGAACAAGAAGGATGAGTGATCTATAAAGGTGCTTGGGGTAAAAGCAGAAGAGATGGGTTGAGTCAGAGAAGAGTTGTTATCGGTAGAGCGAGTTCTTGTCTGGGTGAAGAGTTATGTGACTTGAGGGGTCTGCAGTTGTCGTTTTGTGATGAGGAGTGGAAGTGGATGTTGTATTAGTACCTGTCTCATCATTATCAGAATCATTAGCAACGTTCGGAGCCTTTCTAGGCTCTAACAAGTCATATTCATCAAAAGAAACATGCACAGATTCTAAAATTTTTAAATTAGTTTTCTTGAAAATCTTGTGCTTTTGAATGTTTGGAATACCCAGAAAAATTCCTTCGTCTGATTTTGCATCAAATTTTCCTCTATATTCTTTTCCATTATAAAGAATGAAACATTTACAGCCGAAGATTTTAAGAAATCCTATGTTTGGGGATCTTCCTCTCCATATTTCATATGGAGTTTTGTTATGAAACTTGTTTACCAGGGATCTATTTTGGGTAAAACATGCAGTGTTGGTATGCCTGAAATACTTCGGAAGTTTAGCCACGGCATTGTTCTTCTTTGCTTCAATCGATGTTATTCTTTTCGTTCGGCTACACCATTTTGTTGAGAATGCCGTGGCGGAGAAGTTGTGGTCGATCCGTGGTCATCGCGGTACTTTTCTACACCATTGTTCTTGAATGGTCTGGTTGTGCGATCTTATGTCGCTTGTGTCTTCAAGCTTTTGAGTTTGAAGTCTTTTGAAAGAGCATTGACTAGATCATATGTTTCATCTTTAGATGTCATTTTTCAATCCAAGTGAATCTAGAGTAGTGAGTCAACTACTACAAGTGTGTACTTGTCTCTGAAATCTTGTTGTTGTGATAGGTCGAAGAGATCCATATCGAGAAGTTGAAGAGATACGTTTGTAGACAATCTGAGACTTTCTTTTGTTGGAAAGTTTTCTAGTTGACAAACTTTACAACTTACGTCATGGTCGGCGGAACACCGTAGGTAGACCTTTGACAAGCCCGTTTTGGAGAGCTTGGAGAGGTGCTTAAAGTTGAGGTGGCGAGGCAGCTTGTGCCATAGCAAATTTGTTGTCACGAACATTGTTGGCTACTAGACCAGGTTTGAGAATCTCCTAGAAGATTTAAGTCCACGACATAGAGCGTTTCCTTGTCTATTGCCGGTCGGTATTGTAAAGCAGGATTCTTGTCTTTGATGAGGCAGTTGGAGTTGAATTGGCATAGAAGTCCTTTGTCGCTTGAGGTGAGATATGCTCGGAAGATTGTGCTTTAAACCACTCACTAGAGAAACTTTGTTGATGGAGAGACTTCCTCTAGTAATTGAGCCATATCCAATTGTTTTCCTCTTGCATTATCTCAGAAATAACAGTGGGTCCTTTTGCTTGACTATATACGTAAGAAGACACGTTCCCGATCATGTGTCTTGGCGACAGCTTGTCAGGTACCGAGATGTCTTTGTATTTGATTCTATAGTGAAGCATTCTGAAAAATTAAAGATTAAAAGCAACCTTTTTGGAACCCATTACCTTG
>CM028384.1:63451703-63499161 GCA_013146195.2 Codonopsis lanceolata | reverse complement strand
GAATGAATACGACTTAGAGTACTAAGTTCGTTTGGTCTAGATTGCCGTGAGTGAAGGTTTGTGTCTAGAGTATTATATTTCTCCTATATTGCTTATGAGTTGCGTTATACCAAGAGTGGGTCTTTGCGTTTTGGTAGAGTTGTTGTTCCTTGTTCCATTTTAGGAATCGAGAAGCTAGATTGTCGGTCCCAAGGGTGATCGCCGTGTTAATCATTATAGAGAAAAATCGTTGTAATACGCCAAGAGCGGAGTGGTTAAACCTCCCGTGGTACCTATTAGTATTTCATGGATTACTATACAGTGTAGATAGTTATGGTAGTAATTAACCATTCCTTGTATTACTAGTGTTGGGAATTTGAGAACTCTTTCCGATGGTTGTGTTTGGGTATTTGGGGACTACCTTGATTAAGGTGAAATTTCCTCATGATATGTTGGAACATCGAGATTGGCCAAGCAGGGTGATCACATGATGATTGGTTGTCGAATTCGCATGCGGTTTGACTTATAAGGATTGGTCGTATACTAGTTAGTAAGAATATGCTACCTAGTGACTCGTGAAATGTTGTATTGTCTTTATTAGTCTAATACAATGATAGTGTATTAGCCTTGTATAATGTGTTTTATCTACCATTGATAGGTAGTTAATAGTATGAATATTTCAAAATCTTGTTTACATACATAGTAAATTGATATACTATGTTGCATGATGTTGATGCCATGCCTATATGTGCTTATGATTTGTATTTGCTTAGACCGATATAAAGGATGCTTTTATGTGATTCACGAACACCCCACATCCTTACGACTCTTAAAAAGCTAAGTCACTTCGTGAGGGCCCCGACTTGATTATCAAGAGGTCTTCGCTTGAGAACTAGAATGGTATAAATTAGATTTGAAATTGAGATTCCAACCAATTACCAAAAGGTATGGAACAACAAATGGTGTATTGCTTTAAAGGTGCAAATATGATGCACCGTATTTTATTGAGAATTTACGTGTCTTGCCTGCTCGCCTTGCCTTATGTGCTTGAGGTGTCTACACCGCTGGGTGATTGTATGCTTGCATCCGAGGTTTATAGGGGTTGTGATGTACTTGTTTGTGATCGGGTTTGCATGCGTGTTTGGTAGTATTGCCTATTGGGATTTTGATGTGATATTGGGAATGGATTGGCTATGTGTTTACCATGCTTTAGTAGATTGCCGTCGCCGCAAGAGGGTTACTTTTGCCATGCCCGGAATTCTGAGTTTGTGTTTATTGGCGATCATGCTATGAGAGGTATACATGTTATTTCTGCTTTACGGGCTAGAAAACTTCTATCTCAGGGGTGTACTGAGTGTATTGCTTGTGTGCTTGATACTAGCATGTCTTCTGTTAGTATAGAGGATGTACCGGTAGTTAATGAATTTCCGGATGTCTTTTCGATCGATCGACATGCATTACCTCCTCGACCGAGAGTTAGAGTTTTGCATTGAGTTATTGCCGGTACTTCACCTATCTCTAGAGCACCTTATAGGATGGCTCCAGTGAGTTGAGAGAGTTGAAGGAGCAGCTTGCAGAACCCGGATAGAAGTTTATTAAACCGAGCGTGTCTCGTGGGTGCACCGGTTTTGTTTGTGAAGAAGAAGGATGGTAGTTTGCGATTATGCATTGACTATCGCCGCTTGAACTGTGTTACTATAAAGAATAAGTACCCTTTACCTCACATTGATGATCTCTTTGATCGCCTTCGTGGGTGTTGTGTATTCCAAGTTAGACTTGAGGAGTGGTTACCACCAGTTGAGGGTTCGCGCGAGGATGTCCCGCCAAGAACCTTTCGTGCAGCTGTTATGGCCATTATGAGTTTGTTGTGATGCCGCTTGGTTTGACAAACGCGCCTGCGTTTTATGGACTTGATGAATAGGGTGTTTCATGAGTACCTTGATTGCTTTGTAGTGGTGTTCATTGATGATATCCTTGTGTACTCGAAGTCACGAGAGGAGCATGAGCATCATTTGAGAGAGATTCTTAATGTGTCAAGGTAAGAATCAGCTTTTTGCTAAATTTAGCAAGTGTGCATTTTGGCTAGAACAAGTTGCTTTTCTTGGGCATGTTGTATCTAGTGATGGTATCGCGATAGATCCATCTAAGGTTGAGGCTGTTACCAAGTGGAAGACTCCCAATAGTACGGTGACCGAATTCCGTAGTTTCTTGGGTTTGGCGGGTTATTACCGTAGGTTCATTGAGGATTTTCTAAGATTGCCACTCCTATGACCAATCTTACTCGAAGAAGTCGCTGCTTTTTGTTTGGAGTGACAAGTGTGAGGCTAGCTGTCAGAGTTGAAGAGGAGGTTGACTACGGCTCCAGCTTTTAGCTTTGCCTAGTGATGGTGAGAACTTCGTGGTTTATTGTGACGCTTCTTTGGAAGATGCTCGAGGATATCCGTGAATGGAGTCCTGTTGTGAGTGAGCATAGTGTTCTCTTTGCTAGTGTTCGTGCTACACCAGTATTGTTTGGGAGGATCAAGGAAGCTCAAGCTACCGATCCGTAAGCGTAATCCGATGAAGATTATCGATGGATTGGGTGAGAATAATACACCCGAAGTTCGCGATAAGTAGTGATGGGATTTTGACATTTCAGTAGGGTTTCATGCTCCTTCTTCCGATGAAGTGAAACGCATGGTTCTTGATGAGGCTCACAAGGCCAAGTATACGATACATCCGGGTAGTACTAAGATGTACCGTGACTTGAAGAGGCAGTTTTGGTGGAATGGTATGAAGAGGGAGATAGCTGAGTATGTTTCGAGATGTTTGACGTGCCAGCCGGTAATTTGAGCACCGAGACTCGGTTTGCTTCATCCACTTGAGATTCGGAGTGGAGGTGGGAGCATATCACCATGGATTTTGTTTCAGGGTTGCCACGTACTCGTAGAGGCTTTGATGCAGTTTGGGTTGTCATTGATAGGTTGACTAAGTCTTCTTATTTTATCCCTATTGCGATTTCCTACAGTTTGAGTCAGTTGGCAGCGTTGTACATTCAGGAGATTGTGAGACTATCTGGTGTACCTGATAGCATTGTGTCAGATAGAGACCCCAGATTTACTTCTAGGTTCTGGCATTCTTTGCAGGAGGCTTTGGGTACGAAGCTGAATTTCAGTACTACGTTTCATCCCCAGTCTGATGGTCAGTCGGAGCGATTGATACAGATCTTGGAGGATATGCTACGTGCGTGTGCTATGGGTTTTAAGGGTAGTTGGGATTCACATCTACCGTTGGCTGAGTTTGCGTATAATAACAGCTATCAGTCGAGCATTGAGATGGCGCCGTACGAGGCATTGTATGGGCGTAAGTGTCAATCACCGATTTGCTGGGATGAGGTTGGTGAGGCTAAGTTTTGGGGTTCGGAGATGGTGCAACAGTCAGCTGAGAGTGTGAAGCTGATTAGAGATAGATTGCTTACCGCTCAGAGTAGACAGAAAAGCTACGCAGACAACCGAAGACGTGATCTTGAGTTTCATGTTGGTGACTTTGTGTTCCTGAAGGTATCGCCCCGGCACGGTACTAAGCGGTTTGGGAAGAAAGGGAAGCTTTCTCCCAGGTTTATTGGTCCGTTCGAGATATTAAGAGCGGATTGGTTCTTTGGCTTATAGACTTGTGTTACCACCGTCTATACCGGGTGTTCATGATGTGTTTCATGTTTCGATGCTTCGTAAGTACTTGAAGGACGAGTCACATGTCCTTACTTATGAGGAGAATACCTTTGAGCCCGATCTTTCTTACGTTGAGAAACCGGTGAGGATCCTTGATTCCAAGGAGCGAGTCTTGAGGACCAAGCGGATTCCTTTAGTGAAGGTCTTGTGGAAGAATCATGATATTGAGGAAGCCACATGGGAGACTGAGCTTGAGATGAGGGAGAAATACCCTTACCTGTTCGAGATTTCTGGTATGAATTTAGGGACTAAATTCCTTTAAGTGGGGGAGGATGTGAGAACCCAAACCCCATTTCGTATTTGTCATCATTATGACATGTTTGTAATATGTCTTTACATATTTGAGACTTCATTTCATTCTTATCGTGTTGGCATTGAATTGGTTAAGATCATAATAGAGTAATGGTCTTCCATGCGTTGCATGCCTTGTTGTTGTTGTTTCGGGTGTTCGTATTAACGTGTTAGCACCTTAATAAGTCTCATGAGAGTCTTAATACCTTGCATACAAGATTTACAATGTTCATCTTAGTTGTTTCATGCTTGGTTGGAAGTTTAGAAGCTTCGTTGCTTCGTTTGTGTTTTGAGGTTGTACATCATTGCTTGTATTGCCTTCTTTTCGTCTCGAGAGATGTTTGGTTGAGTTCTAGGCCTTGAATACAAGCCATAACCATGTTTAAACAAGCCTTATACATGTTCATAGATTGGTTGCATTTGGAAATAAGATAATCAACTTATTACTTCACAGATTCAGTCCGGTTTTTGGGCGAACTTCGGGAAAATTCTGGTACCAATCTACTAAAGAGAATTTTCTAAAAATTTAGTATGTTCTACCTACATATGTTAGGATACAAGGTGTATAAGTCCTGTAAAATTCTGTTTTATCAGCTTCGTACTTGGTATTTTTCCATATTTTGATGAATAAGGTGTATAAGTACCTCATTTAGGTCTTGCTAAACTATATTTTAAACTTACGGCTGTGCCAGAATTCTGTTTTCAGGAAATCAGCTTCTGTACTTGAACTTGTAGTAGCCATATTTTGATGAATATAAGTCCAAATTGAGTAATTTAAAAGGCTAAACTATATTTTAAAGAGTCTAGTTTCATAAAAATCAATAATCACCTCATTTGGAGGTGTGAGATATTTATGGTCGATTTTACAAGAGACTGTCTGTTGTCGACTGTCTGTTGTCGGTTTCGCATTTGTGAGTTTTGAGTGGATTTGGCTAATGACTCTTAACCCCTTGGCCCTTGGACGTCCTTGGTCACTCAAAGCCCTCTTTGTTGACTTGTTTAAAACCATTTTGAGCCTTTTATCATTTGCTTATCAATGGCTCACATGCCATAGCCAATGAGAAGCCTCTTAAAGCCCTTCACTTGGATTGGGGAGTTTGAGGGGAAGTATATAAACACAAATTCAGCCCTTTCAGCCATTTTTGTCTAACATAACCAGAGAATCAGAAGCTTGAGCTCCAATTTTCGTCCATGGTGGTCACACAAACTTAGGGGACCATTTCCCGGAGATCCGGTGGTCCGATTGTCGAACCGAGACCGCCAAATCGAAGCTCTTGATCATCTCTACAAGAATCCTCTCTTTAATCAACCTTTCCTCCATTAATCATAGGACTAAGGTGAGTGACAATTCCCTGAGATTTTCATGTTAAACAAAATAGCATGACCCCTTCATTATAGTTGTTTTAATGTTGATTGTGAACATCTTTTGTGAAGACACAACCTTCAATTCAACATATAAAATGTGAGTATGATTTTATGAAATCTCTATGAAGTTATGATTTTGACATTTATTAAAGCATGAATGTTGTTTGTATTAAGCTTGGGAATAACTCTTGTGAAAGAATTCGGTTCAATTCAAGGTTTAACAAAATCACCGAAACTAGGGTTTGAAACTCGAGATTGTGTTTAAGGCTAGTTCGAGAACATGAACAGCTTAGTTATCAATTTCTAAATGAGTGGAGAACATAGGGAAGGGAAATGTGATACATATAGTATCAATACTCTACTTGGTTGAATTTTAGTAAAACTCACCGGAGTTGAAATTAGGGAGTTATGAACAATAACGACTCCACAATCAATCCCTACGACGAATATAGTTCGTTAGACTAATGAATTAGCTTACGATACTTTGAGATGGATTGATGTTTATGCCTTGATGTATGTGTGCTTATAAGACTAAATCGAGTTCTTACGTGGTTGTGTGATCGTGTGAAATAAATGCATGATCGAGAACATGTTATAGAATGATATATCTATTTGACATGATGAATTTAGTGCGTTAGACTAATGAATTAGCTTACGTGACTTTGGGATGGATTGAAGGGCATATTTGATATGTGTGCTTATAAGACTCAATCGAGTTCTTATGTGGTTTGTGTGATCGTGTGAAATAAATGCATGATTGAGAGCATGTTGTAGAATAATGAATCTATTTGACATGTTGAATTCGCTCTTGTCGAATTCTTGTGTGATTCCTTAAGTGAGTAAACAACTACTTGTTGAATAAGTTCGCTCTTGTTGAACTTATTCCTTATTTGAATTTCATGACCGATAAACATCTACTTGGCATTGCATGAGTCCAGCTGGCATATTTGATTGAGTCGTTGGTGTGACAATGCATCGCCGTCACGAGTTATGGGGCTCGTGATAGTGATGGGTTGTTATACCGGGTTTTTATCACACACGCCTCCACTGTTGGCCACAGTGGGGAAGTAGCACCTTTGCTGTAACCAAGAAAGCACATTGGAAAGTCTAAGTACCAAGGAGAGAGCTTGGTACCCGAGTAGAGAGCTCGGTACTTTGATACACTCATCACGGGTATCATTGGCACGAATGTTAACGCTGTGTATTGCAGGAGCTACGTAGCGGCATCGGTTTCATATCATATCCTCCGTATATGTGGTTTACCTTTATAGCACTTATGTGAAACAATGTGCTACCATGGATATGTGTTTTAAGTGTTTATTAAATGAACGCTTTGATTGACTTGATATTAAAAATGATATCTTGATATGTATATATGCTGCATGATGCCATGACATGCATAATTGTTAACTCACAAAGTCTTTATGACTTACCCCCTCCCTTTTACTGCTTTAGATCCGAGCCATTCAGGTACCGCTCGTTGAGGTGTTGCAGGATTTGCGCTTGTCCGTGATCGCACGCGACGAGGTTGTGGGTTTTAGATGTCCTTATTTTGTTATGTTTTGTAAGGACGTTGGGTATAGCAAGTCATTTAGACTTCGCTTGGGAATTTGGTTTCGTTGTATTTATGTCTATACTTGTATTCTATTTTGAGTGCCGGCACATGTACGCCGAGCCTTGTATAGATGTAGTATAGTTCACGTGATTTATCTTCCGCTGGGCATTACTTTAGCTCTTATTTATTTATGTTGTTCTCCGGCATGTTGTAGTCGTCGAGGTATATCTGCATGAACTGTGTAGTATTGGGTTCCGGTGGTAAAGTCGCCGATGATTTGGTATAATTGTATTAATTATTATATCAGGTGTAAAAAGTTTTAAAAATTTCCGGCCATTTGGTGCCGAGTCGCGCTTCAACTAAAATGTTGTGTCACACCGTTTTCTTTAATTGAGTATTTGCATGCATTGTTGTCCTATTTGGACGACTTGACTTGTGATTCCATCTCGGGGTCCGGGTCGGGTCGTCACATACTCAGTAAGAGATGCATGTTTGTAAAATTTACTCATAAACAAATCATATAATTGAGCCCAAGTATAAACACTATTTGGTGTTAAATTCATAAACCATCTCTTTGCCAAATCTTTTAATGCACTAGGAAAATATTTCATCTTAATTTGATCTTCATTCAATCCTCCTAAAGGAAAAGTACTCATCATGTATTCATATTCTCTTAAGAAACTGACAGGATCTTCATGGGGCATCCCATGAAAAGATGGTATGACATTAAAATAATGACCTTTTAACTCAAAATTCCTAACAGCATCTGGCAAGACTAAACATGATGTCACAACATTTAATGAAGGTCTACTAAAGTCATTAATAGTTCTTTGATTTATTACTACTTCCATATTTCCTCTTGCAGGTTCTTCTTCTCTTTGATTCCTGTTGACTGGGTCAACTGGATTTTCAGGATTTCTATTATTATTGTCTTCCATTGGAGGATCAGCCAGAGGATCCTCGTGATTCAATCGGTCTTGATTATCAAACTCGGGAGCTAGATTTTCAAGGACTTCTTGATTTCTTCTAACAATATTTATATCTTGATTTAGTCTACCAATTTAGAATTCAAAGATCTACGACCGTGCATAAAATAATTTAAAGCAATTTAAAAACAACTAACTATTAAAAATAAAATAAAATCTTTTTGTATATTTTTTTTATAAAAAACTGAAAATTAAACTAACAACTAAATTAAATTAAAAACTACGCTACCAACAAACTAACTATGTGAACTAGCTTGTCCCCGGCAACAGTACCAAAAACTTGATCGATGTTTTAATTAATCTTTTTCCTTGCAAGCGGACAAGACTATTATAGAATAGTATTGGAAGCAAGGGTCGAACCTACAGAGACAAGTGATCACGAACAGTGCAATTTATTGATAGCAATTTATTAATCTAAAGGGGGGTTTTATATTTAATTCTATTCTAAACTACTATTTATATTTAGATATGTACCTAATTAGCAGTAATTACAGATATGAAGATCTTATGGTGGGTGGCAATCTAGGATTCTGGGTTTCACTTGTATCTCATTTATGTTCAATTCATAATAATTATCATTCAATGTCTTGGGTTCGTTCACTAAATATAGATATAGTCTGTTGAACAATTGGTTCAGCCTCCATCCCCGCAAAATTCATCCATTCTATATCCTAAGCACAAGAACTGTAATCTAGCTGTCACCTAGATTTATGATCTATCTGTCACCTAGATCATGTATGAACCTGGTCCTAACTTATCACTCTCGTGCATCGATAGGTCCAATTTATTGTGTTGGTGAGCTAGTGTACGACATATGCACATTGGTCATGCAGTTATCCACACCTCTAAGCCTTTATTATTTGCGATTACATTCATTTGTTCAAAGCAAAATAATATAGGGATTGATAGACAACACAATCAACAAGCATTGAATGAACATATATATAAGAATCAAAACATAAATTTGATACAAGTTACCTCCCACCTCCTAGATTATGGATGATTTAGTTCATCATAGACAATGAACAACACATGGAGATGATCGGATACATGATTTGATCTTCAATACTTGTAATTACACAAACTAATTATGATATACAATCTAAAAACTACCTAAAATCTACCTAAGACTGCTTCCAGCCGATTTTCTCTATGTTGGGCTCGGCATCTGACTTCTATATATACTCGGGAGTTGTAATTCAATCGAATGACTGTGTGAAAATCCAAAATAGTCGCATTCTGACCACCTTGCGGTCGCAAGGTGTTGAGTACCTTGCGTCTGCAAGGTCTCCAGTATGTCCGGCCTTTGGAATTCTTGACTTTTGCCTTGTGACCCGTACTGCCTACCTTGCGGTCGCAAGGTCTGGGGCACCTTGCGTCCGCAAGGTGTCCAGAATTGACAGCCTTCATCTTTTCTTCATTTTTCCTTTTTGGCCCTTTTTAAAATTTGCACTTAAGACCCTGGTGTTCGGCATATTTTCACAAATAACCCTGAAACTTACAAAACTCACCGAAAACATATATTAGTAGCCAAAAGCCTCGTGAAATAGCATAATTTAAGTCATAGAAGCATATAGAATCGACGTATAAAATACATCGATCACAGTCTCAAGACTTTTCCTGGAACAGTGGATTCTTTCTCCAGAGTATAGGACCAACGTATTCCACCTGCCTTTCGACTCCTCAGGACTGGACTGGTCCCAAGCGAAGGGCCTATACTCTTTCCCAAGGTTCTAAAAATCGTTAGGCGGCCGCTAGGTGGCACACTAGCGCCTAGCGCCTAGGGGACTAGTCGGGGCGTAATCGGGGCCTAGGCGGGGCCTAGAATTAAGGCATAATTATCATTTTGTTTGGATAATTTACATCAAAGATCAAACTAATTGAATACAAATTTAATTTTTTCTTTTGTTTGTCATTTTATCAAACACTTGTCTATATTTGTAAAATGAACAAAAATATAAAAACATACCATTAATCCCAATTCTCAACAACCCCAAAGCAATAAACCAGCCAAGTTTAAAACAAAAATAAAAAAAGATATTACTCCAGTTCACCCTCTATTACCTCCCTCTCTGCCTCACCATTACCACTCCCCCTTCCTTCTCCAGTTCGCCCCCCTTTCTTCTCTGGTCACCGCATGCCACAAAATCAAAGCTACAAAAATAAACTAAGGTCGGCGAGGTTTGGCGCAGACGCCGACTTGGTCGATTAGGCGGCGACTAAGAAAGTCGCGGCGGTAGAGAGGCGCCTAGCACCTAGGCGGAGCTCGGTGGGAGTTTTAGAACACTGCTCTTTCTAGGATCCACCATTCGAAATGGTCTAGGTCGATCATCTGAGAATTATAAGTCAGCCCCTGTTTATTATTTATATTTATATTTATATTTTTTTTTTGTGCGCACTTATTATATATATATTTTTGACTTGCGCATTATATATATATTTATTTATTTATTTAATTTTTTTTGATTTTTTTTTGACAGGGACTGACCCACAATTCAAAGATGCAAAAACTGGTCGGTCTGTGAAGTGTCCTAAAAAACTATATGCATTCTAACGTTGGTTTATGCAAGGGGTAGGCTGACCATGATGTAGGGTAACAGTTCGGAATATATCTATATGCATGCACGTGTGTGCGGTATCTAGAAAGCAGTAAAGTCTTTATTTATTTACAAATATATGAACAGAAAAATAAAGCATATATGGCCTGTCTTGCTGTTATGTATGGATTTTCTCGGCTTTTTATTTTTGAGCGCAAGCAAGCAAGCACACCATATTAAGAAATAGAAAGAAAAGTAGGGAAACTATCTATCCCTATTAATTACAAATTTTGGTCCTATGTCCCCAAAATAAAATGACAGAATGAATGCAAATATGTGCAAATGTACAGAATAAAATGAATAAAAGAAAATAAACTGAAAGAAATAAAAATATAGAGCCGAAAGTAAAATAAAGCCCTGGCTCTTTTGTTGTGCTGCCTGGAATTTATTGTAACATGGAATATATATATATATATATATTTTTTTTTTTTGACTTTTTGAATTTTTTTTTGTATATTTTTTTTTGAATTTTTTTAAATATTCTTAAACACACCTGTAATAGTTATCGGAACGAAACTGCTGCAAGATGGAGGATCATATCCACAAATATAGACATGTATGTATAGGAATACTATATTCAAATGCGTAAATTAATATAACAAGCATACTGCAGCCAGAAACAAATAAAAAGAAAAAAGTTTTATTTTACGAGTCTAGCCCTCCATTTTATTTAAAATAAAACAACTCCCCAGCGGAGTCGCCACTGTGAGGTTCCTAGGGTGTGACCCGCGCCCCGCTCGCCCTTGGATAGGGGTGCGCGTACGTGCGGATGCGGGACATCCACTGCTCTCTTTCCACCCTCCCTTGTTTAGGGGAAGACGAAATCAAAAGTGCGAGAGGAGTGATGTCTATGTCAGCACGTTTGAATGTGCCTCGGTTGCCTTTAGTCAATTTTGTATCCAATATGGGAACTTATGGTTTCCCACATCAAGTTATCCCTTTTTTAGGCGATACCAGGATATGGGAATGCATTACCCTTTCATTCCCATTTTTCCTTTTTTAGGGGAAAACGGAAAAGTGCAAAAAATGATATTGTGACGCCCCCAGTATGGATTTTATTAAAAATAGACTTATGGCCCATTCAGATCACTATGGGAGTTTTGGGTTTCCCGCATCAAGTTATCCATTTTTTAGGGGATACCAGGATATGAGAATACATCACCCTTCCATTCCCATTTCTCCCTTTTTTAGGGGAGAACGGGAAAGTGCAAAGAAGGAATGTTGCGAGGCCCCACTGGATCTGAAAGTTTTTAGAGTCGCTATCTTTATTTTAAGGCAAATAAAGCAAAACCAAAGAAAAGAAAAATAAACCAGAGAAAAAGAAAACGGGTTCGGAGGCTAAGTTACGAGTTGGGAAGGTGCTAGGCACCCAACTCGCCCTTTCGGTCTCAAAAATGGTTTTTGGCTAAAGTATGCTTATTGTTATATTTATTTAGCAAATAAATAAAGTATTAAAAGACAGAAAATTAAAACAAATACATCCGTGGCTACATTATTTACGAACTCGCAGTCATGTCCTTACAATAATTATAGGCATATTTAAGAATATTTGACCATTATATCTTTTACATAATATTTCCTATTCTAATCCGGGCAGCACAACAGCTTATATTGGCTACATTGCGCCGGATTTAAATAACAACTTTAAAAATAATAAAGAGACGGAAAAGTAAATAAATAAAATCAACAACGCCCTTAAAGGCTTTACCTTTTAGAGTGGTGGTGTGCTCGCTCTGTCCTTCAGGGAGAGGGAGTCTTTTTTGTTGTTTGTTGTATGGTTGTTGTTTTGATTTGGGCAGAGTGGCTGCTTATTTCTGAAGCTTTGGGCTTGTCAACTCGGGCAGAGTGACATCTTATTTTGGTAGGTTTTGGCCTTTTTGGTTTGGCGGAATAACGGCTTAGTTTTCTGACTTTTCAGCTTGTTACTCGGGCAGAGTAACGACTTACTTTGGGATTTTTGGGCCGGGGAAGTGAGGTGGATACCTAACAACTAGGCTAGGGATCACTTATAACCTATGGATATTTATTTTGGCGGAGTTTGGATGGGGTTTGGAGATTTTAGGGGCTTCCACTCACCTATCTCGCACCTCTCGTACTAATATTATCGACAGAGTAACGGAGAGAGTTTCGTTGCGATTCTTGATCGCGGAAAATGAGCAACTGAAATGAGGAGGTCGGGGCTTCTATTTATAGTTGAGAAGCAGGACTCAGCTGGAATTCGTCGATTTGTTCAGTAGCTTTGGTGAGTTGTACCATGAGCATCAAGAGTTGTACCATTTCCTTTCTGAGAGAGAGCTACAAGAGACTCATGGTGCAGCCAAGGCATCTCTTGGTGCGGCACCAAGAGGCCTTGGTGCGGAACCAACAACACTATTCCAGTTTGATTTTTTGCACTTTCACCACCTGCAGTTCACTGTTTCGTGCATCCTACTTTTCCTTTCGCATTTTTAACTCCTGTAACTCGACATTTGTTAAGTTTTGACAGTTCTTGATATTTTATGTAAGTCACATACCAGGGGTACGAAATTGGGCTGTCTACAAATACCTGATCTGGCTGTCCAATATAGTGACCGTTCCCAAGCCCAACGGGAAAGTCCGAATCTGTGTAGACTTCCGCAACCTCAACAAAGCGTCGCCCAAAGATGACTTCCCTCTGCCCAATATGGATATTGTGGTAGACGCCGTTGCAGCTCACAAAGTCCGACCTTTCGTCGACGGCATGCTGGGCTATAATCAAATAAAAATGGCAGCAGAAGACCAGGAGAAGACCTCATTCACTACTCCCTGGGGTACTTATTGTTATACTGTCATGCCATTTGGACTAAAAAATGCCGGAGCCACTTACTAGAGGGCCGCCACCACCCTCTTCCACGACATGGTCCACAAAGAAATGGAGGTCTATGTTGATGACATGATCGTGCATTCGAGCGACGTCAACGATGCCCATATCAAGATCTTCGAAAGTTCTTCGAAAGATTAAGGAAGCACCAAATGAAGCTTAACCCCACCAAATGCACATTTGGGGTTACCAGAGGCAAAGTCCTGGGATTCTTAGTAACCGAGCAAGGCATCGAGATCGAGCTAGCAAAGATCAAAGCCATCCTAGAAATGCCACAGCCGAAAACTCCAACTGAAGTCGAAGGCTTCCTAGGCCGGTTGCAGTACATCAGTCGTTTCATCAGGCAGCTGACAACCACATGTGAGCCCCTCTTTAAACTTCTAAAAAAGAACACCGACCAAGTCTGGAACGAAAAGTGCCAACTAGCCTTCGAGAAAATAAAAGCCTACCTTACCAATCCCCTTGTGCTAGCTCCACCTCATACACATAAACCTCTTCTCATATACTTAACCGTCACAAACACGTTAGTAGGGGCTATGCTCGCCCAAGAAAAGGAAGATTCCTACATTGAAAATGTCATATACTTCATAAGTAGGAAGCTACAAGGAAGCGAGCTAAATTATTCAGCGCTGGAGAAAAGCTGCACCGGCCTAGTCTGGGCCACTCAAAGGCTCAAAACCTATCTCCAAGGGAGGTCCATTACATGCATATCCAGAATGGACCCTATCAAGTACATCTTCGGTAAGCCATCACTATCCAGCCGACTAGCTAAGTGGTCCTTTCTTCTCAATGTGTTTGACATAACTTATGTCACACTCAAGTCTATCAAATGGAGTGTCATTGCAGACCACTTAGTCGATCTACCTTTGAAGGCTGAAGATGCGACTGAGCCTGGTTTCCCAGATGAAGGTGTCCTGGAAATCACTGACCATGACACTAGCTGGCAAATGTTCTTTGACAAAGCCGCGAACAAAAGAGGCTTTGGCATAGGAATCTTGTTAATTGATCCGGCTGACTCTCATACTCCGCTGGCTATAAGGTTGGAGTTCGAATGTTCAAATAATACGGCGGAATATGAAGCATGTATTGCTGGCCTAGAAGAAGCTATTCAAAGGGGAGCTAAAGATCTCGAAGTCTATTGAGACTCTGCCCTAATCATAAATCAAGTCGAAGGAAGATGGAAGACCCAGGATCCTCGGCTGTAGGTCTATCATGCCAAATTAACAGCACTTGCCGCCCGATTTGGTTCTATCTCGTTCCATTATCTGCCACGAGATAGGAATCAATTCGATGCCACGGCCACTCGGCATCCCTAGTCCGATTCAGCGAAACTAATGTTCAGCCATTTGTAGTCGGGAAGAAGGTCACTCCGGCATACTGTTTCAAAATCAATGTAGCCCCTGAAGCAGATCACGAGCCCTGGTACGCTGACATCTTAAATCTGTTCCAGAAGGATCTCTATCCTCCTGGCCTAGATAAAAGAGGAAGAGTCTCCCTGTGAAGGTGGGCCTCCCAATTTGTGCTCAGCGGTGGCAGCCTGTATAAGAGACACTATCAAGGCCTCAACTTATTATGTGTCAATCAGGCCAAAGCTGAGCAAATTATGGATCAACTGCACGGTGGTACCTGCGGACCCCACATAAATGGCTATATGCTATCCAAGAAAATCATCCGACAGGGGTACTATTGGAGTACGCTCGAAACCGGCTGTATTCGGTGGGTGCGACATTGCGACAAATGTCAACGCTTTTCTAATCTGCAGCATGTGCCCCCACACATCTTATACAACTCCACAGCCCCCTAGCCCTTCTCAACATGGGGAATCGACGTCATAGGCCAAATTCACCCGAAGGGATCGAATGGCCATGAATACGTCCTGGTAGCCGTCGATTACTTTACAAAGTGGGTGGAAGCCTCTTCCTACAAGATCCTGAATGCCCGAAAGGTGTCCAAGCTCATTCGGGCCAATATTATATATTGCTATGGGGTACCTTTCGAGATAATCTCTGACAATGGCTCACATTTTGAAGGGGACGTGAATCGTCTACTTAACGAGTTCAAAATCCAAAGACACAAATCCTCCCCCTACCGGCCACAAGCCAATGGTGCCGTTGAAGCAGCCAATAAAACACTTGAAAACATCATTCGGAAAATGGCTGATATAGGAAGAGACTGGCCAGAAAAATTGCCGCTTGCCCTCTGGGCTATCGTACTTAAGTCCACACACCCACTGGGGCTACCCCTTATTCTCTAGCATATGGCATGGAGGCGGTACTGCCGATAGAAGTGGAAATTCCATCACTAAGAGTGATGATGGAATCTGATATAGCAGAAGTTGACTGGGTCAAAGGGCGATACGAAAAATTGGCCCTAATTGACGAACGACGCTTGTTAGCCTTGGAACATACCCGGGCATATCAAAGGCGCATTGCCCGAGCTTTCAATAAAAAAGTCAAAGGCCGTGATATCCAAGTTAGAGACCTCGTACTTCGAGAAAAACCCCCTAGTTATGTTGATACTAGGGGAAAATGGAAGTCTCCCTGGATGGGACCATACATCGTTAAGGAGATTCGGTCAGGAGGTGCCGTGCTTCTTACAAACCAGGATGGGGAAGATCTTGTCCAGCCCTTCAACCTCGACAAACTCAAAAGGTACTATATCCAACATATGCTTCCCTCTCCAGCCCGCTAGGCTGAAAACATGAAAGGGCGGCCTAGGCAAAAGTTAGGGCATATATATATATATATATATATATATATATATATATATATATATATATATATATATAAACAGTAAAAGGAGAAATAAGGGCTCGCTAGGTTGAAAACCCGAAAGGGCAGCCTAGGCAAAAGTTAGAGCATATATAAAAAAAATAAAAATAAAAATAAAAATAATAAATAATAATAATAATAATAATAATGAATGTAAGGAGATAAAAGGAGAGGGAAGGCACTACTTAAGTCCTCAACATACTACCTCCAAGTCTTCAATATACCAGTGGCTCAACTGACAGAAAAGGAAAACCACGACAAAAATCTCACATTAAGACACTAAAATATAATTTTACAAGTCCTAAGGTGCAACTTAGGAATATTTACTAAAGACATCTATATTATACATTGATTGCATTGTACAAATCTATATGCTGCTTGTACCCCCTTGTTGTCCCAGAAACAATTCCTTTTTTTGCAGCTTTAGCCCCAGAGTGGTCTATCAATGTCTACGGCGTCCACCGAGCCGGGCCCATATACTCCTTTTGTAAGGCACAGAAAAGGCTCAGTCTCATCAGAATGAGAAGCACCAAAAGTGTCATTGTCCTGTTCATTATCCGCACTACCGTTGTCCGGAAGCAGCTAGACGACTTGGGTTCCGATCATTCACTGCCGCCCTGTCTGATTATGAAGAAATATGCAGGGGCTATGAGAATAGCCTTATGCCAAGTGTAGCCCTGCAACAGTTATATAGCCGAGAACAGGAGGGGGTGACTGCCTTCTCCTCTCCCCGCATATCATGAAGAAAAAAAAGGGGGAAGCCCGCTCGAGCCCGAAGGTATATTCCTTTAAAATCCATTTCTGAGATACAATGTGCCATTACCCATTAGACATCGGTATAGTTTTGCTTTGTGCGTGTGTTTTGAGTCTGCATTTATTTTATTTATTTTGCACCATATACAATTATATTGCATCATATAATAATGTCTGTACAGGTTGCTTTTACGTAAAAAAAAAAATATATATATATAGAAAAAAAGAGAGAGACTAATAAGTGCAGGAATCAAGAGCTAATGTGCTTGGGACGACTGGCTCCTATCAAGGCCACCACCCATGACCCAGGGACCCGTTGTGCCACCAGCTCTGTACCCCCAACCTCTGCCTCGGCCGCGGCTCGACCCGACATCATCATCATCGTCATCATCATCACCTCGACGTCTGGGTCGCCGCGCTGTGCTACTCCCCCTGCAAGAAAACTCATCAGCAAGTTTCTGATAAAGTTTGTTGATACTAAAGAAGCCTCGCAGCAGCTTCTTGTAGGTAGACACGTTCACATACACACACACACACATATATATATATATAAAGAATGTATTAGTCTCCAAAAAAAAAATTATATATATATATATATATATATATATATATATATATATATATATATGGTAGGCATACAAAAAATATATATATATGAAAAAAAAATGAAAAAACGAATGAAAAAAAAAATATGTGTGGATAATAAAAATAAAGAAAGAGAGACAATAAATGTAAATGTGTCTACCGAACGAGCCTGTTCCGGGAACCGACGCTCCTCGGGAATCTCGACATCAGGAATAACCTGCTCTACCGTGTTACCACGCCATTGATACTGGAAGGTAAAGAAGATATCATCAGGCTCTGTGAACATCAGGTTCTCGTCGAGAGATGAAGTAGACGGCACTGGCCTGGCAGAAGCATCAGAGTGCCGCCTGGGCATGACAGGAGCAGGAAAAGGAGGATGCAGCACGGACCTCAGGAAATCCTCATACGCCATAATTGGGAAATCTGTTGCTGGCATGCCAGGTATTGATACATGTTTGGCAGTTGGTCGGGCTCTATCACCTAGAAAGGAGGCCGAGGAGGCACCACTGGAGGCACTAAAATGGACTGATGCTGGTGATTCACCCGCTCGCCCATGTATAAGGAGTCCACCATAATGAAAACAATCAGTATCCGACAGCGGCTAAGCACCAAAGCAACTAGCATAATGGTCCTCTAGGCCCTCCCAGGGAAGGAAGTGCACTGTTCTAGGACTCTAGCTAACAATCCGTTCCCGCACTCTTTCCTGACTCTTGCAACCACCGTCCTGAGTCGGATAAACCCTGTTATCATCAACATACTGGGACAAGTATGGCGGCTGGTGGACTTGCTGAATAAGAGGACCCGGCGAAAAATGGAAGAATGAGAAGGCCCAGACCTGAAAAAAAGAATAAAGGAAAAAATATGTGTTATCAATAAAAAAAAGAGCAAAAGAAAAGTGTGTGCTGAAAAAAATATAAAATATATATATATATATAGAAAAAAGAGTATGCATTAAAAAAAAAGAGAAAGAAAAACAGTAAAAGCAGGAAAAGGCATATACCTCCCACGCGGGGGCAAATCCGTTCTAGGTTGGCGAATCATTCCGACAGGCTCTATCCATGGAAGCATACAATTCGACCAAGCCTGCCTGTCCCCAGTCATATAAAGGAATCCGCTCAAAATCTGCCAAGCAAACCAGGACGGAAACTCGCAGGGTGGTAGAGGAGTTGGCAAAGAGCGATGTGCCAAGAAAGAAGAATAAAAACGCTCTAGCCACTCGAGTAACGGAAACTATATCATTCGCCGGCACCCGCCCGATAGTGCTGAGGAGCCATTTCCGTATGCTGGCAATGAAAATCTCATCCGTTGATTTAAACCTCGGCTGGAAGCCCAAGAGGTCCACCACCTCCTCTCTACGCCGACAGAGAGTAAAATCTGGAGCCAGGGTCTCCCCAACGCTGGTAGGAATGCCCGTGATAGCGGCAAAGTTGCACGGGGTCATGGTCGTCTCCCCCAACAGAAATGGAAGGTATAGGTGGTGTCCCACCAGATGTCCCGGAGCACATCGAAGATGGGCATATAGCTAGTAAAGTGGCGGAAGGAGTGCATGAAAGTGCTAAAACCAGAACCCTCCACCAAAAGCTGCGCTGCCTCAGGCAACATGTCATAAATCTCAGCAACATTAGCGCATGAAGCCCGCATCCTCTTGAACTTCCTGCGAAGCTGGAAAAAAAAAAGGAGAAAAAGGTAAGTTCACTATCCTTATTTTCCTTGTATAGTTTTAATAAGTAATAATAATGAAAAGATATTTATAATAAGTAATAAACATGTTGCATGCATTGAATTATAAATTTGCAGCATGCTAAAAAAAAAAGAGAAAAAAAAAAGCAAACAAAAGCAAATACTTGTAAATATATATACATATAAACATTCAGTTTCTTTAATAATAAGGAAGAAAAATAAAATATATTTGCATTTTTTTGAAAATATATGTCATATTCTTTTACACCCTTTTAGTAAATAAAGAGGCATTTTGTGCATATAAACATATATTTTGTTCATATAAAAGTTTTTTTTATGTAAATAAACGCTTACCATTCTTTCAAAAATAAAAAATAAATAAAATACACATGCATAAATATACATGTCAACAAACATTTAGTTTCTTTTAATAAAATGTAAAATAGGAAAATATGTGTATTTCAAGATATATGCTGTAGTCTTTTACATTCCTTCAATAAATAAATACATTTAAGTATGAATGTTGAATAAAATTTTTGTATTATTTTGCATTCAAATAATCATTTTTACATCCTAAGTATTATAGAAATGCATGTTAGACTGCATTTACCATGTACATAATAAAATGTTGGAATAGTCATGTATCATGTTAATAATCCCCTATAATTATTCTGTATTGCATTTGCATCAAATAAAGTAGTGCATGCATCCATCATGTGTATTTTACTGTCCAATAAGCTGCATTGAGGGTGTGCTAAAAAGAAAATAAAATGTCACCAATCATGAAAATAAATATTCCCATGGCATTTACTATGCCCCCGCAGCATAAGCATGCATGAAAAATGAATTTAAAGGCATAAAATATATCTGTTTTGTCCCATATTTATCCGAAAATATGCCCAAAAATGTGTTTCGGAAAATTTAAATTGCATTTCGAAAAGTCCGTCTCGTGAATATATTGCATGCAAAAATGTGTTTTAGCGTAAAACATGCATCATATAACCCCATTTTGCATTTATAGTATAAATCATGCATAGTAGGGTCAAATAGTGACCACTAGTTCAATCATGCATCGCAAAAATAAATCATATAAATTTCATGCATCACTACTTAATTACATCATTTAGACATAAATAGGACATGCATAAACATCATTAATAAAGTCAGGAGTGCTCCAAAGGTTCAAAACAGTGCAGAAATCTAGCATATCTGAAGTATGTCCAGGAAAATCTAGAAAAAGAAATAAACTTTAAGTGGTATGTGGAAGATTGGACACGTGAGTGCTCCGATCTCGCAGAATATTGCCCCAGTCATCTTGAGAGTACCGATACTTGATCTTATTCCGGATCAAGGGAGGAAACTCATTCCTCCCTTCATCAGATTCTGGGTGCATAAGAGCCTTCCCCTTCCTGGAACGAGAAGAAGATGCCATTTGCTGGACAAAACACTGAAATTGGCGAAGAAAAATTGAAAAAATGAGCAAAATAAGAAAAAAAAAAAAGGAAAGAGAGCAGCACCAATGGCGAACTGAGACGAAGGAAAGAAAAGAAGTGAAAGAAGGAAGGAGCGGTAGCTCCTCTCCCTCATTCCCCGTCCATTATAAGGGTGGAAAAGAGATTTTTTCCTTTTCCTCCCTCCAAAGTTTGAAGCTGCAATACTTAAGTCCTCAAGTTCCAAGAAATCCAAAATGGCCCCTGAACTTAATGAAGAGTTAACGAAATTAATTTTGATAACCAAAATCAATGGCCATCTATCCGAGGACAAGAAGAAATATTATCCCTAGCATGTCAGCCGCAAAAAAAAAAAAAAAAAAAAAAAAGGGAAGAAAAAGGAAAGAAAAAAGAAAAAAAAAACAAAGTCCCCGGCTTGAAAAGAGTGGCGAACATGCAAAAGGTAAGAAAGGTAAAGTATTCTTACCCTGACCCTACAATAAACTTGTTTCTAAAAAAGTTTTTTTTTTCAAAAAAAAAAAAAAAAGTAAAGAGAAATTTTTTTTTTTCAAATAAAAGAAAAACTCTTTTTCAAAATGAGTTTTTGTTTTCAAAAACACAAAAAAAAAAGAGGAATATTTCAAAAATACAAAAAAGATGAATATTTCAAAAACCCAAAAAAGAGGAATATAAAAAAAACAGAGAGAGTGAGAAGAAAGAGAAGGAAAAAGAATGATCTTATTTACAATTTTTGAAAAACCTTGAAGAAAGTTTTCTTTGTCGCGCTCGACGACGGATTTTGATCGGTCGAGTGCAGTTTTCGGGAAATTTGAAAGTTTTCTTGTTATGTTTGGAAACAAGGTATTGACTAGCCAGACACAATTTTGAAAATTCTTCTTAACATATTTCGATAACAAGTTATTGATCAGTTGAAATATGGTTCCCGAAAAACATTCAAATCTTCATACCGTATTTGACGGCCATTCTCGACCGTTTGAATACGGGTTTTTCGAAAGACACAAAAATCTTTTTCCTATTGTGTTCTTGATCGGGTTTTGACCCGAAGAACATAACATCCTCATTTGGTTGTAGTTTAGGTTTTGGCCTGAACTACATTTGGTCTGATTTCCTTTACTAAGGAATACGTAGGCAGCCTACACTAGTAGGTCCGACCATCAGAGTACTTCAAATTCATATCTGCTTAAAAAGTACGATAACCTGTTATGACCGACTAAATATGTCTAGGTTATGGAGTTTGGATAGCATGATAAAATGTGCATTATAACTATTACCTGTTGCATTTCTCTCCCGTTTTAATTGAACGAAATTGGAGAGTCTATTGTTTATCAATGATGTTCGTCTACTTAGTAAGCCTTGGGTTACCCGTAGACTCCATCGTTGAGGGGCTCTGTAGACACCCCAATTTCGTACCCTAGGTATATGACTCTGACATGTGATATCAAGAACTGTTTAAACTTAACAAATGTCAAGTTACAGGAGTCAAAATCTGAAAGGCAAAGCAGGATGCGCAAAACAGTAAATTGCAAGGGGTGAAAGTGCCAAAAATGAAAGTCAAATAGTGGCATGGCGCGAACATAAAGCAAGGAGGGCGCCGCGCCATACCAAGGTGGAATCGGCGCCAAGGGGGCTGCTGTAGCTCTTAGACTTAATGCATTGTGCAACTCGCGAAGCCTTGTGTACAATGTGCTGAAGCCGGCTGAGGAAATTTCTTATTCCCGATGAGTCCTCTCCCCTCCTATAAATTGAGGCACTGGGCTCCCTCTTCAGTGTTCAGAAAAATCGACAACGAAGCTCTGATATTTTTTCTTCGCGTTTTAAGAACTTCGAGAGTTTTAGTGAGAGGTGCGAGATATGTGTGTGTAGCCCACCAAAGCTTCCAAACCCCGTCCAAACTCCGCCAAAACTTAAATCCACCGGTTATAAGTGATCCCTAGCCTAGTAGTTAGGTATCCACCCCACTTCCCCGGCCCAAAATCCATAAAGTAGGCCGTTACTCTGCCAGAGTAATGTGCTGAAATACACAAAAATTAAGCTGTTATTCCGCCCAACCAAAAAGGCCAAAACCTTCCGAAATAAGCCGTCACTCTGCCCGAGTGAACGAGCCAAAGTCATCCAAAATAAGTAGTCACTCTGCCCAAACCAAAAAAAAAGAAAAAAGACTCCCTCTCCCTGAAGGACAGAGCGAGCACATTACTTGTTCGTTTATTTATTTATTATTTAAAGTTATTATTTAAATCCGACCCAATGTAGCCAAAATAAATCGTTGTGTTGCCCGGATTAGAATAGGGAATATTATGTAAAAAGCCGTTATAATGGCCAAATATTTTTGAATACATTTGTAATTATTGTAAGGAAATGGCTACAAGTCCGTAAATAATGTAGCCACGAATGTATTTGTTTTATTTTCCTGTCTTTTAATGCTTTATTTATTTGTTAAATAAATATAACAATAAGCATACTTTAGCCAAAAACTATTTTGAGATCGAAAGGGCGAGTTGGGTGCCTAGCACCTTCCCAACTCGTAACTTAGCCTCCGAACCCGTTTTCTATCTCTGGTTTTCTTTTCTTCTTTTCGGTTTTGCTTTATTTTTGCCTTAAAATAAAGATGGTGACTCTAAACTTTTTGGATCCAGTGGGGCCTCGCAACACTCCTTCTTTGCACTTTTCCGTTTTCCCCTAAAAAAGGGATAACTTGATGCGGGAAACCCAAAGCTTCCATAGTGATCCAGAACGGGCCATAAGGCTATTTTTAATAAAATCCATAGTGGGGGCGTCGCAACATCCTTTTTTGCACTTTTCCGTTTTCCCCTAAAAAAAGGAAAATGGGAATGAAAGGGTGATGCATTCCCATATCCTGGTATCCCCTAAAAAAGGGATAACTTGATGTGGGAAATCACAAGTTCCCATATTGGATCAAAAATCCACTAAAGGCAACCGAGGCGCATTCCAACGCGCTATCATAGACAGCACTCCTCTCGCACTTTTGATTTCATCTTCCCCTAAACAAGGGAGGGTGGAACGAGAGTAGTGGTGTCCCGAATCCGCAGGTACGCGCACCCCTAACCAAGGGCGCGCGGGGCGCGGGCGCACCGTCCCGGAAACCCACACCTTGCCCAAGTTTCAAATTTTGTCTCACTAAGATTTTTCCAACCATTCTCATCGGTTTTTTGAATTTGAGACATATGCGTGTTGAACTCTTCTATGGTATAAGCCTTTTCCACTCTCATAAAAAGGGACATCGTGTTAGGCCTACGGGTTACAACCCTTAAGTTTCCCTTTATATGATAGATACAATGAGCATGATGTGGACTCTGATAAACATTTTGGATTGCAGTAATAAGACTCCTATGTCTGTCAGAAATGATCACAAGTGATTAATTATCACCTGTTATTTCTTTCAACTTCATAAAAAACCAAGTCAATGATGCATCATTTTCAGAATCGACAATAGCCCATGCAAGAGGATATATCTGCATATTACCATCTTTTTTTTTTTTTTTAGGGAAGCAGGGACAGTACCCTGCAGGATTTTATTATAAATAAAAAGAAGGTACAAACTTGAGGGGGACAACTAGCCTTGCCCTTATAACGGGAGGACGGAGGAGCCTGACCTCGAAAAAGAGAGACAAAAAATTTAAATTGAAACTCTACGAAAATTAAAATAACCATATGCATCCATATGCAAAACATGCTTGACACTTTTTGGTAGAGAAACAAAGGAGTCATAGACCACCAAACTCCGATGTAAATGAGCTTCCGCAGCTAGCCTGTCCGTAACACTATTCTGTTCTCGAAAAACATGACAAAGATTGAAGCCCGTGAGTAACGACTGACACTTGCGTAACTCATAAGAATATTCCCAAGGACCTTGATACCCATGAACTAAGACATCCACCGCCACCTTCGAATCTGATTCTACCGTCACTCCATGTAAGCCTAAGCGAGTGCATAAAACTAGGCCATCTCGAAGAGCCTGAATTTATGCTTTCATGTTAGATCCAGCCCCATAAAAATTGGAAAACGCTGAGACAATCTCCCCATTAGAATTGCGAATAATACCACCTCCCGTACACATACCATTCTTGGAGGAGCCATCTGTATTTAATTTAAATGAACCAGCATCGGGAGGAATCCATCGAATCCATTTACCACACCGGCGATGAGGCTGCTGAATATTAAAATGAAGACCTTGCATATTACCAACTTGACAAGTTGCAATAATCAACGTACCTCTATATCTTGCAGTTAAAAATGTTCCATCCACAATCACAACTGGACGCATTGCAGCGTGGAATCCGAGAATGCAAGCCCCATACGCCAAGAAGAAGTACTTGAATTTGTGTTCATTATCAAGCTCTAAAGAGTAGACTGTTGATGGATTGACCAATTGCAAGTTGTGGGTATATGCAGCTAGCTTTTTGTAACTATCCTCAGCTGAACCCCTGAGTTGTGTTAAGGCATCTTCTCTAGACCTCCTCGCTTTTTGGTAGTTTAGTGAAACCCCCAATGTTCTAGACACTTCCGCAATGATTTCCTTCGGTTGTAACACAGTGTCTCGGTCCACCAACCTTAGTGAAATGTGTTTCACAATCGTATGTGTTTTCGCTTGCCTATGATCAGCCATGCACATATTTTGGGGGCAACAATGTTTGGGTGTATATTTTCGAATCTCAAAATAATCACTTTCTGAGCACTTTGTTGCAAACAAACGCCATTTGCAATAATCATCGACACAAACTACAGTGTACACTATCTTGTTGGATTTTTTTGTTTTGAACTAAAACTTATGGTTCAATGCAAGAAAGTGCACAGCATCCTGAAGCTCTTTCTTGTTATTGAATACTTGTCCAACATTCAAATCAATCTCATCCGGTATCACTCGCACTGTACTTGCAATCGAAGAAGACCCTAAATTATCGCTTGTGAATTGATTGTCTTGATCTCTGTTGGCTTCATCTCTGTTGTCTTGATTTTTTTTAAAGAAAGCAGGGCGGCACCTGCGTAGGATTTATTAAATAAACACAACAAATACAAAAAGAGGGGTGTGGGTCCCAATGAGCACAATAATAAGCTAGAAGGGGGGGGGGTTGAATAGCTTATTAACACTTTAAAAACTTTTAAGTAAGTTCCTTGAAAGTTACTTGCAATCTATGGAAAGAATCAAGTAGCGGAAGACCTTCAAGAAAATTGTTCCAGGTCTGCCGATAAGGACTACCGGTAGACCTTTTACAGATTACTTAAGTTCTCAATAAATGGATAATATAAACAATGAAACTAAGCAGTTCAAGTAATAGACAAACAGTAAGGAATAACACAAGTATTTTGGGATGGTTCACACTATAATGAGTGCTACGCCCACCACCAAGGCAAATCAACCTTGGATTTAAATTGTGCACTATGTTTTCCACTTAGATCAATTACAAAGAATATCCCTAATGGATCGTGTACAAAATATTGACTTGTGTTTGTCTAGGGAATTAAATATCTGTAAATACAAGATATTTAATTTGCGTATATAGTTAATGGAAGTTAACAACAAGAAGAATAAAGCAATAAATGTTGATGAGCCTTCTTGTTGTCGACGAGGACTTCTAGATCGTTAAGGATCTATTGAATGCACCGAAATGAAAGACTTGGAGTTATGAAGTTTCAGAGCAATTCTTTAAGTGTTCGATTGATTCTGCATGCTTGTCTCTTGTTCCAGCCTTCAATGGCGATTTATAGCAGTGCATTTCAAAAGAATCCGTTGGAGAGGACGAAGACTTCAACAAATTTATTCATAAATGCATTAAATGCATGGGGTCATCAAGGATTTTCGTCTTCCCGATATCTAGAGCAGATAATCATTTCGAGATCTTCAAAAAGGTGGGCGATTTGGTGTCGATCGAGAGATGTAGCGTAAAGTAGGGGACACCGCCGCTTTCTCAGACGAAAAGTCTTCCTCGCTGAAAGTTGCTTTCGGCGGCTTGACATGTCGGAATGACTTGGATTAATTCAAATAATATATAGGAATAAGTTTGAATTAATCCAGCTAGCTTTTGGAGAGGACACGTTGAAGCGCATCACCGGACACGAGGTCTACCGATCTTAAGCTTTGAGCGTGTCTTCCTAAGTGAAGCCGAGAAGGGTCTTCCGCCGAACCCGAAAAGTCCTACAAAAACTATACAAGGCAAAGTTCTATACACAGCCACCACGCTAATCGATACGCAGCCCGATTAGCCATCAAGTATAAAACTAATGTAATGTACCGATCGATATAAATTTAACATAAGAATCAACAATCTCCTCCTATTTATATCTGGTCATCATTACTACAAATGAGGGTTTTAAAACAAACTATTTAATAGATAATAACATGTCTTAGAAAGTTTTATATATTAAATAATCGGAAGACATGCCTCTATTAAACAGAATAACACCTCAAATGCAAGGGACTAATCTAAGTGCATACAAGAATAAGAGAGTCAAAGAACAAAGACACAGATTAGCAAATAGCTTAAATAAATTTAAACCGAATGTTTAAATTCTAATTAGATAAACAATAAAGCAAAGAAGAATTTAAACAATATAATTTTTGAAAAGCAAGTAATCATCTGTATTTATAAACAAGATGTTTACATTCAACGTAGTTTTCAAAAATAAGATAAATACAAAGGAAAGGGAAGAAAAGATACATAAGCTACCAAGGTCTTTTTCCCTTTGCCTTTGTCTCAGCCTCCTTTTCTTCTTTCTCGCTCTAGCTCTTCCATTCTTCGTTGGTATTCGCCATCCGCATCGCCGGAGGTCCGTGGAACGAGAACGGTAGTCCAGCTTCTTCACGAAGACGGCCGTTCTCTTCCATCAAGATTCTCGTTGATAGACCTCATTTGCTTCTCCTCCGTGATGGCCAGATCACGATCACGGTTGGCATTCATTACATCGTGAGCAGAGTTGCGAGCGAGGTTGTTGAGTTCCATAATGGGAGTACGACCGTGGCCGAGATGGAGAGTGATGGCGTGGAATAACTCGAGAAAATGGAGCCTATGATACGGCAACCTTCATCTCGCTGAGCTTCGATGTTGATCTTGACATCGGTGAAGTCGTGCCGCATCTCGTCCAAAACGAGTCCGCACATCCTCTTGAAATTGTCGAAGATTAGTGGCGCCCGGCCGTTGGCCTTGGCGCGCAAAGGGCTACTTCAGTAGCGTAGATATGCTTGTGAGCTCGCTCGCCGCCGGTAGATGGCATCTAGTCGACAAAACTTCATCATTGGCGGGCCGATGGGAAGTAGATGCTTGGCCAATGTGAATGGTGTCGGCAGAGGCAGTAGTCCGCAGCCGGTTGGAGAGGGGGAGTTCGAGGCGTAAGAGGATGAGTCTTGGGTTGGTATGGTTTTGGTGGAAGAGGATATGGTTATAGGGAAGGTGGAGGTGGTGTTGGTGGGGAATCAGCCCATATCGCTGTCGAATTTTCACCGATGTGGGAGGATTGGGGAATGGGTTCTGTAGAGAACCGTAAAGAAGTGGTAGAAGAGGGATTTTGGTTTTTGAAGGGAAGGTTGAGGAGGTTGAGAAGGTTGAGAAGGTTGATGAGTAGGGTGAAGAGATCTCGCATCGACGAAAGTTCAAGAGGAACTTGGAACTTGGCAGCAGGTCTAAAGGCCGTGGTGTGGTTGAAGAAGTTGGTTGGGATTGGTGAGGTGGGGAAGGGGTGGATGGGTCGTGAGTAGTTAAAGGGTGAGGAGGAGGAGGAGTTGGGGTTCCGGGCCGGCTCCTCCCGATTTTGAGGCTCCTCCCGAGGGATAGACTCCTCCTGAGGTGGTGAATTCCTCCGAGTAGATGACTCAGAGGAATAGATGAAGGGTTGATAGGTAATGTAGTTGGTTGGTCGGTAGATGGTATAGATGAAGGGTTGATGTAAGGTCGTCATAGGTAGTTGGTTGGTCGGTAGAGGGTCGGGGACCGTAGCTCTCCTTTCTTCCTCGGCCGAATAGAGACTCACCGCTTCATCTAGAGGTTGGAGGGGGCCGTGGCTGGTCTTCAAAGGTTTTACGAAGTTTCCTTCGCTTTGGCTTGGGAGTGTGAGATGGTGAGGGTGGTTGGCTTGGGTAGATGGAGGAGAGGAATGGCTAGATTGGCCTCGGTGCCTTCTTCTTCCGGCCTTCCTTCATCTCCTTTCGATCCATTTGGCCTCGCTCCTCTTCGCTTGGAGGTGCCACTTCCGCCTTGTTTTCTTGGCTTTGCCCTCGTCGCTATTTTGGACCTTAGCAGCTCGCCTCATCGCCTTTGGCCTTTAGATGGAGGTCCGTGGCCACTTGATCGCCAAATTTTGCAGGCCTTTTGTAGGTCCCGCGCCGCTACATGTGCTTCCATATTGAAGCGGTGACCAAGATAGGTGCAGCTTGGCCACTTTGTCAAGAGAGACCGGCGGTAGACCTTTCTCATGGCGCTTGTTCTCGTATTCGTATTTACCGAAAAACGAGGTCGTGAGTTGCTTGTCCTTGGCCATCGTATACAACTCATCTTCTTTCAAAGAAGAGTTGATGTTTGCATCATCCCTCAAAAGGGCATTGATCGACGACGGGCGCTTGCAAGTGGGGTTGTTCTTAGCTTTCTCCACCCACCCACGCTTTAGCTCGTCGAAAATGATGAGCCCCCCGCTGAGACGTAGTCAGAGAAATACAAAGACCGGTCGTTGATTTGTTGGCCAAGAACATGTCATGTGCTCCACTCTTGAATAGAGCCCCTTGTCTAAAAGGTGGCCGGTGCAATAGACGCCAAGAGGGAACAAATTTCGAGCATTTTCCCTTGTGGCTCCCTGAGAGTGTCTACTCCCTCATGGCTTCCTGTGCATGTAAAGCCTCACCATGGTTGCCGAAAGAGCTCCTCCGTAACCGTGCACGCCGATGATGGTGGAAATAGATTTAGCGGTGACGAGATGGGACGGCCTCGAATCCACCCACGAAGAGCGCCTTGTTCATGAGCTCCATTCTTGATAAAATTCTTCTCGCCAGAAGATACGTAGTTTTTGTCGTTGAGGCGTAAGAGGGGCGTAATCCCGAGGCGCCCATATCCTCGCAAGCTTTGACGCAGCTATAGAGTTGATTGATCAAGGTCAATGCACATGCCCTAATGAATATATAGCTTGGTCCAAAGCGACAATAATGTCATGAGAGGCGGATAGATGGGGTATCCTCGAAGGTTGATATTCAACCGGAGGAATGACATTTTCGTGGTCAAAGCCTTCCCCGCGCTTTGATTTTGAAGTTCTTGCCCGAAAGAAAAGCAAAATAAAAATTAGGCTTTTCATCTAGACATCTAAACAAGTAGGAATTTCAAAGTTTTCTAAAATAATTGAAATTTTCAAGCAAAAACTTGAAACCCTAGAATGTTTAGAGAAACCACACTCGAGTTTTCATAAAATGCAATGAATAATGTAAGTTAGTATTCAAGTTTGTAAACAAGAACAACAATGGCGAATAAACAAAAACGACTCGTTAGTATTCATGACCGCTTGAATTAAGAACAACAATGGCGATTTTAGGTTGATAAACTCGAAATGACCGCTTGAATTCCAAAACAAAAGGATTTTAGGTTGATAATGAAATGACAGACATAGAAAATTACGAGTAGAGTAGAGAGAGCGTATTGTTGATGATGAGAAGAAGAAACAAGAAGAACTTGAATTTGCGTAAATTAGTTGAAACTCAAAGTAAAGTTTGCAAATGACGGTTCAAGGACTATTTAAAGGCGAGAAAAAAAAAGCTGAACTTAAGATATTTTCTTAAGTACCAAATTTTATTTTGTCCTTGACCCCTTTATTGCTTTAGAAACCTTTCTTTAGCAAAAATAGACTAAGTAAGAGTACTAACCTTTAAGATATTTTCTTAAGTACCAAATTTTGTCCTTGATAACTTACGCCTTCCGAAACCTCTTTAGTCTAAAAATAGTCTAAGTAAGAGTGAAAGAAACTAACCTTTAACAAAATATTAAAATTAAGAAACATTAACAAAATTTTAAAATTAAGAGGATCAATCATACCAAGATTTCTCCTTAAATAAGCAAACCCGGTGGCATCCAAGGGTTTTGTGAGAATGTTCCGCTAATTGATGCTCGCTTGGAACATATTCCGCATCGATGTTACCTTTTTCCACATGATCTTTGAGAAAATGATAACGAATATCAATGTGCTTTGTCTTTGAATGCATCATCGATTTTTGGAGATCGAGATAGCCGATGTGTTGTCACACATGATTGGGCGCTGCGCCTTGATGTTGTAGTCCACTAGTTGTTGCTTCATCCATAGCAGCTTGAGAGCAACAAATGCCAAAGAATGAATATATTCTCGCTTCGTGGTTGAGTTTGCCACCGATCCTTGTTTCTTGCAAGACCATGAGACAAGTCTGCTTCCAAGAAATTGACAAGTCCCACCGGTGCTTCTTCTCGCGCCACTTTGCAAGTCGCATAATCTGATCCGAGTATCCAACTAGATTGAAGTTGTTGGATTTTGAATACCGATGCCTAGATTTGTTGTTTTTGAAACATATCCGATGATACGCTTGGCAAAGAAGCAAATGTGACTCCTTTGATCTCGAAATCTAGCACAAACACAAACAAAGAAACATAATGTCGTCTACTAGCAAGAAGGTAAAGAAGTGAACCTATGATTCCTCGATACTTGGTCATGTTCTCTTGCTTTCCCTTTTCATCTTTGTCAAGATGGCGCCGGTAGACATTGGAGTTTCAAATCCTTTGGCCGAATCAAGACCAAACTTCTTGATTAGTTCCTTTGCATATTTGGTTTGGCCGATGAAGATTCCGTCTCAAGTCCGTTGTATCTCGCAGCCCTAGAAAATAGGTAAGTTCACCCATCATGCTCATCTCGAACTTGCTTTGCATCGCCTTCTCGAATCTTTTTTTGCAAAGCTTTGGTTAGTTGATCCAAAGATGATGTCGCCCACATAGATTTGTACTGTAAGAGAATGGCCTTTGTGCTTGAGGATGAATAAAGTAGTGTCGATTCTTCCTCTCACGAATCCTTGTTCAATTAAGAACTTGGATAGAGTTTCATACCAAGCTCTAGGAGCTTGCTTCAGCCGTAGAGAGCTTTCTTGAGTCGGTAGACGTGGTCCAGCTTTGTCCGAGATGACAAATCCTCGAGGTCGCTCCACGATACGCTTACGCTTGAAGATCACCATTCGTAAAGGCACTCTTAACATCCATCCGATACACTTTGAAGTCCATGAACGAGGCATAAGCTAGAAAGATTCTCGATTGCTTCTAGTCTAGCAACAGAGCAAAAGTTTCATCAAAGTCAATTCCTTCTTCCTGTAGCCCCGAGCAACCAATCTAGCTTTGTTTCTCGTGACATTTCCATCTTCATCTCTTTTATTTCGAAAACCCACTTGGTGCCGATGACCGGATGATCGCCGGTCTTTGAACTAAGCTCCACACCTTACATCTTTCAAACCGGTTCAACTCTTCTTGCATAGCTTCAATCCAGCTTATGATCTTCGATAGCTTCATCAATCTTCTTTGGTTCGAAGTTCCGATACAAATGCATAAGCAAACAAAGTTTCTTCTCGAACCTTATTTCTCGCATTTAACTCCTCGAGTTGAGATCACCAATGATTTGAGAAATGGGATGATCTCTTGCTTCAATAACGCTTGAGGAAGATCACTTCGTGGATTCTTCCCTTAAGAATTCTCGAGTTGGTTGAGAAGGAGATTCACCAAAATCTGTTCAAGAAATAGAGTCTTCAAAACTTTCATTTTCTCGTGAACAAGAAGGATGAGAGATCTCAGAAGGTGCTTGGGGTAAAACAAGAGATGGGTTCGTGGTCAACAGATGAGTTGTTATCGGTATCAGTAGAGGTCTCATCTACCGTGAAGGGTTATGTATTGGTGGGTTCAGCTCCTCGATAAGGAGTATTGGAAGTAGATGTTGTATTTGTACTGCCTCATCATTATCGTAATCATTAGCAACGCTCGAGCCATTCTAGGCTCTAACAAGTCATATTCATCAAAAGAAACATGCACGTATTCTAAGATTTTTAAGTTAGATTTATCGAAAATGCGAAATGCTTTTGAATGTTTGGAATACCCCTTAAAAATTCCTTCTCGATTTTGCATCAAATTTTCCTCTATACTCTTTTCCATTATAAAGAATAAAACATTTACAACCGAAGATTTTAAGAAATCCAATGTTTGGGATCTTCCTCTCCATATTTCATATGGAGTTTTATTATGAAACTTGTTTACTGTGGATCTATTCTCGGGTAAAGCAAGCAAGATCGCTTCGCCTGTAAATACTTCTAAGTTTAGCTTCGCCAAAGATTGTTCTAGCCGCTCAATCGTTGTTCTCGTTTCTTCCGCTCAGCCTACACCATTTTGTTGAGGAGTACCGCGGCAGAGAAGTTGTGGCCGATCCCATGGTCATCGCAAGCATTTTCTACACCATTGTTTTTGAATTTCGTTGTCCGATCTTATGTCACAAATGTCTTCAAGCTTTTGAGTTTGAAGTCTTCTAAAAAGTGCAAGTGACTAGATCATACGTTTCATCTTTAGATGTCATAGTTTCAATCCAAGTGAATCTAGAGTAGTCATCAACTACTACAAGTGTGTACTTGTCTCCCGAAATACCGGCCGTTGTAATAGGTCCAAAGAGATCCATATGCGTAAGTTGAAGAGGTCTGCTTGTTGACAATACAGACTTTCTTTTGAAGGAAGACTTGGAAAGTTTTCCTAGTTGACAAGCTTTACAACTTCGTCATGATCGGCAGACACCGTAGGTAGACCTTCGACAAGCCCATTTTTGGAGAGCTTGGAGAGGTGCTTGAAGTTGAGGTGATCGAGACGCTTGTGCCATAGCCACCGTTGTCACGAACATTGTTGGCTACTAGACACGTGTTTGAGAATCTCCCTAGAAGATTTAAGTCCACGACATAGACGCTTCCTTGTCTATTGCCTGGCCAAGATTGTAGAGCATGATTCACCTGCCTTTGATGAGGCACCGGTTTGAATTGAATTGGCATAGAAGTCCTTTGTCGCACTGTGATATGCTCGTAAGATTGTGCTTTAAACCACTTACTAGAGAAACTTTGTTGATGGAGAGACTTCCTCTAGTAATTGAGCCATATCCAATTGTCTTTCCTCTTGCATTGTCTCCGAAAATAACCGTGGGTCCTTTTGCTTCAGCCTATATTCAGAAGAAGACTGCTCTCCAATATGTGCCTTGAACACCACCGCCTAGGTACCGATGTCTTTGTTTTCTCGATTCTATAGCCATGAAGCATTCCTCGAAAAGAAGTTAAAGCAAACAAGGTACCCTTTATTTGGGTCCTAAGGATTAGCAACCTTTGCAACCCATACCGCTTGACCTTGAGAGAACTAGGTCTCTCGATCTTGGGTGAACCTTAGCAGCAGCATTCTCGTGCCGATGGCCTAAGCAATGGCAAGAATGACATAAATGGAAAGTCCATAGAGAACTGTTAGAGTCTTCAACCGAAGAGTGCTTATGATTATTCCTTTTCTTGACATCCATTTTTGGTTCATTTTGCTTGTTGACGGTAGACTTAATTGGTTTCTTTCGAATCTTCCTAGGTAGGTTACCAATGCACTTAGCTTTAGCTTTTCTCGTTGAAAACCTTTTCAGAGGATTCGTAGAATACCTTTAAGTTTACCTTCAACAGTAAAGCAGCTTGCCTGCTTCATAGACAAACTTGATAGTTACCTAGAGGTTTAGTAGGTCTACCGTCGCCAGACTTTGCCTTGGCATAGTCGTTGCCTGTAGACTTCACTTTCTACCGTTACCTTCTCGTGTTTCTCATTTGAATCATTCATTTTGGCTTTTCCTTTCTCGAGCTTTAGGTAAACGTAAGGAACACTTGAATAACCAAGGCCTTGTTTCCCTATATTTCCAAATGTCTGCTTAGAGAAAGATATATCATTAGCGCTGAGGATTCACCTTCTCTTTGATCGAAGAGATTGTCTGAAGAGACACATCCGAATATCCTATGCCTGCTTTATCATTGCTAGATTTTTGGCTTGTAAGGATTTCTTCAAATGCATCCTTGAGCTATTCCAGAGTCAATTGTCTTTGCAAGGCAATTTTCTAGGTCAAGTCCTTTGATGTGCTCAATGATAATTTTGTCATGAAGAAATTTGTTTTCTTCCTTCGCTTGATACTCTCTTGTTGACACTATTGAGAGTTTGAATCTCACCGCCATCAAAGATTTCTCACCGTAAGTTTCTCACGCTTCTTGGCCGCTTTAACATAGGCTACTCTAAAGGAATTAAATTCTTCAAGCATATCCCGATTATCCTTGAGAAGTTCTTCCTTATCCTCAAGCTGAGAAGTTCTTCACCGTTGGTTTCATTTTCGAAGCTATCCAAACCGTTGGTTTCATTTTTGAAACTACAAGGACTTGGTGAAACTACAACTTCATTTTCGAGTCATAGGTAGGACATGAATCATGAGCTATTAAGCATATGTTAGCTTGCTCACAATCCTCTTCCTCCTCTTCTCGAATCGCCTCAAACCATGTGAAGCAACCTGTTTGTCTTCTATGTCTTCACCAACATACCCTTTTGTTTTTGAAATTTTCTAAAAGTGGGTTTTCTGTATGCTTCAAATTTTGGCTTAGGACATTTTGAGGCAAATGACCTGTGTTTTCTACAGCTATAACACACAAGCTCTTCCTTAGATGAGCTTTCACCAATCTTCCCGAAAGGTTGTTGGTGAGTGTTCTTCCTTCCATATTTTGCAAATTTTTGAAAACGCTTAACAAACATAGCAAATTGTTCATCGATAAAAAATCATTTTCACCGGAAGAAGTAGAAGGTTTGTTTTCAACAATGATTTCTTCTTGGACCATGGTCGGCAAAGACACGCTCGAACTGCTTGTCTTGCTCTAGAGCTTGATTAACTTCAAGTTCATAAACCTTTAAACTTGCGTAGAGACTACGAAGAGTCATCTCGCTTAAGTTCTTAGATTCTTTCATAGCCGTGGTCTTCACATGCCATAAGCTACCTAGAGAGCCTAGAAACCTCATGTTCATTTCCTCCTTTTGTCATATGCGCTTTACCAAGAGAAAAGCAACTATTTATTACCTCACCGAATCGATCGTATGCTTGTCTCAAGGTTTCCTTAGGATCCTTTTTGAAAGAATCAAACCGCTGGATGTATGTATATTTTCTCGTTGTCTCTTGTGTCTTGGTCTCCTTCCAAGTATTCTACAAGAGCTTCCCACATCTCTTTCGCAGCTTGTACATCGAATCACTTGCCGGTAGGTGCTTGTGTCTAGAGAGTCGGTGATTATATTGATTGCTTTGTCGCCAAGTTCTACCAGCCTTTCTATCGCCCTCCGTCCATTCTCGATTCTTCTTTAGGAACTTCTCGCAGGTTCCCCGATGGAGGCTAGAAGATTTGCCTTCATTGGTACATGTTGACCTGCAGTGACACATTTCCATAACCCGTTGTCAATAGAGTTCATGAATCTCATTACTTTATCCTTCCATACATCAAAATGACCTTCGCCCAATATTGGGACGTGGTTAGCATTAGATGTAGGCAAAGATATAGTGTGTTTGTGCCATTATGTCGTATTCTCAAGAGTTTAATCTTGGAAAACTTGTTTTCAAGAGTAAGGCTCGATACCAATTGTGGGTCCCAATGAGCACAATAATAAGCTAGAAGGGGGTTGAATAGCTTATTAACACTTTAAAACTTTTAAGTAAGTTCCTTGAAAGTTACTTGCAATCTATGAAAAGAATCAAGTAGCGGAAGACCTTCAAGAAAATTGTTCCGTGTCCGCCGATAAGGACTACCTAGACCTTTTACGATTACTTAAGTTCTCAATGAAATGGATAATATAAACAATGAAACTAAGCAGCTCAAGTAATAGACAAACAAGAGGAAATAACACAAGTATTTTGGGATGGTTCACACTATAATGAGTGCTACGCCCACCACCAAGGCAAATAACCTTGATTTAAATTGTGCACTATGTTTTCCACTTAGATCAATTACAAAGAATATCCCTAATGGATCGTGGTACAAAATATTGACTTGTGTTTGTCTAGGGAATTAAATATCTCAGAATACAAGATATTTAATTGCAAGTATATAGTTAATGGAAGTTAACAACAAGAAGAATAAAGCAATAAATGTTGAAGAGCAGCCTTCTTGTTGTTGACGAGGACTTCTAGATCTCGTTGAGGATCTATTGAATGCACCGAGCCGAAAGACTTGGAGTTGTGAAGATTCAGAGCAATTCTTTAAGTGTTCGATTGATTCTGCATGCTTGTCTCTTTGTTCCAGCCTTCAATGGCAGATTTAGCAGTGTGCATTTCAAAAGAATCCGTTGGAGAGGACGAAGACTTCAACAAATTTATTCATAAATGCATTAAATGCATGGGGTCAACCAAGGATTTTCGCCTTCACGTATATCTAGAGCGTATAATCATTTCGAGATCTTCAAAAAGGTGGGCGATTTGGTGTCGATCGAGAGATGAAGCGTAGTAGGGGACACCGCTTTTCGCTTTCATCGCTCAGACTAAAAGTCTTCCCCGCTGAAAGTTGCTTTCGGCGGCTTGACATGTCAGGGAATGACTTGGATTAATTCAAATAATATATGGAAATAAGTTTGAATTAATCCAGCTAGCTTTTTGCTGGAGAGGACACGTAGAAGCAGATCAGCTGGACACGAGGTCTTCCGATCTTTAAGCTTTGAGCGTGTCTTCCAGTGAAGCCGAGAAGGGTCTTCCGCCGAACCCGAAAAGTCCTACAAAAACTATACAAGGCAAAGTTCTATACACAGTTGCTACGCTAATCGATACGCAGCCCGATTAGCCACTGAAGTATAAAACTAATGTAATGTACTGATCAGATATAAATTTAACATAAGAATCAACACAATCAATTACGGATTCGTTCACTAATGTAAAGATTAGAACGTAATGGTCACAGTTTGCAATGTTTAGTACTCCGTCTTGGTCATGCTTTCTCGGCCCGTCCACATGATAATTAAAGGGTTCATTAAGAACACTAAGAACACACGCGAATCTAGATTTATACCTTAGCCCGATCGGGAGTTCAGAAAGATCTATTTATTAATAAGGTTGACCAATATATGATTTATACATATGATAGTTCAGTTCGTCATATCCAAGAACCTACACCTCTACAAATGCAGCCATTATGCGAGAGTTTCAATAAAAGACCAAAGATAATTTAAGTAATAAACGATAATTAAATGAATATAATTAAGTGCTAGAATATAAGATTCGATACAAGTTACCTCAAATTCCTAGATTTATACGGTTAGTTCATCACAATTGATGAACAAACAATGATGGATGAAGAACTCATAATCAATCTTCAATAATTACAAATTAGAATGAATAAAAATCTTTGTCTAGACCTAAGAACGACTGAAAAAATGATAAATTTTGGCTCCCAAACCTAAACTACTAGGGTTGTATTTATACTAGGTTTACAATTTAAGAAATGATAAAACTGGCTCAAGTTGAAAAACGGGGTTAAACGGTCGCTTAACCATCGGGGCTAGGTGGCTGCTTAAAGGCATTTCTTCGGATGACCAGTACTGGAAAATGCGCGGTGGCTTAGCCTTCGGGAGTAAGCGACTTCCTTCAACTTTTTGACAATTTCCAATCTTCTAAATATTGCATCCATGTCCCTGGAGTCTCCAACTGCTTGGAAGAGGCCTTCAAGTCTTCTAAAATCTCTGATTCAACCTGAAACTCTTAAAAGCACTACTAAATCTTAACAGTATTCTAAAACTCATGGAAAAACATAATCTAAGTAGGAATATAGATACAATAGATGCGTATAAAACTCATCTATCAAATACTCCAAAACTTATACTTTAGTCGTCCACGAGTAAACAAATAAATACAAAAACAGTAAATAACTAAAATAATAAAAAGAAAATCTTTTTGGAGGGTGACACTATTTACACTCTTCTAAAAACCCAAAAACTAAAGGAGACTCACTCAAAAGAGTGACCCAACTAAGCAAATAAATACAAAAACAATTAAAGCTAAACTAACAAAGCAATAAATAAAATCTTTTTGGTTTATTCTCAACTCAGGATAATGCGAAAATTAACAAATGCCTCAAGGAATGCTCTACACATGTGTAAGGACTACTTTCATTACCAATTGAGTTTACTCAATCATGCAAATAGTACTATGATTATTCAACAGTGTGAATACACACTCATATAACATCATCTAACTTAGACAGTTTAATCAAGTTAAACATAACATCCATTCTCAATTTCATTAAAAACATGTGTAAAATAGAATAAGGAAACTACCATCTATGCTCGGTCACTTTACAAAAGAGAGAACACAATTGAATAAAAATGCTTATAAATCTATCACATGCACTTCTTATATATGACCACAATGCTTTTATCTCCCAGTTATTTGCAATAGCTAAGATTATGCTAATATATTGAGCTTTACCAAAAGGTGTTTATAAAGGAAGCATGAATCAATTAAACATGTATCATAATTTCAAAAAAAGATACAACATGGGTAAACGACACTAGATTAATAGGACTTCATTAAGCTTGTAATGTAAGGTCAAGGGTTAAGGGGGGTTATGAAAAGAAAGATAGAAATTCAAAGCGAGAGAACACAACTACCCCAAATCTCAAACGTTTCTATTGCATGGATACATGCATTAGGCTAATACTTGAAAAGACAATAACTTGGGGATACTTTCCCCCTAAACTTGCTATTTACTATCCAATAAATAAAGATAAGTATCCTCTTTGCTTTCTTTTTCTTTAGGCTATACCTTCACTAGAATTCTTTTTCACCCTTTTCAATTTTCAATTGTTCTATCTTCTCTTCTCCTTTATTGCTATTTCATTTTTTTTATTTTTTTTATGAACGGAGAATACAATGAATAAGATGAAACTATAGGGGGATCTTTTGCATCGATGATTCCACACGGCATCAATTCCCAACCCAAGTTCTACTCTCTCAAAGGTGAGCTAAAGTGTATAAGCTTTAAGGGTTTAAGTTAACGTGGGTAAAAGAAATGATGTCCAATGGGGGTCGATATGTGCTTTTGCACACGCCATTTATTTTAACTAAGGTCAATATCTTTATATAGAGGTCGAGATTTCTAAACTGTTTAGAAACAAATTTGAATTTTGAATTGGGCAAATAATTCAGAAGGATATCTATATACAAGATTACATGGATCTTGTGTGAAAGATATAAGATTTTAGATCTATCAAAGCATAAATAAGGTAAGTGTTAGTACAAGACATCTCTAAACAAAATAGGCAAGAGTACTGACACTTAAATAAGGTCAGCAGTTAGAAGGTATGCCTGAGAGGTCTTTTACTAAGCGGTTGACGGAGATCACTTAAACAATTAGAATATAGGAATAAATTTATAATATACATAGTCTAGATAGCATTCTAATGAGTTTACACAAATCAAAACATGTATGTTTCAACACCTATTTCAACATAAAAAAATTAGTGGATTGGGTTGCACTCATTACCCATTTTGACCCGATAGTTTTTACTATATAAATGTATGCATTTATAGGGGGAAATTCAAGCTAAGACGGATCAACCCATTTTAATCTGACCCGATTCAATTTGACTTATTTATACCAGTTTGATATTCAAGTTCTAATAGGTTCAGACTCGTTTCGACGTGTTTGTAAAACCCTATACAATCTTACAAAATTAAAAAATATAAAAGGAACAAAAACCGTTAGTACTGCTGACAGAGGAAGACTTGTGAAGTCTGCTGGTCGTTCTGTACGAAGTCTGCCGGTAACTTTGAACCAAGGTATGCTGTTGACTTACTTCGAAATCTGCTGGTGGCTTAGTTCCAAGTCTGCTGGTGACTTGCTTCTAAGTCTGCCGGTGAAGGTCTTCTGGTGGAAGTACTGGAAGTCTAACGGTGGAAGGATTGATGTCTGCTGGTGAAAGGAAGCTGTGACCGAGGCCTGTGTAACACACAGTTTCCTTGAAACGTTATTCGTCCCACTCCCTGTAAGTGCTTGGAGTTCTTACTTGAGGACGATCATCTCCCAGGATACAACGGTAGTACCGGATGACTTTGCACTGAAGGTTTGACGAACTGAATAAGTGTCTGTAATCTATCACCAAACAGGAGGCCAAAGAAAAAGAATACACAATATGAAATGCAAATGCAAGTATATAAGAGGAAGAGAAACTTTGTGTTTTCTGTGAGCGTATATTCTGTTGTGGAGAATGGTTCCAATATATAGGCCAGAAAATCAACACGTTTTAATTATGCCCATTAACCACTCAATCAAAGCAAACATTAAGACAGAATTAATCTGTCCATTAAAACATAATTAATCTAAATTGGACATTGATTTGCACCCCTGTGGACGCGGGAGGGATAGTTCTTTCCATATAAGCTTACCCAACACAAAGTGAGCCTTTGTATATAAACCCTTCAAGCCGTTCATATTTTTTCAATGTGGGATAACCCACTTCCAATATATCTGATGTCCTACTTTAAACCTCTATAACTTATTCAACCGATATCCGAATTGGACAAATAAATATAGTATTCTTATGTACTTACGGAGAAGAACATAATTTCACAATTACCATAATCATTATATAAATGACTCATAAATAATTAGTGCCTCAAAACCTAAATTTACTTCAATTAAAAACACTAATTTTCCAACAACCCAATTCATACTCGACCGAAGACACACAATTGCTAAGCCTAAAATAGATCTTGAGAGTGGTTTCAAAAATCATAATTTAACAATAAGTCTCTGTTGACTCTTATGTTAAATTTATATCTGATCAGTACATTACATTAGTTTTATACTTCAGTGGCTAATCGGGCTGCGTATCGATTAGAGTGGCAACCGTGTATAGAACTTGCCTTGTATAGTTTTTATAGGACTTTTCGTGTTCATGGAAGACCCTCTCGCCTTCACCTAAGACTCCGCTCAAAGCTTAAGATCGGTAGACCTCGTGTCCACCGATCCGCTTTACGTGTCCTCTCCAAAGAAAAAGCTAACTAGATTAATTTAAACTTATTCCTATATATTCTTTGAATTAATCCAAGTCATTCCCTGACATGTCAAGCCGACGAAAGCAACTTTCCGAAAAGCAGGTGAAGACTTTTCGCCCCGAATGCTGAAAGCGTAAGCTGCATCGTCCCCTACTTCCGCTACATCTCTCTCGATTCGACACCAAATCGCCCACCTTTTGAAGATATCGAAATGATTATCTCGCTTCTAGATAACTCGGAAGACGAAAATCCTTGATCGACAAAATTTCACCATTTAATGCATTTATGAATAGAGTCGTTGAAGTCTTCGCCCTCTCCAACGATTCTTTTGAAATGCACTGCTTTTAAATACGCTATCAAGACGGAACAAAGAGACAACCGCATGTAATCAATCGAACACTTAAAGAATTGCTCAAACTTCAAACTCCAAGTCTTTCACTGCATTCAATAGATCCTTAATGTATCTAGAAGTCCTCATCGACAACAAGAAGCTCATCAACATTTATTGTTTTATTCTTCTTGTTGTTAACTTCCATTAACTATATATTCCGCACGAATTAAATATATTGTATTTACGTATATTTAATTCCCTAGACCCAAACACAAGTCAATATTTTGTACACGATCCATTAGGGATATTCTTTGTAATTGATCTAAGTGGAAAACATAGTGCACAATTTAAATCCAAGGTTGATCGCTCTGTGGTGGACGTAGCACTCATTATAGTGTGAACCATCCCAAAATACTTGTGTTATTCCTTATTGTTTGTCAATTACTTGAACCGCTTAGTTTCATTGTTTATATTATCCATTTCACAGTAACTTAAGTAAAAAACTGTAAAAGGTCTACCTAGTAGTCCTTATCAGCATGCATTCGAACAATTTTTCAAGGTCTTCCGCTACTTTGATTCTTCTTTTCATAGATTGCAAGTAACTTTCAAGGAACTTACTTAAAAGTTTTAAAGTGTTAATAAGCTATTCAACCCCCTTCTAGCTTATTATTGTGCTCTGGACCTCAATTGGTATCGTAGCCTTACTCTTCTAAAACAAGTTTTTCCAAGATTAAACTCTCGAGAGATACGACATAATGGCACAAACACACTATATGTTGCCTACATCTAATGCTAACCACGTCCCAATATTGGACGAAGGTCATTTTGATGTATGGAAGGATAAAGTAATGAGATTCATGAACTCTATTGACAACAAAGTATATAGAATGTGTCACCGTGTCAACATATACCAACGAAGGCAAATCTTCTAGCCTCCATCGGAACCCCGCAAGTTCCTAAAGAAGAACGAATGGACAAAGGACGATAGAAAGTCGGTAGTAACTTGACAAAGAAAGCAATCAATATAATCACCAGCCTCTAGACACAAGCACCTACCAAAGAAGTGATTCGATGTACAACCGCGAAAGAGATGGGAAGCTCTTGTTGAATATTTGGAAGGAGACCAAGACACAAGAGACAATAAAATATACATACATCCAAAGCTAGCTGATTCTTTCAAAAAGGATCCTAAGGAAACCTTGAGACAAGCATACGATCGATTCAAGGAGGTAATAAATAGTTGCTTTCTCTTGGTAAACGTATGACAAAAAGGAAATGAACATGAGGTTTCTAGGCTCTAGGTAGCTTATGGCATGTGAAGACCACGGCTATGAAAGAATCTAAGAACTTAAACGAGATGACTCTTCGTAGTCTCTACGCAAGTTTAAAGGTTTATGAACTTGAAGTTAATTCTCTGAGCAAGACAAACGCTGTAATCTTTGCCCATGGTCCAAGAAGAAATCATTGTTGAAAACAAACCTTCTACTTCTTCCAAGGAAAATGAGTTTTTATCCGATGAACAATTTGCTATGTTTGTTAAACGCTTTTCAAAAGTTTGCAAAATATGGAAGGAAGAACACTCACCAACAACCTTTCAGAAAATGGTGAAAGCTCATCTAAGGAAGAGCTTGTGTTTTATAACCTAGAAAACCTCGTCACTTTGCCTCAAAATTTCTAAGCCAAAATTTGAAGCATACCGAAAACCCACTTTTAAAAAATTTCAAAAACAAAAGGGTATGTTGGTTGAAGACATAGAAGACAAACAAGTTGCTTCATGGTTTGAGACCGATTCGTAAAAGGAGGAAGAAGATTATGAGCAAGCTAACATATGCTTAATAGCTCATGATTCATATCCTACCTATGACTCAAAATGAAGTCAGAAGCACCAAGTCCTTGGACAAAAATGAAACCAACAGGGATAGCTTTCCAAGAAGGAAGAACTTCTCAAGGATAATCGTGATATGCTTGAAGAATTTAATTTGTAGCCTATGTTAACCTGCCAAGAATCGGAGAAACTTACAAATGAGAAATTGATGGCAAAGATTCAAACTCTCAATAACAACAAGAGAGTATCAAACCAAGGAAGAAAACAAATTTCTTCTGACAAAATTGACTGTTCTGACCGAGCACATCAAAGGATTCTTGACTAGAGAAAATTGCTTTAAAAGACAATTGACTCCTCGGAATAGCTCCAAGGATGATTTAAGAAATCCTTACAAGCCAAAAAATCTAGCAATGATAAAACAGCATGATATTCGTATGTGTTCTTCCGACAATCTCTTCACCAAAGAGAAAGGTGAATCAAACCTAATGATATGTCTTTCTCTAAACAGATATTTGGAAATATAAAACAAGGCCTGGTTGTTTCTGTGAGTCCCTTACGCTACCCAAATCTTAGAAAGGAAAAGCCAAAAATGATCGACCTAAATGAGAAACTCCGAAAAGGTATTTCCAGAAGTCTACCAAGAACAACTATGCCAAGCAAAGTCTGCCGACGGTAGACCTACTAAACCTCTACCCAGAATCATCAAGTTTGTTTGGCTATAAAAGAAAAGTCGTTAGCATCAAGTTAAAGTGAATTCAAATCCTCCTGTGTATTCAATGTAAAAGCAAAGCTGTCTCGTTGGTAACCTACCAGAAGATTCAAAGAAACCAATTAAGTCTACCGTCAACAAGCAAGTCGAACCAAAAATGGATATCAAGAAAAGGAATAATCATAAGCACTCTTCTTCGCTAAGACCTAAACAGCTTCTTCTGGTGACTTTTCATTTATGTCATTCTTGCCATTGCTTAGCCATCCGGCACCGTAATGCCTCGCTAAGGTTCACCTTAAGATCCGAGAGAGACCTAGTTCTCTCAAGGTCGCATGGTTGCATAATCTAATCCAAAAGAAAAATAAAGTGGTACCTTGCTTGTTTTAACTTTTTCGTGAATGCTTCATGGCTATAGAATCGAAAACAAAGACATCCGTACCTGTGACAGTTGGTTGTTCAAGGTACATGATCGGGAATGTAAGTCTTCTTACGTATATGGGGCCGAAGCAGCATCACTTATTTTCGACAATGCAAGAGGAAAGACAATCTGATACGGCTCACCACATTGAGGAAGTCTCTCCATCACCAAAGTTTCTCTAGTAAGTGGTTTAAAGCACAATCTTGAAAGCATATCACACCTCACGACAAAGGACTCTATGCCAATTCAATTCAAACCGCCTCATCAAAGACAAGTGGAATTGCTCTACAATACCGACCGGCAATAGACAAGGAAATGTCTTTGTCGTGACTTAAATCTTCTAGGAGATTCTCAAATCAGGTCTAGTAGCCAACAATGTTCGTGGACAACAAATTGCCATGTGGCACAACCTCACCGAACTTCAAGCACCTCTCAAGGCTCTCCAAAAATGAGCTTGTCAAAGGTGTCTACCTACTTGTTCCGCCGATCACATTTAGGTTGTAAAGTTGTTAACTAGAAAACTTTCCGTCTTCTTCAAAGAAAGTCTCAGATTGTCAACAAACGTATCTTCTTCAACTTCCTCGCAGATATGGATCTCTTTGTACCTATTCAATGCCTAATATTTCTGAAGTACACTCAGTAGCCGATGACTACTCTAGATTCACTTGATTGAAACTATGACATCTAAAGATGAAACGTATGATCTAGTCACTACACTTTTTAGAAGACTTCAAACTCAAAAGCTTGAAGACAATTGTGACATAAGATCGACAACAGACCGAACCAAAAACAACGTGTAGAAAGAGTACTGATGACCATGATCGGCCAATTTTCTCGCCGCCGCATTCTCAACAAAATGGTGTAGCCTAACTAAGAACGTAACACCGATTGAAGCATCAATGCCTATGTATTAAACTCCGAAGTATTTCTGGGCGTAAGGCAATCATCTTGCTTACCTGCATAGATCCCCGGTAAACAAGTTTCATAATAAAACTCCATATGAAATACGAGAGGAAGATCCCCAAACATAGGATTTCTTAAAATCTTCTAACAGAATGTTTTATTCTTTATAACGAAAAGAATATGAGGAAAATTTGATGCAAAGTCGACGAAGGAATTTTTCTTTCAGTATTCCCAAACATTCAAAAGCATTTCGCATCTTCAAAGAAATCTAACTTAAAAATCTTAGAATCAGGCATGTTTTTTGATGAATATGACTTGTTAGAGCCTGTAAAGGTCTCGAACTGCTAATGATTCTGATAATGATGAGACAGTACAAATACATCATCTACTTTACTCCTTATCGAAAAACGGAATTGAACCCACCAATACCGATAATCATTCACCTGTTGGATGAGAACTCTACCGATACCGATAACATCATCGTTGACCCCGAACCCATCTCTTTCTGCTTTTACCCCTAGCACCTTTACGTATCTTCATCCTTCTTGCTCACCGTAAAATGGAAGTTTTGAAGACTCTATTTCTTCCTGAACTGCATTTTGGTGAATCTCCTTCTCAACCAACCTGAATTCTTAAGGGAAGAATCCACCAGTATGATCTTCCTCCAATTGTTATTGCAAAAGAGATCATCCCATTTCTCAAATCATTGGTGATCTCAACTCAGAGTTCAGACGAGAAATAAGGTTCGAGAAGAAACTTTGTTTGCTTATGCATTTGTATCGGAACTCGAACCAAAGAAGATTGATGAAGCTATCGAAGATCATAACTCGATTGAAGCTATGCAAGAAGAGCCGAACCGCCTTTGAAAGATGTAAGCGTGGAGCTTAGTTCAAAGACCGATCGATCATCCAAATATCGGCACCAAGTGGTTTTCGTAAATAAAGAGACGAAGATGGAAATGTCAATTAAACAAAGCTAGATTGGTTGCTCAGTGGCTACCGATGTGAAGAAGGAATTGACTTTGATGAAACTTTGCTCCCTGCTGCTAGACTAGAAGCAATCGAATCTTTCTAGCCTATGCCTCTGCTCATGGACTTCAAAGTGTATCGATGGATGTTAAGAGTGCCTTTCTCGAATGGTGATCTTCAAAAACTATTTACGTGAACAGCCTCCGTGATTTGTCATCTCGCATAAACCGGATCACGCCTACCGACTCAAGAAAGCTCTCTACCGAAGCAAGCTCCTGTGAGTATGAAACTCTATCCAAGTTCTTAATCGAACAAGGATTCGTGAGAGGAAGAATGACACTACATTATTCATCCTCAAGCACAAAGGCCATTCTCTTCTCTCGGGTACAAATCTATGTGATCTACATCATTGGATCAACCAACCAAAGCCCTGCAAAAGATTCGAGAAGTCGATGCAAAGCAAGTTCGAGATGAGCATGATGGGTGAACTTACCTATTTTCAGGACCGCGATACAAGCACTTCGCACGGAATCTTCATCACCAAACCAAATATGCAAAGGAACTAATCAAGAAGTTTGGTCTTGATTCAAAACAAAGGATTTGAAACTCCAATGTCTACCGACCGCCATCTTGACAAAGATGAGAAGGAAAGCAAGAGAACATGACCAAGTACCGGTGAATCATAGGTTCACTTCTTTACCTA
>CM028384.1:63400399-63451603 GCA_013146195.2 Codonopsis lanceolata | reverse complement strand
ATTAGAGAAAAGGAATTACTTTACCAAAACCATAGATTTTATTACCATAAGATGAAGGTTGCTAGAAACCCGGTTGACAAAGGATTCATAAAAAGATTTTGTTTCCAAATATAATGCACCACCATCTAATTAAAGATTTTGGTTCCAAATATAATACCACAAAATCTAATTGAAGATGTAAATTCCAAATACCAAAACTTGTCAAATATGAATTTTGACCATGAAAGGAAACAAGTAAAAATAGGCATGACCTATTTTACCTTACAATCACCCTTTGTTGAGCATTTACGGTCAAATACAATGACAAGTGTTCCCTTATCAACTCATACTACAACTGCGAATGTTTAGAGAATATCCAAAACACACCCACAGTATATGCACTGCATAAATAATATGACATCAAGTTTGTATGAACTATAAATCAACCCAAAATAGTTAGGAAGAATTACAGCCAAACCAAGCGAGAAAACATCGGTTTAAAGGGAGTTATTACAGACCAATCATCAGAACAACATGAAATATTGTTTAAGAAATACAACCAATCACAACTTTAAATTTTCAACCACAAGAACCACATGATAACCAATCACAACTTCAAATTTTCAACCACAAGAACCACATGATAACCAATCTTCATTGTTCTTTAGCAACGCTTTCTTCCCAAAGAATGATTCTTGGCAGCATCAACGCAACAGGTTCGAATGCGAAGTATGTGAGAAGAATCGAGGAAAGCAGTAGCATGCGAGAAGAATCAGGAACAACACTAGTATCAGCAACCACAGGAACATTTGGAACACTTGGAGCATCACCCCCTATTTGGCCAGAATGTAGGGCCAACCAAGAGGTATATTGTGCTGCCAAGGACTGGAGAAGGGATGTTTGAGATGCTAGAATAACTAGTTGTGAATTTACCATACTCAACCGAGCAATGAAGGCAATGGATATGGGAGTAGAAGGATTCTCTCGAGATGGACAAGATGAAGTAGTGATGTAGCTACATTCAGTAACATTGACGGGAGGTTGGGCCAGGAATGATACTATGATAGATCAGGACCAGAAGAAGAAGGAATAGAACAGACATGAACATAGGGATATGACAGGGGCAGGTTAACAACCCTGTCTCCTCTCAGGAGTTTGGCAGAAATATGGAGAGGATCAAGGATAGGGGTTAGCCTAGTTCCTGCAGCTGGAGAATAACCTTGGGACACCAGAATTTTGTAGATGAGGGAAGGGAAGATAAGTGACCTTTTATCACCCTCTGATTATGCAGCTAGAGAGGTGATTTTCCTAAAGGCAAAGTCTCCAAAGTCAAAAGGTTTGTTGGTTCCTATTTGAAACAAGACTTTAGCATGCTCTTCTGTTAGGGTGTTTGTGTTGGTAGTGGGGGCCCAGTTAGCACAACAAATTTTGTGCATAAGTGCATATAGGGAGGATAATTGAGATGTACTAATAGAAGAACCCTTTCCAGGCCACTTATGCAAGGTTCCCCCAGTCAGTTCAAGGGCACACAGATTAAGGTCGAAGTCATAGAAAAGGACCAATTTCGGTGTTATTGAACAAATTATTGATGTGGAGAAGAGGAGAACATATACCATTTTCCACGCACAAAACTTCTCAAACTTAGGATCGAAGCTAAAGAAATTCTTTTCTCTAAGTTTGCATAAAATTCATAGATAAGGTCTACGAAATATGGTGAGGAAGAGGAGAGTGTTCTAAGAGAGAGTCCTCTATCGGTGAAGAATTGAGACAATTTTGTTCAGACAATTCAGCAGAAGGGATAACCCTTTCATCCACAATTTTCCTAGATGTATTATATCTGACAGAAGCAGCTTTTGAAAGAAATTTTAAAGAAAAAGGTTTACCAACAGAAGCAGCAACAGATGCAGGAGCCTTTGAAGATCTGGATATAGCTACATTGGTAGCTACATTGACTGATGATGCACGACTTCTGGTGAAACGAACTGGAACCTCATCACTTGCATCACTAGCAACTGGAGTTGCTTCCTTCTTGTCAAAATTTAAATCGGAGCGTCATCAAATTCAGAAGAGCTAGATTGATGAGCCAAGTTTCGATTGGATGTGGGTGAAGATCGAGGAGACACTTTGGAGGGGCAGACTTCAGTTGCACCGGGAAGTGCAAGAGTTCGATGTTCATCTGAAAACGATATCGGCATTAGATCTTTGAAGGAGAACCGAGGCTCATTTTCGAAGATTCCTTGGCTTGTGTGGAAGAATCCGTTTGAAATACAACTTCGAGGCGAAGGGATTGGATAATCGTCGTCTGCCACTACTTCTTCGGCTAGAACAAAATCGGAGGAACCAGGTTTGGAAGCAATTTCTTGAGCAACATGACCGGACCATATTTCAGCTACATAGTCTTCATCGTCTGAATCACTAATTACAGGCACAGGTTCTTCAAAATCTCCAGGTGCTACCTTGTGCTTCTTTGCAGAAGCAACATCTTCCATGCTTGGATTTTCGAAATTTGAAAGAATGCCACGGAGTCTCTTTGATCGTCTAGTGCTAGGGTTCCCAATTTGGGGCAACCCGGATAAATCGACAGGATTGTCTACATCTATTGCATTCCCTTTTTACTGGAAGAATGTTAGGGGTTAGGCAGTGAGGTTGAGCAATGACCATAGTTTGGGGATTTTACGGTGATAAGAAATTGGGGACGATGTAGCTTCATTGGAAGCTACATCAACTGAGGGATTTTGTTCGGGGTTCTTGGATACGAGATGACGATGTGGAATCCATGGAATAATGAGGTGAGAATCAAAATAGATAGAGAGATGAATGAAGGGGGATTTCAATGATGGTAATCTTCAACGGACACTTCTTTGGATGTGAAGAATGAGCACGTTTACGATGTGGTAAGTTCCTTTGCTGAAAATCCAACACTAATAGCTCCACTAATTGTAATTAGCCGTTAACTTAATGACACGGGGAATAGGAGAAGACTAAAACAACTAACCAAATTTCAAATTTAGATGATAAATCAAATATTAACCAAATCACATTTAAGGGAGAGATAGAAAATATGATTTTGTCATGAGAAATAGGTGGAGAATTAAGGATGAGGGAATAACAACCAATTTAGATTTTGAAATTTTGAATTTTCAAAATTAAGCAAGGATTTTGAAGAAACACAACACTTAACTAACCAAAATTGATACACCACCAAGCGTCAAGCGATAATCATAATCGGGTTCAAGGCCTCATGAACATCACGATTAGACTGCCACATAAATTGCAACATGGAGTACATTGGTATAGAGATTGCACTAATCTGATATGGAAACAAAAAATCAATAGGCTGGTATATTCAAAACTGATTATGACCTAGAAAATATGCCTAACACATGCTAAAAACATGAAAACAATGCATTCACACACATGTGATATGTCTAGATCATCTGAATGTAGTTCCCAATGTAGCTGCATTGAAAGATACATTCGCCAAAGTTGTGATTTTATGTATAAATTCTCATCTTTTGTTCACCAAATCAGCACTCACTTTCCACAAAAACCATAGGTACTTTATTTCCCTAGGAGAATAGCTTTACTTTATTTCAAGCATATTCAGCACATGCCACTAGGAACCTTTCACACTATTTACCAAGGGTAGTCACTTTACTTTTTGATCAACCCATGAAATCCGATTCATAGTCCCAAAAGAAAGGTGCCACAACCTTGTTCATAGGTAGCTCTTTTCCGTTAGGTAGCTTTCACACTTTTTCAATTCAAGGGAGTCAATTTTCTCAAGATCAACCATGAAAGCCTAAGCTCTATAGTACTTTGACAAATTGTTGCATCTCAAAAATTTCAAAAGGTAGCTCTTTCCTTTGTGGACTAAGATTTTTTCAATGGTTGCAATAATCTGTTAGGGAGTGAGTGTGGAGAATCAGAACAAAGAAATCACAACAAATTTTGAATGTAAATCCAGGACAACAAACAAGGTACTAAGACATTAAAGATGAAACTAGTGTGCCCCCCTAAAAACTTAATGCAAGATGCCTAATTTTTTTATAATATAAAAGTGAGGGGTCACATGGCACACATACCGAGAGATTTCCTAAGATTTATAAATCTCTCAAAATCTAGACTCTTAGTGAAAATATCAGCCAGTTGATTCTCAGTTCCCACATGTTCAATGCAAATAATACCTTGTTCAACCAAGTCTCTAATAAAATGGTGTCTTATATCAATATGCTTAGTTCTAGAGTGTTGAACAAGATTTTTTGTTATACTTATGGCAATGGTGTTGTCACAATACATGGTTAATACATTGCTGTGTAAACCATAATCCTTGATCATTTGATTCATCCATAAAAGTTGTGTACACCCCTACCCAGACAATATATTCGATTCATTTGTTGAAAGGGCAACACAATTTTGTTTTTTACTAAACCATGAAATCAAGTTGTTCCCCAAATAAAAACATCCACCTGAAGTACTTCTCATATCATCAACACTACCAGCCCAATCAGCATCACTAAAACCAACAAGATTAGTGTTAGTGTGTTTTGTGTACCACAAACCCATGGCACAAGTCTCACCAACATACCTAATTATTCTTTTCACAGCTTTCAAGTGGGAGACTTTAGGGTTTGCTTGATACCTAGCACACAAGCACACACTATACATGATGTCTGGGCGGGTGGCAGTCAAATACAACAGACTTCCTATCATGCTCCTGTATAATGTATGGTCAACACTTTCAGATTTTTCATCTTTGTTAAGTTTATTGGATGTACCCATAGGGTTTTTTTTGTTTTCCATTCTCAAGATTGAATTTCTTCACCAAGTTATGAGTATACTTGGCTTGAGATATGAACATCCCTTCATGTAGTTGTTTTATCTGAATTCCTAAAAAATAAGTCAACTCCCCTACCATACTCATCTCAAAAGTGGAAGTCATGCAATTAACAAACTCTTTTTCCAAGGACTTTGAGGTGGACCCAAACACAATGTCATCAACATAAATTTGTGCTATCAAAATGTGTTTATCATGTTTTTGAATAAAAAGAGTTTTGTCCACCTCTCCCCTTCTAAACCCACTTTTCAAAAGATGGTCTGTAAGTCTTCCATACCAAGCTCTAGGAGCTTGTTTGAGACCATACAAGGCCTTTTTAAACTTAAACACATGATTGGGTTTATGGGGGTCCTCAAAACCTTTTGGTTGCTCAACAAAAACTTCTTCTTCAAGGATGCCATTTAAGAAAGCACTCTTAACATCCATTTGTTGAAGAGTTATATCAAGAAAGCATGCAATGGCAAGAAGCAAATGAATGGACTCAGTACGGGCAACAGGAGCAAAGGTTTCATCAAAATCCACCCCCTCAACCTGTGTATACCCTTGAGCCACAAGTCTTGCTTTGTTTCTTATTATTTCTCCCACTTCATTTGTTTTGTTTTTGAAAATCCATTTTGTTCCAATAACATTTACAGAAGTGGGTCTAGGAACAAGATACCAAACATCGTTTTTAGTAAATTGGTCAAGTTCTTCTTGCATGGCATTTATCCAACACTCATCTTTAAGAGCTTCATGCACATTTTTGGGTTCTATGGTAGATACAAAGCAAGATGCATGAAATTCTTCAAATTCTAGAGTAGACAAGCAAGCAAGTTTTCTATAATCTACCTTACCTTTTCTTTTTGTTGACACTCCATCCTGAACATTACCTATGATTTGTGAAGTTGGATGCATTTTCTGAATTTTGCTTGGAATATCATATCCATGATCAGTCAAGCGGGCGATTTTACGCTGCTACGAATCTGCAAAGATTCGGCATCACGCCAAGTTTACGTCAATGTGACTTCAATGTAGCTTCGATGTAGCTACATTCGAACTACATTGGGTGTCACATTCTGAATCACATCGAACTTCGGATCTCGAGTTACGCTCGATCGCCACTCTTGGTTCACGGATTCGATGCTTATATCCGAATCGTTATCTCCAAAATCAAGAATACCTGAAACATCTTCTTCAATGGTTTTGTGGCCAAGATCCGTTAAATCATCAAAGACAATGTTCATAGACTCCATGATAGTCTTGGTCCTAAGATTAAAGACTCTGTATGCTCGACTATTAGTGGAGTAGCCCATGAAAATACACTTGTCACTTTTAGAATCAAATTTAGAAAGATGATCTCTATCATTAAGAAGATAGCACACACAACCAAAAACATGAAAATATTTTAAGGTTGGTTTCTTTCCTAGCAAGATTTCATAAGGTGTCATTGTGCTACCTGGTCTCAAGAAGACCCTATTTCCAATGTGACAAGCTGTATTTAAAGCTTCAGCCCAAAACCTTTTTGCCAATTTTTTGAGGTCAACATAACCCTTGCCATCTCTTGAAGTGTCCTATTCTTTCTTTCCGCCACTCCATTTTGTTGTGGAGTTTTGGGAGCAGAAAATTCATGAGAGATGCCATTAGAGGCACAATAGTTAGAAAAGGAGGAGTTTTCATATTCCGTGTCATGATCTGATCTAATTCTAATAAGCTTTAGATCATACAAGTTCATAACACGGGTGTACCAAATTTTAAATGCCTCAAAAGTTTCAGATTTTTCTCTCAAGAAAATTACCCAAGTGTATCTAGAAAAATCATCCACACAAACAAAGGTGTATTTTTTCTTTCCTAAACTTTCTACCTCAATAGGACCCATGAGATCTGTATGAATCATCTCAAGACACCTAGATGTGGAACACTGAGATATAGGAAGATGAGAGGCCTTGGTTTGCTTACCTTTTTGACAGGGACCACATACCTTTGTATAGTTCTTATCCAAGTTTGGCAACCCTTTCACTGCATCATGTTTCACAAGCTCATGGAGCTTACGAAAACTCATATGTCCTAGTTTTTTATGCCAAAGATCTGTAATGTCAAGACTAGCTTTGTGACATGTTTGGCTATTGTTGAACATATAACAATTGTCAGATGACCTTGTACCTGTCAGAAGACACTTGTTAGTTTGATCAAAAACCTCACAAGAATTTTTATCAAACCTTACCTGAAGGTCATCATCACATAATTGACTTATACTGATCAAGTTTGTTTTAAGTCCTTCCACATGATAAACATTGGTGAGATTTGGAAGACCATCAACATTCAAGGTTCCTTTGCCAATTATCTTGCCCTTGGCACCTCCTCCATAGGTCACTAAACCACCATTGATGCTCACATAGTCCTTCAAATTCTCAATAGAACATGTCATATGTCTAGAGCAACCACTGTCAAAAGTACCATGATCCAAATTTATATGAGATTTCAAAGAAGTGAAGGTTACATTACACATCTCATCATCAGACAATTTTGCACCAGGACATATGTCAAATGGTTCACAGTATTTGGAATTACCTTTGTCATTACTGCCTTTGGGAACCCACATCTGTTTAAAAATCTTTGGTTGGTTGTTTTACGTGGGACGTGAGTTCGATGCGGCCGAATGTGACTTCCAATGTTGCTTGCATTGGTTGTTGCATTCGATGCTGCATCTGATTTTTCACCAAGAAAGCCTGCCTTACTTCTTCCTCATATATAGCCTTTTTCAGAAAACAGAATGGTTGTATATGACCAGGCTTATGGCAAAAATGACACACAAAGTTTTTCTTTCTTGATTTTGGCTTTTCAAAGAAATCTGGGTTCTGAAAATTCTGTGAAGGCTGTTTAGGTTCAGATGTACCTTCACCTTCTCTCACAAATATTTTTGGTACAAAAACAATACGACTTGGATGAGTTACCGAATTAAGCATCTCATCCATTTTTTGTTGGACTTGAATTCCATTTAGCCATGGTTTCATTTGCTTGAATGAGTCGCTCTTTTAATCCTTCGATCTCAACATCCTTTTTACTCAGCAAGCTTTCCAGCCTTATAATGCAATCTCTCTGATCTTCATTGGTCTTCTTCAGCAGCTCGTTTGCCTTACCAAGCAATGTAACTTGGTGAGCTCGCTTCTCCCAATCCTTGTATAATTCTTTGTAACCTTCCAGCACGGACTACGAATCTCCACCATCTTCTGGGCGCAAGAGAGATCTTCACCTATTTCTATCCACTGCCTCTTCTGATGTGACTTCGAATGTAGCTACATTAGAAGTCACATTGTACAGAGAACCTACACTGTCAGTTTCAGAATCATAAACAGCAGTGAGAGTGATAAGATCACTTGGATCTTCTCCATCACTATCACTCAAGGTTGCTGAAAAATTTAAACCTTTCTTTCTTAGAGTATTTGCACATTGGTTAGCATAATGACCATACCCTTGACACTCTCTACATTGAATTGAATCAATATTCTTTCCATTGTAAGAAGACTTTGAAGCAAAAGGGTTTGTGAAAGGTTTTTCTGGAGTTTGAAAAGAATTTTCCTTGGGAGCAAATTTGCGTAATCGGGTTTGAAATTGTTTTTGGAGCTTGATGATGGAGTTCTATTTTGACTCTTAGTTTTCAAAAAATTTCTAAATTTAGTGGTCAAAAGAGCTATAGATTCTTCTCCAAAATCAGACTCATCAATATCTCTTTGAATGTCAAGCAAGTTAGAAGAGATATCAATAGGAGCATGCATAGCAATATTTTTCACAATAGGTGTAGAGGATGATGTCCCTTTGCCTTTTTGTTTGATTTGATCATTCAGGTTCAATTCAAAGTTTTGAAGGATACTAGCCAACCGTTCAAAACTCATCTTGTCAATATCATGTGCTTCCTCTATAGCACATATTTTGACATTAAACCTTTCAGGCAAAGTTCTCATCATCTTGCTAACAAGACGTTCATTTGTGATGGGATCTCTTAAAGCAAAAGCAAAGTTGGACATGTCAAGAAGTCTACCATAATATGACATAATATCTTCAGACTCATTCATTCTAGTATTTTCAAACTATGTGGTGAGCAGTCTTAATTTAGAGGCGCGAACACTGGCAGGTCCTTCACACAAGGTTTGAAGGGCCTCCCAAACATCTTTAGCAGATTCATAGTTGGCAATCACCCTAAAGGTGTTAGCATCTAAAGCTTTATATATAGCAGACAAGGCTTTTGAATTAAAAGACGCAGTATTCCTATCTTTATTAGACCATTTAGATTCTTTGGTGATCTTGACATCACCGTCAGAATCAGTAGTTTTAGGAGGACTCCATCCATTTAGAACAGCAAACCACGCTCTTTCATCAATTGATTTGATGAAGATGCGCATCTTGACTTTCCAAATCGAATAGTTTGCATTAGTCAAGGTAGGAGGACGAACGACATTCTCATATTGAGAATCCATCACGGTTATGACCAGAATCAACTCTCAGTGATATCAAGAGAAGGCTCTGATACCAAATGAAAGAACACAATAGCTATGATTCTCAAGAGAAACCAAAGCAGTTTCCAATGTAGCTGCTGATGTAGCTACAATGGAAGTCACAATGGTCCAAGCTAGATAAATAAAACAGCGGAAGACTAATAATCAGACAATAGACAGAATGCAAAAGATTACCAAAACAATCTACAAGCATATGCTTGTAGACCTAGCCTCAAGGCCACAAAGATTTCACTAAAAAGATTAAGCGTTTTACAAAAACTATTGTGAAATCACTAACAAAAACACTCTCACAAGACAACACGTCTTAGAGAGCAAAAATCCCACAGAAAACAAGGTACACCAAATGTGGGAAGAAACAAAACAACTTCCTAAAACTGAACAGGAAGATAAAACGGAATTCCAGAATTCAATGTAGCTGCCGATGTTATAACATCAGAAGCTACAATCAACTGTTATGCGACTGGAAGAAAGAAACAACTTCTGAATCTTTGTCTTTTTGCTCACAACTTCTGCATTTTGTTTTTCTCTCAAGCTCTGCTCCCTTTGCCGTCTCCCAGCTCCTCTTTTTATAGCGATGAGATAACCTACACACAAGGGACAATCCGGCTTCTACAAGGACTAGGATTAGAGAAATATGGATTATAAACTAACCAAAACCATAGATTTTATTATCATAAGATGAAGGTTGCTAGAAACCCGGTTGACAAAGGATTCATGAAAAGATTTTGTTTCCAAATATAATGCACCACCATCTAATTAAAGATTTTGGTTCCAAATATAATACCACAAAATCTAATTGAATATGTAAATTCCAAAATTATCAAAACTTGTCAAATATGAATTTTGACCATGAAAGAGGAAACAAGTAAAAATAGGCATGACCTATTTTACCCTTACAATATATATATATATATATATTAAAAACTTTTGTCTTGAGTCTCGCTACCTTGCCCTCTCATCGAAGAAAAAACAAACTATTAACCCAACTTATGGAACCAACTCTCATTTTAGTTTTTCTTCTTCACTCATTTTACTCATTATCCCTCTCCCCATTCTCTATCCTCGAAAATATAAATATAAAACTCTATAAAAGGGGATCATAAAGGTAACTTTCCAAGTGAGATTACTTGGGCACTCTACAATTTGATGTAAATCTGATCACTTTTCGAACACAATGACAAATCAATTCGTTCATGATTAAAATGGTCGGTTCAATTTTTTTAAAAAGAAGTAACTTTGCACTTCTGAAATATTTCCTCTTTGTTAGAGGAAAAATTATGTTGCAATATTGTTTGTTTCGTTTTGTTATTTACCATTATATAGTTCTTGTTACTTGAAGTATTTGTTAATTTTTTTTATTTCAAATCGATATATTTTTTAGATCTGTCAGTCATTTATAATTAATCATGTGCATTCGTGTTTTAGATGAACTTTTGATGATTTTTAAAATTTTGAATATGATGAAATGGACAACAAAAATTTCAAATCTATATATTTTTGTTGGTCAGTCATATATTTAATATCAATAATGAGTATTTGTAATTTTGTTAATAATATTTCTTTTAAGAATTTTGATCCGATGAATTAGACAAAAAAATATTCATATATTTCATGTAGTTATAATAAATTGTGAGTTTTTGTGATTTCATTGAAAGTATTTGTTTTAATAACTTTTAATCTGGTGAAGTAGACAAAAAAATTCATAAATAAAATCATATTCATATATATACAGATTAGTCATTCAGTTAAAATTAATTGTAAGTATTTGTGATTTCTTTCAATGAAATTTCTTGCGTAGTTTATTTGACAACAATGAAAAACTAACTGTTGTATGTAGAAAGGATTGTGTTTGGATAACAAAGTAATGAATGCAATGATTCTAGTTCCTAGGCTTTAGTTTCAAGGAGTTATAAGTATTTAAATTTGTATTATTTAATTATAAGATTCATTAAATATTTGTTATAAATAGGGGTTACTATTTTAGGGATGCAAATTTTGACGGAAAATTATTATTTTTAGACTACCTAGGCTTTATATATATATATATATATTAGATATATATTTCCTTAATTCATTTCCGCCTCCGTCGACGCTCTAACCCTAAACCTGGAATTGGAATCAATCGAAGAATCAACAGAGTGTGATATGAAATTAGGAATGCGTTTTCTCTTTCCGGTTCTCCAATTAGTTTTCTTTCTGTACTAACTTTTACATTTCTGAGTTCTACTCTGATATTGATTTCTTTGTCGCGCTCATCAAATGTTCGACAAAATGATTTTGTGTACGTTCCGAAGCATTGTCAATAGCCACCCCTCTTATCTCAACAAATCTCATTTCACTCTTCGTTTTTTCTCTTCTACTCGTCAAACCCAATCAAACCTCCCCATTCCCACAGCTGATCACTTGCTAAACAAGCACCAATTTTCTCCAAAAACAGCTTCCAAGGTCTCTTCAGTGTTACGTCATCTTAAAGACCCAGAAAAAGTTGATTCCGTGCTATCATTCTTGAAAGAGAGCGGCTTATCAGAGACCCAACTCGAACAAGTTGTTGGAAAGAGGCCCAAAATTCTATGTTCAGAACTTGAAAGCTCCATTAAGCCTAAAATCAAGATTTTCCATGACTATGGTTTCGCTCCAGCTGACGTTGCAGAATTCATTTCAGATCACCCACGGATACTAAACCGTAGTCCGGATGCGAATCAACTTAAGCGATCGCTTTTGGTGTTGCGTGGAGTCTTAGGTTCCAATTTTAGTGTTACTCATCTCCTCAAATATAAGGTGTTTCTACATTGTAATTCGGAGAAAGTTTTGCTGTCCAATGTAGAGTTTTTGCAAAGCTGTGGAATCACGCTGTCACAGGTGAAGTTGACATTAAGGGGAATGTATCTGTCGAATGTAAAACCTGAAACTCTCAAGCAAGTTGCAAAGCGGGTGGAAGAGATGGGTGTTAGTAAAGAATCCAAGATGTTTTTTCATGCTTTGTGCACTGTTAGTAGCATGGCAGCTGAGAATTGGGAACGCAAATTGGATCTCTTCCGGAATATAGGGTTTTCGGAGGATGAGATTTTGTCTGCATTTAGGAGGTATCCTAATGCATTTGCGGTGTCTGAGAGGAAAATCAAAGGAATGACAGAGGTTCTGCTTGGTTCAGGGGTGTACAATTTCTCATTTATTGTTAGCTATCCGCAGATCTTTATTTTCAGCATAGAGCGCACGATCAAACCGAGGCTACAGGTTCTGAAAATTCTGAAAAGAAAGAATCTGATAAATGCAAAGGCTACGACATCTGTATATAAATTGTCTGAAAAGAGATTCATTGATAGATATGTTCTGCCTTTTGTGGACAGAGCCAGTGAATTGTTGGGGATGGTCAATGAGGCAAAAAATCAACTTAAGGTAGTGGAATGGAATGTTAAAGCAACTTAAGGTATGACTTCAATGACTATTGTTAGCAAGCTGACTACTTGGTGTTTATGCCATGGATCTGATGCACAACGCAGCATAGAATTCTAAAAGTGACTCTTTGGAATCAGATCATAATCATTGACCAAGAGCATGACTTCAGGTATTTAAATTGCTTCTTGTATGAGTAATGATCTCAAATAGTCATCTGCAGAATGCTGCTTGTTCTTACAAATATTGGACTTTGCTTAGTTTAAATTCCTTTACATCTTTCTTTTTTCGTTGCTTTAGTTTTCATGCTTTAGGGGTTTGTAACTTCAGTTTTAGCTTAATTGCGCGGAATTCTGTTTCTTACCAAACTATTTAATTTTTTGGTTTCCTTTCCATACAGATGATAGATACCAAAATTATATGACTTCCTGAATAGAATGGGAGATGGTTGAAAGTAGCTGTTTACAGCCATGCTGTTTCTAATTGTGTTCACTATCATTATTTCATCATTAGTGATTTAGTGCTACCATAGCCAATAGCATATTCAGCTGTAATTCCACCACCATTTTTACACCATCACTTTACTACTTTGATATACGTGACAGTCACACATGAAAACTATCTTTAGTGGATCATTATTCCCATCACAAATCAGCTATTTTATCCCAAATTTTTGTTTTTACTTCTCTCTTAAATTCTCAATTGAAATCAAGTTATATGGAATCCTTTTGTCTTTATCACAAAGCATATCTATTCGGGACCCACGGGACCCCCCAAAGTATCCACCAAATATTCATTTAGGGGAATGTATATGTCAACATTTAGTGGAATGTATATGTTGTATGTAAAACATGAAACTCTTTAAACAAGTCGCGAAGAGGGTGGATGAGAGATGGGTGTTAGTAGAGAATTCCAACAACCTGGATGTCACTATCGGTGTTTATCTTAAACCATGCCTCATTTTGACCAATCTCCTCGGTAGTCTTCTTACCGTTTCCACCACCACCACCGCCAACCTTATCCTCAATGTTTGCTACCGCGGACCTGGTAGCTCCATTTCCATTCACATACTGCACTAAGCTCCCACATTCTCACTCTCAATTACACTCCTGTTAGTCATACTACTGGTCAATTTCTTATAGGCACCGCCATTGTGACTCACACTACCATTCAATTAAGCTACCAACTCACTTTCTCTCTCATCCACTATGGTTTTCTGCCTTGCAGCTCTAATTCGAATTCGAAGAGACAGACTCTTTGGTCGGTTGAGTTTAGAGAGAGAAACTCCGGAGATAGATAGCTGGAGCTTCCGAGAACTAGTGTTCACCGGATGGAAAATAGTGAGTTCAGGTAATTTGAAAGACACAAGAGACCATTTTACTGCGAATTATCAGGCGGAAATCATTGGTGGTGCCAACTGCTGAGTGTGCTACTGTGAGAGAGATAGAGAGGGGTGAGGAGGAGGGAAAAGGAAAGGGGTGTGGCGTTATTGGAGGGTGTTATCCTGACATTTCCCACTTGTTAGAAGTAAGGGTATTTTTGGCATTTAAAAATGTTAGACGGTTAGTGTTAAGGGACCATATCATATATTAATCCAAAAATAGTATTTTGGTCTTTACTCCCTCCGTTTCGAGCAAAAAGTTCCCGTTTGAAATTCAAACTTTTTAATAAAATGATATTTTTAGTAGCTCATTAGTAATAAAATGAAACTTTTATGTGTTAATTTTTGAAAGTGGACTCTATAAGTGAAACATTTCAAAATAGAATAATGGCCTCTTTACCCGGAACGGGGGGAGTATTTTATATAAACAAGAAAATTTATATGGTCCGAGATATTAGTCTTTTCGTAGGGGCGTTATTTTGTGGGCTAAACGATAATTAGCCTCCCAAGTAACCACCAAATCCTACTTTGCACTCAGTTCAAAAAATGTCCCAAAGTCACACACCATGTTTCTTTTTGTCCCACTTTTCCCCTTCACGCTAACAAACGTTAGAAAATTAACGAGAAATTAGTCATGTGCAGAAAGACGATTTTTCAAATTGTTATCTCGTATAATGTAAATATCTATCCCTATCAACTCTCTACCTAGATATCTAACCAATATCACCGCCGCCACCTCATTTCAATCCAATATCGCCGGTGATCCCTATCTTCTCTGGCACCGACACCGACACTACTTTCAAGTATGAGGTAATTACATAATTCAATCCCCCAGCTCTCTCCCCCCAAAGTCATGAAGCAACACAATCAAGTTTTTTTTTTAACGTTGATACCTTTAGCCATGGTATTTGCGGTAAGACATATATTCTCACGAGAGGGGGATTGGCTTCCATGATTGCTTCCACGTTGACAAAGATTAATGCGATCACCTAGCCACATAAGTGACCAATTTTTAGTAGGGAATAAAGGCTTTTAGTAGGGAATAAAGGCCTATAAGTTGATAGGAGAGCAGGAGATAGATATATCAATGCTAAGAGCGACCACAGTGGTCCCTGTTACCGGAACTCTAAAAAAGTTTTTGGAGTTTTTGGATCAACCTGAAGCCTACTATGGACTCCCGATACCACTCCCTATCCCTATAATCCGTTAAGGGACTCGCAACAGATTGGGAGTCCCCAAACATGAACAGGAGTCTTTCTCCCTCTCTTTTCTCTTCCCAACCGTTAGCCTTCATCGTTCTCCCTCCTCCCCAACAGTCTTCTCTCTTCTTTCACCCCCACCGTCTCCCTCCTATCTCCCCCTCACCACTTCTCCCAATAACAAAACCCTCTGTCGCTGCCGCCTTCATCTTCACCTCACCAGCCGACGAAAATTCCTCTGGGTTATCTCCGATGACTCCCAGCGAGGCTCATTTTGGGTTGAATCTGTGAAGGGATCTTCATCTTCAGTTTTTGAGGTATGATTTCTTAAATTTCCAATCTCTTTGTTTTTTATTTTTATTTTTCCCTTCATTTTCCTCGATTTTGTTTAATTTTATCATACCCCTTTCTACCATAACAGTGACTAGTCTATCCATCTTCGCCGGCATTTGCAGCTACTAGGAATAGAGCCATGGACATGACCATGACTATGACCAAATTGGTAGACCTTTCTGCAGCCATAATCTTGTGTGTGTGTGTGTGTTTGTTTGATTAATTACAGTCACAGATGTGCTTTGGTGAAGCTTGATGGAACTAGAGGTAAGAAATTATACATACATATGATTGCTTATAGAGGTGTAGATCCATTTATGTTTGTTCTTCCCCAACAATCTTAGTTTTGTTATTGGTTTTTTCAGAGATATGAAAAAGTTCCAAAATTGATAACACATAATCCAAGTAGTCCAAATAAACCAATTCTGCATTAATTTCTTCTCTGCATAATTATGATGAAAATAAGTGTTCACTACTAGTAGTCTACATGTTTTTATTATTTTTTAACATAATTTGTGGACAAAACCATTAATTGAATCAATAATACTAGTCTACATGACTTCTTAATTAGTATTTTTGCCGCACAACTTTTATGATTATTCAAAGGTGAAGAACCCCAGCTGTGTGTAGGAGAAGAAACCAAGAAGAAAAAATCAACAGGAAGATGAAACGGAGCTGCAGAAACTATGTGGTGGCAGCTTGCATATTCTGTAATCAAAATTCATTTTCTCACACCTCAAAGCTCGAAACGACGAACCGTTTTTTCCCCATAAACTAGACTCGTATATCTTTCCAACCATATAGGGCACACTACCTAGTTCTCTCTCAATGAAAGCAGTTTTTCGTTCAAAGACAGACCATGTGTCGGAATTTCAGAAACTGCATCAGGTACTATGTCCCACGTACAGGCAATTGCGGAGGATCATAATATTGTTTTACCAGAAATCCTGTGGTAGAAGAAGTCAGTCCAAGGCATTCGAGGCGCACACATGTCAATAGCCAAAAAGATAATACAGTAAAATATCATGGAACAACTTTGTCTGGAGGAGCTGTTCTGCTTCATAATGGTGGTCATGCTAACATGTCTTTCTATAATACTCCTTCTCCGATGGCCACACAGATATAGCTAGTGAAACCTACCTCAGACTTAATCTAAGTTATAATTGATTTATTTTATTCTTTTAAAGACGTGTGACGGCGCGAGTGCCATCGATATGAAACTTTGGCATTCACGTTTAAAATTTGATTTACTTAGTTAATTGTCTAGGAGCTAGTTCAAAAGATCTCAGTTACTCTTATCTTTAGGAATGTCATGTGCAGTAGTGCCCTTGATTCGTGAGAGTTCTATGTATATCTCATCCCAATTACTCTTTTACACCACTTTAAGAATCTCGTCGAAATGCAATGTTAACATGTGGATAACTTGATGATTTTTAAGGAGGGACAGATAGACATAAATATATATCCAAACCAGGTTTTCTTTAGGATTTTTTATGCGTGTGTCCATTTATATTCAAGCATCTCTTTGTTATATTTTAAGAGTCAACTCTATCAAATGCTTTCGTAAAAATAACTAACATCAAATAGACTACCAGGTAGGAAGAAATTATAGCGAAATTCATCAAGCATATTTCACTAATTGAGATAACCTCCTATGAAAAAAATGTGTGCGTGATTTTCTGTTTCTTTCTCTCTCCAGTCTCCCCATTCATTTCTGTAATGTATAAACTTATGTGCTGTGAATATGATTTGTATTTTAGGCTGAAGCTGAATGTACATAAATGCTTTGTTGGGGTGCCCTCATTTGATGGGTGTGCACCATTTTTTTGTTGTTCTACGTAAAAGCTTTGGCCTAAATGATTTGTTAAACCTCATTTTAATAAAAAGTAAGCGAGAAATGAGACTTGTAGCTGTTCTAGTGTCTTTGAAAGAGAAGTGAAAATCCATAACATAAAAAATGCATCCAGGAGTGCGTTGGGAAGGACTAGCATGACTCTAGTTCTTCCAGCTATGTCACTTATGGTTATGATGTTTCCAGTTGCATGGAACAAAGCATTCAATTTTTGAATGCATATAAGAGCTTCTTCCGGTTGTACCCAATTAAAATATTATACATAAGAGTAGATTTTATTGAATACTAAAATTACTGTGACTATAAATCAGTTTATAGAAAAAAAAAATCAATAAAGCCTCAAAATATTTCAACCTCGATAAACAATTTTTCAAAGAACTAGTGAAGTGTTGAACCTGCACAGCATGAAAAACATCGATGTAAGACGAACAATGCCTTTCTTCTTCCCCATCTTTGTGCCTCTTCATGAAACTCCTGCTGATTCTCCCATATGCATACAGTTTATTTCCCAAGAACCCAAAGACATTCATTTTTCTGAAAAACCCTCTTGGCTTGGGTTTATAAAATCCCTTGGCCTCATTAGCTTCAAGATCCCCAACAAGTTTATCATGCCTGTCAAAAGTGGCTTCGTGAATAGACGAAACTGCTTCAGAACCCATTTGTGCAGAATAATAAGAGTCAACATTCCTTAATGTATTCTCCTTCCTATCAAAGTCAAGGCTTGAAGGCACAATCCCATCAGTATTCTCCTCAACAATCTTGTCAGAGAAACTGGGTGATGCAGCTGGTTTAAGAAACCTTGTCATATTATTATGATTCTCTGAACCATGTGTTACATTTTCAACAGGTTTCCCCCCTGAAAGAAACAATGCCAACCCATCTATGTCTTGCTCATTCAAGTTTACCCACTCATTATTCCTCACCAAGCCTCCTACACTCATATCCTCCAAGCTTTTCTCTAAATTCACTATGTGCTCTTTAATGGCGGTGATAAATAGCTCGTGTCTTGCAATCACATTCTGTTTCTTTGGAGACTTGACTGTCGGAGACAAAGTCACTTCTTTCAAAATCTTCCAACTGATTATATTGAATATCCTAGCTCTCACTTCATCTAACTTGTGCAAATCATAATGATGTTCTCCAATAAGTGAATGTTTTCTTCTTTTGAAATATTAGGCATGCACGCAGCAATACAAATCTTTGCCAAGATAAAGAAAAGGCCCTACAGTGATGCTATACCAAAACAGTATCACAACTTTGAACAGGAGTCCTATGAACCTGATTTAAAAAATGAACAAAATCATGAATCAATTTTCTCTAATAATTAACGGAGCCAATATAGCCATCTGCCTATATCTGCACTAACCACATTCCAACCAGTATCCTTCGTGTTTCCTAATCAAAGCATCCTACTGAGCATCTTTGCATAGAGCCACTACATCACAAACCAATTACCTAACTAATATCTGGCCATTACGGGTAGAGTTTTACTCTTAAATCCAGCTGTGAGGCCTTTTGTGTTTTTAATTTAATCTCTTCACCCTTCCTTGCGGCTGAACTTAGAACCTTTTACGAAATGGATTATTAAGTTATGAAATGGGCGTTTATCACAGTTACTTTACCATACAAACCATTGCTTGTGATATCCGCCAAAAACATTATGCCCACTGAATATCATTATAAGAAGGATCTAAAATAGTCATGCTGAAATTTGCTATGCTGTTTGATTAGTCTTTGTTAAGCTGAATTGCATTCAATTGAGTTGCTTTGCTAGTTTCCCTAAGGGTTGGCATACGTCCCAAGTCATGTCACATTATACCAAGGTCCAAGAAACAGCAAAGGATTCATCATATAAATCTCCAAACAGATAAAAATGACAGAAGATTCAAATACAGAAATTGCTGCCCTGCTGCCTGTTTTGGACCTATTTTGCCGCTGTTTTTGGACTGTGTTTTGCTGCTGTTTTAGAGCTGTTTTGGGGCTGTTTTGCTGCTGTTTTTGGGCTGTTTTGCTTCTGTTTTTGAGCTGTTTTGGGGCTGTTTTGCTGCTGTTTTTGGGCTGTTTTGCTGTTGTTTTTGGGCTGGTTTTTGCTGCTGTTTTTGGGCTGTTTTGCTTTTGTTTTTGAGCTGTTTTGGGGCTGTTTTGCTGCTGTTTTTGGGTTGGTTTTTGCTGCTGTTTTGCAGTTGTTTTGCTGCAGTTATGTTGCAGCGTTTGAAACCAAAATGACTAAAAGCTCTTTCAAGCAAGAGCATGAATTTGGTATGTTTGGGCTTTCAAGCGTGTGCATAGCATATACACAATTGTTCTGTTCTTTTTTTTGTTTTTGTCAATTTACATGATTTCCTTAACAAAGTTTTTTTTTTTTTTAAATGGGTGCTTAAACGCTGGTGTTTGGCTCTTCAGAGAAAAGGCGTGCTGAGGCTGCAAGAATTGGGAGAAATATGCTGATAGAATTCCGGTGAGAGCTAAGAATTAAATTTTGGGAATAAAAGATTTTATTGGGCCCTTTATCCTATCTCATGCTTTTAGTTGACTTGTTGAATTTCAATATTTACTATTTGTTGTACTAGCAGTACGTGCGGCCTAAATTCCATATTTGTGCTATGATGTGCTGAAATTTTGAAAATAAAGCCAGGGCCACCTTCGGTTAACTCATCCAACATTCACTGACATAGTTGCTTCTGACCAAAATAAGTGCTAATGCTTAAGGATGATATCTTGGTGTATTCAGGGCCTTAGAGAGTGCATAGTTAAACAACAAGCTCATTTCCTTTTTATTCCCCTTACTTTGTGGAACAAAATGATGGGGAACTAATAGATATACTTGTTAATTCAATGTGTTAAATCCGATATAATAATGTGTGTTAAAAATGTCCTCGCGCTGATACAAATTGGCAAATCGCGCTCTTACGTGGGTTACTTTTTTCTTCATTAGTTGAGCAGTGGTTTATCATTGTTAAGTTATTGCTCTTCGTGGATGAATTTTTATGTTTTCTCATCATTATTTGATAGTGGTATTGTTAGTATTATAAATTTGAAAATATACTGAAAAGTGATCTCTACCCTTGTTCTTTCATGGTTCATATTTGGTCGAAATAGTTGTGACCTGTCATTGCTGGTGAATAGGTTTATGTATTACTACTGGTATATATCTTTGGCTAATTACCACTAATGTAATAATTAACAGCTGGATATATGCTCCCAGCAAATAGATCTGCAAATGAAGGTTATTGTTTGCCCTTGTAGCTTGCATTTTTAAATTGTATGTATACCCCCGTGGTTTATGAAGGGAAAATATAACGTGTCTCCTTCAGTTTGATAGTATGCTTTGAAGGCGCCGACTGTTACTTGGTCACTTATCTTATGAATAGTGACCTTTATAGCTTTTAAGTATACAATTAAATTGCCTTGTTAGAAAACTCACTTCATAGGGTATCTTAATAAATGACCCATTTTATCTAGATCAAGAAGGCACAGGATAAGTCTATGATCAGACCTTAGGAACATTTGCAAGTAGTGATAGGGACATAGAATATGGAAGGAGTCATTTCTTGTTAGACATCAACATAACTTATTAGTTCTGTCCAATGTGCAGGGACACTTGTTAGTTTGTACTATTACCAAGGTGCTCTACCTGTTAACCATTACTGTGGTCCAAGAAAGCTCTCGCTATACGCAAAAATCTAGTCTCAGCGTTTGGCAGTTACTACCTAAGCTATGCAGAATCAAGCTTTCATATGAAACTTTGATCCAACATTAATGAAATTCAACCGGGGATTATGTAACTGAACATTGTTATTGTGAAAAAAAAATATTTTTGGTTATCCTAGATAGTGATTCTTGAGGACTTCTAGGACCTCTCATCATTTCCCATGTTGTTCTGTCTGTGTAGTTTCATTGAACCGAAGTGGATATTTACATTCTTGTTGCTAAACTTAATATGTTTTGAGGTTACTTTGTGTATTGTGATAGAACGTAAGAGGATATTATTATTCTTTGTCATTGCAGATAAGGAAGAATCCTTACAAAGTTATCATAGAAGATGATGTTATCCTTAGAACCCACAAGAGAAATCAAGGAACTCGTGAGTTTGTGGATGCTAAGTCCAAAAATTCTTTGTGAGTTTAATCTAAATGTTTTATTACTTTTATTACTTCGAATATTTAATTATACTCAATCGCTTTTGAATGATGTATTTTTGATCCCAATACTATTTTTATTATTTATAAAATGTAAATTGAAAAGTTACTTATATAATATTCGTTTTTTTACATTTTAGGAGGGTTATACCGCTCGAAAGGAAAGTGATGGTTTTGATTTATTTGGTGGTGTTGCAAAGAATCGTTTGACGGCTTTGATTCATTAGTTCTTGCATCAGAGATCTTGAGTAGCACACGAGTTCCTTATTTGCACGTTCAAATGAAGAATTCCCACAAACCAAAGAGCACGAGTTCCTCATTTGCACGTTCAAATGAAGAATTCCCACAAACCAAAGAGTTTGAAGATAAGTTGTCCGAAAGAGTTGAACAAATGAAAGATGGTATCTACAGAGAAGTCACAACACAACTAGTCAATTACAATCAACATGAAGCTAAATTTGAGGAAATGAAAGATGATTTGCGGTTGCAATTGCAAGAGACAATTCGAGAACTTAGAGGCTTCGAGCATCGTTCACCAGCTTCTATGTAGTTTAATAATATAACAACCTGACAATTTTATATAGTTTAATAATAGTATGACAGTTTAGTATGACAGTATGTCAATTTATTTTGAACGTAAGGTTTGAAGCTTTGTTGACTTTAATTATTTGATTTTAGATATTTATGTGAAATGTTCGATCAGGTACAATTGGAATTATTCATAGATCTAATATTAGTAATATTTTATTTTCAGAAAATAATTTACTGCAACAGAAATTTTCATTGCAAAATATATATATATTTTTAAAATTTAGCTACAAACCAACAACGAACTTTTGCAACCGAAAAATTAGGAAAATTCAGTTGCTAGTTTAGTTCTACGTGTAACAAATTTAAAACGAACAATAACTAGTTGTATTTTAAAAACATAAATAAATCATTTGTTGTTTGCAACAGATGTCAAAAATACCCTGGGGAGCACATTGCAACCAAAATTGCTACTACCAAAATTAATTGAAATAATTAAAAATATAATATTTTTCACATAATATAAATTTAAAATTTAAAATATCGCATTCCGATAGCCATGAGAAAAATATAAATAACAAGGTGAAATATATTGGTAGTTAGGATTGTTAGTTGAAATGAAGAGATTTGAGATATTTATAGAGTGTGTAGAGTGTGCTTATTGGAGTGAATTCTTTTATAGAGTGTTAAAAAAGTGTAACTGGAACAGAAAACGAGGTGTTTAGGTAGTGAAATTGAGGGTTGTTGTTTTGGATGCTCTCATAGCAGCAAAATTTAAAAACATCTTTTTGACTTCCGTCTTGTCATTCAATAAGTAAACCCAAGTTGCACGAGAGTAATCATCCACGATAGTCAAAAAATAAGATGTACCACAAGAAGATGGAGTCCGATACGCACCCCATAAATCACAATGTATCAAATGAAATTTGTCATTTGCTTTATGAGCACTATTAGGAAAACTGTCTCTAGTTTTCTTCGCACGTTGACATACATCGCAAGCTTTATTATTCTTTTTATTGGAAAAACTAACGTTTGGTACTAATTTTACCACTTTCTCCGACGGATGTCCCAACCATTTATGCCATAACTCTTCTGAAGACTGCCCAGCCACATTAGAGACACACACTTGAGGAACACCACGGAAAAAGTAGAGCCCGTCTTTTCTTTCACCCGCTCCAATCATCATCCTCGTCATATGGTCCTGTATAACACATAAGTTATTAGTGAGCTGTACAATGCAATCTGATTCATCTATTAATTGAGATATAGAAATTAAATTGCATGTGAGATCAGGCACGTAAAGAACACGGCAAAGTTTTAATCCTCCTTCCAGTATAACAGTCCCTTCTTGACTTGCATCTACTTTCTTTCCATCTGGCAATCCCACCATACAATTTGTGATGTCGTGCACTTCTTGCATACATGCGAAATTTCCGGTTACATGATTGGAGGCTCATGTATCAATTATCCAAGAAGGCATATTTTTCTTACCATTCAACCGATCAGAGGATCTTTTAGAGACATTCATCAGTTCAAAAAGTTGTTGCGCCACTGTGTTGAAGACAGCCCTACCAATCCAGATGACTCGATGCTGTCCCCTTCCGAATTGCCCTTTTGCTGTGTATTACCCACTTGAGCACACGGAGTGCTGCTTGCAGCATGATGTACACGGACATTAGTAGGTGTATTTTTCCCGCGTCCTGAAGTTGTTGCGCCCCTACCAATCCCACATCCACCGATATTGTTGCCACGTCCCTGCCCTTTTCCACCACAAGGACGGTCCCCCCACCATTTAGGAAACCCAATAAGCTGAAAACATCCACTTTTGTCATGTCCTTCACAGTTTCAATGCTGACAGAACTTTGCGGAGGAATCAAGCTTTCCTTTCCCTCTAAAATCTGGCTGTATCTTGAATGTCATAACGTCATCACAATGTTCTTTAGGCTTTGATGGCGCTATTCCTCGCAAGCGTTCCTCTTGAATCACGCTATGATATGCACGATTCAAGCTGGGAAGAGGATCTAGCGAGAGAAGATTTGATCTGATTGCTCCATAAGCATCACCAAGGCCCATGAGAAAGCAGTGCAGCCGATCCGCTTCCTGAATTTTTGCAAACTTGGCACCAAGATCGCATGTACATCTCCCACACTCACAGCCTGGAATTAGTTCGTAATTTGCAAGTTCGTCCCACAATTGCTTGAGACGACCATAGTAGCTAACCACAGTCTCGGTCTTAGATTGTTTACAGTCTATAAGAGACTACTTGAGTTGTATTCTTGGTATGTTTACCATGCAAAATCGTTCCTTTAAGTCCTTCCCCAACAAGTTGACATCTCCATAATATGAAACTGTAGAACGAAGGTTTGATTCGATTGTGTTCATAATCCATGACACAATCATTGATTGTACCGTCTACCAATCTTCAAATCTTTCTTCTTCTTCTGGCTTGGCGACTGTTCCATCAACAAAGCCAAATTTTCTTCTTGTCTGTAACGACAAGCAAATGGACCTTGCCCATTCATCATAGTTTTCACCACGCAATTGGATGTGCGTGATGATGTTTCCTGGGTTGTCTTGAGACCCAAGATAAAACGGAGATGAAGGATCAAGTTTCTTCATCTGATCTTCGCCTCCCACGCCCTTGTTTCGATGACCTCCATGCATCACCGCTTGTACTGTCTCCGGCCATATAGCAGATTCAGGTTTTTAAAGTAAAAAGGGGTAGGGTTGCTCTGATACCGTTTCGATGACCTCCATCACCGCTTGTACTGTCTCCGGCCATATAGCAGATTCAGGTTTTTAAAGTAAAAAGGGGTAGGGCTGCTCTGATACCATGTTAGAAAGGAAAACCCTTTTTGTATTGAATTGCTTTGTATGTCTTTTATGCCCCAATCATGTGGCTCCGTCACTGTTTTTATATTACAAAACCTAGCAGGTAATAGCAACTTGTTAACCAAGCAAGCCAACCTAAGAGTCCTAAAAGGAAACTACCAAAAATACATAAGGAAATAGAAACATAATAGGAATGTGCTGTTACTACTGCCCATGCCCATACGCTGCTACTGCTGCCCACACCCCTATGTTGTTTCATATCGTAATATCAACTTAGACAGCTTTAATTAGGGCTTCAACTTCAACAAATTTTGTGATACATGGCTAGGATTTAATACTAACTTAAGTGGTCTGGGATTGATTTAGTTCAGATTTAAGATTCTTATACCTTAAACTGTAAACTGAATCAAACCAAATCGGTCGAATTTTTATTTTTACAAATCAAACTAAGCCTTAGAGAAACCGAAGCAAACTTACCGATTCGGTTTAACTCGGTTCGATTCTGTCATTCGGTGGTTTAAAGTTACACCCCTGCTAACACGAAGCATGCAAACAAACACATAATCTATCGTTTGAACTTGGCGAATTTGTTGACTAAAGAAGAGAATATGTGAGGTAAGAACAAAGGATGGACACTGAACTAATTCTTAACATCTTTGATGGTCTCACTTGATAACATCATTGGAAACAATGTTGCCCCGATCTATCAGAGGTTGTTGAGTACCTTTGGTTATCAACTTGTGGTAAGTGCAAGCTCGCATATATATTTGGGTGTCTTTGTAGCGAACTTATTATGAATGTCGTTTAGAGTGCACATAGCGTCTCTGAAACTTTAGGAGCATCTGGTGTTATCCATGCATGGATTATCCCAGATTCAAGCAGAAGCTAGGGGTGATCTGCATTTTGAGGATCAAAACGTAAATAAGCAATTGTTTCCCATCAACACTCCTGGAGTTCGCTTTCAGCTCCTTTTGCATGAAATGCTATATATATATTGAGTTGATACATTATCTCAACATTTAATGATATAGTCGTTTCATCCTAACAAAATACTCTTATTTTCTTATGGGGAAGTCCACTTAAGACAATGCCAAATCATTATTTAACATACACTTATTTTATATGTTAGTGTTACATAATGAAATTTCAACCATTGATGCAATTATCATTATCACCTTCCTCCCTCCTGGGCCGTTCCTAGGCATAGGCCAAAGGGGCGACCGCCTAGGGTCCAAAAAAATTAGGGGTCCAAATTTTATTTATATGTATAATATATATAATATATAAATATAATATTAATAAATATAAATAGGGAATATGGAAAATTGTTTGGAAACAAGAAACGAAAGTAGAATCTTGATGCAGTGATGCCGGCAGACAAAAGGTTGATTAGACGGAAGGGCGGACAGCGGGACAGTCGGACAGAAGGATCAAGGAGACGGAACGATCAACGACGGCCCTCGACCTCGAGATTCACTCTTCAGTCTTCCCTATGCATCTATGGCCGCCAGATTAATTTCCACTCCACCTTCAGGCTCTGCTTCAGTTCGATTTCAAAGACTTAAAGCAAAAAAAAAAACTCTCACAGTCTCACTCACTTAGTCACTCTATCGTTCCTCATCCACGAACTGGAAGCCGCTGGCGCCGGTGAAGGATTGATGATACAGGTACTCGTCTAATTTTCCTTATTTCAATTTCAATTTTCAAAAAATTTCCCCTCTTCAGACCCTTCAGGCCCTTCTCTGTTTCAGACGAATCAGACATTCAGACCCTAAACCCTCAAGGGCTCAAACCCATATTTCTTTTGGTTTAAGGTTTTTAGGGCTCGTAAATTAAATTTTTTTTTGATCCACAATTTCTTTTCAAAATCACATAGTCTAAAAATTGTTTAAGTAGATAATAGATTAGAAATTTACAAATTATTTCTTATATGTTGGTGCAGCATTCCAACAAGCAATCGAGCTTGGGGCCCTTATTCGTTATTTTGCCCCGGGCCTTTGAAATGTCAGGAACGGCCCTGCCTCCCTCACAAAATAGAACCATCTTAATTTACTCCGTCTATGGTGATAGGTACTTCTGTCTTCTTCAAAATTTTCTGCCGCCCCCACCAATTTATTTCCTTGGAAAACCTGTGTATACTGAATTACGCCAAAGCCATTAAAAATGATATAAGAGCAGAACCCCGCTCGAAAATGTGGGAACAAAGTGTTGTGCTACAACGCAAGAGATAAGAATCACCTCTTGATACCAGTACGAGCCACCTCTTCAGTCTTACACCGCTCAGGGGTTCGATCTTGGTGACTGTTTGGCCCACATCTTGAGTCCTGCATTGCCTGAGGGTTCGATCTTGGTGACTGTTTGACCGGTTTGACGAGGACATCAAAATTTTAAGTGGGGGAGATTGTAATACCTCTTTCCCGATGTGGGACTTGTGTACAGTTTATAAGGTAGTTGCACCAACATTATTCATGAACTTTTGGGTCGGTTTTATGGTAGGTCTGGTGACCTAAAGTGTTGCGTATTCAGTGAGCCAATGTGTGGGCTACACACAGCGGACTAAGCTCTCGGACTCGGGGCGTTACACACTAGCTTGGAATGGTTCTATGTTTTCTACTTCTCTTTTAGCGCTGCGTCAAACCATTCCCTCATCTAGTCGTTCTCGTTCATGGTCGACCAACCCGGGTTGAGTCGGAAAAAAAAAAGAGAAGGATGAAAGAAGGGAGGGAGATGGGTTGAATACAGGAAGAAGGGAGGAGGAGATGGACAATTACAGAGAAAGAAGGATGGGACTGTAGCCGAAGATTGGGGTCGCTGGGATGCCGGGAGAGAGAGAGAGAGAGAGAGAGAGAGAGAGAGAGAGAGAGAGAGTAGATGGATGGGGGTATAGTTAGAGAAGGCAGTGGGAAGAAGGGGTTTGTGTTTGAAACAAGCACAAAGATTAAATATGCTAACTTTTTAATGTAATTATCGCGAAAACAAACAACATCTGATTGACGGGAGAAGGATGTCTCAATGAACGTTTCAACGCCTTGTTTCAAAAAGGAAGAAGAAAAATTATTCATAGTTTTAATTACTTTACTAAACCAATTTATATATATATATATATATATATATATATATATATATATATATATATATATATATATATATATATATATATATATATATATATATATATATATATTAACATTTTTAACAAAATTATAATTCCAGCATATCTTAATTATCAAAAGGTTACCAAATTTTAATTCAATTTGTTTTAATTTTTTCTAAGGATTGTATATTTCAAAATTATCTTAAATATCAAATGGTAAGTAAATGATGAAATTAGTTATATCTAACCTACATATGCAAATAATCCAATTAAGGTAAACTTGTTTATTAAATGAATCCCACTTTTATAATTTTTTTTAATTTCTTATAAAATAATATATAAATATATTTTTTGTAAATATGTTTTAATTGTTATAAAAAAATTATTAGTAAAAATATCTTAAATATCAAATATATAATAACAACCGTGTTTTTCCAGCATAAAACTACTTACCATAAATGGAAACTCAAATATGAATTATTTTGTCATACATTGGAAGTGTTTTTTTTTTTTGTTACTTTTTCTTTAGTTTTTAAACTAAGCATTTAATATTTTTGAATAAGTTAACATGAACATATTTACACATTTCTACGAAGTTTGAATACACTTAAACTGATGGTATTTTCAGTACAATTCACAATATCATGTTAAACTTAACCTTTTGTTTTCCATCACATACATATATATTTAGCACAACATTCTTTGCAGATGTTTCAACTAATCATCTGTAAAGTTAAAAAAAAATCAGTCACCAAATAAGCTTTAAACATTTTAAACCCAAAAAAATTATGACTATTGAATCAGATTCAAAGTTTTAGTAGCCAAAAAAATCATGCATACTGAATAACAAATACCCACACAGATCTACAAAAGTATACAAAAAATTAATAGATCTGAAAATTTTATGATTATTGAATCAGATTCAAAGTTTTGATCGTCAAAAAAATTCAACTATCAATCTCAAATGTATACCGTTGACTATCACTATCTGATCATGAGGGGTAATACAAACAAGATTCTCCCTTGATAATTGTACTAGATATTGTAGAATAGCAAAGATGGATAGAACGAGATAGTGATTGAGGGATAAGATTTTACCATGTCGCCGACGGTGTGAGAGAGGGATATGATGTGTCGCCAGTGACGTGTGAGAAGAAGCGCCAGAGAGCTTTGCGCGAGCGTTATTTGTAGCTTAGGGCTTAGAGTTTCTTTTTTAGTTTTTAGATTTCAAACTAGAACAATAACAACCCCATTTTTTTTTTTTGAAAAAAAATCGTTTCCTGCTTTCCTTCCTTTTTCTTTGTGTATTAGGTTTATTGAGCTAACACGATATCAAATCAATTTTTTTTTAATATAATAATGTTTATTTGGAAAAAATTAAGCTGGTGTATACTTTGTCGAATTTTAACAAATGTTACAAATTAATTTCATGCATCATGATGCATCATTTGATATTGCACTGTAGCGGTTTGAAAAAAATATATAAGGGACTAAAGTGGTTGAAAATTCGTCAAAATGTACTAGCCTGCAATTTTCTGTTTTTCTTTTTATTGTAATTGTAATACCCTCATAATTTTAGTTAAAATATTAATTTGTATTAATTAATTTTTTTTGGTTAATCTAATTATGTTAGTCCTATTTGTTGCATTGGGCAATTTTGAATTAGGCCGTTGAGACGATGTACTTTAGTGTCATTATTTTATTTGGGCTCGACCCACAATTAATTATATTTCAGCCCATGAATTACAAATAGTAGATATTAAAATAGTATTAATATATATATATATATATATAATAAAAATAATAATAAATAGAGATATTATTGGATGTGGGTAATCTGTATTTTTACAAAAAAAAAACTTTAAAAGTTATACAACGAAATATAAGGTAAAGCAAAATGATAGAGATTCAATTTTTAGCCCAATGAAAAATTAAAAGGATTTGAATAATCCGGGGAAAAAGATTGTTAGGATTTATTACTAAAGATTAGGTAGATGAAATTTTGAAGTGAAAGAATAGACGTAAGATAAATGATTCTATATGAAGGGTTCTAAATTAAGGGTTGTATTTGTTAGACGACATGTGCTGAATTTGGTTAGGTGTTGAGGTGGTGGATTTGTTATATATATATAATATGTTAAAATAGACAACTTACATCACATGGAGCTTAGGGGCGGATGTGAGATTTTAATGGGTTGAGTTTTATATATAGCATGCCTTTTAATGTTTTTCAATGGGGTGAGTTTTTTTATTTCTCATTTTGGAAATGATCATAAGAAAATAATATTGTTCTCAGATAATTTTGTTGAAGACTTTTGAATGAGATGTATTAAAGTCTTTTCAATTATTTAGTCAATATGAAAATAATAGTATGTTTGTATGATTTCTTTGTGTTTGTTTCTTTAATTTAATAAACTTATATAAATTATGCAGAACACCTAAACGTAACATCTAAATCCCTAAACGTAACACTATTTAAGAGATAAAATTAATTAACTACCCATGTTAACATTTACACATTACCCACCCCTCCATTAACTCCCTAAAGTAAGCAAAACCCCTAAACCCTCCCCTAGGTAGAAATCGATCTCTCCCCTTCTCCCCTGACGCATTGTTCGTGATCTCCCCCTCCACTGCCGTCTCTCAATCCCCACAGCCTCACAGAAATCGTAATCTCTCTTCTCTCCTGCTCTCACAGCTTTCTTCTCTCTCGCATCTCTCTTCTCTCTCACTCTCACTCCAACCAGCCTCAATCTCTCTCAATCTCTCAAAACCGAGCTCGAAGTGAAAGAAGATCGAGAGGAGCTGTACAATCTTTCAATTTTCCAGATATCTCAATCTCTCACATCTCTTTTGTTTCAATTTGTTGTTCAAGAAGCTGGGCAATCTGCCAGTTTTTTTTTTCTTCCCAATTTGGCGTGAAAGAACCACTAAGGCACAACGGATGTATTCAACAACTACCGCGACTCACCTGCGGTAGTGACATAAAACATTCGTGAATTTATAGAGGATGTTTTATACCACTACCGCTGGTGAGTCGCGGTAGTTGTTGAATATATCCGCTGGTGAATCGTAGTAGTTTCCTAGTTAAACCGCTGGTCTGTAGCAGTTGTTTTGAATTTCTTTTAAAAAACATGTTTTTTTGGAACAAAAGTTATGTGATATGTGTAATATATATATATATATATATATATATATATATATATATATATATATATATGTTGTTTTCATTATTTTTTGAAATAGAACCAAAAGTGGGGGATGTTTTGTGTTTTTTTTTTTTGAAAAACATGTATTTTTTTTAAAAAAAAACTTATGTAATAGATGTAATATATGTGTGTGTCTATATATATATATATATATATATATATAGAATGTTTTATAGATCACTTGTAAAAGATGTAATATATATATATATATATATATATATATATATATATATATATATATATGTATATATATATGTATGTATGTATACATTATAGATAACTTATCACTTTATAACTTAACTTGTATTTATTTTTTTGTAATAGATTGAACCCGGACGTCGACGAGGGAAACGTCCAGCACGTGTAGAGGATCTGAGTAGAGTACGTAACAGGGTTGTGACTACTTCAGAACACAAGAAAGCTGCTAATCAGGCACATACAACTACTAATGATGGGGATGAGGGTGCTTATGCACGGACCCCCATTTACGGAGATGATAGGAGGAGTCCAGACCCCACCGATATTCCATTTGAGCCTCCTTATAATGCTCCATTGAGGGGGAGAGGGCATTCACCTATTACGAGAGAGGATGAGGAGATAGAAGCCACATTAAACATGATGGGGTGGCATGAGTGGCATGATGGGTGGCATGGGTGGTGTGGTTGGTAGTGGTGTGGGTGGCGCGAGTGGTAGTTCGAGCATGGTACACGGGCGTGGGAACGGTCCGATGAATGCTGATGTATTTACTGCACTACGACATAGACAGTTAGTTGATGAGGAGGAGGAGGATTTGGGTTTTGGTCGACGACAGAGAGCGGGTCGAGCACGTAGTAGAGGCAGAAGCAGAGGTATATACATGGTATGAGGTCGTGGTGATGGTGGTGATGATGACGATGATGATTCAGAGGATGAAGTGGAGGTGTATGGTTGGATGTTGATGGAGGCACATGGAGGTGGACCAGAGAACACGGAGTTATTTACTGGATTTTGTGGTCATATTGCATCTGTAATATGGAATGGCGAGGTAATTTATTATATTGACAATGATAGTTTTGACTCAAATTTATTAAATTGATTACATAGTATTGTTTTAATATTAATGAGGGATTATTTCATTATGTTCAACAGGAGAGGCCAGTATTGAGTTGTCATAGCTTCATGGACCGCCGAACAACATTGACTTGGACTATAGATGATTTAGAGACTATTCAGTGGATCTCTCGGAGTAACATGAGACACTTGAGAGAGTGTATGTTAGAGCACTTGAACATGCCGTTGATATCAGCCTTTGTGGAAAGATGGCAGCTGAAAACCAATAGTTTCCATTTACCGTTTGGGGATATAACGCTAACGGGGTAAATGTTCACTTTCTACCGTATGTGATGGATATCCGTGATATGCCCAATCACGCTTGGGGTGCAGCGGCTTTATCCTTTCTATATCGTCAACTCGGTATAGCATCGATGATTAGTTGTAGACAGCTGACTGGTTGCTTGTCTTTACTACAGGTATAAAAATAAATACTTTGGATACTATAAAATTTAAATTATTTTATTTAACGCTATTTTATTTGACGTTATTTTATTTGACACTATTTTATTGTAGGTTTGGATCTATAAATACTTTCCTCAATTTAGACCAAGTTGTTCAGCGACATGGACCCCTCAAGAGTTATACGCTAAGAGATGAACCTCTTCTCTCGGTGGCAGAAGAAATGATCCCGAAACTTTGTTCGAGTATCGGAGAGTCCTCGATCGGATGACTGTTGATGTCGTAAGTATTTATCATTTATAAAAAATGTATCAAATAAAAATTTGGATATTTATATTAATATTTGTTTTTCCAGGTTATTTGGACTCCTTTTACACGTAGGCCATCACAGGAGGTACCGATCAGTTTGTTCTCGGGCATAATTCATTGCCGTAAAATTATTGAGCCATACATGCCCAATTGTTTCTTAAGACAGTTTGGATATATCCAAATGATTCCCGACCATGTATTCTAGTCGGCGAAGGTTTATATAGGTCCAAAGCCGTTGAAGTACATTTGTGTCCACGATGAGATGCTGCGCAATTTCTAACAATGGGAGCATCATTCTATAAACCCCAAGAGGGCCGGATCAAGGGTAGCGAACATTCTGTCCACCACATAGATGGTTACGAGCTTTGGTTTCGGGAGCGGACACATTATCGTGTGACGCCGCCGGTTGATGATGATGAAACTGAGGTGATGAAGGATCATCAACCATCGTGGATCACCCACGATCGCGTGAAGCCGTTACAGAGGGCATCCCAAAGGCCTTCTCATCCATCGAGAGTTGCCACATATGCACGTAGATCGGCTGAGGATCGAGTCGAGGCTGTACTTCCTCAGCTTAGGGCACTCCATCGTTCCAGGCGAGATGCACTTGTGGTCCAAGGTACTTATATGTCTACTGTTGACGAAGTTGTTCAACAGTTTAAGGATGTATTGTGATATACTTTATGGTACTTATATTTTTAAGCTGTTGATGTATTTTATTTGAACTCGGAGTGTGATGTATTTGTTTGGATACCATTGTTAGAGAAGTTTATTTCGACTTGTTGTGATGCATTTACTTTAAACCACCTAAATTTTTTGCAAAAATAATAATTAACCACCTATACTTTTGCAAAAATAACAATTAACCCCCTACACTTTTGAAAAAATAACTGTTAAGCCCCGACACTTTTGAAAAGATAACCGTTAAGCCCCTACACTTTTACAAAAATAACAATTAACCCCGTATACTTTTGCAAAAATAACAATTCACCATTTACACTTTTGCAAAAATAACAATTAACCACCTACACTTTTGTAAAAAACAATTAATCGCCTATACTTTTGCAAATATAACGTTTACCCCTAACCTCTATTGAAAAAACAATTAACCCCCTAAACTATTGCAAAAAAAACAATTAACCCCCTAAACTATAGCAAAAATAACAATCAAACCCCTAAACTATTACAAACATAACAATTAACCTTATAAACTTTGCAAAAATAACAATTAACCCCCTACACTTTTGAAAAAATAACTGTTAAGCCCCTACACTTTTGAAAAGATAACCGTTAAGCCCCTACACTTTTACAAAAATAACAATTAACCCCATATACTTTTGCAAAAATAATAATTCACCATTTACACTTTTGCAAAAATAACAATTAACCACCTACACTTTTGTAAAAAAAACAATTAACTACCTATACTTTTGCAAATATAACAGTTTACCCCCTAACCTCTATTGAAAAAAACAATTAACCCCCTAAACTATTGCAAAAATAACAATTAACCCCCTAAACTATAGCAAAAATAACAATCAAACCCCTAAACTATTACAAACATAACAATTAACCTTATAAACTTTGCAAAAATAACAATTAACCATCGTAATTAATTAATGTTTTACATCACATAAAGTGAAAAATTAACTATTAACTCTCTACACTAAGGTAATTAGTAAATCGATCATACCAAATTGGCAGCCAATGTCGTATCGTTGGGTTACAAGAATCTTCCCACCTCAGAATAATGTGCAGAAGAGACAGGGGACTTGAAGGCTTCATCCCAAGTGCTATGAAGTGGATTAAATTCACCCACCCAAAGTCAATACTTGTGGTCCGGGGTTGTGGCGGTTGTCCGTCAACATACCAAGCTTGCAACGACAACCATGTATTATAACAATCGATATATTAGACAAACAAGTCACAATCCTTTGATACCGTGTAGCAATGATGAAACAAAGTATGCCCAGATTCAACCAATGCTCAGTTGGAGCCGGAGAGGTATGTCAATTCAGACATACCAACGATCCTTCAATGTCACCTTCCAAGAAGTTGATGGCTGAGTAGAAGTCTCAGTAGTCAGTAAGTTCCTGCATCAAGTCATTACGCACCTGATCCCATTTTTCTTCGTCATGATAAATAAAGTGGACAATAACTTGAAAATCACAATTTACATCTGCTTTGACATCTATAACACTTGATATGAAAGTGATCATCAATGGTGGAAGGTGAGAGGCGTATGGAATGGAATTACCCGTCGATGCTAATGAACTACGTCCTTTTCCTCTTCCTCTACATCTACCTTTACCTCTACATCCTGATTCTCTTTCTGGTTAACGGTTGGCATGTTCGTAACCTATTTAAGTTAAAATAATTATAAATATGAAAGCATAAATCATTTACTATAAAGAAAATGTAAAAAGAAATATGACGTAATCATTTAACATTTTTAAACCTGAGAGGTCTCTTTTTGTCGAGTTCTTCTTTGTACGCCCTTTGTGTCGCACTATTTATGGTTCAGAATGTTAGTTGGGGGATGTACAACATCGAATTATTGTTTAGCATAGTGATATTGTTGCGATTCAGGAGTCCCGTCCATATCTGATAAAAGGTTTTTTTTTTTTTTTTTTTATCAAATTAGTCGTAGATTCCCTTGATATACTCATATCTTGAACTTCACCCATAAACAACGTCCTCCAAAACACATGGATATCATGGGGTTCAATCGGGACATTTGTCTGTTGTATGTGCCACATTTCACAACTACACGGTAAACCATAACTTGTCCTCAACAAACACCCACACTTCTTAGAATCACCCTCAACTGGCTCGTCTATACACTGTGTTGAATTCCAATCGTATTGTAGCAACTCAAGGGCATGAGAAGATTCCTTAAATCTCAATCGACGAAGAAGAAAATTTGAGGATGTCAAAGGATGGGCTACATTCAAAGACCTTTCAAATATAGTCAAGATCTCATTGAACTACAACTCGATAGCATCGTGGATTTGATCGAATATATGATCGAAACCCCCAACTGACGTCTATGACCATCTTTCCATCTGGAAGTGTGCACTCTCAACTCTGTAACATATTGCACAGTTATAAAAAAAATTACATAATGTTCATAAACAATAAATATATTGCATTCATAAACGTATAAGTTTTAAATGTTCGTCGTTTGATTGCCGAAATGCATGTATTGTTTGGTCCAAGTGCAAACAAATCTATCCTTATAGGGCTCCAACCAAGTTGAATTAACATATCAAACAACTGACTGAATATTTGCCCACGACTCCTCCATATCTCGACAATGTTTTGTGTATTCTTCCTCAGTTTTGGACTCAACTATATCGATCCACCTCTTCATAACTATTGCAGCATAACTTCTCCTTCCCAACAGCCGGCAACATGTTCCTTACATACTTCTCGACATCCTTCGTTATGTGTCTCTTACACAACATATGCTGAGACGTTGGAAAGTAATCTCGTATTGCATTCATGAGAGCCAGCTCCCTATCCGTGACAATGACATCCGGTGGGCGAACATGAACTAATAAAGCATGCAACTGATGTAATGCCCAACCAAATGTTTCACTTTTCTCATTCTTCAAGAATGTAAATGCGACATGAAAATTCTTTCCCACAGATGTAACTCCAATTATTTCAATTAACGACAAATCATATTTATTAGTCTTGTATGTTGAATCCATAAGGAGAACATACGAAAATAAGGCTAGCATCTCTTTAGCCTTCAGATGAGCAAACATAACATCAGTCAATACAACTTTGTTTTTTTGGGCAAGTCTCTTTGACCTGAACCAGAAAATATATCCACGTTGACGCTTCTCATCTAAAAAATACTCTATTTTTGATTTATTTCTCATTTTCTTTTTTCTTATGCCTACCAAAGTATTCTCTACATGCTTTCTCGAACTTCTGTTATCAGGAATTTCCTTTTTCAATAGATTTAATATCTGTTTCGGCTTCACATTAACACTATAAAGTTGATCTACCCTTTCAATCTCAGCTTTTGTCAACTTCGATGCAGAAGTGTGCCATTTTTCTCCCATTGAAAGTGGATGGATGTGAGCATTGTTAAACTCGCTAACTTTAACTCTCCAACCATCCTCTTTTACTTCCTGCAAATACACTTCAAATTTACAAAAAAGTTTATTCGAACCATTTTTCTTTACATCTTTTAAATCTTTTTTACCATCGTACTGAGGTTTTCCACCATTCTCACAATCCAACCAAACTTTACGAGTGTTATCAAATTTAGTTTCACTTCTGAACACGTAAAAGTACATATCCTCGGCACGTCCGGTATCTCTAACCCATTTTTCTGCCGCTTCTCGATCAATAAATTTTTCATCCGTCACAAAAAAAAAAAAGAGATACATCAGAAAATAAATTATTCTCATTTTCAAACTGGTAATACTATAAACAAATAACAATAAAACCAAATTAATAATTAATAATATAAAAAAAACAAATTTCTAGCAAAATCAACCAAAGAGCCGCTACAAAGTAGCGGTTATTTTTATATATAGCCGCTACTGACCAGCGGTCCTAATTAAATACATCCGCTACCAAAAAGCGAACCTATTTAATAACACCCGCTTTAAAAAAAATCTAAACCTAAACATCTGCTACTTGGTTGCGGTTGTTTAATAAAACATCCGCTGGCCGGTAACTCGTGACACTTTGGCTAAACATCCGCTGTGCCCTAGCGGATGTTTTGCCCAATTATGAATTTTTTTGCAAAATTTCAGTGAAAATACATTAAAAAATCAACATTTACCTGATAATAATCATCATTGTTAGCATTTTCATCTTCATTAGGATTATAATCATAACACATTATGAGTTGGGTGGAGGGTTTGAAGAGTTTTTTTTTTTTTTAAAGATGAAGATGATTGTGAGGGAGAGAAATAGATTGGGAGGAGTTGGGAGTAGTATGGGAGGGTGGTGGTTGGTTGGAGGATTAAATGAAGGGGTTTAATAGTTAGTATAGTTTAAAATGTGTAGAGGGGTAGTTAGGTATTTTCATCATTTAAATTGTGTTATGTTTAGTATTTTAGGTGTTAGGTTTAGGGTGGCTCTAAATTATGTAGCAGAAAAAGTTCTGAAAGAACGCGAGTAGCTAGGATTCTCAAAATTGCGGTTTCAATGTAGCTTGTGAAAAAGCTACAATGGAAGTCACAATAGACAGAAAAATAACAAAAAACAGCGGAAGACTTAATACTAAAGCACGAAATTAATCACAAAAGTTTACCAAACAATCTACAAGCTTATACTTGTAGACCTAGCCTCACGGCCAAAAAGATTTCACTAAAAACGATGAATTGTTTTACAAAAAACTATGTGAAATCACACAAAAATTATTCTCACAAGATAATGAATCTTGGAGAACAAAAACCCCACATAAATAGGTTAAACAAAACGTGGGAAGAAACAAAAACAACCTCCTTTAAACAAAACAGGAAGCACAAAACAGTTTCAGAATTTCTGATGTTACTGCCTATGTAGCTGCAATGACTGCAACATTCTCGATTGGAAAAATCGCCAGAATCGCCGAACGCCTCTATGGTTTTTGTTCTATTCCTGGAGCTCTGCAAGAAGGCCGAATCCCAGCTCCTGAATATATACTTATGCGTCTCCTACACACACCCAAAAACAGTCCGTCTACTACAAGGAAAAGGATTAGAACTTAAGGAAAAAATCAACAACTTACCAAACTAATGGGATTTTGTTACCAAATATGAAAGTGGTCTACAATCATGGTTTGACAAGGATTTATGCTAAGATTTTGTTACCAAAGATGAGATATACCAAAATCTAATCAAGGATTTTGTTACCAAAAATGATTCCTAGACTTTAGGATCAAGAAAACCAAAAATCTAATTAAAGATTTAGTTTCCAAAAATGTCACACTTGTCAAATATGAATTTTACCAAGAAAGGAGAAACAAAAATAAAATAGGTCATGCCTATTTTACCATTACAAGTTTCTTCCCAATAGTATAATATTGGAGGTTTTAATCAAAATGTGTTGCATTCTACTTTAGTTCTTCCTTTATCGGATATCACGAATGGTAAGATATATTATACTATTTTAAAATATATTTTATTAAAGATTTATTTTTATATATTTAAAATATTGCATATTTTTTCCAACTACTACACAAGTACACAATAGTACAATATAGGGAAAAACAATTTATATACATATTCACCTTTCACATGTTCAAATATTTCGCCCATTATTGATTCAACAAATCATGGAGAATGTTCAAATCCTACTTTCATTTCGAAGAAGAAAGGACGTTTAAATAGATCTATTTCGCTTACTTAAAGTAAATTTTTGTTATGTTTGTTACATTTTTTTTAAATTTTTATTATTCAGTAGATTAACAGTTATTCATGCTTTATCTTCTTTTCTAATTTATGATATGTTTATTTACTAAATAAATAATACCTCATATATTTTGTTCAAACTTTTGATTTTTCATAACTTAAAAATGTAATAATAATAATTTCATAAAATATCTCATTTAATACATTGCAACTTATTTTATTATTTTGATTTTGATTTGCTTCTTCGTTTTGCTTGAATATTATTTAATTAAAAAATATTTTAACACACATGTGTAAAACTAGTTGTTAACTAAAAGATGAAGTTATAACCAAATTCCAATTTTTACCATAAATCAAATGACCAAAATACCCCTAACATGATATACACGAGTCAATTTTTGTTGCCATTTCTAACAACTAATTTACGGGACGAGGGCAAGCTGGGATAATTAGTAACAATGCCAGATCGCCTATTAAGGGCATCCACAATGTGTAGAACTCATTCTTGGTTCTTAGTAACTAATTGTACTTTTTAAATATAAATGATTTATAATTATATTTTTCAAACAAATTAATTTTTTATGTTTTTAATTAATATTCCCTTCGTTCTGGGCAAAGAGTTCTCATTTGAAAGTCAAACTTTTTTAAAAAAAAATTGATGTTTTTGATAGCTCATTAGCAAAAAGAATGACACTTTTATATCTTAATTTTTTAAAGTGGACACTTTAAGTGAAACATATCAAAATGGAATAGTGGATGCTTTGCCTAGAACGGAGGGAGTATATTGCATAATTTTATTATAGTTTTAATTAATATATTACATAATTTAATTAGTAAATTAATATATTTCAAATATTTTTCCTTAACAAAGAAATTAAATAATTCATATTCAATATTTATAATTTTCATTAATATATTGCATGTAATTTCAAAATATTAAAAAACAAAAAACTTTTTTAAAAATACTAAAAAAGAACAAACTTTTTCGAAAAAGGAAAAAAAAAACAATTTTTGAAAAAAAAAATCAGTGAAGAGCACTATGGTTGTGCCACCTCACCGCCTTTTGATAAATCTTCATTGTAAAACATCCACGTAGAAGTTTTACAAACTCTTGGTTTTCTAGCCATTAACTAATAATAATAATAATAATAATAATAATAATAATAATAATAATAATAATAATAATAATAATAATAATAATAATAATAATAATAATAATAATAATAATAATAATAATAATAATAATACATAATAATAATAAATATGATAAGAGATATTAGTATTAATATATATAACTTCTTCTATTTTTAATAGTAGAAGACTTATATTTAAAAACGTTTACAACTAACACTACTTCTAACCAATGTGGGATAAAACTCTTAAACGTGGGACATTACTTCTAATGACTCACTTATAACACAATATTTTAAACCTTCATATCGTATTCATCCAAAACTTGATTTGAACAAATAAATATATTATTTCGATGCTCTTGTCGAGTAGACACATTTGCACAATTACTTTTGCCAACAAACAAATGACATGTAAAAAAATTCGGGCCTCAAGTTGCACAATTTATTTTACTAAAAACACTAGTTTTTATTATATTTTAAGTCTTGATATTTTATTCATCTAAAACTCTATTTGAGCAAATAAATATATCATTTCGATGCTCTCACCGAGTAGAATATATTTGCGCAATTACCTTCGCCAACAAATAAATGACACGTAAAGAAATTCGTGTCTCAAGTTTCACAAATTCTTTCATTAAAAACACTAATTTTTCAACAATAGAAGAGATATATCCTTCATTGATTAGAAATTGTTGTTGGTTTTAAAAATAATATTATTAAATACCAATAGAAGAGATGTATCGTACATTGGTTGGAAAGTGATGTTGGTTTTCAAAGTCATTTGATAAAAGACTTATACCATTATTACCAATAGAAGATATATATAGCGATATTTGGTTTTCAAAGTCATTTGATAAAAGACTTATACCATTATTACCAATAGAAGATATATATAGCGATATATATATATATAGACACACACACACACACATTGGTTAGAAAATGATGTTGATTTTAAATTATTTTATATTATTACCAATAAAAGATATATATATAACACATTGTTTAAAAAAATGTTATATTTTAAAGTCTTTAGACTAAAGACTTTCACTTTTACAAGAGATGCATCTTACATTAGTTACAAAATATTCTACTATTATCGCTATTAGAAAACTAGAAATCAGTGACGGGTAGTTTGTCGTATTTTGGCAGGCTTTCCCTTTAGCGACGAACATTTAACCGTCGCTAATTTCCATTGCTAAATAAGCATCTTTTTAGAATATTTTTTTTCCTTCCGTCGCTGAACGCTCTGAAAATTCGCGCCAGATTTAGCGACAGAGATTTCGTCACTAATTGATTTATTCCGTCACTAATCAGTGACGGAAAACACCGTCTCTGATCAGTGACGGTTGTCGCCGTCACTAAAATAAAAAATTAATGATTTTTTTGGTAAATAAATTATAATTGTTTCTTAGTAGAAAAATATTATAATCATTTTAATGAATGATATTTTATCAATTTAGGGGTGTAAGTGGTTTGGTTTGGTTTTAGGCCAAAACCACGAACCGAACCGCACCCCATTGGTTCCAAAATTTTCAAACTGAATCGAACCACTCGATTCGCTTCAGTTTTGTGCATGGTTTATGTAAATTGCTTTTAATCAACTTAACGATCATTAAAAATAATTAAAAAAAAATCAGATTTTAATATGGATTTAACATCAAATTAAATTAGATTATAACCTATTAAATAAAATTATCATAAAGATTACAATACAAGTTAATTTCAAAATAAACACAAACAATGGAAGAAATCATAGTCCTCCAACAATCAAGATTTTGTTTGTTTAGTATGTGTGTGTGTGTGTGTATATATATATGTTATATGACTAAACCAAGATGATCTAAAAGTTTAGAATAGTTAACAAATGATATATAATAGATTTTATTTGTAAATAAATATATTACCGGCATACCTTCTTAAAATATTGGTGTTTTAATTTACAAATTAATTGATAGGTATCCAGGCCGGTTGAAAAGGAAGATGAGTAATAGGGCCAAGGTGGAGGCCTCAATTTCAGAGGCTGTTATTATAGAAGAGATTGTTGCATTTGCCGGAACATATTTTCATCCTGATGTTGAGACAAGATTGACTAGGGTTGGGCGCAATTATGACAGTGGGTGGCCCGACTCTAATGGAAGCATCTCAGTATTTTTGTCACCTGGTCGATTCCTCGGTAAACGGGTGGGTACGCGTATGCTAACCTATAAGGAGTTTGACACAGCACATCTCTTTGTTCTTCCACACTGTACTGAGGTTGACGACTATCTAAAGTAGTTACAAGTATGTTTACGCTTCGTTGGTTATTTTATGTGTGTTTACTTGCATAATGCATGGTTGTTCACTTATATTGCAGTATTTTTGAAGATTTGGCCAGAGATTTATCTCCAGAACTCATCGCTCTCAGGACGGACAAAGAATTTCCTTTCTGGCTAAAGACATGCGTAAATATCGTTTAATTTAAATGTTCATTCACTTTTTTAAAAAATTCAATCTTAATATTGCGTTGAACTGGTTAAATGTTTTATAGATATCGGAACATCCCGGTGACACCAAACTTGCAAGGCTAAAAGAATTAGCAGCAGGTCCGCACGTGAAAGTTAATTTATACAACATATATTTTGTGAATGGCTACGTCTTCCATACCAAATCTTATGGGGAAACAAGATTAACGTGGAATAGCGGTGTCAATATTAAAGGAAACCTCGAGTATTATGGTGTCTTGAAAGAAGTAGTCGAATTGAGTTATCTAGGCAGAAACAATGTTGTCCTGTTTAATTGTGAGTGGCGAGATGCTCTATGAGATATTAAGAAGCATGATATATTTGACCTCGTCGATGTAAAAGACTTGTCCAGACATATCGGTGACGACGTTTTCATCTTAGCATCTTAGGCACGATAGGTATACATGACACCCTATCCTCGAAGGCGATCCGTGTTTAGCGGATGGTGGGCTGTCTGGAAGACTAAGGCTAGAAGCATGATTAACATACATGCAGCTACAGATTCATCATTAGAAGGATGCTATCAGGAGGATGACATGCCAGTGCCTCCCAATGTTTCATCAGCTAATCATCCCTTGGATGATGCCACTCATGTTGCTCAAAATGTTGATGAAGAGGAGGATATTTTACCAGCTGATTTGCCACCTCCTCCCCCTCGTCCAGGCATATTCGTAATGATTGAAACTGATGAATCAGTGGAAGATGAAGTCAAAGAAGAGGAAGTCGAAGAAGATGATGATGACAAATTACAATCCAAAAGCGATGAAGAAGACAAACTTGAGTTTTGTAGTGGTATTTCAGAGTCCGAGGATGATGTAGATGACAACGAAGATGAGGAAGACGATTCTTAGTAATTTAAAATTTCAAAATTTGTAACAAGATTGTACTCTTTTAATTTATGTATTAATATTAATTATTCGAACCACAACATTGTACTTATTTCAAGATTAGAAATATTGCATGTTTTAGGTTTTTAAAGCTTAAGTATTATATTACCTAATTTAGATAGTGTAATGTATTGTTTTATATTGCTCAAGTTTTAGATAAACTTTATTGTGTAATTTATACTTTTATTGTATTTAGTCATGGCTTCTCGAAGTGCGAGGTCGCTTATTTCGAATAGGAAGACCCGCGCTTTTCCTACAGCTATCATCGGGACCCAACCATCCCCTCATATACCTGTGGAGGATGTCGATCCTACATCTTCGTCTTTACATGAGCCATTCACCCCTCCTACTCCTACCGATTCACAGGGTCGCATTTATGTAGCCCTAGATCCTACAATAAAACAGTAAGTCACTCCACAATTTATAATTAGGTTCCTTGTTTGTTATATATAAATTTCATAATTTAATTGTATATATCTATGAATATTTTTGACAGGTTTGTAGGAGCGGAATCCACCCATCCTTCCATTTGGTATGGGCAATTACTTTGTCACCGTAAGGAAACAAACTTTTGGCCCACCTATGGTAAGGTGCTTCAGACCGAAAAAAACGCGTGGTGGACAATGTTTACGGTATTTTGTTAATTTTTTAAATTTATTCTTAGCTTAATGTTCAAATGTTTTCGTTATTTATACTTTGAATAATATTATATTGTAGGAGGCGTATGCTTGGCCCGACTTTAGTGACACTTTAGTCAAAGAAGTGTTTGGCCACATGTGCAGTGACAATAATAGGAAACATATTTATAAGACAAAAACTAATTATTTCCTTAAGGGTAAAGGGTGTCCGATGTACATGTCTGAGGAAATGTGGGCCCAGTATTGCATTCATTGGGCCTCCGATATTGCCAAGGAAGAGTCCGATCGAGCAAAGACGAATAGGGGTAGCTCATCGAGGACGGGTACCAAGCATACAACCGGCACAATTAACTTTGTTGTACATCGTTTGCGTATGGTATGTATACTTTTTCATTAATGTACAATTGCCATATTTTCAACATATATATATATATAAGTAGTTGGGTAGTCATGTTGATGCTATGAAATCCATGGTTTTATTTATTTTTTTAAATTTATCATTATATATAAGTTAAAAAATCTTACATTCAATATATAAGTTACTGCCATACTGGCGTTAAAGAGATTAATAAATATACCCATTATACTTACAGCAGTTTCGGTGTGGTTTAACTGTAGACTCTTACATGCATACTTATTTATATCAACAGCCTATCTCTATGAATTCAGAGACAAGAAAAGATAACATTAACAAATTAGCAAACAAAATTTACGGATAAAAATATAGCAAAATTGTGATGCTAATATGAAAATAAAGTCTTATATTGACTTACAGTAACAAGATTCACCATAGATATATTGGAACCAAAACAAAGTCCAGTAGACATAGCACTGCAACCAAAATACAAATCAAGTAATGTTCTCTTAGACCCTTCAGATCTGTTAATTTTGGAGGATTTTGCAGCCTTTGAGTTTGTTCCCCTTGCCAGACTATTTGAGCTAGTATCACTTGAAATCATTGACGAGTCATCACTATCAATCTTTTTAAAAATTGCTTGGATAGCACAAAGGGCATAATTGATTATCATGTCATTATCAAATACATACATACATACACACACACACACATATATATATATTTATACAACACACATTTAGCATGTTACTAATGTAAGTGTAACCTGAATTTAGGGTTGTGAAATTAAATGGTAATGAATGTTCCATGTCATAGTAAAGATCAAACGATGCAGCTGCCTTTTCTTTTGCAGCAAAATCAGCCTGTGCACATAAAGTAGAAGTAATTAAATTATTTACAATGAACAGACTACAATGCAGACCCTATATGAAGAACAATGATGTAGCTATAGGCAGGTGTCACTCATACGTTTGGGTCAATTGGAACTATTTTCATTTTAGAGACAATGCTATCTTGTTGAGAATAGGATGGCTTGATTAACCAAGCAACATGCCAGTTCCCTCCGACGTAGGACTTGATTGGACCTCAAAGGGGAATGCGGGGGGCTACGCCCCCTGCGGTACGGATTATTCGTGTTTTGGACAAGCAGATAGCAAATTCTGGGATTGGACGATCGCCCAGTGTTTTGGCTGAGCGATCGCTCAATAAAGAAACCTTCGAGGCATGCTACGGTCTTTTGTGCGGTCACCAGTGCTCAGTCCCGTTTTTAGGTTTTTGTTGTTTGTCCGTTTTTTGACCTTTAAGGGTTTTAGGGTTTCTATTATATCCATATAAATAATTGTATACCTAGAACATTTGAAAGTGGAACTTTAATAAAATTTCGACAGTCCGTTGACCCCAATCTCTCTCTCTCTTCTTTGTGATTGATCATATTCTATTCTGTTAAATTGTTTGCTAGTCTTCTGCTGTGCACAACAACTGGTATCAGAGCATAGGTCAACATGTCTGCTTTAGGATCAGGTTTCTCTTCTTCCAAACAAGAAGTTCAAAAGTTTGATGGAATGGGGAATTTCGCTTTGTGGCAGAGAAGGGTTAAGGATTCTTTGGTGCAGGCTGGTTTAGGGAAGGTTCTTCGGAACAAAACTAGACCTAAAGATGTAAAGGAGGATAATTGGAAGGGACTCCAATGGAGGGCTGTCTCAACAATTTGTTTGTGCCTTGCGGACGAATTGGTGTATCGTATAATTGATAAGAGTCGGCTACACAGGTATGGGAAATTTTAGAAGCAAAATAAATGTCAAAATCCTTGTCAAATAAACTATATCTCAAGCAAAGGTTATATGGGCTTAAGATGGTAGAAGGGGCTGATATCAATGCTCACATAAACACGTTTACGCAAATCATCAATGATTTGCTACGGGTGTTGGTGACGTTTGAGGAAGAAGACAAGGCGTTGATGCTGCTAAACTCATTACCGTCTTCCACAACGTATGAAAATCTTGTAACTACATTGACGTGCGGGAAAGATACTCTTGAGTTGGGACCTGTTACAGAGGCTCTCTTAGCTTTTCATCAACGAAAAAAAAACAGTTGTTGATGAATCGCTAGGAGAAGGGCTGTATGTGAAGGAGAACAAGGATCGTGGGAGGTCACAATCCAGAGACAACTTAAAGAAACATTAGAATTCCCGGTCGCAGTCAAGGAAGAAGTACAAGGGGAATTGCTACAAGTGTGGGAAGAAGGGGCACAAGAGGCAAGATTGTCCGAAGAAAGGCAATAATGGTGCTGGTTCGTCGAAGTCAGCTAATGTGGTTATGGATGGTTTAGATGAAGATGGTGATATGCTCTCAATTTCATCAACAGTAGATCGCCCTGCAGATTTCTGATTCTGGATTCAGCATGTTCGTTTCTTGTAACGTCCAATCGTGATTGGTTTGACACCTATAGGTCAGTTAATTATGCAGTAGTTACTATAGGTAATGGTGCATCTTGTAAAATTGCTGGCATAGGGACTATTAGAATTAAAATGTTTGATGGTGTGGTACGAACATTGTGTGATGTTAGGCATGCACCGGAAGTTTCTAAAAATCTGATCTCATTGGGTACTTTAGACTGTAATGGCTATAGTTATAGATCTAAAGATGGTATGATGAGGGTTTGTAAGGGTGCATTGGTGGTGATGAAGGGTGAGAGGGGATCCAAAAATATCTATAGATTGCTCGGTAGCATTGTTGTAGGTGAAGCTAGTTCTGTAGAGTCGGAACATTAAGTAGATGAGGCTACTATTCTTTGGCACATGAGATTAGGTCATATAGGGGAAAGAGGTATGAAGGAGCTTCATAAGAGGAATCTGTTAAAGGGTGTTAAAACTTGCGAACTTGATTTTGTAAGTACTGTGTTCTTGGAAAGCAAAACAAAGTGCAATTCAAGACGACTAAACACATAACAGAGGTAATCCTTAACTACATTCATACTGATGTTTGGGGGCCAGTGAGAACATCATCAAGGTGTGGACATTTGTACTTCGTGACATTTATTGATGACTTTTCGAAGAAAGTTTGGGTTTACTTCATGAAGCACAAGAATGAGACTTTTGAGAAGTTCAAATTGTGGAAGGCTGAAGTGGAAAATCAAACGGGCAGAAAGGTTAAATGTTTGAGAAGTGACAATGGTACAAAGTACACATATAAGGGGTTCAAGAAGTTTTGCGCGAAGCATGGAATCAAAAGGCACTATACAGTACGCAGGACACCACAACAAAACGGTGTGGCAGAAAGGTTAAACCGCAATAGCAAAATGGTGTGGCAGAAAGGTTAAACCGATCTATTGCGGAAAGGGCTCGGTGTCTACAATTGAATGCAGGGTTAGCAAAGTGTTTTTTGGGCAGATGTAGTGAGTATGGCTTGTTTCTAAATAAACAGATCACCAAGGGCGTCACTAGATTGCAAGGTTCCAGAAGAGGTATGGACATGTTTTGAGGTAGACTACTCCGATATTCGGGTGTTTGGGGGTCCATCCTATGTGCATATACCTAGTGAAGAAAGATTGAAGCTTGATCCAAAGTCCAAACATTATATCTTTCTCAGTTTCGCGAAAGGGGTGAAGGGTTACAGACTTTGGGATCCCAAGTCAAGCAAGGTGGTGATCTGCAGGGATGTGGTTTTCGATAAGAAAACTATGTTAAAGTGTACTCATGAAGAAAAGGAGAAACAAGTGCCATAAAACAAAAGGGGTAATGAGCATGTTATTGAGGTGGAGCTCAGGAGGTGGATTTGGATCTTCTCGATCAGGAGGTAACTACAAGGAGTTGAAGAAGAAAATCCTTCAAGTGGAAGACCCAAGAGAACAATCAAACCCGGTGTGGATTTGAAGATTTGGTTTCATATGCTCTTGTTCTTAGTGGTGGAGATCCAAATATTTATCGGGAGGCAATAAAAGTCAAGAAAAAAGATAAGTGGGTGGTCTATGGCGGAAGAGATGGAATCACTTCAAAGAATAATAACACATGAGAGTTGGTGGAACTTCCCAAGGCGAGCAATTGTTGTAAATAGGTATTCAAGTGAAAGGAAGTCGTATCAAAAATAGGGAAATGTTCAAGGCACGGTTAGTGGCAAGGGGTACTAGCGGCAACAAGGGATAGATAATAATGAGATTTTTTTTGCTATTGTGAGAGACTGCATGATCGAGAATTGTATTGGGTCTTGTAGCACACTATGATATGATGTTGGATAGATGGATGTGAAGGCTGTTTTTCTACGGTGAGTTAGAAGAACGATCTTCATGGAGCGGCCCACATGGATCGGGCCGGGAGCATTTAGTTTATAAGCGGAAGAAGTCACTTTATGAGCTAAAAGCAGTCTCCGCAGTGGTTCACGAGTTTGACACTTATATGGCTAGTATTGGCTATAAGAGGTGTAGTATGATTGTTGTGTGTATCGAGAAACCTTGATGATGGCTCTATTTTTTTCTTTGTATGTGGATGATATGCTTGTGCTTTAATGAAGTGTCAAGAAATTAAAGAAGACCTTGAAGAGAATTTGACATGAAGGATTTGGGGGCATGAAGAAGATTCTTGGTATGGAGATTCGTTGAGGCAGAGAAAATCTAGAAGATTGTGGTTTCTCAAGCCGGCTATGTTGAGAAGGTGTTAGAGAGGTTTAACATGGGAGATGCAAAACCGGTGTCAACACCATTGGCGAATCACTTGGTTTATCTACCTTAGATTCCCCACTACAGTTGAAGAAACTCAACACATGTCAAAGGTTCCCTATGCAAGCACGATGGGATGTCTCATGTATGCCATGGTATGTACTAGACCGATTTGGCACATGCAATCAATGTGGTAAGAAAGTATATGGCTAATCGAGCGAGGCGGCATTGGGAGGCGATCAAGTGGATTTTCGAGATATTTGAAGGAGCATGGACTATGGTATTATGTTTCGAGAAAGAAGAGTGTGGGGCTTTGATCGTAGGGTATGTTGATTCGAGATTATGCAGACGATAATGATCATAGGAGATTTACCACAGGTTATGTGTTTACCCTAGCAAGTGGACCTATATGTTGGAGAGCTATGTTGCAGGCCATTATTGCATTGTCTATAACCGAGGCAGAATACATGGCAGCTGTTGAAGCTGCAAAGGAAGCGCTATGGCTTAGGGGCTTAGTCAAAGAGTTGAGTGTTCAGCAAGGTGGAGTTCTGTTGCATTGTGACAGTCAAAGTGTAATCTACTTAACGAAGAATCAGATTTATCACTAAAGGACGAAGAACATCGATGTGAGGTTTCACAAGATTCATGAGTTGATTGATAATGAGGATATTATGCTTTAGAAGATTCACACCACGAGATATCTAGCGGAACATGTTGGCGAAGTCGATTTAAGCGACAAGTTAAGCATTGCTTGATTTGTTTACATGCGCTAGTCGTTAGAATGTGGAGGTCCGATTCTGAGTGCCCAAGGTGGTTTCGGGTTCGTGTTCTTTGTCTTCTAAGGGGTTGGGTGAATACTCGCCAAGGTGGAGATTGTTGAGAATAGGATGGCTCGATTAACCAAGCAACATGCCAATCTCTGTTAAATTGATCCTATTATATTCTGTTAAATTATTTGTTAGTCTTCCGATGTGCACAACATATCTAACGGATTGACATCCTTCATTTCTAAATAAAACACTCGCCGTTTGCCTATAAGATGAGTGTGGTCTTTAATAACCTGGAAACATTAAAAATTAAGTGTTGGTCAATGATATGAAAAACAAATAAATGCACTCATATAATATTTATGTATGAAGTGAAACTTTTAAAGCGAGAAGAGAAATTAAAGTTTCCAGACGGTATCTTCAGCTCTAAAGAACCATTGAGTAGAGAAATATAGTTGCCTATCAATGGTTTCAACCATCTCCACAATCTTGGCTATAAAATCTAGTTTTCCTTCTTCAGCCTAATCAATAGAGTAAACACAGTTAGCAACAGATAAATCGAGAACAAGGCTGACATATATCAAGCTAGCAAGTCATGACTTGAAAATGCTATTTGTTTAAACATTTAGTTGAACTAACATCAATTATAATGTATGTAGGCCAAAGCATACGGCGGCCATATCTCACTTATCAATGTGTTTGTTAGCACTCATACGACACCCGGTGCCACCCCCGATGAACTTGAGTGGGTTGATGAAAAGGCCAAATCTACATATGTAAGTATATTTCAATTAAGTACTTGTCATTGAATATTCAACTCAAATTATTTATGTATTGTATAA
>CM028384.1:63364397-63400299 GCA_013146195.2 Codonopsis lanceolata | reverse complement strand
GATTTGCTGTCATGTTAATAATCACTACAAGTGTGCAAATATTACATATATAATAAGATTGAGGACTTACTCCCAAGGGTCATCTCCTACAAGGAGGACATCACTCTCATGATCCACGTATACAAGTTTCCAGCCGATTCTCTGTCGATCCTCGAGCTGACCCTCTATACCAAACCGTCGAGCCAGGTCACGTTTAAGCTCCTCATAGCCTGAATAAGCAGACATATCAATTGATCTTCCAACTGCTCCTCGCTTGTAGACCTACACAACAAAATTGCAAGTCGGAACTCAAAACTCACAAGAGCATACAAGCCTATGACAACATTCTAGCTGGTGACAAGTCTTCAAACCATACCTTGGTGTAAGTTCGCATTCGTTGAAACTGCGGTGGTGGGGCCCAGGCACCCCTGTTCAGGAAACTACTATCATTTATTGTTGAGTCAATCGAGTTGAATGTCATATCTGGAACTCCAAATGACTGGGATACCATGGAAGCGAGAGTTCAGGCTGAGCATCCTTTGGGTTGTCGTGAGCGGAAATCATGCCTCCTGAAGAGAGATTATTCGAGAAATCCTTCCCTGATCCCATCATTCCCTTTGTGATCAAAGGGTCAGGAATCATTGGCATCCCAAATGGCTATCAATGTTGGCCCCAAAGGACATATTGGTCCTAGGATCATCCTGAACTTCCCCATCTTGAATTGTATCCCTGAATGTCATTGATTGTGAGTTGAAAGACATTAGGTTGGTGTTCTGATGTAAATGAACGTCGTTCTGAGAAAGGCAAACAGAAGTTGCTGAGGACGAACTGTCCAAGTAATCCAACTGTTGCCGGAAGCATTTAAATGTCTGCGGGGCTAAAAACCTTGGTTCTGACTCTTCGAGATGTTAAGTGAAGGTTTAACATTGGCTTTTTGATGCAAATCTTTACCAAAGTTAACATTGGTAGACACAGTTTCCAAACCACTGGAACTTAACAGAGTAGCAGAAGACTGAGTTATCTCCTCCACCGTGCCCAAGCCACAATTGGACCTACCGTTCATAACTGAGGGACCAACATTTGAGCAGTTATTAGGTAGGCGAGGTTGAACAAGAAGGAACCTCATCAGTAATCCCAGATTGACCTCCACCACCTCCTGTCAACAAGCTGCTGCCAGCTGCAGAGAGCTGATTCGTTGTCCGGGCTTGGATAGGCCCATTATGGGCAGGCAAGTCCATGACCATGCCAGTTTGCTGATGAAGCTTTGGTAGCTGGGAGATATGGGAGAACTGAACATTTGTTAGGCTATTATTTCTTGTCATCTGCTGTTGGATTATATGTGACTGAGGTTGTGATGAGGCTGTTGTCGGAGGCATTTCAAGCATTTGGGTCGTTGCTAGAGACCTGGAAAAGCTCTGAGATACATCTAACAATGGCTTCTGCTGATCTTGGAGCTGTGTGAGTTGAGAAGTCTGTTGCATTGCAGATTGCTGAGCGAAATGTGTTTGCTGTTGTTGATGAAGCTTCTGCAAGAGTTGAAGCTGAATCTGGTTCTCGGGCATCTGCAACTGTTGGCTAACTAAACTTGTGGATCGGATGGGTGGGATGGCATCAAATTTTGCTGACTCACTATCTGTTGTTGTTGATGATGATGATGTTGTTGTTGCTGCGGTTGCGGTTGCTGCTGTTGTTGCTGCTGCTGCTGCTGCTGTTGTTGAAGAGAATTCTGAGGAAGGTTTCTGTGAAGCTGATGGTTTTGAAGAGATGATTGCTGCTGAAGCATGCTCTGAGATGGGGCAAGAGTATGCTGGGAGGGAACTTGGTTTGCAGGCAGAGTTTGATTCATCAAATTTTGCCTATGGGATTGCTGACTGAGATCAGTCAACTGTTGCGGTGGCTGCATCATGGAGACCAAAGGGTTTATCGTGGCAGGCGGTAGCTTTTGCAGCTGATCAAGGTCTTGCTGGTTTGGCCTCTGAGTATTAAACTGCAAATTCTGCATAGAGATTTGTGGCGCTGACATACCCAATTGACGAGAAAGATCTGCTCCAGTAAGGTTTTGCAGAACTGACCCGGACAAAGAAGTCAAGTAGTTCGGCTGCATAGAGTTGGCAAGAGAAGGGTTCTGCTGCATGTTCATCCACTGAACTAAGCTTAGGCCAGGGAGAGCTTGAGGATCTTTCATGCATATGTCATCGCCAAGCCATGGCATTGTCCTCTTGAATATGTTATCCAGATCAGAGGTTTCATCGTCTGCCAATCAGTAGGAAAAACATTAAAATCATGTCCAAACTTGATTTTGTATTCAAATCCTTGTTAGTCATTTTTATTTATTCTTTCGTGTAATCATTAATCAATGTTTTGTCTTCTTCCAGGCAGAACATGTTCAAATTTCAATCATAACACATAAGCACATTTTCAGTTTTTCAGTTTTTCTCATTCAAGGACCACAACATAGCTACCTTTGCAGGTCAGAGATTGACCAAGACATGACAAAAGGAGAATCTAACTCATTGAACAGTAGGCCTTTTTACTTTATCTATGAATAATGGGCTCAACTGATGCCATAAACTCTTATACACATAAAAGATTCTTTGTTGGCTCATTTAGTTAAAAGGCTGTCAAACATAAAAGTAGTAAGAGAATAAATGAAAAAGAACTGAAGGCAAGAACAGAAACTTAACCCAGATGATGCCAAAAATGCATACCAAGCAGGAGTTTGGTGCTTCAAATTGAGAACAGCAAAGGGGGGAAAAGAAAGAAAATGAACTTAGTCCTGGAATATAAATTTGTTTAGGCTGCAGGGTTGTACCTGGCATTCCTGGCTGCCTTGGATGCTTTGATCTGAAAAAGGGGGGAGTGGGGCAGATGAAGAAAGGGGCCGTCACAGGTTCAATCTCCCAAACTGAGACTCAGTTACGCCTTTCCCCAGCAGTTGACTCATCCCAGCCTACCTACTCAAGGACAAGAATTACCGAAGTGAGCTGCACTGTCAAACAACAAAATCCAAATAACATACATACACGACGTAAGAAGTTTCTACCAGCAAATTACGCCACTGTGAGCTCTTCCATCTCACAGGATCTAGATCGCTTATTCCTGTAATTGTACCCATGTACCTGCAGAATGATTTTTTTTTCTTCAAATTTCACTCAAAACCAGTCTTTAATTATAGAGGGTAGCTTCTCAAATCTCAAAAAAATGGACCTAATAAGACATTCAGATTATCGAGAGTTCACACGCAAACCTTCTTGTTCCTGATTCTTCAGTTTCAAACATCACGTGGAAGCGCATGCCAAGAGATATTTGATTACTGCACACTGCTTTGTAGTACTTGGCTAATGGAATTACAAATTCTGATGGACTGGCCCTGCTTCAAAATATAGATCTCAGAAGAATTGTCAGGAATAGTTTTAAAATCGATTTTCACTTATTTTTTATGCACTACAACAGTAAAGAAAATTGAAAATGACAAGAATATAATCAAAGAGAGATATTTTAGTTGAAACGACTAAGAGAGATGGTTGACCTTGGATTGTAAAACACAGTGAATTGACTATTGTTTTTAGCTGCATGGGCTGCAGCTGCTAGGATCCCGATATGCATACTGTCACTTGACAAAACTGAAGATGATAAATTGGTGGGTTGCCTATTAGCCCGTCTAATGCCCAACAAAAGTTGTTGTTTTTCATCCCTGCATATCACCACCATTGACATTATTTAGAAAGAAGAATCGTTGCTCTTTATGATGATCATAAGTAGGAAAAGATATTTTCAAATGCTCATCACCATTACCTAATAAACAAGACTGAGTCACCTGTAAAAAGCCTCTTTCCACTTACAAATATGCTCCAACCAGTTGTAAGCAAGTGGCGTTTTGGTTGCCCAAAATTACAAGAGACAGATGAATTTGGTATAATAAATCCAAACAAACATGTTACAGAAGCAGTGATGTTCAAAAGAAGCTGCAAGAGGGATTTACCGCGATAAATATGATGAAACGTCCATACACTATCATGCAAATCCCTGGCCACAAGTTCTTGTGCAGGCGGTTGCATTTGGAAGTCCTAATGAAAAACAATATCAGCCTATTACTTGAGATGAATTACATATCTATATAACAAAAGGCTTCATATTGAAATTTGGCTTACGAGAGGAGGAAAATTTTTCTCTGCTGCCCATCGAGGAACAGAAAATCCTCCATGAGTGCTTGCATCACTTGCTGTCAATGTTTTGCAGAAAAATTCGGTTTGTGGCTTGTTTGCCTTCATGGATAGGTCTGATCTCAATAATGCATCCTTGTCAAACTGCACAAACAATTATCAACAGGTAATGTTTGACAGAGTTGACAATCTGCAATATGCTGAATGATAATGATCCTTAAATTATACGAAAGCAGTTTCATACCAAAGGAACAGGTAGGAGTGTCATCTGAGCATAGACCTCGTCCGTTTCTGGGTCTGCCTGAGAAATTTGAAGGGAAAAAAAGTGCTCAACGAATATTTATTAGATTTGGATAATTTGTAGTGGAAGTTACAAATATTTACCAGACTTAAACAAGAATAATTATTAAGGAAGAAAAAAGAAAAGCCCATACATGTAATGTGACATTGTGAAGAAGGCATAACAACTTTGAGGGTAGATTTGGATAATTTGGAATCTGAGCATCTACATCCTTCTTCAAAGATGCAGCAACCTGAATATAGATATTTTACCAACATAATTATAAAAGAGATGCAAGAAGTGAAATAAAAAAGAACAAAATTTTCATAAGCCAAAAGCATAATAAATCCACTACAATACCGGCTTTTGTTATTATATTGGTGGAGTACAACAAAATTTCCATTTATACAAGAATTCCCATCAGCTGTTCTTCAAACTAATGTTTGCCTCATGATATTCACTGACAGCACATGAATTCACTTGTATTTTTTACCATGAGCCACTAAAAGAATAAACTCTACCCATCTCAGTTGTTAGCTGAACTAAAATACATATGATTTTTACAAATATAGGAAGGTGGCAAGTCAGTGAAAATGATACTCCTACAAATCCATCCACATTTACCATACAAAGTGAATTGACCCCACTACATTTCTCTGAGGTAATTAACAAACATTGTAGTTGGCTCCCGAAATAGCGCGATAAGGCCATAAATTCATTCCCCTACTAGAAATTACACCGAAATTAATTTTGCTGCATTTTACTTATACAAGGTATCACGACGTTTTGGTATGGGGCCTGCCTATAATAGTGTAATGATAAGGATAATTCAGTTGATGAAACAGTCGTACATATAACAATAGACTTCTATAAATATATACATACTTGGTATTAACATCACATAAGTTAGAATTTTGAGAAATATACTTGCGGAAACAATTTCCGAAAAGGAAATGGTGGAATGGTCCTAAAAAGGCAATTTAACAATGATAACAACATATCATAAAAGTAAATCAATTCCCCCATTAGCTACACATACAGAGTCTGAACCAAGAGGGTACAAGGGAAATTTCACATTGGAAAGTTCCATTCACCAACCCAACCCCATTTTTAGCTGGTGTATGTTAGCATGTTCTACTAGCAGGGTCTTTTGGGAGTACTTTTTATACATTTTTGTTGATTCGACCAGAAACCAACCAATTCAATTTCAGGCAGAACTTATCCACGGCGCACATTTGGAGGAACCCTAGAAAATAGCACAAACTCTGGGAGCATATTTTTCTTGTTTGGACCAGTAACGGCACATGATAGCAGCCTGCTAATAGTAAGTAACATGTAAGCTTAAAAAAATAGAATAAGAAGAAATAAACCTGTTCGCTGTGGCCCTGAGGGAAGTAGACGACGTGGGTCCCAGCCGCCGGTAAGTTGACCAGAGGACCGGCACACGCCTACCTAATATGGAGGCACACACACACAAAGAAGCTGTAGACCACAAGGACAGAAAGGGAAATAAAGAAGGCTGATCACGTGGGCTTAGGAGTGTGCTGGATAACAACCTTGCTCCACTTTCTAGACCTTGAATTTAGGGATTCTGTTAGGATTCCTTACAACAGATTAGTTGCTGGAACTTGAGTTGTATATATAGTTTCTCTTCCTTTGAATAAAAGATAGATTGATTCTCTCTCAATAAAAGTTACTTTCCCTCTCTTTCTGTCTCATGTACTCTTCACTTCTCATTCCCAACTTCTTCATGGTATCAGAGCACTTGTAAGATTCCGCTGTATACACTTTGATCAATTTGTTTCTCCTTCTCAAATCTATTCATCAGTTGTTGTTCGAGATTATGTCTGCAACTGAAGAATCAACCTCAAAGGACAATGAAGCTGGAAGTGAGATCAGAAATGTGAAAGTTCATGAGACCGAGGTCGATGAGTATGAAGCCTCTGAGGTAAACCTTATTTTACCTCCTTCTCATCCTCTATACCTCCACACCAATGATCATCCAGGCATGTCTCTGGTTAATCATGTACTGACCAATACCAATTATAATCAATGGCGAAGAGCCATGGTCATTGCTCTTTCATCAAAATTGAAATTAGGCATAGTCTCTGGTAAAAATAAGAGACCTAATCCCCAATCCAAATACCTCGCACACTGGCAGAGATGCAATGACATGGTCACATCTTGGCTGTTGAATGTTGTTTCACCAGATATCTCTGCTAGTCTTGTGTATCTTAAATCTGCAAAACAAATTTGGGAGGATCTAGAATTTAGGTTCACTCAAGATAATGCTCCACAACTGTTTAATATCAAGAAGGAAATTATGAATCTGAGACAAGGAAGCCTAGACATAGCAACATATTTCACAAAATTCAGATCATTATGGGATGAACTAGAGGATGTTAGTGGAAAGCCAAAGTGTACCTGCACTTGTTCCTGTGGAGCTGATCAAAAACTGGATGATTATGAGCACATGCAAAAGGTGACTCAATTTCTTATTGGCCTAAACGACTCCTATGCTGGAATCAGGAGCACCATACTAACTAAGAGTCCTTTGCCCAACATCAATGCCACTCTAGCATTGCTAATGCAAGATGAGAGGCTTAATGAATGTTCCAGTCATTCTAAATCTTCTTTTACTGAAGCCTCTTCAGCCTTGCTTGCCAAAACTGGTCAGAAATCAACTACAGAATTCTCAGTCTCTTATGCTAAGAATAATCCTCAGTCCTATGCAAATAAACCTAGTGGAAGAAAAGCTGTGAATAAGTCCAATTTTGTATGTGCACACTGTGGAGGTACAGGACATAGCAAAGAGAATTGTTTCTTCATACATGGATTTCCTGAGTGGCACAAGCTGTTTGGTGTTACACCTGATCCATCTAGAATGCCTAAGCTCTTGAAGATCAAAGGCAATTCTCATTCAACTCACACAGCTGGAAATTGTGTTAACTCAGAACATGAAGCTTCAGTTAATATCTCATCTCTACATTCTACTGGTACCTCTTCTCCTACTTCTCAAACTGCAGGTAATATTCTTACTGAACCTAGTATTATGAGCTCAGTTAGAATAGCTCTGCATGTCATAAACACAACTGATTGGATCATTGATTCTGGTGCTTCAGACCACATCACTTCTTCTTTTGACCTGCTTATTGATCCTGTTCCTTTCCACTCTGTTATACATCTGCCAAATGGTCAAAAGTCTCCAATTACTCACAAAGGCTCCATACAATTGACCTCACATATACTCTTGCTTAATGTGTTATATGTGCCTCAGTTCTCTTTCAACTTATTATCAGTAAGAAGATTAACTACTGACAATAAATGTTGTGTTCAATTCCTTGCTTCTCACTGTTCTATACAGGACTTAGCCTGCAAGACTGTGATGGGGACTGGTGAATTGAAGAGAGGCCTGTACAAGCTTGTTTTGGATGATCCTACCTATACTTCTCACATTTGTTCATCTCTGTCTTTACCTGCTTCTTCAACTCAGATTTGGCATTACAGATTAGGGCATATACCTGCTAATACTCTCAAATACTTTCCTATTACTTGTAACAAGTCTCCTGTTAATCATGAACCTTGTGAAGCATGTCATTTAGCTAAACAATGTAGAGTTCCTTTTCCTTTAAGTCTCAGTCATGCCTTGGTTCCTTTCTCTTTAATACATTGTGATGTTTGGGGGCCATATCCTCATCTTACCTACAATGGTTTTAATTCTTTTTTAACCATTGTAGATGATTTTTCAAGAACTACCTGGACTTTTTTGTTAAAGTCCAAGGCTCATGTTATGCATCACTTGCAATTGTTTCTTAAGATGGTAGAAACTCAATTTCATACATGTGTCCAAAGTGTCAGATCAGATAATGGATCTGAGTTCTTTAATAATGCTATGTCTACCTGGTTAGCTTCACTTGGCATAGAACAACAGAGCACTTGTGTTGAGACTCCCCAACAAAATGGGAGGGTAGAAAGAAAACATAGGCATGTCCTTAATGTAGCTAGGGCTCTCAGATTTCAGGCACACCTACCTATTAAGTTCTGGGGTGATTGTGTTCTTACAGCAACTTATCTTATCAATAGAACTCCTACACCTCTTCTTCACTACAAAACTCCCTATGAACTTCTCCTTCACAAACCTCCTACCTATGCTCACCTGAGAGTATTTGGCTGCTTGTGTTATGCTTCCACACTAAAATCCACTAGAGATAAGTTCTCTCCTAGGGCCAGCAGATGTCTCTTCCTTGGTTACCCCTATGGAAAAAAGGCTTACAAGGTGTATGATTTGTCCACTCACAGAGTGTTCTATTCCAGAGATGTTTCCTTTCATGAACTGGTCTTTCCATATCAATCTGCATTACCATCATCTGTCACTGCCACACCTATGTTTCCTGCTTCATCTTCCACTACTTCTGAGGAGGATGTTTCTTTTGACACTCCTTCTCAACCCTCCTCCCCTGCCACTTCTCAGCCTCTATCCACAAATAATTTTCAACCCTCACCTATGGATACCTCTGCTACTTCTTCACCTTCCTCTGTCAATCCTTCTGCCTCAATTGAGTCATCTTCTACATCTGTCATTCCTCCAACTGCTACATTGAGGCCTGTTAGACAGAAGATTATTCCATCCAAATACAAGGACTATATAGGCTTGCCCTCCAGATTCACTGCTTCTCAGTGCTGTGCAGGTATAAGCCCCATATCCTATTCTGGGATCTCTTCTGCTTATTATTCCTACATATGTAATACTTCTTCCTTATCTGAACCTACCACCTATCACCAAGCTTTAAAAGATCCAAACTGGTGTGATGCTATGGCAGCAGAACTTTCTGCTCTTGAACAAAATAATACATGGGAGCTTAGTGAGTTGCTTGTTGGCAAGAGATTAGTAGGTTGTAAGTGGATCTATAGGCTGAAGTACAATGCAGATGGGACTCTCAATAAATATAAGGCCAGGCTGGTGGCCAAAGGCTTTACTCAGACTGAAGGAGAAGACTATTTTGAAACTTTTGCTCCCGTAGCAAAAATGACTACAATGAGGATTTTCCTTGCTTTGACTGCTATAAAAGGATGGCAACTCTCTCAAATGGATGTTGCTAATGCCTTTCTACATGGTGACCTAGATGAGGATGTGTATATGAGTTTACCTCCAGGTTATGTCTTGCCTCCTACACATTCTACAGACAAACCTCCAGTTTGCAAACTTCTTAAGTCTCTTTATGGACTTAAACAGGCTCCACGGCAATGGTTCAGTAAGTTTGCCTCTGCTTTGGTTCAGTTTGGCTTTGTGGAGTCCAAACATGACCACACTCTATTTACTCTTACTAGACCAGCCTCTTTTACTGCCATTCTGGTGTATGTAGATGATATTCTGGTTGCTGGATCAGATGGGGCTGTTATTGCAGAGGTTAAAGCTCATTTGCATGCTCATTTCAACATTAAAGATCTAGGTCCTCTTAAGTTCTTTCTTGGTATTGAAATAGCTAGATCAACTGAGGGCATATGCATTCATCAACGAAAGTATTCTTTGGATATTGTCTCTGATGCGGGTCTCATGGCAGCCAAGGCTTCTAAAATTCCTTTCCAAAAGAAACATGTTCTGACTCCAGATGAAGGGGAATTGCTCTCCAATCCTATGCCTTACAGGAGACTGGTAGGGAGATTGGTTTATCTAACCATTACCAGACCTGACCTATGTTATGGGGTTCATATCTTAAGTCAATTTTTGGCTGCTCCCAGAACTCCTCACTGGCAGGCAGCTTTAAAGCTTGTTAGGTACATCAAGGGCAGTCTTGGACAAGGTCTTTTATATTCAGCCACCAGTTCCCTTCAGCTTTCCATCTATTGTGATTCTGACTGGGCTGCATGTCCTGTCACTAGGAGGTCATTGTCTGGTTTCTGTGTTCTCTTGGGCTCCTCTCTTGTGTCATGGAAAGCCAAGAAGCAGTCTGTGGTTTCTAAATCTTGTGAAGCAGATCTCTTCACCAATTTTGGTGTGAGCATTGCAATAAGGCTAAGGCTGCTAATCCTGTCCTACATCCATTTTTTATCCAAGCTTCATCTCCCCATTTCATGTCTTACCAATCAACTTGAACCTTCACCAAAGTTCAATACCTTCAGCTTGAAGGGGGCTAATATGGAGGCACACACACACAAAGAAGCTGTAGATCACAAGGACAGAAAGGGAAATAAAGAAGGTTGATCTTGATCACGTGGGCTTAGGAGTGTGCTGGATAACAACCTTGCTCCACTTTCTAGACCTTGAATTTAGGGATTCTGTTAGGATTCCTTACAACAGATTAGTTGCTGGAACTTGAGTTGTATATATAGTTTCTCTTCCTTTGAATAAAAGATAGATTGATTCTCTCTCAATAAAAGTTACTTTCCCTCTCTTTCTGTCTCATGTACTCTTCACTTCTCATTCCCAACTTCTTCACTGCCATAGCTCCGGATTTATACTCTTCTTCTCTACTGCATAAGAAAAGAAATTAACATGCGCAAGCCACCCACCTTGTTTGGTTGCCGAGAAAATTAAGGAAAATACAACTTCAGAAAAGTATATCAAAGTCCTGCAAATTTTGTTACAAGAAAAGAACAGACAGGGTAAAGACAAAATATCTGACCTTCATTGGGATTTCCAGTAGCTAGAGTAGCTCCTGCACAGTTAGCCGGCGTCTTCATTGAGCTTATTCCGATCACCGACCACCGTGGAAGCTGATATGATCGGAGAATCTCACCGGGATTCCATTAGGCCGGCAGTTAATCAATGGGACCCTTCAATGTTTAGTGGGTCTATACTTTTAGATCACTAAAGTATTACAGAGCTAAAATTTCAGCTGGAAAAGGTTAATTTACACCGAGAAAGAAGTACGGGGAAAAGCCCAAGTTCTCGGTCCGAAAGATGAATTAGCCGGCAGCCAGGTACGCCGGAAAAGGAGGTGCGGTGGGAAACGGAGAAGGAGGGGGGCAGGGGACAAGGGGAAGACCGGAGGCGCTTTAAAAAAGGGAAGTTTGCCGAGTATTGCAGAGACCAAATGCTGCAGCTTTGCCCCCTCCCTTTTTCTTCACACACACACATGCTCTCTCTCTAGATTTCTTCCCCCCTTTAGGCTCCTTGTTCTTCTGTGCCCTTTTACACCTCTCTCTTTCTCTCTCTGAAGAAGCCTTTCACACTCTCTTTCTCTCTCTACTCAATTCTCTCTGTCTGAATCTCTTTCTCTCTCTACTTGAAAATGGGGGACTGAATAAACCAAAGGGGGCATTAGAGCGACCACAATGTTCCCTGTTACCGGAACTCTAAAAACGTTTGTGGAGTTTTTGGATCAATCTGAAGCCTACTATGGACTCCCGATACCACTCCCTATCCCTATAATCCGTTAAGGGACTCGCAACAGATTGGGAGTCCCCAAACATGAACAGGAGTCTTTCTCCCACTCTTTTCTCTTCCCAACCGTTCGTCTTCATCGTTCTCCCTCCTCCCCAACAGTCTTCTCTCTTCTTTCACCCCCACCGTCTTCCTCCTATCTCCCCCTCACCACTTCTCCCAATAACAAAACCCTCTGTCGCTGCCGCCTTCATCTTCACCTCACCAGCCGACGAAAATTCCTCTGGGTTATCTCCGATGACTCCCAGCGAGGCTCGTTTTGGGTTGAATCTGTGAAGGGATCTTCATCTTCAGTTTTTGAGGTATGATTTCTTAAATTTCCAATCTTTTTGCTTTTAATTTTTATTTTTCCCTTCATTTTCCTCGATTTTGTTTAATTTTATCATACCCCCTTTCTAGTGACTAGTCTATCCATCTTTGCCTGCATTTGCAGCTACTAGGAATAGAGCCATGGACATGACCATGACTATGACCAAATTGGTAGACCTTTTTGCAGCCATAATCTTGTGTGTGTGTTTGTTTGATTAATTACAATCACAGATGTGCTTAGGTGAAGCTTGATGGAACTAGAGGTAAGAAATTATACATACATATGATTGCTTATAGAGGAGTAGATCCATTTATGTTTGTTCTTCCCTAACAATCTTAGTTTTGTTATTGGTTTGTCAGAGATATGAAAAAGTTCCAAAATTGATAAAACATAATCCAAGTAGTCCAAATAAACCAATTCTGCATTAATTTCTTCTCTGCATAATTATGATGAAAATAAGTGTTCACTACTAGTAGTCTACATGTTTTTATTATTTTTTAACATAATTTGTGGACAAAACCATTAATTGAATCAATAATACTAGTCTACATGACTTCTTAATTAGTATTTTTTGCTGCACAACTTTTATGATTATTCAAAGGTGAAGAACCCCAGCTGTGTGTAGGAGAAGAAACCAAGAAGAAAAAATCAACAGGAAAATGAAACGGAGCTGCAGAAACTATGTGGTGACAGCTTGCATATTCTGTAATCAAAATTCATTTTCTCACACCTCAAAGCTTGAAACGATGAACCGTTTTTTCCCCATAAACTAGACTCGTATATTTTTTTCCAACCATATAGGGCACACTACCTAGTTCTCTCTCAATGAAAGCAGTTTTTCGTTCAAAGACAGACCATGTGTCGGAATTTCAGAAACTGCATCAGGTACTATGTCCCACGGACAGGCAATTGCGGAGGATCATAATATTGTTTTACCAGAAATCCTGTGGTAGAAGAAGTCAGTCCAAGGCATTCGAGGCGCACACATGTCAATAGCCAAAAAGATAATACAATAAAATATCATGGAACAACTTTGTCTGGAGGAGCTGTTCTGCTTCATAATGGTGGTCATGCTAACATGTCTTTCTATAATACTCCTTCTCCGATGGCCACACAGATATAGCTAGTGAAACCTACCTCAGACTTAATCTAAGTTATACTTGATTTATTTTATTCTTTTAAAGACGTGTGACGGCGCGAGTGCCATCGATATGAAACTTTGGCATTCACGTTTAAAATTTGATTTACTTAGTTAATTGTCTTGGAGCTAGTTCAAAAGATCTCAGTTACTCTTATCTTATAGGAATGTCATGTGCAGTAGTGCCCTTGATTCATGAGAGTTCTATGTATATCTCATCCCAATTACTCTTTCACACCACTTTAAGAATCTCGTCGAAATGCAATGTTAACATGTGGATAACTTGATGATTTTTAAGGAGGGACAGATAGACATAAATATATATCCAAACCAGGTTTTCTTTAGGATTTTTTATGCGTGTGTCCATTTATATTCAAGCATCTCTTTGTTATATTTTAAGAGTCAACTCTATCAAATGCTTTCGTAAAAATAACAAACATCAAATAGACTATCAGGTAGGAAGAAATTATAGTGAAATTCATCAAGCATATTTCACTAATTGAGATAACCTCCTATGAAAAAAATGTGTGCGTGATTTTCTGTTTCTTTCTCTCTCCAGTCTCCCCATTCATTTCTGTAATGTATAAGCTTATGTGCTGTGAATATGATTTGTATTTTAGGCTGAAGCTGAATGTACATAAATGCTTTGTTGGGGTGCCCTCGTTTGATGGGTGTGCACCATTTTTTTGTTGTTCTACGTAAAAGCTTTGGCCTAAATGATTTGTTAAACCTCATTTTAATAAAAAGTAAGCGAGAAATGAGACCTGTAGCTGTTCTAGTGTCTTTGAAAGAGAAGTGAAAATCCATAAGATAAAAAATGCATCCAGGAGTGCGTTGGGAAGGACTAGCATGACTCTAGCTCTTCCAGCTATGTCACTTATGGTTATGATATTTCCAGTTGCATGGAACAAAGCATTCAATTTTTGAATGCATATAAGAGCTTCTTCCGGTTGTACCCAATTAAAAAATTCTACATAAGAGTAGATTTTATTGAATACTAAAATTACTGTGACTATAAATCAGTTTATAGAAAGAAAAAAAATCAATAAAGCCTCAAAATATTTCAACCTCGATAAACAATTTTTCAAAGAACTAGTGAAGTGTTGAACCTGCGCAGCATGAAAAACATCGATGTAAGACGAACAATGCCTTTCTTCTTCCCCATCTTTGTGCCTCTTCATGAAACTCCTGCTGATTCTCCCATATGCATACAGTTTATTTCCCAAGAACCCAAAGACATTCATTTTTCTGAAAAACCCTCTTGGCTTGGGTTTATAAAATCCCTTGGCCTCATTAGCTTCAAGATCCCCAAACCCCAAGTTTATCATGCCTGTCAAAAGTGGCTTCGTGAATAGACGACACTGCTTCAGAACCCATTTGTGCAGAATAATAAGAGTCAACATTCCTCAATGTATTCTCCTTCCTATCAAAGTCAAGGCTTGAAGGCACAATCCCATCAGTATTCTCCTCAACAATCTTGTCAGAGAAACTGGGTGATGCAGCTGGTTTAAGAAACCTTTTCATATTATTATGATTCTCTGAACCATGTGTTACATTTTCAACAGGTTTTCCCCCTGAAAGAAACAATGCCAACCCATCTATGTCTTGCTCATTCAAGTTTACCCACTCATTATTCCTCACCAAGCCTCCTACACTCATATCCTCCAAGCTTTTCTCTAAATTCACTATGTGCTCTTTAATGGCGGTGATAAATTGCTCGTGTCTTGCAATCACATTCTGTTTCTTTGGAGACTTGACTGTCAGAGACAAAGTCACTTCCCTTTCAAAATCTTCCAACTGATTATATTGAATATCCTAGCTCTCACTTCATCTAACTTGTGCAAATCATAATGATGTTCTCCAATAAGTGAATGTTTCCTTCTTTTGAAATATTAGGCATACACGCAGCAATACAAATCTTTGCCAAGATAAAGAAAAGGCCCTACAGTGATGCTATACCAAAACAGTATCACAACTTTGAACAGGTTTACCCCTCCTATGAACCTGATTTAAAAAATGAACAAAATCATGAATCAATTTTCTCTAATAATTAACGGAGCCAATATAGCCCATCTGCCTATATCTGCACTAACCACATTCCAACCAGTATCCTTCGTGTTTCCTAATCAAAGCATCCTACTGAGCATCTTTGCATAGAGCCACTACATCACAAACCAATTACCTAACTAATATCTGGCCATTACGGGTAGAGTTTTACTCTTAAATCCAGCTGTGAGGCCTTTTGTGTTTTTAATTTAATCTCTTCACCCTTCCTTGCGGCTGAACTTAGAACCTTTTACGAAATGGGTTATTAAGTTATGAAATGGGCGTTTATCACAGTTACTTTACCATACAAACCATTGCTTGTGATATCCGCCAAAAACATTATGCCCACTGAATATCATTATAAGAAGGATCTAAAATAGTCATGCTGAAATTTGCTACGCTGTTTGATTAGTCTTTGTTAAGCTGAATTGCATTCAATTGAGTTGCTTTGCTAGTTTCCCTAAGGGTTGGCATATGTCCCAAGTCATGTCACATTATACCAAGGTCCAAGAAACAGCAAAGGATTCATCATATAAATCTCCAAACAGATAAAAATGACAGAAGATTCAAATACAGAAATTGCTGCCCTGCTGCCTGTTTTGGCCCTATTTTGCTGCTGTTTTTGGACTGTGTTTTGCTGCTGTTTTAGAGCTGTTTTGGGGCTGTTTTGCTGCTGTTTTTGGGCTGTTTTGCTTCTGTTTTTGAGCTGTTTTGATGCTGTTTTTGGGCTGTTTTGCTGTTGTTTTTGGGCTGTTTTGCTGTTGTTTTTGGGCTGGTTTTTGCTGCTGTTTTTGGGCTGTTTTGCTTCTGTTTTTGAGCTGTTTTGCTGCTGTTTTTGGGCTGTTTTGCTATTGTTTTTGGGTTGGTTTTTGCTTCTATTTTGCAGTTGTTTTGCTGCTGTTATGTTGCTGTTATGTTGCAGCGTTTGAAACCAAAATGACTAAAAGCTCTTTCCCGAGCATGAATTTGGTATGTTTGGGCTTTCAAGCGTGTGCATAGCATATACACAATTGTTCTGTTCTTTTTTTTGTTTTTGTCAATTTACATGATTTCCTTAACAAAGTTTTTTTTTAAAATGGGTGCTTAAACGCTGGTGTTTGGCTCTTCAGAGAAAAGGCGTGCTGAGGCTGCAAGAATTGGGAGAAATATGCTGATAGAATTCCGGTGAGAGCTAAGAATTAAATTTTGGGAATAAAAGATTTTATTGGGCCCTTTATCCTATCTCATGCTTTTAGTTGACCTGTTGAACTTCAATATTTACTATTTGTTGTACTAGCAGTACGTGCGGCCTAAATTCCATATTTGTGCTATGATGTGCTGAAATTTCGAAAATAAAGCCAGGGCCACCTTCGGTTAACTCATCCAACATTCACTGACATAGTTGCTTCTGACCAAAATAAGTGCTAATGCTTAAGGATGATATCTTGGTGTATTCAGGGCCTTAGAGAGTGCATAGTTAAACAACAAGCTCATTTCCTTTTTATTCCCCTTACTTTGTGGAACAAAATGATGGGGAACTAATAGATATACTTGTTAATTCAATGTGTTAAATCCGATATAAGAATGTGTGGTAAAAATGTCCTTGCGCTGATACAAATTGGCAAATCGCGCTCTTACGTGGGTTACTTTTTTCTGCATTAGTTGAGCAGCGGTTTATCATTGTTAAGTTATTGCTCTTCGTGGATGAATTTTTATGTTTTCTCATCATTATTTGATAGTGGTATTGTTAGTATTATAAATTTGAAAATATACTGAAAAGTGATCTCTACCCTTGTTCTTTCATGGTTCATATTTGGTCGATATAGTTGTGACCTGTCATTGCTGGTGAATAGGTTTATGTATTACTACTGGTATATATCTCTGGCTAATTACCACTAATGTAATAATTAACAGCTGGATATATGCTCCCAGCAAATAGATCTGCAAATGAAGGTTATTGTTTGCCCTTGTAGCTTGCATTTTTAAATTGTATGTATACCCCCGTGGTTTATGAAGGGAAAATATAACGTGCCTCCTTCAGTTTGATAGTAGTTTACTTTGAAGGCGCCGACTGTTAGCGCTGACTGTTACTTGGTCGCTTATCCTATGAATAGTGACCTTTTATAGCTTTTAAGTATACAATTAAATTGCCTTGTTAGGAAACTCACTTCATAGGGTATCTTAATAAATGACCCATTTTATCTAGATCAAGAAGGCACAGGATAAGTCTATGATCAGACCTTAGGAACATTTGCAAGTAGTGATAGGGACATAGAATATGGAAGGAGTCATTTCTTGTTAGACATCAACATAACTTATTAGTTCTGTCCAATGTGCAGGGACACTTGTTAGTTTGTACTATTACCAAGGTGCTCTACCTGTTAACCATTACTGTGGTCCAAGAAAGCTCTCGCTACATGCAAAAATCTAGTCTCAGCGTTTGGCAGTTACTACCTAAGCTATGCAGAATCAAGCTTTCATATGAAACTTTGATCCAACATTAATGAAATTCAACCGGGGATTATGTAACTGAACATTGTTATTGTGAAAAAAATATTTTTGGTTATCCTAGATAGTGATTCTTGAGGACTTCTAGGACCTCTCATCCTTTCCCATGTTGTTCTGTCTGTGTAGTTTCATTGAACCGAAGTGGATATTTACATTCTTGTTGCTAAACTTAATATGTTTTGAGGTTACTTTGTGTATTGTGATAGAACGTAAGAGGATATTATTATTCTTTGTCATTACAGATAAGGAAGAATCCTTACAAAGTTATCATAGAAGATGATGTTATCCTTAGAACCCACAAGAGAAATCAAGGAACTCGTGAGTTTGTGGATGCTAAGTCCAAAAATTCTTTGTGAGTTTAATCTAAATGTTTTATTACTTTTATTACTTCGAACATTTAATTATACTCAATCGCTTTTGAAAGATGTATTTTTGATCCCAATACTATTTTTATTATTTATAAAATGCAAATTGAAAAGTTACTTATATAATATTCGTTTTTTTACATTTTAGGAGGATTATACCGCTCGAAAGGAAAGTGATGGTTTTGATTTATTTGGTGGTGTTGCAAAGAATCGTTTGACGGCTTTGATTCATTAGTTCTTGCATCAGAGATCTTGAGTAGCACACGAGTTCCTTATTTGCACGTTCAAATGAAGAATTCTCACAAACCAAAGAGCACGAGTTCCTCATTTGCACGTTCAAATGAAGAATTCCCACAAACCAAAGAGTTTGAAGATAAGTTGTCCGAAAGAGTTGAACAAATGAAAGATGGTATCTACAGAGAAGTCACAACACAATTAGTCAATTACAATCAACATGAAGCTAAATTTGAGGAAATGAAAGATGATTTGCGGTTGCAATTGCAAGAGACAATTCGAGAACTTAGAGGCTTCGAGCATCGTTCACCAGCTTCTATGTAGTTTAATAATATAACAACTTGACAATTTTATATAGTTTAATAATAGTATGACAGTTTAGTATGACAGTATGTCAATTTATTTTGAACGTAAGGTTTGAAGCTTTGTTGACTTTAATTATTTGATTTTAGATATTTTATGTGAAATGTTCGATCAGATACAATTGGAAATATTCATAGATCTAATATTAGTAATATTTTATTTTCAGAAAATAATTTACTGCAACAGAAATTTTCATTGCAAAATATATATTTTTTTAAAATTTAGCTACAAACCAACAACGAACTTTTGCAACCGAAAAATTAGGAAAATTCAGTTGCTAGTTTAGTTCTACGTGTAACAAATTTAAAACGAAAAATAACTAGTTGTATTTTAAAAACATAAATAAATCAGTTGTTGTTTGCAACGGATGTCAAAAATACCCTGGGAAGCACATTGCAACCAAAATTGCTACTACCAAAATTAATTGAAATAATTAAAAATATATATTTTTCACATAATATAAATTTAAAATTTAAAATATCGCATTCCGATAGCCATGAGAAAAATAGAAATAACAAGGTGAAATATATTGGTAGTTAGGATTGTTAGTTGAGATGAAGAGATATTTAGAGGGTATGTAGAGTGTGCTTATTGGAGCGAATTCTTTTTTAGAGTGTTAAAAAGTGTAATTGGAACAGAAAACGAGGTGTTTAGGTAGTGAAATTGAGGGTTGTTGTTGTGGATGCTTTAGGCCTCCCTAGGTTGACTAGCTAGTGAGGTTAAGTTTGGTAATTTGCTTTTTAACCATGGTTAATTACTCTCTATATCTCTGTACTTAATTTTTTAAAAATAATCCCTCATTCCTTTTTTCATTCCTGGATTCCATGCTCAACTAATCCACATGCATCCAATCCCCCCCCCCAAAAATATTAGTTGCATTACTTTGACTATCACATCACTATACTTTTACCTTATTGCCCTATAGTGCACTAAAAACTAACATTCTTTTGTACATGACTCATATTTTTCACGACACGCAATCTTATTTCAGCAAACAAAGTGCTTGTTTTTAGTATCATTTTTGCTGAATAAGAATCTTAATTTAGGCCCCAAAGTTTGAGGAATTATGGTTGCGTATTCAAATTTTGGCACATAGTCGTTCAAGCAAGGGTCGTTTAACCCAATGATGATTAAGAAAATCTATATTCTCTTCGTTTAAGATTCAATATTTGCTCTACTGGTTAAAGCACTTACTCCCTCTCCCGTTGTTATTTCAAATCTCAATGGATTTAGGAAATTAAAAAAAAAACTATTTAAGTTAAAAGATTTTATGTGTTCTTCAATTTTCTCCTGTTATTGAAGGGCATCACTATTTTTAATCCGATCCTCAAATGTTAACGCTTTTAATGTTGTAGCATGACTCAAACAACATAGTCTTAGGTGGGTACTCCGTACTTGTGATTTTTTAGTTTCACACATGAGATTAATTATCCGAGTTTCGAAATTGACATGTTTTTCGATTGGGAATCTCCAACCTAACCATCTAATATTGTCATTTAATTAAAACATTTTGACCTTTTAATTGTATGTCATATATGTGTAATGAAATTTAATATGCATAAAGTTTGGGAGAACTAATGTAGTATAGGTTCCCCCGCCGCAAGCAAGCAAGGCAAGGTGACAGTTGGGACAGTTGAAACTTGAAACTATTTTTACAATAATTTTAACTTCTAACACTAATTAATTAAACCTAGTAGTAGTATGCGCTAGCTTGTGGAAATTAATAATTATGTCATCATCATTTAATGGTCATGCCATCACTTGTCTTGTTTTGTTGTTGGGATGTATTGTTGCCTCGTTGATTGTTGGATAATGAGGTTTTTAATAATTTTGAAAATAGTGAAAAGGATAAAATAAAACTTATATAACTTGAATATATTGTAGAATCATGTACGGATACACTTTTGTAGAAGAATTATTCAACCATTATCATATGCTCCGGGTTACACTAATATTCTTGTAGGATAAGATTACAATGGTTCTCCTCTTACGACACTCAAGCAGGAGATTATTAATGGAATATTAGTATATAATAACGAATCAAAAATGATAGAACGCTGATGGAGTTTTCATCTCATTCTCTTGCAAAAAAACAAAGTTTTTTTTATATATTTCCTTCTCTATTCTGTTATCCTTTGAATTCGAATTTTTACTTATGTGAATGTGCACTCCGCACCCCCAGATCCACAATAAACTATTTCCAAGCTCACTCATCTTTGAAATAAACTCCGATTATACTAAATGGTCAATGATTCCACTTAAATCTTCAATATTGATAATGCTTTGTCTTAATTCCGATAACAAACCTACCTACTACTTCATCTGTCTTAAAATAAGTGATTTTTTAGAAATAAAAATGTATCTCAAAATAAATGACGCTATAGATATTCAAGAAAAAACTGTATTTGGATTTTGCCAAAATAGCCCTTATTTTACTCTATAATTAGATATTGTTTAAACTTTGAGAAAAAATATGATAAATTAAAGAAAGATGTTAAGAGGAAAGAGAAAAATAATAATGGACTTAATTTGTGTGTAAATTTTTAAAACATCATTTATTTTGGGATGAAGGGAGTAGTATGTAATAATGAAGGCCCATCTGGGAGAGTTTATATATTATTAAGAGATAATAATGGGGAAAAACATAATATCTTATTTTGAAAAGTATAGTCGAATTATCAACATTTATGATAGAAGTAGGTTTGATAGAATTATTAAATAAGTAACAAGTTTCTATTACAATATTGAAATAAAACAAATTAATTACAATATTCCCATCACTATCCAAAAAAAGGGATGTTTACTACTCCCTTTGTTTTTTAAAAGGGTCTTACTTCATTTCACTTTGTTATTAAAAAAATATTCTCATTTTTATGATTTAAGCTATAAAATTTTAATTTTATACAAAAGTATTTTTTTTAATGTGTATATACCATGTTTCTCTTTTGAGTTATAAAAGAAATTGCTTTGACGCATATCAACAAAAATACACGATAATTTAACATTTTTCCAAATAAAATGAACGACGACAATAATATATATATATATATATATATATATATATATATATATATATATATATATATATATATATATAAAGAGAGAGACACACACCCACACTCACACACTCACACAAAGTCTTAACATTATTATTGATGATATCATCCTTCCCATGATATTAATTAATAGCGAGGGGATTAAGCACTTGTTCCAGGTAGCCAAGATTAATAATCTCAGTCGTAAAAATTTATCAAATAGTTTTCTTTGGTGTTATTAATTATATCCAGTCATCTATCCTCTTACCAAACCTCGCCATATTCTAGTCTAAATATATAAGATTAAAATTTTGGTGCGGTGGACAAAACAATTCTATACAAGCGACCTTGAGTAACTGACACATGATAAACCAAAATCATGTGTCAAAACACAAAGATTTTAATTTGTCATGTGTCAGTCACTCATGGCCACTGGTGTAGAATTATTTTTCCACCGCTGGTAGACCAAAATTTAATCCAATAAATATTAAGACAACTTTTAATATACATAGTTTCCTTATCAGGACATTCGATGCTCTGATTATTAGGTTAACTTCACCATTCGTCTCTGTACTTAAAATCTTTCTAGTGATCATCGCTCGATTAAAAAAATGAATATTTAGATCCAAAATAGTTATTTTTTGCACGCTAGAGGTCCCTGGTTAGATACCGTTAGGTGATCTACAAGTAAGTTGGCATGTGCTCACCTCGTGATATTTTTTTTCGGCAATAAAGTCATTCTCTAAAGAATGATGATTTTTTGTCATCTTCAACCTCAACCCCTCTGACCCTTCCAGACACTTCCACCATCAGTGTAATTTTCCACACACCTCAAATACTACCATCAAATAGGACATGGAGTTACAACGTCTTGTTTGGGATGATTTTGGTGAAAAATAGATCAAACTAAATCACTATATATATATATAAAGGTTTCGTGAGAAAGAGTTATATGAGAAATGTGGGTTTGGGGGGATTCAAACTGAGGTGACGGTGGGGAGTGGGAAGGGGTAGGGGAGTATTAATGAGGAGATGAGAGAAAAAAGTACAAAGACAGAGAAAGGCATTAATGAGGAGAGAGAAATAGTACATTTCTAAAATTAAAAGTACATTTTGCATTACATAAAGGCAAATGATGCCCAAGTTTTGAGTGACATCCAATTTTTTCCTTCCAATGCCCAAATTTTGGGCAATGACTTTTGCATTGCGACACCCAAATTTTGGGCAATGACTTTTGCATAGCGACGCCCAAAATTTTGAGCGGCACACAAATTTGAACTGTGGCTTTTTCAATGCGTCTTTCCTTCATTAAGGATATCTTCGTCATTTTTTCTCCAAAAGCGGACTGTAGCAGTTAAAAAATATTATCATGGACTTTTTGGGTTATATTTTTTCCACAGGGTATCGATCGACCCAGTTATCACCCAAAAACCTATTACAATAGTAGATACTCCGGTAACTAAATAGTTAACCCAATAAACTATGTTTAATAAATAAAAATGAGTGGCCCTAAATGTTACACAAAAAACACTAAATACCACATTCTTTTAAAAGTTTAATTACTAATTAATCCTTTTATAAAAATGAGTTACAATTAACCATAAACTCTAATTACTAATTAATCATTATCCTTTTATATAAAGGAGTTTGAATTAATAATAATTATCCTTCTATAAATATATGTCAAACCCTCCTTTACAATTAACTTGTTCCTTTCCAACAATTCATTTAATGAATTCTGATCCGAATAACAACGTTCATGATGATTCTTCGGATTCTTCTTGTACGATAAGTTGTTACCTACATTGTACTCAATATATGAGTGGCTATATTTTTTTCGATATTTAAAATCATGTTTAAAGAAGATGGAAAAAACCTGAAGATGAAATCGTTGAAGGTATGCTGAACATGGCGATTTTTTTTCTCTTTTTTTTTTAACAACTTGGCGTTTTTTCAAAAAAAAAAATTCAAAACTTGGCTATTTTTTTCAATTTTTTTAAACAACCTAGCGATTTTTTCAATTTTTTTTAAAAAGCTAGCGATTTTTTTCAATTTTTTTTAAAAAGGTGGCGATTTTTTGCAATTTTTTTTTTTAAAAAAGCTGGCGATTTTTTTCATTTTTTTTTTTTTGAAAAGTGGCGATTTTTTTCAATTTCTTTTTTAAAAAAGTGGCGATTTTTTTTAAAGGGGAGTCCAGCGAAGAGTTCAATCAGTGGACCTTCCAGGGCGGCTGACTCAAAACCTACTGTCTGGTGGGGCAGAAACGGTCAAGGTTGTGGTGCTATAGCATGTATAAAAGAAAACAAGAAGATCAAACTACAAAGCTAGCAGCAAGGGAGACAATGGTGCTTGCCAAACGAGGGCATTTTTTTTATTAATGAAGCAGGGGTGGAGTAACTCTAAGCTCAAGGTGTTTGCTAAAATGCCTGAATGAGTTATGGCTTCATGAGGTGTATAGGGTTTAAACTGTGCTAAACTAGTAAACTTAAGACAGAACACCAATCCACAGCAGCATTAATAAATATGTTTACATGCATCAACAAATTCAAATGCACAATTGTATAAAGAAAGTGATTCAACAAAAAATGATTTTAATAACATTAATGGCAAATATAACATTCAATGGATCTGGGTAAACATTAATGGATTACCTATTACAGCTTTGATTGACACTTTAGCAGTAAAACGGGAATGAAAAAAAAAACACTAGCACGCACACACACAAACCCATTAAGAAAATCACATCTTTTGAATGAAATACAATTGAAAATCAAACATATTAACTTGAAAGAGAAAATGCTAATGGGGAAAGGGGAAAGGGGAAAGGGATTTCAATGTAGCTGAGAGGGAAAATGGGGGAAGGAATTGGAGAGAAAGAGACGCCGGCGAGGGAGAGAAATTGGAGAGAAAGAGACACCGGTTTAGGTCATCTCAGTACGTGTGAAAAAGGGCAGTTTTTTTTTTAAAAAAATATCATTATTGATTTGATTTAGTTTAGGAATTTTTTTAATGGAAGGAGGACAGTTTGGTAAAAAAAAATTGCAATGTGTGGTGAAAGTAGGGTAAATGTGTTTTCTTTTCGTTTATATACATCAATTAAAACAACGTGATTTTATGAGTTTTTACCGGGTCGCGATCCAAAAGTTATCCATAGCATGATTTAAACCAAATTTTTTGATGTCTATTCACCGATCGTTTGAATTTTTTGTTCATTTTCCTTTACCCATCCCCTACATTTTATTTTCCTTGGTTATATACTATTTTAATTGTTTTTTTCTTTATGTCTGATTTTTAAATTAAACCATGATACTTGAATTATTTTGTAAAAATTACCAATTTTGAAAAGTGTATTTTTTAAGGTTTAATGACAAAACATGTTAGTATATCACTTATGTTTTGTTTATGTCATTTTTTTTTTTTGAAATTGAATTTGAGAAATGATGTTGACAGAAACTATTCCAATTGCGTTTACTTTTTTTATTTGGAGAATTAAATTTAAAAAATGACATATAACTAATTACACACCAAAGCCATATAACTATTAAATATTACACAAAAATAAAATAAAAATCAAATTTCTAGGTAAGCTATTCATAAGTCAGACATAGTCCATGTGCATATAACTAATTACAGACAAAATTAATATATAAAAATAAGTCGTAAAATGGTATTTATTCAAAAATAATGAATAGCTTTGTATTATTATAAATAAAAAATAGGTAAATAAAAATACTTACGATTGTTTTTAATAGATCTTGAAATACAGTTCTATAATATTTAAAACAAACAAAAAAATACTCATGGGCCTGAGAGATAACAAATAAAAAATATGCTTAGTAGAAACATGAGAGATAACAAAACCAAGTTTTTTTGTTAATTTCTTTGCATCAATATCCAGACTTAGAAAAATAAAGATAGAATAAAACAACGATTTTGAAACTAAAGCATATACACACACTTTGAAGTACAAACTAATTCACAGACAATCAATGAATAATAATACCAAGATTTGACTTTTTTTTTTCTATTTCATCATAACCAAAGTTATTATTGTAAAAATTTATATAAATCGAGATATGACCAATTTTTTGAGACAGCTAGCTAGATATATAAAAAAATGGAAACCCGATAATTTCTGATTTTTTAGTTACTTATACATGTTTAAAAATTCAGTTATAAAAAAGTACTGATGATGAAATTAATCAATATTCAGATCGAATTTATGTGTTAATTGAACTAAATCACGAATTAAAATTAATAAACAAGTTTTGAAGTTAAACTGAGTTTTTGAAATATTTTTGGAAACATGAACATACCAACAAGTTTCCAGTAAGTCGGTGGTTATAGCTTCCGTTGTCGGACTTTCTTTAGGTGGTAACCTTGGGATTGGGCATCGCTACAAAACATGCGTAAAAAAATTACAATGTATGGTGAAACTAGGGTAAACGTGTTTTCTTTTCGTTTATATACATCAACTAAAATAACATAGTTTTATGAGTTTTTACCAGGTTGCGATCCAAAAGTTATTCATAGCACGGTTTAAACCAAATTTTCCGATGTCTATTCATCGATCGTTTGAATTTTTGGTTCATTTTCCTTGACCCATCTTCTACATTTTATTTTCCTTGGTTATATACTATTTTAATTATTTTGTCTTTATGTCTGATTTTTAAATTGAACCATAATACTTGAATTATTTTGTAAAAATTACCAATTTTTAGTATATCACTTATGTTCTGTTTATGTCAAAAAAAAATTTGAATTTGAATTTGAGAAATATCATTTAATGATGTTGACAGAAACTATTGTAATTAAGTTTACTTTTTTCATTTGGAGAATTAAATTTGAAAATGACATATAAATGACATATAACTAATTACATACCAAAGTCATATAACTATTAAATATTACACAAAAATAAAGTAGAAATCAAATTTCTAAGCAAGCTATTCATATGTCAGACAAAGTCCATGTGCATATAACTAATTACAAACAAAATTAATATATAAAAATAATTCGTAAAAATGGTATTTATTCAAAAATATTTAATAGCTTAGTATTATTATAAATAAAAAATAGATAAATAAAAATACTTACGATTGTTTTTAATAAATATTGAAATACAGTTCTATAATATTTAAAACAAAAAACAAATAAAAATATTCATGGGTCTGACTTTGTTTGGTTTTTTAGTTAGGGTCCGTCTTAGTTTAAATTATCACTAGATTTTGTATCCATGCTTATGATATGGTGTCAATACGAAACTTATTCAATGTATGAAGCAGAGAATATGTAAATGAATTGATATATGCTTGGGAATTTGTAAATATCATATGAATGCACACTAAACAACTGAAAAGAATACAAAACTCAATAAACTAAAAAAAAATACATTTTATGATAGTTCATTATAAATAGTAAGAATATCGAGAACTTTATGTCATGTTCAAGTTAGAGTGATATTTTCTCTTCTTCTTTTTTTTTTGTTAATTATTTATGTGATTGAAAATTGAAATGTAAATATGTAATATGTAAGTTATGTTGTTGAAAGAGATACATGATTTTTTTTGTGGTTTCAATTAAATAGTCATATAAAAATTAAGATTCATTTTTTTTAATTACATCACATCAATGAACAATACATATTCTGAAATCACAAATTGTGAGTTAAATTTGAACGATGCATACTCGTGAATATTTCATTTGAATTATATATTATGAAATCTCAAACTGTGAGTTAAATTTAAAAGTTGGAAGTCAAATAATGTTGTTTCGTAACATAGTCTATTCACTTGAGTTATGCAATGACACGAGATTAATTATTATAAGGTTGAGAAACCATGTTTTAGAAGGTTGAGTTTTTCAAGGGGCAATTCTAATTTGAAAACATGTTTTTGGTTATCATCAGTTGTATGTAGCTTTGTCTAGAGTTACCATGTGATATTTATAATTGTAATAGTCGTACATGTTGAACTAAAATTATTGTATATAAAAAGTATTCCAAATTTTATATTAGTCGTACATGTTGAACGAAAATTATTGTATATAAAAAGTATTCCAAATTTTATATTTTTTTTTCAAATTTATAGGATTTTCTATATTTAATTTTACTTCTTATTATTTTTTGTTTATTTTGTTCATATTAAAAAATTAATTACATATCATTCAACTTTAATGTAGTATATAATTTTATACACATGTACAATCCGTGCAACGCACGGGTGCATCACTAGTTATTACCAATAAAAAAGATGTATCACACATTGGTTAGAAATTGATGTTTGTATTAAAAATGCTATTATTAATTACTAATTGAAAATATGTATCATACATTGGTTAGAAAGTGATGTTGGATTTCAAAGTTTTTTTATAAAAGACTTCTACCATTATCACCAATAGAAGATGTATATCTCATATTGGTTAAAAAATGATGTTAATTTTAAATTATTTTAGATTATATAAAAGACTTATTGTTATTAGTAATATAAGATATATATCACACATTTGTTATAAATTGATGTAAGTTTTAAATTACTATTATTACCAATAAAAGAGGTAAATCTTACATGGTTAAAAAGTGATGTTGATTTTAAAAGTTTTTAAATAAAAAGACTTCTACTTTTATTATTAACAAAAGAGAAGAGAAGAGATTTATCTCATTATATAGAAAGAGATGTTGGTTTTAGATATTTTTTTAAATAAAAAACTTCTACTACTATTACCAAATAATGAGATATATTACACATTGGTTAGAAAGTGATGTAGGTATTAAAAGTCTTTTTATAAAAAAACTTAATACCAATAGAAAAAATATGTATTTCACATTAGTTAGGAAAGTGATATTGATTTAAAATGTTTTTAGATAATGCACATCGCATTGGTTACAAAGAGATCCACATTATTTAAAAACATATATTGGTTATAAAATTCATAGATAGACGGATTTTTATGTTATTATCAATACAAGAAATGTATCACACATTATTTACAAAGAGATGTTGGTTTCAAAACTATTTAGATAAAATACTACTACTATTATTATTTTTATGTTATAAGCAATAGAAGAGATGTATCCCACATTGTTTAGAAATAAATGTTGATTTCAAAAGTTTTTATATAAAAGATTATTGTTATTACTATAGAATAATGTATCTCACATTTGTTAGAAATGTTGGTTTTAAAAATACTATTATTACCAATAGAAAATATGCATACCACATGGTTAGAAAGAGATGTTTGTTTTAAAAGTTTTTAGATAAAAGTCTTAAACTTTTACTAACAAAAGAAATAAAAAAAGAAGTATCTCACATTGTTAGAATATGAAAAAGGTGTATCTTACATTGTTTAGAAAAAGATGTTAGTTTTAAAAGTCTTATAGTAAATATTTTTACCCTTGTTACCAATAAAAGATATGTATCTCACATTGTTTATAAATAAATGTTAGTTTAAAAAGTCTTTAGATTAAAAACTTCTTGTTACAAATAGAATAGATGCATGTATTTCACATTGGTTACAAAGTATTCTACTATTACTATCAATAGAAAAGATGTAACACGTATTGGTTATAAATTAATGTTGGTTTTAAAAATATTATTATTACCAATAGAATAGATGTATCATACATTTGGTAGAGGGTAATGTTTGTTTTTAAAGTCTTTAGATATAAGCATTCTACCATTATTATCAATAGAATATGTATATCTCACATTAGTTAGAAAGTGATGTTGATTTTAATTTTAGATAAAAGACTTTTACTATTATTACTAATAGAAGAGGTATTCTACATTTGTTAAAAAATGATGTTGGTTTTAAAAGTCTTTAAATAAAAAACTTTTACTTTTATCATCAATATAATAGAAGAGATATATCCCACATTATTTAGGAAGAGATGCTGGTTATAAACTTTTTAAAATAAAATATTTATACCATTATTACCAAATAAGGATATGCATTACACATTGGTTAGAAAGTGATGTTGATTTTAAAAGTTTACAATTATTAGCAATAGAAGAGAAGTATTTCACATTGGTTATAAAAGTGATATTGGTTTAAAAAGTTTTTAGATGATGTATCTCACATTGGTTACAAAGAAATATATCTCACATTATTTAGAAATGAGTATTGGTTATAAAAGTCATTAGATAAAAACATCTTTTGTTATTACCAATAGAAAATATATATCCACATTGTTTAGAAATGAATGTTGGTTAAAAAGTCTTTTATCTACTACTATTATTACTAATAGAAAATATGTATACCACATGGTTAGAATGTGATGTTGGTTTTAAAGTCTTTAGATAAAAGACTTAAACTTTCATTACCAATAAAAATATAAAATAAGTATCTCACATTGTTTAAAAATGAATTATGATTTTAAAAGTTTTTAACAAAATGACTTCTAATATTATTATCAAGCTAAATGTTAATTTTAAAAGTCTTTAGATAAAAAAAATTATTATTATTATTAATACAAAATATGTATCTCACGTTAGCTAGAAACTTATATTTATTTTAAAAGTATTTGGATAAAAAAAATCGTTTAATATTAGTAACAATAGAAAAAAAATATTATAACCATGGAAGAGATTAACAATCTAATTATAATGTCCAAAAGTTATTATTATTACAAAAAATATATATATCTCACATTGTAGCCGTGCGGAGCACGGGCTAAATAACCAATAATAACAAATGTGAGGGTAAAGTTAAATGTTAGGGAGATGATAACAATACATTTTTTAAACTAAATTCTTAAAGTGAAACATTTCAAAATAGTATGATAGATTTTTTGCTCAGAACGAAGGGAATAGATTATAAAGTACTCTTATTATTCTTAGATATTGTTTAATGTTCAGCCTTCCTTTTATGTTTGTTCCATAATAATTGTATTTTTTATAAACTTATTTTTTATAAAAATATTGTTATCACTTCACCCTTACTCAGACCCGACCCTGGGCAAGTTCAACAAGGGTTAGGGATGGCAATTTCAAACCAAACCGAAGATACCTGAACCGAACTGAATCAAAGTTGACGGTTATTAATTGGTTTTGACTGGATATGGTGAATAACTGAAATGAAAAACTGGGGAACGGTTTGACTTAGCAATACCCGCCCCGTTTCCTAAACTGTTACCCAAACTGCTTATTTTACTAATATAATTTTACCCTTATACATATAAGTATTAACCATACAATCTAGGTATATATATGTTAGATGTATAACACTAAAACCTTAACATCATTCTCAATCATGCGAAATTGTTACTTAGTCCACTTAGTTGCTTACTTCTCTTCGTCACTTCATAACTTGCAACTCTAGCAGTCGGTAGAAATTTTTTTATCAATCGAACATATTCACAATCACCTACAACAATTGATCGTCCAAGAACTATTGACATCTCAACAAGGTAATTTGTTTCTCTCTCCTATGTTTGACTGTCTCTCTCCCACATTCTTTATATGTCGATAAACAAGTTTTGATATAAAATTCAATAGATTTGGAAAGTGACGATTTAGTAGATACTTGCTCTGTGAATTGAATTAGTTTCTCATTTACCATGAAAGATTGTATTATTTAGGAAAATAAACATAGCCGACCTTGTGAAAGTGTGAGAGGTACGTTAGCTCAGGGCCCTCAAGTTTGGAGGTCACCGCAACACACACACACACACATATTATATAGACGTATTTGTATATACTAATATGATTTTTGGGCATCTTTTTTATTTTATGAGAGGAACTGAAGAGTTTTTAACTCTTTATGAATTGACTTCTTCAATTAATATGTGACATTGATCAATCTTGATCTTTTGAAGAAAGAAAAACTTTTACATTGATCTCTCATGTTTCTCTCTTTCTATCTTCTATTAATGATCGACTTCCTACAAAGAGAAATATAAGAGCTATATAAAACAGTTACAACCAACAAAATAGATTAACCAATTTACACACGCTACCCCTCAAGAAAGAAAGCTTAGACACTTAGGCTAAACTTATCAGGCTACACTTTTCCTTTATTACACTCAACTCCCTTGTAGTTTAAGGACTGCTTTATTTGCTCATTAAGTTGCTGCTGCTTCGTTTGTTCATTAAGTTGCTGTTGTTGATCATCTATCTCTATCTCAACATCCCCCCTCAAGATGAAAAAGCAAATAGATTTCGACTTGCAAGAAGATGAAAGAATTGAGGAGATGGTAGCTTTAGTAAACAAATCACGGGTCGCTCGTAGAAGAAGATGTATTCGTGGATACAAGACCTTTTGGATCATTTCCTTTACTAGATGACAATCTTGATCAATGTGCTTTGTTTTCTCGCGAAATACCGGATTGTAGCATTTGTAATGCTGATTTGTTATCACAATGCGGAGAAACAAGTAAAGAAGGACTAATCCGAAAATCTCAGAGATATAAGCCATTTGATTTCACACGGCATGTATTGGCATGCTCAGATGATTCCTCTCGCAGATGATTCGCTAATGGTGGATCGCTTCAGATTTCCAAGATATTAAGAGTTCCTCAGATGACACAAGAACCGATGAGAGATCTTCTGTAACAGGCGGTGATCCAACCGAATCACAAAAGGTCGTAAGATGTGTGAATTAGAATGGAGAATAACAAGCCTCGACTGACTTCCTTTTTTATATATTTCACCGGCTTAAAAAGCAAGATGCCATCGGTGTTCAAGGGTTTCGGCATAAATTGGCCGAGGACTTTGACACTATAGGCAATATCGGGCCTAGTGATGGACGTATATAGCACCGCCAACAAGTCTCTAGGATACATGTTTTTCAAAAGCAGGACTTGAAGTAGATGCCAGCCTTTATGATTCTTCTCAATAGAATTGGGGCGGGTTTAGCATTTGTATACCTAACATCATTAATGATTTCCGAGCATATTTTCTTTGATGAAACGGATGCGACTTGTTTCTTGCAACTTCCAATCCAAGAAAGTATCAGAGGGTCCAAGGTCTTTCACGGGGAATTTGGTTTTTAAAAAGCCTCGACTTGATCAATCTAATCCTCGCGTTCTGTAATAAGTAAATCATCTACAAACACAAGGATATCGGTGAATTTAGATCCAATGTATGTATAAACAAAGTGTGGTCATTTTGGGAGCTGTTTGAATCAAATTGTAGAAGAAAGTGGAAGAAAATTTTGCAAACCATTGTGCAGGGGGCTTGTTTCGAACCATAAAGTGATTTAGATAACTTGCAAACAATAGGAGAGGAGGAGGATGAAGGCATGTTATGAGAGTAACTTTTGGTGGAAGATCCATATATACCTCTTGAAGCAAATCTCCATCTGAAAAAGCATTAGAGACATCCATCGAAATATAGGCCATTGTTTGGCGGCACGTATGGCAAAAACATTCTCCACGAAGTCATTTTGGCCACGGTGAGAATGTCTCAAAATAATCATTTCCTTCAACCGTGTGAAACCATTAGCAACAAGCCTAGCTTTATATTTGTTAAGCGTACCATCGAGTTGTGTTTGATCCTAAAGATCCATTTACATCCCAGTCTTTTTATGAGCGGGGAAGAGTTTGTAAAGTCCAGTGCCATTGGTTTAAGGCTTGCGGTTCTTCGACATGGCTGGCACCACGGGGATCTTGCTGACTTGTTGATAGCTTTTTGGTTCATGAGTAGAAGATATGTTACAAGAGAAGAGTTTGTAAGATTGGATATATGTGTGTGTAGTTACAATACTTCTCTATGGGGTAAGGTGAAGTGAGATTGATGATGAGCAAAGCTGGAAGGTAGACTGTATAGTCTTTGAATTTAGGCTGGAGCAGTCTTATGTCTTTGAGTGCGGAGGAATGTTAAGAGTTTCGGTGGAAGAGTTTGAGGTAGTAGGAGGAGGGAGGGGGATTGAGAGAATGTAAATTGTTAGTTTCATTTACGGTAGGATTGTCGGTTTACACATTATTGGTTTCATACGCAATAGGGGTGTCGGATGCCACATCTTTATGTTGGGTGATGACTTCACTGTCTTCTTCAAGGGCAGTATTGGGATTTGGGAAAGTGTTGATATTGTTAGGAAGCTCAGTGCTAGACTTTTGGTTTTTAAAAGGGAAAATAGTTTCATGAAATATGACATCCCTACTATACAAAACTTTGTGAGTATCTAAGCTATAAACCTTATAGGCCTTTTTATTGTTAGGATAGCCAATGAAAATACATTTTTGTGATCTAGGGGCAAATTTGTCTCTATTATGAGATAGGGTAGAAACATAACATAGACAACCTAATGTTCTGAGATGTTTGTAATTAGGAGGGGCACCAAAGAGAATCTCATAAGGAGTTTTAAACTTCAAAAGAGAATTTGGAATTCTGTTTATAATATAAGTGGCAGTTAAAAGGCAATCACCCCAAAATTTCTTTGGTAGACCAGCTTGGAATCTAAGGGCTCTAGCAAGTTCCAAGAGGTGCCTATGTTTCCTCTCGGCTACCATTTCTTTGAGGGGTGTCAACACATGTACATTGATGAAGAGACCTTGAGAGAGAAAGAAAGGCATCAACACCATTGTTCGAAATTCGGTCCCATTGTCACTTCTTATATGCTTCACACTAGTTTTAAATTGGTTTCTTACCATTTGCAAGAAATATTTTAAAGTTTGACGGACTTGGGTTTTATTTCTTATGAAAAGTCAAGTGACCTAGAGCAGTCATCAACAATTGTAAGAAATGAGGAACAACCATCATAAGTCAGTTTCCTGTAGGGCCCCCAAACATCACAATGTATAAGGCCAAAAAGATCAGAACTGTAAGAGTCACTAAGGGGGAAGGATTGTTTGGTTTGTCTGGCTAAATGACAGACATCACAGCAAATGTTTGACATAGAATTGAATTTCAAGCCAAGAGAATTAATGTGTTTTATAGAATGTAGAGGAACATGCCCAAGTCTAGTATGCCAAAGATACAACTTGTTGATAGGATCAGTAATAGCAAAGTAGTTATTGGATTTACAAGTATTAATTTTGGAGATATTATGACCTGAGAGCGAAGTTTCTGGAACTCATTGGCTTGATTGGAGAAGTTTGTAAAGGCCTCGGTATAACTACCAATCTTCTTGACCTTACCAATATGCAGTCTGAATGAAGCAAAAGTGGCGGTGAAGGTTAGTGAGACCCTTATCGGTGATTAACTTGCTTCTGATATGAGGTTAAGCTGAAAATCAGGAGCATAGTATACATTCTTAAGAACAATGTCTTCAGATAACACAACAGTTCCTTTATGAGTTATGGAGGAGGCTTTACCATTAGGAAGATGAATTAAAGTACTTATAGTAATAGGATTAATAAGGCAGTTATAAGAAATGTTAATATGATCACTAGCACATGTGTCAATGATCCAATCATGGCAGGTAGATTTCGAACTGGCAAGACAAACAGATTTAGTGATAGTAGTTGTAGTACCTGACAGGTGTTCTTCAGGAACATCCAGAATGGCAGTGGTAGTGCTCATGTTTTTGGCATTGTTAATAATGGCCATTAGTTGTTGAAGTTGTCCAGGTGTAAACAGATTGTTGTTGCTGTCAGGTCCATCAGCCTTTTCCTTTGCAAAAGAGTTTTTGGAGTGATCTTGGACAGTAGTGTTGTTGGCAGCAATGAAGTTTCTTAGTTTTCCCTTATTCTTTGGCATTTTGGTAAGATCAGGCTTTGTGCCAAATAGAGGGTGCCACTCAAGGTATCCAAGAATAAAGAAGCATTTATCTTTATTATGAGAATCTCCATGACAAAAGTCACAAAAATTCTTGTTCTTGGTGTTAGAAGCTTGAAAACCTCATGTAGTTCTATTTTTATTGAACTTATTCCCATGTTGTTGTCTTTCCCATAAGCGAGATGAGACATTATCAAACTTGATAGTGTTGGTGTGTTGTCTTTGTCCTTCTTGGACAAGCATAGACACAGCTTTGGTCACAGATGGGAGAGGATGCATCCTAAGAATTTGTCCTATAACATCAGCATAATTATCATATAATCCCCATAAGAAATTGAGTAAGCTTTGTAACCTGATCATATTCATCTTTGGCAGTGTTGGCACCACAGGCACTACTAGAAAACAGATAATTAGCGACGGAATTATTAGTGACGGAAATTTCCGTTTCTAATTAGTGACGGAA